>CM076687.1:75867226-76497226 GCA_038501925.1 Xenopus petersii | reverse complement strand
TGAGAAATGTTACGTTTCATGCTGGAAATTGTATTTGCTAACTATGCTTTTTTTAGATTTCAACTGTTAGGTACAAGGGTAACTCAAGCAGACACAGAAAGTGCTTAACACTAGAAGGTGTAAGAGTGTTCTACCTACCTGCCCCTCTCCCAGTACTCTACCATCAGCGAGTTTGAGATGGGTCCCTAGCTTGATTTAAGGCCCTTCTTCTCCATTAGAGAGCTGCCATTAAAGTGGTTTATTCTACCATTGCTTGAGTTACTTCTAGACTTGTAAACTTCTACTAGAATGTCTTAGTCCAGGCCACTTCTTAAGTTAGACTTTCTTACTTGAGTTACTTCCTGACCACTACTGCTGTAAGCTTCAATCAGTGTGTTCTATCAGGATGAAAACGTTTTGCTAATACCCTGTAAAAAGTTTAGTATTACTTCAGCATAAGCTCAAACAATGTAATGCACAATATAGTAAGGCATGGGTCAACTATTTGTCCTACCTCAATCCTCACCCTCTCAACCCAAACCCTACCATGCATGTCATGGCCACTTACATACTCATGTCTACTTGACCAACAGAGGGGAAAGAAAAGTTGAAAGTATATAAATGAGAGAGGGCAAGTGGCTGGAGGAGGAATTGGTCTGTGTTGATGTTGCAAGAAACACTAGAACCTGTATGAACACTAACATAACAGTTCAATGTGGAGCACAGTTACTGACTGAATCTTTTGGAGATACACGTACTGTACATGTAAATAAGAGTTTTATCCCAAGATGGGCCTGTGACTTATACTATACTCTTGACATCATTATTATTTTTGATTTATACTGACCATGCTTGTTTGAGGTCTTGAGATTCCAGTTTTCTTCAAAATATGAAAGTTTCCTTTACAGATACCAAAACGTCAAACCAATAGACTCAAGTGTGTTCTTTTTGAGGGGGGTTATTATTTTGGGGGTGTATGTTGATAATATGTACATAATGAAATCTGTTTTGGGATTGATTCAGTTTCTTAAAAGGTCTGATACCTCTGATTGGAAGAACACAATCCTTTGACATTTATCTGATTAAAAATAAGGTATTAGAACTTTCAGAGTAACTTGAAGAATCCTTACCAGTATTGAAATTAAAAACAGATTTTTCAAACAGACTCGAGAGGGTAATTATATCTTTTTTCTTTCACAGTATGCATTAGAAAAAATACCATGCCCTATTCTGGAGTTCTATCCACTTAAAATTTGAGAAGCACCCTGCTTGGAAAATTAAAGGCTCCGAAGAATGTAAACTACTGGATCTGCCAAGCGTCTATTTGCCATTGTCAGGAAGCTGGGCAGGCCCCCAAAGCAGGGTGATAAGATTTATGTGTTGGAGCATGCAGATTCAGCCCATTGAAATGAGTTTTGCAATAGGTAACGTTGTCCTGGTGGACAAGTCTTTGTCACCTGGCGCTCATCATTTCCCTCCTTAAATCTTAAGCCCACTTCCATTCTGGAACTACTCAGTGGATGCTTCTTGACAAATGGAACACCATATTGTTTTTGTCACTCTGGTGGATGTGTTGCCTTTTTCTTACTGGCGGTGGTCTCTGGACATTGTTTGTAGTCTATTTATTTAACACTGAACAGATATGGAGGATGATAAAAAAACAGTCTGTACTGTTGGTTTACGTCAACTTCCAGGGATCCAAATCAGTGAGATTATGTGTTTCAGGACCAAAAAAAAAACTTTGGGAAAACATGCTGCTTTTAGAGAGCAAAAACTCTCTGTAATTTCATCCTTCAAAAAGGATGAGACATTTTTTTTGCAGATTTGTTACCTCTTAGTTTAATAATTATGGAAATAATAATTATGGAAGAAATGGTGGAATGTTCCGGGTAGACTTAAAAGGTCATTAGTGAAAGAAAGTCTGAATTAATGGTTACCTATTAAGGAAAAAATTGTACATTCTATATATTTTGTCTCCTGGGGAAATGTCATTGTTCTATAATTATTCACAGCAATTTATATGGAGAAGTCCAAACTATTCTATGTACTAAATGATTGGGTAGTTATAGGTGCAAATCATTTGACCCCTCCACCCTCCTAACGTGCAACAGTTTATTATGTAGGGAAAGAAAATTCACTATATGATGATGTTTTCCTATGTAAAAAAAAAAAAACATACTTAAAGGAGAAGGAAAGTTCACACTTGCCAAATGTTAGGCACCCCCAAGTGATTGTATTTACTTACCTGAAACCCCTGGCCGGTGCTCCTATCAGCAAGAAAACTGCAAGGTAAGTATATACAATGAGTGTGAAATGACTTTCCTTTTCCTTTAAGGCACAAGGCTTTTACACTTTCTAGTAAAACTGGTGCTGTGTAAAGTTTACATTTCGTAATTTCAATATTTAAAGGAATTTTGTGGAGAAACATCAAGTCATTTTCACTGTAGCATAGATCTAGCTAAAACAAATGTAAATAAAATTATGGTTTTGCTACAAAAAAAAGTAAAGAAAAATGTTGAAATGTTTGAACTGGATGTTATTTTAAAAAACCAAAATTGGTTAAAGTTTACGTAGATGGAACTTTGGATTGCTCCCGATGAGTTTTCCGATTATCTTTGGTACCGGCAATAGATCTGTGCAGACAATCGCTTTGTGATGGAGGGTGCTTACAGCAATCCTCTTTTTTTGTGTATAGAAATTTATTGGCAATGCAGCCAATGCTTCAAAAATGTATATTTAATTTTTTTTATAGACACTGCAACATGGGCCTGTTGATAGGCAGTCAAAAAGGTTGAGTGCGTTGTGTGGTGAAGCCTACACATTGTAGCAATACCAAATGTTGTCTAGCTTAATATATTAAGGGAGGTGCTACTTACAGTTATCAGACCTACCATACAAAGGAGGAGCTTAACTATGGATCTAAACTACAAATCTCTGGCAGGTGATTTGGGAAATTTGTTGCTCATTATAAAAATGCACGACTATGGGCGGCAAATCTCCTTGGGAAATAATTGTAAAACCAGCGCATCGCTTCGTTCCTCGGGAGGAAACTTCTGGCAACTTCACAATATGTAGGTTTTATTGGCACATTTAATAATGTTCTCTTGCCATTATTTTTTTTTGCCCATGTCTTTGTTCATCTCGGTAGGTTTCATGAATAAAATCTCTGAATTGCTGCAAAATATCTCCAAAATGAATACTTCTTTAATAATACATAAAACATGACTTTTTGTTTAATCTAAACCGCTTTTTGATGTGTCAAAGTGATATAGAAAAGGGTTGTAAGGGGTCCCATTTGACCAGCATAGATGGAAACTGCAAGAGTCAGGGCATTGGCTCCTATAAATTCCTTGGAACCCCAGAAATTGCAGCTTCCTTTATTGTTGCCCTCTGGCTAATGGAACTACATAGCAAGTTTATTTTATGTATAGTGTGTATATATATATATATATATATATATATATATATATATATTGTTTATTACAAATTACTTCAGAATGGCGTACATGTGAACATAAGGTAATCACTGCGTCTTTCCATACACCGCAATTAGTGTAACCTATAAGGACTCTAATTTACAGGCATCAGTGATTCTGTAAAGCTTGATGAACGTACGTTGAACCAAAAGAAATGAGAACAAATTGCTGTCCATAAGCTCAGGAACATCCAATGGGAACTTAAT
The DNA here is from genome assembly GCA_038501925.1 of Xenopus petersii. Taxonomy (NCBI): domain Eukaryota; kingdom Metazoa; phylum Chordata; class Amphibia; order Anura; family Pipidae; genus Xenopus; species Xenopus petersii. Next base: position 76,493,565 of record CM076687.1, on the reverse strand, counting down.
GTTCAAGATAACCTGTGTTTCATTTCTCTCAGACAGTGGTTCCAAACGGAGCTTCTTGGTCCCCTTGAATATGGGGTTATGGAAGTGTTATCATTGGGAAAACAAAACTTCAGCCATAGCTTCTTGGTGGGATGATGATTGGTTGCTGTGTGATCCTGCCTGTGTCGACACATATTTTTTTTAACAACCATTCTGCTCAAGATCCCAAAATGTGTAAATAGGAGCCCTTTAATTTCCGGCCAGAGTCATCTTTATAGGTGGACCATTATTTATACTAAGCAGAACTGGTCAAATGTTGCCCCTTACAATCAACTGAAGGACTGCAGGTTGGGCAGCAATAGTGTATAAATATCTAAACAGTCATACTGCCTCCCTCTTATTATCCCACTGTTGGCATCTTGGTACACTGTCTCCCTCTTGCCTTATTATCTCCATTGCATCCTACTGTTGCTTTCTTGCTTCAATGTCACCATCTTGGTTCCCTGTCTCCCTCTTGCTATTTTTTCACCATCTTTATCCACAGTCTCCCTCTTGTTCTACGGTCACCATTTTGCTCTACTGTCATCATCTTAGCTCACTGCTAAGCTCTTGTCCCACTGTCACTAGATGGTGGCAGTAGAGCTAGATGGTGACTGTAGGACAAGAGGGAGACTATGGACAAAGATGTTGATAGAAGAGCAAGATGGAGACGGCAAGACAAGGAGAAGACCGTTGACCAAGATGGTGACATTAAAGCAAGAAAGCAACAGTACGACACGAAAGAGATAGTAAGGCAAGATAATGGCCCAAGATGCCAACAGTGGGGCAAGATTATGACTATTCAGACACTATACACCATCACAGTTTCCCTCGTCTCGTCACCATCTTCATCCACTGTCTCTCTCTTGTGCCACAATCACCTTCTCGCTCTACTTTCACCATCTTGGTATATATTTGGGATGAGTTACTGAGCATTGCCTCATTTTCACCTGCTGTACAGAGGACACCTCCTAACTGGGCAGCAAAGAGCAGTCACCCTTATTTCTTCTCCCAATTATGAAGGCAGGGAAGGTAAGAGACTCCACTGCTGTTATGTAAATGTGAATATACTCCGATGTTTACCTCAACGCAAACTCTTCTTTCTTTTGCTAAATATTCTCTGGGGTAAATACGCTGTAATATTCTGGATTCTGAAATAAAATTGTACATATGAATTTCAATGCTGCTTGATTTGAGAATGGAACTTGCTTCCGGTGTTTGTTTTTTCTTGTAAATATACATACACCTTTGTAAATACCGGATGATATATTCACGTTATTGTACACAAGAATTACAGTCTACGTGGGCTGCAAAATTAGAGTTGTTTTTTTTACAAACAGAAACCGTTCAAAGTCTGTTGTGGTTTATCTGTGGTCTTCTTGTGAGCTGGCTTTAGCACATGGACATTCAAAGTTGACAAATATAGTATTTAAATATATATATTTTTGTTTTCGATGAGTTGGGGTGTTGGAGCACTAAAGAAAGGTGCTGTCCTATAGTTTGCCGTGGGCATATAATGGTGGCTTTATATATTAAATCATTGATGGTGTGATTTTAGGATGCAAGGGGATATTTTATAGTTGGGTGCTTCTACCTCTCGTGTCTTTTAATGACCACGCAAATTGTAACTTGAAGAAAAGATAATCTTCTATGTACTTTACCCTAGTACAATAACATATTGCATTGTGTTTAATAACTGTTCCTTCCCTGTGAATTCACATATGGTTTTGTAGCTGCCATATTGTTTCCAAGATTGTCCATGTTGTGGGCCAATTGTCCACCATTTTTGGGTTCCATTAGTACTCAGATGTTATACAAAGAATCTTTGATAATGGAACAAGATGGGAATATCCCATATTGTCTGCATTTGTGTGCCTTGTGTATGTATAATATAGTCTAGATATATAATGTATATATAAATAAAAGGTCTTCTACCACCAATCAGAATCCTAAAATATAGGGGCCCGCTCTTCCAATCACTTTCACTTTTTATCATAGGGTAACTTCAAAAACTCATATGAATAGGCATTATAAGGGGAGCTGCATTTTATTTCTTTGTGTTTAGAGTTGATTTTTCATTGCCAAATTGGCCACTATTACTAAAGGAAATTTAGGGGCAAATTGATCTTTTTTTCTGTTGGTTGAAGGGTTTAGCGGCTCTGCTTGTAAATAAGGGCCTATGCCTATTATCATAACCTATAGCAGCCACTGGCGTCTTTTGGCAGGGATCATTAGGAGATGTCACATTGGCATTCTTTGTCTGACCTTGGCCTAAGTTGTCACTCCAATCATTTGGAGTGTGTAGTGGCCCAGGAGGTATAGCATGGTATCACCTTGTATGGTCCATGAAATGGGCCATATACTGAATACTACATGACCCTCTCATCATGGAGTTTTGTCATGTCAATGCAGACAGATCCTCTAATATTTCAGCCGGTTTAGGTTTTCCTAGAATCCAAAGCACATTTCAGAAAGAACGGCCCCCTAATTTTACTCATGGCTTATATAGAGAAATACTATAAATCTTTGCCAATGCAAGCATTCATCTCTCAGTACAAAGCACAACCCTGTAGGGAACTGGAATGGTAACGTGGCTATTTAATGAGATTTCTTTTAGATTAGAGACGACTATTAGACGATTTAGAAATCCGAAAAACTGGAGGGGGGGAAAAAAGTACGGCTTTTCAGCATTTATTATACAACAAAATGGCGAAAAAAAATACACCACTATACCTTTCAAAGTCATGTACAAATCAATGGCAGATGTTCCTTTTATAATTAGCAGATGTTTCTTGCCATTTATGATCTTTGAGGGTTTAGGGCATTTTGACACTAGATTTTGTGCAACAATCTGGAAAAAATGTGGTTTTCGAGCAACAAATTCTAAAAAGTTGCACGTTTCAAATTGTCGCACTATTTTGTCACAACTTTTCCCACTTGCTTTTTTCATTCGGATTTTTTTTTAGTAAATTAAGGGCATTTGAGGTTTAGATTTTGGTCTCATTTTTTGTCTTCATAAAAATGAGGAAAAATTAGTTTTAATAAATACCCCCCCCCTTTAATTTAGCCAAAGGCTCATATAAATGTAACACTGTTGAATAAAAGAAAATCAAGGGGGAAAAAAATTGTATTTTCTGCTGCATGAAACATTTATCAATATTACAAATTTCTTTATTCTTTTAAAAATACATATATTTAAACATTATACAAGGGCTTTGTGCAGGGGTGTAACTACAGTATAGAGTAAGCAGACCCTGCGGCTGCAGGGGGGGGGCAGGAGGTATAGGGCCTCATAAGGCCCTAATTTATATACAATTTCAATAAATATTGGTAAAACAAATCAACTGCTAAACATTTTGGGAGCCTGAGAAATAATTTGCTCTGGGGCCCAGTAATACCTAGTTACGCCACTGGCTTTGTGTACAAAAAAAAAATACAGGAAGTTCAATGGTTTTTGGTGACTTAGCATGCTAATCATCTGCAAGAGATGAAAATTATTTTTCCATACATTAAATTTATCATTTATTATTAGGTAGAATTGGTTAAAAAAAATAATTCAAAAAGTACAAAATACTGGGAATTTTGCAGCATCGCACATCATTTAGCAATGCTTCTAAAAGGCAATAGGCTCCCTGATGTAATAATTTAAAAAATTAAAACCATATAAGAAACATTCACAGCACAAAATTAAAGTATTCTTTTTATTTAAATTTTTTTAAAAAAGTAATAGTAATTTCTGATCAGGTAGAAACCATATTTAAAAAAATATTAGAAATACACATTCCAAATTGTTTCTTATATATTTTTTCTTATATATAAATAAAAACACTGCTTAATTTTTATAGAATTTCTTTATGTACAAGTTAAAGAATACTTCCGATTTAAGGCTTAAAAAAAATGTCAGAAACATTAGTGGATAGTTATCTGGTAGAACCCAAATTTTAAATTAAAAGAATATATGAATTTGAATTCATTCTATGAATTCATAAATGTAGACGTTGTTGTGCTGCTTAATTTTTTTTTTTTTTTTTTAGAATTTAGTGATTGTTATGTGCAAAATAAAGAATACTCCTGATTAAAGATATTAAACAAATATTATTAAACAAATATTATATATATTAGTCCTTTTTGGTCTGGAAATAACCACGTTTAAATTAAAAAACAAATATAAACTTCAATACATTTTATGAAATTTAAAAAAATTATAATTTGTTGTGCTGCTTAATATTTTGGAAGTTTTATTGTGCATTAAAGAGCTTGGATCTCTGTGCTTTTTGTACCATGCCATTGTGTTTTTAACATGTTCCCTTCTATATCTATATCTGGGAAAGCCAAATGACAAGCCGTCATTATGTATTTTTTATGCTTGGACTTTTTGTTTTTGTTAAAAATGAAGAAATTGGAAAATAAACTAACTACTGTATCTTTGGGTCGACTGTTGAACTTTGTAATAATGTACAGAGAAAGGTGTTCCGAGAAAGACGTGGCTGTGAGATTTATGTACATTTGCAATTAGAAAATATTAAAGATTTATTTAGATATTTTACCCAGGTCTGCTGTAATTTATTTTTAAAGGGAAAGGGAAGATGGCATACCTGGTGTTTTCCTGTGAGCAAGATTTTTGGGACACTCAACCCTCTTGGATGTGGCTGGTAGGGATATGCGGGTTGACCCAAAACCCACAGTGACCAGTGAGTTGACCACCAGCTGGGCAGGTTTGTGTTGAAATTTGGCAAACCATTGCTGGTTAAGGTTGGGTGTGGATCCTACTGGGAAATAAATTCCTCCCCTGTCAGGGTCGGATTGGCACAGTCGGGACCAACTGGGTTCTGAACCTCGGGGGCCCTACGCGTATAGCAGACGCATTGCGCGCATGCGTGAACGTCAGGCCTACCATGCACATACGCTAACGGTGAGCATACTGCGCCGCACAACTTTTTTTTCCATTCGGGGGGCCAATTTAGGACCGAGTCTAGCCTGGGGCCCACTGGGTTTTTTCCCGGTTTCCCGTCGGCCCAGTTCGGCACAGTCCCCTGTTTCAGAAGATTGCCTAACTTGGAACCAGAAGCACGGTCAAAAGTAGCTTCGAAAGCAAGAAGATGAAGGTACGGGATGGCACAGGGTCTACAGTGGTAACATTTTGTGGTTTAGTGTCAGAGGCAGGTTAAAGTGGACCTGTAACCCAGACACAAAAAGCTGTATAATAAAAGTCCTTTTCAAATTAAACATGAAATCAGATTTCTATTTTTTAGAAAAACATTCATATCTGTTGTAAGCTCATTTAAAAATCTCAGCTGTCAATCACATTTTGTCTGCCCCTCCTCTATGCCTTAGGCATAGATGTGGGGCAGACAATTACTTTCACTTTCCATTCAGCACTTCCTAGATGTCAGTGCTCTGCCCAAATTCCCCCTTTCTCTTAACCATTTAATTTTTTAGCCAGTGCATGGGAATGAACAGCTGGTCCCCCATTCTGGTACACAAACAAGATTCTGAGATGATGCAAGGCTTGCCTTAATAACAGTGTCCACAAACACTGTGGCTCCTGCCTGCTTGCTATAATTATTAATTCCCAGGTGGAAGAAAATAAAATTAAAATAATTTATATAGTGTAAAGTTCATTTTGTTGACTAATGTGATAAAATAGGATTTTGAATAATTTTTTTGGGCGACGTTCCCATTTCAGGTTTCGATGGTTAGGGTCAGGTGCGGGCCAGCAACAGACTTTCAGGTTACAGTTAGACATGGTTTCAAAGTCAACGTAAGCTCATTTTATTGTTTACCTATGGCTTTAACCAGATGGTTGTGTCTTTAGAGACATGGAAACAGTTTCACCCAGCAAAGCCCACAAGGTACCCAGGAACTACAGACAAACATACCGTATGTACAATTAAGAAGAAAGGACACAACTCTTTTTTTCCCACAATCCCATCAGCCAGGTGGCCATTGGCAAGGGTAAGTATGTCTAAGTTACAAGTACAGGTATGGAACCTGTTATACACAATGCTCAGGACCTGGGGTTTTCTGGATAAGATCTTTCCATAATTTGGATCTTCATACCTCAAGTCTACTAGAAACACATTCGTTTGGATCATGTACAAGTTACTGTTTTATTATTACAGAGGAGAAGGAAATAACTTTTAAAATTTGGATTATTTGGATAAAATGGAGTATATAGGAGACCAGGCTTTCGGTTATTCTCAGCTTTCTGGTTACCGGGTTTCCGGGTAACAGGTCTCATACCTGCAACAGATACAAAGGAAGTATTCATGTAAGGGGAGTGTGCTTTCTGAACGGCATTTGAACCATCCTAATTTTTAAAGGTTTTTGCAAACACCATTGTGCCTGGTAAAAGTAAAATGAGGTGCAGAGTCCAGATGGAACAAGTCACACCAGTGTTGGCAATTCAGTCAACCTGCCCATTCTTTCTAAAGCCTGACATTACCTGCCCACCTACAATATGATAAACCTAGTTTTCTCAGATGTTGCCACAAAGGGAGAGATAGTCACTGCCATAAAGCCATGCTAGATAAAGTTGTCACCTACAGTAGGCTTCAGCCTTATTGGATTTACAGCAATCAAGGTAAAAGTTAACCAGGAGTGAATTTTTGTGGGCAACCTCTGGCTATGTAGGTTATTCTGTAGAGTTCCAACTGGGAGTTTATTTAATCCATTTTAAGAGAGTAAGAGGTGTGGGTCCCATCCAATGTAGGGCTACTGTTTTCCTGGTGTAGAACAGGAGCGCTCATCAATAATCTGGAGTGAGATCTGGGTACCAGAGTGTCTGTTAAGCCCAGTAGGCAGTGGTTGGGTTCAGTACTTGTGGTACTGTGAATTCATCTGCTAGAAATTGCTTTTTACTTTTTTCCAGAATTTTTGAATATCTGGACAGTACCAACTTAGATGTATGAAGTCCGCATCTGGTTGCAGTGAGGGCATCTGAAATGTTCTAGGTGGCCCATAAGTTGTAGTTTTTTTGGTGTCAAGTATGTTTAGTGTATAATTTTAAATTGAATGAGACTATCTCTTGTGCTAATTAAAGGGAGATAAAGGCTGTGCTCTATCTCCTCCCAATCGTCAGGCTCCAGGTGAATGCCACTACCTTCCCATTTAATTGGGGGTCATATTTTTGAGATGCCAAGTATGTGTATGTTTTGGACACTAGCTTTAGTTTACCTGGTGGTGTATTATAGTATAGCATTCGTATGTAGCTGTACACCGTCAGATCTGTCAACTCCGAGGACTGCTGGAATTGGTCTAAGGTTTAAAAAACACCCACATGCATTAGGGGCAGATTTACATAGGGTCGAATATCGAGGGTCATTTAACCCTCAATATTCGAGTGCCCAATTGAAATCATTTGACTTTGAATATCGAAGTCGAAGGATTTTCCGCAATTCGTTCGATTGAACGAAAAATCGTTTGATTGAATGATTAAATCCTTCGAATCGTTCGATTCAAAGGATTTTAATCCATCGATCGAACGATTTTTCTTCGACCAAAAAATTGTTAGAAAGCCTATGGTGACCTTCCCCATAGGCTAACATTGACTTCGGTAGGATTTAGGTGGCGAACTAGGGGGTCGAAGTGTTTTTTTTTTAAAGAGACGGTACTTCGACTATCGAATAGTCTAATTCAAAGTCAATTTCAATTTCTTAGGTCTGTAAAGGGCATGATGTAATGATTCAATGGAGCCAAAATACAGGGCTTCCAGCAGGGAGGCTGGGTTTTTCGTATCAAATGTTTTCCAGTTGGAGGCATGGATTGTTTGTGTTGCAAGATAATATGAATCATAGTTGGGCATTGCTAGGCCTAGTTGTGATATTGGGGCATGCAGTGTTGATCTGGCCCATACAAACTCTGCTCGTGTGCGGTCTATTGATTGCAAAATAGATTTGGGGATATTGGTAAAAAATAAAGGAGTTTAGGGAGGAATACCATCTTACATATATTGATTCTACCAATTTGTGTCAGAGGTAGTAAAGACCATCGTGCCAGTCTATTTTTCATATGGTGAATGAGAGGTTGTATATTTAGAGGGAGAAGTTGTAAAATGTTAATGCTATTACAAAATGCAAAATACCCTCCATTTAAATAATGGATAAATACAACGCATTTGCACATAAAAGTGGGCCATAAATATTTTATTATATACATAGGCAAGATCATTTTACAATCTGAAACATTACTCTCAGCATGAATTAACATCTTAACTGCTTTCTTCTGAAATATAATTGCCCTTCCTTTGAATGTCATTGGGACAGAAGAACCCAGAGAGAATGTTTGATTGGCTTCATGGCATCATCATGTCTCGTCTTCCAAAAAAAGAAGCCTTCCACCCAAAGTAGAAACAAGAGTCGCACCCCAGAAGCTTAGCTCTGTTCTCCTCTTTACCAGGAAGCTTCCTTGCTACATAAACATTATAAACTCCTCTTGAATGGGGTACTTGGGGTTATAGGGATGCAAAACTGCCATTGCTGCAACATACAACTGAGTGTTGCTATGTGAAATTTGGCATTCTTGGTGGTGGATCAGAGATGAACAGATGCATTGGCCCTCAGCCAAACAATCAGATCATAATGGGAGCCAAAATGACCTGCCAGTTGTGGACCACATAAACAACCCGCTGCTTGGGATTGAGTGCTTGGCTGATGGGATTATCCCGACTGCCCAATCAATATCTAAGGGAGTCTTGATCATATATTGATCAAAGAGGTACTACTTTTGGGCTCATACAAGCTGTCAACTAAGCCAAGTCCACTGCCGGTCCCGGTCTCTGGCCACACTTCCACTGAACCCCATAAGAGGGATCCAAGAGAAAAAGTTATAGACCCCAACTCTGCCTTACATGTCCATCACATAAGAGATTGGTCACTTTCATGCAGCATCTGCCACTATTATTATACTCAGAGAAACACATAGCCTGGCAGGTAGATTCTTCATTTGCCTTTCTCATTAGAGTATATTAAAACTGCTGGATATCTGGCCACCCAGCATTTTAAAAGACAACCAAACTCAACAGCCAGCTGCCCTACACCATATATAACATTGAGCCTCACACACATACAACCCTAGCGTAATTTGTAAGTTCTGTTGGTGAGGCCCTCCTATTTGGGTGAAACACATGAGCACAAGGTACTCTGAATGAGCCCTCGCCAAGCTAACACTGTCAACAGTCAAATATCTTGCATGCCGATAGACCACAGTGCCGCCTCCCAGGAGTCAACAGATTTACAAAAGCCATCTAACGCAACAATAATGATAATAGTAATGGTTGTATACCACCTATTCTAGTTGAACTGACAATGATACTTATACTCCAAGAAATATAGATGTTTTGATGATCACCTTGATAGAATTGTATTTACTTCATTATTTTTGAATTCAATAGCAACTTGATTTGCACTTGATATTTGTTTATTCAATTTGTTATATGTTACCATATTTGTAAATTTAAATTTGAATAAAAACATTATGGAAAAAAAAATATCCTGCATGCCCATTCTCCAGTGTTCTGGAACAAAAGTTAATGTGGCTGGGTGGCATGCTGCCCCTAAAATCACAACACCCTAGGCCCTCAAATCAAGCCTGTGCATAGGTAACATATAATCAATATAAGATATTAAATACACTATACTAGGCAATGAACAAACGAATAAATGAATGAGTGAATGAAGTCTTCATTGGTGCTGAACAACCCAATGAATTTCCACATTAGCAGCCACTCACTTCCCTGTAATGCTAAGAAACCACAGATTTCCTTAACTCAATTAATAAATGTTTGCAAAGATTATTGTTGATGATTAAGTAGATAAGTGAGTTCTTTTACTGCCACTAACGTCTCTATGTGGTATTGTTTCCTAATCTGGTACATTCTAAGATTATTATGGTATTAAATTAAGATTTGTGAGAAAATAAAAGCAAAACAGCTAAGTATGAGAGTGTGTCTTTTTTTAAAAGTTAACTTCCAGTAACTGTGGCTGATCCCTGTATCTAAACTACAATTCGCAGCACATGGGGGATCATGGAGTGGCAACAATGCTGGGCAGGAAGGCATGGAGAAATAAGTCAAACATATTGGAATGAAGGAAGTCAAGAATGTTGGGCAGGGAAGAGCGAGGAAATGATAAGTCAAAAATATTGGGATGGGGAACATAGTGTGGAAAGAATATTGGACAGTAAGGAGTGAGGAAAAGATAAAGCAAACAAATTAGGAAGGGGGACATGGGATGGCAAGAATGCTGGGCACAGAGGGCAGGAAGGAGTGAAGAAAAAAAATCACAGGGAAGAGTGAGGAACAGATAAGAAGAGTCAAAAATATTGGGATGTAAAACAGTCAATAATGTTGGATAGGGAAAAATGAGGAAAAGATCAGTCAGTATTGGGATTGCAAAACCTATGCAACATTTTTGAAAATCTCTTCTGTCCAACATTTGTAACTTATGGTTGCCCATCCCAATATTTCCTCCACTCCTCCCTGCCCAACACTCTAGACTTATGTTTGCCACCTTTCCTCCCTGTGCAGTATTTTATCTAACTGACCTACATATAGTTCAGCAAAGAGCCCTTAACAGCAGAAGCCAAGGACTCTGGGTATTATTCATGGCACACGCAGCACTATTGTTTATTAGAGCCAGGGAGAGGAATTCAGATTATCAGCTTCCCTGTTGCAATTATCACTCTCCTAGAGGAAAGACCCAATAAAAAACTTCTGCCTTTCTCATAAAGCCCTTCAAGTTGTAACAGCTATGCCAGCTCTACTGCCAGGGACTATTGCATTTGATAAGGTCCATGCCACTATTTACAGTGATTGACTACAGAGTGGGATCTATAACTTTTGATGGCGGGCACTTCTGGTGTACTTTTGCACGCCACCACTGTGAATAAAGATCACCCTTGGGGATTGCAACAATCTTATCCTGCAGAATAATTATCTCCAAATTACCAGGCAGGTACGGCGGCACTGCAACCACTTTAAACATAGTTAGTGCTGGGGCTAATGTGTGTTTCCTAAGCAACCCCTGATTTATTTGCCTTGCTGGTTCTTTACAGGGAGCTTAACGGCCTGCTTAGCAATGTAAATGAGACAATACCTTGCTCTCGATGTACGTTTTATGTTAATTATCAATGATAATGCCCGCGGTTATCACTTCAATATTTAATGAACGGAATTATTTGTTGCTTATCATGCCAAGCCCCCCAAATAAATAGGAAATCACTCCTGAATTAAGTGTTCCTGCTTGCTGTTAATTACAGCCATAGTGCTGAAAGGTGTTCCGCTCTGTACATTCGGGGAGGGGGTTCTGCAGGAACGACCCTTTTCTTTTGAGGTTGGATTTCATGGCTGAATAACAGCTGGAGCTATGAATGCACAAGCAGCACTGATGTATATTAACATTGGCTGAGGCTCCAGAGGTACTCGCTGATGAACTTGCTTCGTTAAAGTTACAGACTGAAATCTTTCCTAATGTCATTAACAGCTTGACTGCTTATTCCTTTGGAGGGGTCACGGGGCATTGCAAGAGTGAAGCCATTTCTTTTCAGCTTTATCTTCCTATAGAATTCAGAATAAATCATGCTCCTTCGCTTGCGCTTCATTGGTTTGATTATTAAAGGCATAGATTTAATTTTCTTGTGTGGCGTGGAGGTAAATATTGGAATCTCAGGAAAGGGTGTGAGGAAAGAATTAGTAATAAATTATGATGACCAATTTAAATCAGTGTAGATGTATTCAGGACATGATTTCCCATGGGGGTAAAGTGAACATAATCTTTAGAAATTGGGAGTGCCTAGAGAAGCAGTTGTCTGACTTTTTCTTTCCTCTCATAATGTGGTTAAAGATAGAACTATGTTGTAGAATTTCAGGAACAGCAGACCACTAGAGGTGAAAGGCAAAGTTTATTTGACATGAGTTCCGTGGATTCTGAGTTCACAAAGAGTCATAATCTTGAACAAAGAGATCACAGGGTTCTATAGACTTAGGAATATATGAGAATGTACGGGAGTGGGCGAGCATAGAGATATCTCTCCAAAGAAAAACAAAGAAATGCTCTTACAGCCAACTGTGGCTCTGCCCTCAAGGCCTGGGTACTAGTGACCAAGTCTATCTTGAGAACAGAATCCATATAAGTTGGGGGGGGTGCATACATCGAATTTTATTCTCTATCACAACCATCCAGCCATAGTTCTAAATTAATCCAGGTTCAACCCAAATCTTATCCTAGCTCAACTTCTAGGTGGGCTTTCAAGTATATCCAGGAGAACAAATTGCCATTTGCTCTAACTGACCTACAGCCCCTCCTTGCATTGGCCAAGATCCAGCAATAAGGCTTGAATCCATCCAACACTGGTATACATCAGTTTCCCGACTGTCTGGCTGACACCCAGGGAGGGGGGGGCAAAGCAGTTGAAGGGTTGGTCCAAGTTGAACGTAAATTATGATGAAATTGATAAATAAAAGACTAATTTAGAGTCTCTTTTTTCTGTCTTTTAGGTATTCCTTTAGTCTGCAACCTTTTTAGGAGATCAACAAAGCCCCAGGTCCACCATTTGGAAAATACAAGGGTCCCTGTGGCAGAGGGGGACTAAGAGCCATAGAATAAAACAGATAATGAAAGACACAGAAATGGGTCTGACATTGAAAGTAGTCAGTGTGCAAGCTATGACATTCTTGTATAGTGGGCGACCAGCAGCTCCTTGGATAAATGACCCCCAATGACTCTATAAGCCTCCCCATTGTATTCGGAGGGGAAAAAAAGGCATAAAAGGAACAAAATAGAAAAGCCAATCAACGTCCGGCACAAATTAGCTGTTATTATCTGCTCCACTGCCCTGAAATTAATTGGCCGTTTTAGATTCTACCTTCTTAATTGCAAAGCAAATGAAAGTATGACAAATCATTAAGCAGACGATGCTGCTTCGGCTGTACGTGTCAAGGCATCTGTAATGTTCCCCAGACGCAGAACTTACTTTATAAAGTCACTTCTGACAAGTGGAGTGGATGCACTGAAACTCAAATGCATATTCCTTGGTTCAGACACAATCTTTATGTTATGGACCTCTCTTAAGTCTGAGGGACCCAGGAAAGTCAAAGATAAACCAAAGACAACCACTTAAACTTAAAACTACATAAAAAAAATAATGTATCAAAGTCTCCTGATGTGCACCTACTTCTTTTGGAATTTTATTAACATTTTTACATGTGGGTATTAACACCTGGGTCATTTTTTGGTATAAAGTAGCATGTGATTCAGCCTAGAGGTAATGAGTTATATATGATATAGCCTTATAGAAAACAACTTATAGCATACAAGTTAATGCTGTATTGCCAATTAAAATGTCCCAATTTATTTTCTTGGAAATGCTTGTTTATATCATGCTATTTAGCACTTGACTAATTGTTAAACTAATTACTTATTTACTGCAAAAGTCTTATTTCATGTTAAAGGAATATTAAAGTGTAAATGCACGTTGCTCATACAGGGCCCAACAGAACATAAGCTGAAATTTAAGGAATAGAAATGGTGCCTATAGTAACAGTGGATAATAGTCTCTGGGAAGGGAGTGTGACTGTGGGATAGCAGGTATAGTAGGGAGAGATGGTGTCTATAGTAACAGTGGGATAATAGTCTCTGGGAAGGGAGTGTGACTGTGGGATATCAGGTATAGTAGGAAGAGATTGCGTTTCTATGACTAGTTACAAGAAGTAGAAGATGAACAATCTTTGATTTACCAGAAGTTTGTTTCGGGCCTATTAATATATTGATATTTACAGGAAAGTAATAATAAAACAGCACACTAAATTAACACCTGTGTCTCATTAAAATCAAAGGTAATTAGTTCCTGGGAGGAAAGGGGGAGGTCAGAAAACATGAACACAACTTACAACTAAACAGGGTAAAGTCAGAATATGCTTTCGAACAGGTAGGACAGACCCCCATCTGAACCAGATCCACCAACCAGGGAAGGAGGGTGACAATTTTGCTTGCTGAGGCAACCATTGGAAGACTTTCCATTGGAAAACCTCTAAATATATATGAACATAGAGTAGTTAGTATATTGAGGGAGAAGTTGAGCCTAACTAAAGCTTTATTATTATCCATCTATGCCACCAACCCTGTATTCTTTGGACTTGCTACCTAACCAGCTGCCATTGCCGACCCAATACCTCCTGCAGACTGTTGATATAGAGTTCTCAATTATATCACTGTAGAAGGCAGGTTAACCAGGCATGGAAGAGTATGTTCTGGCTGTCACCAGAGGGGATGTTACTATGACGTTACCCATGCATGAAAGATTACCAGAGTGCCCTAAGACCACCATCATGGTTATGTTTGTCTGCCTGGATCCAACCTACTTTTCAGGTATTCCATGGTTACCCAACCTGTGCAGGACTCTTCGTGGGTGTGTACAGAGCATACAACTGTAGAGAGCTGTTAGGTCACTACCATTTTTAAATAAATTAATGTGGTAAAGGGTATGGGGTGCTGACATAAGGGCAGGACCACAAGGGACAAGGTGGTGATGGAAAGGGGTGGGTCCAGTGTCAATTAGGCTGGCAGGATGATAGATGGGTCGGCGGGTTATAGTTGGGGTAAATGGGTAGAGGGTAAGTTGGAAGAGGGGATTAAGGCAGACGGGTGATGGATAGACCAGCTATGGCTGTGGCTGGGATTTTATTGGTTAAGTATGTAAAGTACTGACCAGTTGGCCACCCTTGGAACCCCCATTTTTTCATGAGCAGAGTGTATGAATATTTAAAGGGATACTGTCATGGGAAAAACATTTTTTCAAAATGAATCAGTTAATAGTGCTGCTCCAGCAGAATTCTGCACTGAATCCATTTCTCAAAAGAGCAAACAGATTTTTTTATATTCAATTTTGAAATCTGACATGGGGCTAGACATATTGTCAATTTCCCAGCTGCCCCAAGTCATGTGACTTGTGCTGTAATAAACTTCAGTCACTCTTTACTGCTGTACTGCAAGTTGGAGTGATATTACCCCCTCCCCCCCCCCCCACAGCAGCCAAACAAAAGAACAATGGGAAGGTAACCATATAACAGCTCCCTAACACAAGATAACAGCTGCCTGGTAGATCTAAGAAAAGGAAGAATTCGTCCCTGGGGGTTGGCAATTGTTAGGCACCCTCTACGTTCTTATAATCAGTGGGGGTACTAAACACTCACCACCCCCCTGTTGATTAATCCTTTCCATGTTTTAAAGATTATCTCTGGAATGAACAATGGAATTTAGGACTGACAACTGAGCCATCACGGTGTACATGTTCCATAATAAAATATAAATAAGTCAAAACAGGACCCAATCGTTTCCTATCATCCACCCCAGTCTCTGAGCGGCACCGCGGGATTCTGAGAGCTAAATAAAGTGTCGGAAAATAAGAAAAGTGCAGACTGCTCAGCAAGCACCTAAAAGGGCATCCTGGTACTTTGTACTGCACTGCGAGATGCTCCTCTGTACCCACCAAGCACTTAAGCATTTGCAATCTGGTTTCTATGGCAACCATCTGAATTCAATCATATTGTGTTACCTAGTAAAATGTACTGAATTTTTTTTGAAAAAGGCAAAAAAAAAATTGCAACTCCGACAACAGCATCACCTTCTAAGCACTGGGGTGGAAGCAGGTAAGTGATCAAGTGATCTATAAAGGTACATGGCTGCAGGCTGAGTTTTACAGGGAACTCTGAGTATCACTCATGTATTATAAGGGATAATGTAAGTGATAAGGATATTAGAAGTCACTGAGGAGTTCTGTGACCATATAAAGGCACACCGCTGCAGGCTAAAGAGTACCCCCTACTGTAAATTATAAGGATTTATTTATTGGTCACATAAGTGTATTTTTATAACATAATTAACACCATGTACAAAGTTTGTGTACTATATACTATACTTAATATATTATAAATATGAACACCCCCAGCCCAGGTTATTATAGAACCAGTATCACCAGGAAATGAAGATGCCTTGATAGCATTTCCACTTAACATTTACTTGCAGTTCTATATAGGATTATTCCTAGAAAGCAGGATATTGGCATTTAAAAATCCATGTATTTAGACACTGGATGGCTGAACAGAGCAGGGTTGATCGCAACCACATTTCAATACAAATCAGAACTTCTGCTGCAAAACTGAAATTCAATATACAAGACACAGATAAATAAATAACAAGTCAAGTTGACAATTTTTAATCCCCCCCCTGTTTCCATTTATTCAAAATATATCGTTAGTGAATGCAGCATTGATCAGATGTTTCCTTTAGAACTCACTACCAAGTAATAAATAGTCAAATTAATTGAGAAGAGACACAGCAGCACTTAGTTAAAAAAGAGATCTTTACTCTGGGACTTCAGAATTGAATATGTCTGGGCAGGGCTGCCATTAGAAATCACGGGGCCCACTACCCCCCCGGCCCCCAAGCCCCACCCCAGATTTTGCTCACTCTACATCACAGTTAAAAGACCACACAGACATCAGCGCTATAAAAGTTAACCCCCCCCCACACACACAAGTTATAAAAAGCTATTGGTGACCAGGGCCAAACTATAAGTTAAAAAAAAAAAAAAACATTGGTGCCAGGGCCCCCCTTACAAGTTAAACAAATTGGGGCCCCAAAGAATATTTTTTAGAAAAACATTGGTGCCAGGGCCCCCCTTACAAGTTAGAAAAAAATTAGGGTCCCAAAGAATATTTTTTTTAAAAAAACAGGGGCCTATACAGTATTAAAATAATACATTAGTGGTCTGCGGTCTTTTCACCTCTTCGGGACTTCGACTGTTCAACTTTTCTGCACTTCCACATTAGAGACTTCGGCTTTTCAGTATTTCCGCATTCAGGACCTCGGAAGGAGGCGGCACAGCTTTGGGATTTGGCGCTGTCAAGGGGGGGCCTGGCTTTTTTAAAAGTTCAGCACTGCTGGGCCCCCCTTCAGGCCTGAGCCAGGTAGACTTATACCCCCTGTGCCCCACTGATGGAGGCCCTGCGTCTGGGTGATAATATTGTACCTTTCCTTTACGGGTTTCCATGCAAAGCAGACCCCATTCCCACCATATACAAAAGCAAAAGAAATGTACTTACAGTTAAGGAGGTCAACAATATCGATGATCACTGGTAAAAAACAGAGTGGAATATGTCTGGATGACAATATTGTACCTTTCCAATACAGGTTTCCATGCAAAGCAGTCCCCCATTCCCACCATACACAAAAGCAAAAGAAATGAAGCACTTACAGTTAAGGAGGTCAGACCAATATCAGCAATAATCTGGTAAAACAAAAACCTGTGGAAATAAATGAAGTGTGTTAATGGAGTGCAAGTAATAGCTAAATCTAGATTTGCAGTTTTTACTTATGTATCACCTGGTTTCTTATGTAGGAAAGATCATGTTTTTACCTGCCTCTTAAAGCGATACCGACTCGTTCCTTTAAAAATCAAATGAATGTGTCCATATCTAGCTGCAGTTCCGTGAACCTTCATTAACTCGACCCTTCAACATTGCTAAATGATCTTCTATGTTGTTTCAGTGACGGTGGGCTGGGGGAGGCGTGGTCCTTACATAGGCTAATTACAAATGAAAACAGGACTGCAGCCTATGGCAGGATTGCTCTGCCCCTACCCCAGCATCACTGAAACAATGCGGAAGATTGTTCTTCTGCGAAGGTTTACGAGGCTGAAGGCAGCTTTGGGGGGGCTTTTAGTTGAAAGTATTCAGTGTGCAGCAGCTCCTAGATATGGACATGTTCCCATGATTTTTATAGGAACGTGTTGGTATAACTTTAAAGGGGCAGTATACCTTCTTGTTCAACATAAGTCCTGAACATACTGTACTTTTTGCCATGGGGGGGGGCAGCCATTCAAGCACAGGATACACAGTAGATAACAGATACGTTATGAAGAATCCCATTGGATACTATAGTGCTTGTCTGCTATGCATCCTGTGCCTTTTCTCCTTTTTCAGATTTGGATGGCTGCCCCCATGGCTACACAGCAGCTTGTTTATATAAACTATAGTAGTGCTTCTGAAGTAAACACACCAGTTTTACTAGTGGAAGGCAAAATAACATTACATTCCTTTAAAACACGTTCATCTTTTGGTGTTACTGTTCCTTTAAATCAAACAATAAAAAGACATTCCTTGAGAGTTAAATTCCACCCTTTGATGTCATAACCCCTCCTCTTTGATGAAGCAGCCTGGCCATTAGCATCACAGACCACCCCCTTGCTATCAGCCTAACCAATCATGTGCCTAAATTCTGCATTTTTAGAAGAAATCTGATTATTATAAAGCACCAACATGTACTGTAGCACCATAGACTGTGTCAGACTGGATGTCCAGGGCCCACCACCTTCACCTCCTTCAAGAAATCCTGCTGTCCCCCCCGATTGCTCTACTGCATACCTCCTCTGTTCTCCTGGGCCCATTGTTCTGAGCCAGCAGGGGGCGGGACACCGGCCGGCAGCAGAACTCAGCCAGCAAAGGTGCCCACAGCAGGGGGTTTGAGGGCCCAAAGTGCCTGGCCATCAGGGAAGGAGTAAGACAGTGGGTTTTCTCCTGGAGCCCCTCCAACCCAGTCTGACCCTGGTCATAAAATAAAAGAGAGGAGAAATTGACCCAGGATGCACTCTGGGGATCCCACCAACAGGTTAGCATGATTCAGAGGGCCCCAATAGGTTATTTGTTGAGCTATATGCAGTAAATGACACTGAGAGACCGTGCTAAATGTGATGGGTGTCATACAGACCTAGGGTGGAAGTAAGAAAGCCTGGTGGGAGCCGTCACTGGCTGGGGTCCCCTGGGTGCTCCTCTGGTACTCTAGAACCAGTTGGGCTATTTCTTTGTTGGTGTCTAGAAAATGGGCACTAAATGGTTAATTTAGACCCCAAGTATTATTCATGCTATGATATAGGAAAGACATTCTGCTTTAGAACATATTTCTTGCTCTGACAACCAATGGGCCAACTTCTGCCAATTCCGAATTAAACTTCGATCAGCTGGCGGGGCCGATAGCTGCTGAATTGTGACCCACAGACCTGACATTCTCGTCATGAAATCAGTTTGGGATGCAGAAGTGATCAGGTGAGTGTCAGGCTTGTGCCTTGTGGTGCCACATTACAGCAGGAACATTTCACACCTGTCTCTCGCAACAGATGCTCCCAGACAGGTGGATTCAAATATTTCCCCTTCAGTGCCTATAATTAGGGTGAGAGGCTCATGGAATCCAAATGTGCAGACAAAAAGCCTGACATTTGTTGAGCTATTTTATCTCTCGTTGTTATGGCGAGGGAGGATGGGGCGAGCAAATCCGCAGCGTTACAGCTGAGAAATTACTATAATCTTTCATATTTATATGAAATGGGGGTCCCATCTTTCACAGAAACTGGTATTTGTGATTGTCCTCAGTACTGATAACTACAGCAAATGTCAGATCGGGCTTTCTAGAGAACCTGCTATTGAAGGCCTACTCTAATAGTTATGCATTGTGCTAAATGCTACTGGGGTGACATGGGTCTGTGGCAGGCAGAGTTGATGGGAACAGGCCAGCAAAGGCACAGAATAATGAAGATTCAACATCTATATATTTGTTTATCCTCTAGTTCAACACCTTCTATTGGAAGCCTCCCCAAACCATCTAGTCTAAAGCCTTATAGGCTGTATAGTCCTCACTTCAATGGCTGCATAATGCAGCCCCAAACTAATAAACTGGCCTTCTGCTCTATGCAATAAGCCATCACTCTCCACCATAAGAAAGAAAGGACATAGAGTCCTGCTTCTGGCCAAATGTCCTACTTTGGGCAAGTACTGAAGCCAATGTGACAATTCATTTTCATATTAAATTTTGAGCAAAATCAAGGAGATTCCATCAGCCTTAAAAGTATTGTTATGTTTAATGCATTAAATGGTATAAAGATGCACAATCAGGGTCATCCAAAGCCACTAACCTCAGGGGAAGTTTATGGGTAGGGCTTTGGCACCTTCACCTCCACATATCAATTTCTTGTATGGTTGTGGGGTAGGAGCCTACTAAGAAGTAGGTGGGATTTGAAAGATCTTGGGCATAGTCTGGGGGTGTACCAAACTATTTCCCTTTAGTCTGAGTATGAGTTCAGATCAGGGTCGGACTGGGCCAGCAGGGTGCGGCGGGGGAGCGGGGGTTCCAGAGAGGTGCCATGGACAGCAGCCCCGGTGGGCACGGGGGCCCCCAGTCCGACCCTGGTTCAGATACTGTGGCCAAAAGTATTCAGTACATAAAATGATGTGTCCTTAGAGGGGACACCCAAACGCTGAGCTGAAGCAACATCAGCACAAGAACTATTTATATGGTGCTTGGGGGTGTTATGGGGTAACCTGATCATATTCAAGGTCAGTGGTCGCTGGAGTGGTGTAAAGGACATGGGAAGTAGACTGTGAAGCAGTGGAATTGTACCCAGTGGAAGGATAAATGGCATTTCATCATCTGGCAGTCTGATAGAGAAGTCTGGGTTAGGCACATGCCAAAAGAACAATATGAGCCAGAATGCATAATGCGAATGACAAAGTTTGATGGAGGAGGAATAATGGTCTGGGGCTGTTTTCCTTGGTTCCAGTAAAACCTTAATACGGCTACAATGACATTCCTGACAATGCTTCCTACTTTGTGGAACACTTTGGAAAGACCCTTTCAGTTTCAGCACAATAATGCGCCTCACTCCATGCACAGAGCCACGTCTGTAGAGAAAAGCTTTGCTGAGATGGGAAGAACGTGACTGCACAGAGCTCTCAACCCAAATGACCCAATGTGGGATTAATTGGAACCTCGATGGGGAGCCTGATCCCCAACATCAGTGCCCAACCTCACCAATTGTCTTGTGGCTGAATGGGAGCAACTCCCAGCAACAATGCCCCAGCATTTAGTGGGAATCTTAACAGAAGAGTAGAGGAACACTGTCATACGCCGATATTGCTTGGGAATGAGATTTTGGGGGGCGGGCCCCATACTTTTGGCCATATAGTGTATGTCAGAGGGTTTCCCATATGCATTTATGATAATATACCATGGAGCCCAACGCAAAGGCTTCAAAAACCGAATCGTACGACAAACATAAGAAGAAAAAAAAAAGGCAAGACAGAGATCTCATTTAAAATGTTCTTGCAGACTGTTTCTTTCATCACAAGGAAATTGCTGTAGCGCATAAAGACATTATAAGGCAGGAACAAGAGGCCAAGAGTCTGTATCTGGTTACAGTCATGTCCCCAGCACTTATTTAAGATGAAATTAAATCAAATTAAAGGGTGGAATAACAGGGCCCAAAAGCAACAGGCATGTTCCTTATATAACTGGGCAATGTTACGTAGCAGTAATTAAGCACAAATTACATCTCTTGCTAAAAAGCTGAATTTTTACTTGCATAATACAAAGCATCGCCTGGCTTAATATGCTGAGATACCATTTCCTCACCCTGCTCTACATAAACATGCACTGATAATAAGGATATTTTCCTTTTATTCTCTCTTAAAGGGGACATATACCCCAAACTTTACAACATACATTCTCTCTCTGTCCATTTCTAGATATTCTCTGTGATATGTCACACGCTGTTCAGTTCGTCTTACCAGCTAAAGTCGTCAAAAAATGAAGTTGGTGAGAAGCGGAAGTATTGTGATGTTGCGCTGCTCAGAAAATGAAGTTAGTGCTCAGAAGGAAGTCATCTGAGATTTCTCTGATCATTTCTAGACAGAGCAACTTCACAAGACTTTCTTTTTCTCACCAACTTAATTTTCTGCAGACTGTTGCCAGAAAGGAGAACTGGACAGCAGGTCTTGGCTGCTTACAGGTGGAGGATTGGGTGTGTTTACAAGCAGCTAATTTATCAATTGAACAGTTCTGAAGCATTGGAGGAACAGTAATTACCTATACACAATTCTATATCAGATGAAAGAAATGTAGACTTTAGTTGTCCTTTAAATTCTTTCTACTATATATACATACAACATTTGGCACATTGATTCTCCAAGTGGGTTAAAACTCATTAGCTTTCCATATTATACTGGGGCAGAAGGAGATTCAGAGAAATTTTCTCCAGCAGCCAAAACATTTGCCTTTTGCTTGTCATAATTCTGTTTCTTGCAGCCGGGGACCATGCAACCGCAGCTATTAAATTAATAAAGCCAAACAGGTTTCATATACACCTTTGTCTCAGCAATATGCTCCAGGTCACGACTGGTTCCTGCTGGGGTAATTTCTCTTTTCCTTCTATGGTGAGCAGAATATTGTGCTGCAGGCAAGGTCTCCCGGCACAGAGCTGAACATCCATCTTGCAGCCTCTGGAAGCCTTGCGTTAGTGAGATTAAAGGAGAAGAAGTTAGGTTTGAATATGTGCCAACAGAATTGAGTGAGACACCAGAAACAATCCAACCCTTTTTGGGTGGAGATTCTCTTTAACTTCAGGGCTGTTATTTAAAGTATGATATTCCTTTCCAAATAAGGATGGAATGAGTCCACCAAAGCAGCTCCAAGAACTTGATTTTGTAGGACTTCAAGAAATGCCCCACAATGACCCCCACAATGATATTGATGATTTTATTCCAACACGTTCAGCTCTGGAAGGACCTTGTTGAGTAGATGCAGTTAAAATATCCATCCCAAGACATAAATTCATGGGCCAACATCTACATTGTTTGACTCAACCATTAGATGTTGGCAGACTTGGAGATCCACAAAGCCAAAAACCCATCTGGAAATAAGGGAAGGCAGAAGATGCACATGCCTGGTGGTGGGGGGGAACAATTGGCGAGGAAACTTTGCAGACTGGTTGGTAGCAGGGGTGTGTTTGGCGGTGGCATGACTTATGGACCAAGTAAAGGTGTGCAGGGTTGGCCTTGTCTTGAGCACCAAAATACTTGGCCCAACTCTCGCCAAAAAACATTTATGTTATGGGCCTGTACAATGGCTGAACAAGTAGATATGAAGCAGGAAGATAGTTGTGCCAGCATGCAAGGGAACATAGACTGTACCAGGAGGAAGGATATCTCCCAAATGTCCTGACTGGTGGAGTGGCAACATGTACGGTCATACCTGGAAGAAACCATTGCAATAAAGGGTTGGATGCCTTTATTGATGGATAATACAAGGCTACTGGTTTTACTAGTCATAACACAGCGCTGGTTCCATTGACATTGTGGAGTCCGCAAGGAATAAGTTTCTATTCTTGGGCAAACTAGAGACAGCTTCAAAAGTTTTCTCTTAAAATAAATATTTTAATGAAGTAAAATTGCTCACTTTCTATAAGAGGAAGGTATTTCTGTGCTGCTTGCTGGAGGCTGCTGGACACAGTGGGGGCAGCAGGATAAAAGAGCTTTTCAGCAGGTAGCGAATAGCAGGTACTGGAAAGGAGGGGAAACTATCCCGCTGACTCAAGAAAAGATCCATTAGTAGCTTGGATGGCATCTTTCCATAAGAATTCCCAGGAACTGTTAGACTTCAGAAAACAGAGTCCTTAGCCAAAAGCTCAGCTCAAATTAGAAAATTAGAAATAAAAGCTGTGCATTTAGAGTGGGATGGAGGGAAAGTTGTTATATGTCAAAAAGCAACAAAATTATATCTCATCTGCTCTTTGTTATTGTCCAGTCCATTGGGGCCCAAGTGAAAATTTGGTAAAGTGTGTGTAGTTGGTGGGTGGTGCATTCCAGAAGTAAGGCCTGGTTGCAAATTTTGAACCCTGGGTTTTTAGTTCCACCTCATCCAAAATACACAGTCATTTGGAGCCCCTGTACCAGTATTAGCTAAAAGGAAAATGGGACAGATTAAATTCAATTATTTAAACGCCAGAGTACTGCCTATATCCATGTTTTACTTAGGGGACCCAGATAATGTTGATCTTGGCTCTGCAAACAACAGCATTTTCTCTATTCACATATGAACTGTCCAATGGACACATATGGAATGCAAGTTGCCTTGCTCCTGTTAGATATGACTTTGGAGAAGTTCCATTTGATGAAGGACATTTTCCTACTCCTGATGTCAACTGCAATAGGCCTGAAGAAAGTGAACCTATAAGGCATACTGAGAGAATCAGAAAACTACCTGCATGGACCAAGGACTTTGTAAAGTGAAGAATGTATAATATTGTTTTAAAATGCATACTGTTTAATTGTTGCTGTTTATTATAGTTGTCCAAATGCTTTCCTACTACAGGGGGAATATGTGGTGTTTATACAAATGGCCTGTAGATGTCACTGTGCTCAGACACAATGTGCATACTTCCTGGTAGCTTAAAAGTGAAAGTGAAAGTAAAAGCTTACTGTTGCGTAATGGCTGCATGACTCTGCTAATAAAGCACTGTTATTCTCTACTCATCCTCGGCTACCCAAAACATAACAATTACCCAGAAAACAACAGTAATCTTAGAGCTGAATAGAAGTGCAAGTCCCCAGAGGTACTGAGTAGAGTTTGGAAGAGCCATTCCGATGTCAAGCACCAGGACAGCCAATGGCCCCACCTGTATTCTCAGGGCAGGCAAATTAGGCTTAAGATTCTCAAGTAATGGGGCCATGGAATTGACTGAAGTATGTTCAATGAGGCTGAAATGAACACAGCAAGTGCTTGTCTAGACTGCACAAGAATTTCTGTAAAGCAGCACATTTAGGAAAATAACCAAAAAACATATTTTATCTGTAGTGCTATGCCAGGCTTCAAGATTCCATGGCATTTAACCTTTTCTAAATGACAAGAGGGCGTCATAATTATCCTCTTCATGACCACTGTGCAATTAGAGCCAAGAATGAATTTGGTTTATTTTTCTAAAGGCATAAAGAGAAAGAACCTTGATCTTAAAGTGGATGACTTTAGGCTGTTATGGCACACAGGTGGCAGGCCAAGTTGGGTTGACCAATGTGCTAGGTCTCTGATGGCTGCAGAACTTTTTATGAAGGTCCATTGCCTGATGTAAGCCAAAGGTACCAGAGACAGGGGAAGCCAATAAGTGGGACCATTTAATTATAGCCTTAAGATAATACCTATTACCTCCCAAACATTGGTTTCTTGAGTAGGTGGAATAAAATCAAATATTTATCCCATTCTCTGTTTTTTCTTACTTCCAAATCCTAAGGCCAGTGGCCTAGCTGCTATAAAGTGAGGACTAAGAGTGAAGCAGGTATGGAGAAAGAGGCGTGATGGTTAGACCAGGGCTGTCCAACTGGAGACAAAAGTCAAACACTAGGAGTTCTGTAGCATAAAGAAAGTGAGGCTCTTCAACTGCCTTTAAGCTGAAGCTCCAAACCTGTTTCAGACTTGTCTTCGTCTGCGTCGGACATGCCAACATCGGCATGATAATCACAATAGCAACTTTACAGCAGAGCATGCAGTTATAGTGGGCCACAATTGGGCCCCCAAGATTTAGTCCTAGGGACCGTTCACTGTATTTTTCCTAATTGCCCAAGAAATCTATTCTCACCTCTAATAATCTATGCTCACCTCTAATGATACAGGTTCTTTGTAGCACAATAAATTGAGTAAGGAAGGTGCACATTCAATCAAGTCGTGGGATTGTTTGAAATTAAAAGGTAATTTGGATTCACTGTGATATTCTTGCTCCCTTGCAGCAGTGCATAGGTCATGTGACCCCATCCTAACAGAATTAGAGGGTCTTATAATTGCCAGAATTGGGAGCCACTACCTTTCACCTCAACTGATGCAGAGCTAATTGCAATGAGGAATGAACTGTCCATGGTTCTGTACAGGGCACAGATATTGGGCATTTCCTTTGACAGTGTAAAGGGAAGCCAAGGGAGTTGTCCCTCCTATGGAGAGTTCTAAATTTAAACAAATTGGGGAGGGAGGATTGGGGTGGGGAGAAAGATTTATGCAGTGGGTTCATGAGTTGCACCAGCACCGCATTATAAAATATTCACCGGGTGGATGGAAACTTCAGCAAACAGAGAAAACCTTTAACGATAATGTACTTATGCCATTTTAATTAATATACTGTAGCTGGCCATGGGCATCAGAAGGGAGTGGACTCAGTGCCAACTAGTGAGTGGCACAGCTGTTGTAGGCCTTCCACTCAGTATCTCACTGTCTGGTTTCGGCTGAAATCTTCCGCTTACAAATATCTCCTTTCCATTCCTCCCATCTGTCGGCAAAACCCGGGGGACCCATCTAGAGAATGAGATCAGCGGCCCCACAGTTCTGTTTTAGCTCCCAAATATTATATATTTGCCAATAAAGGTGGAATGTACATATGCTAGGGAAACATTAACATAATGGCGCCGGGGGGGGGTAACTTACAGGAGTCACAACAGCATCTGGACCCTACAAGGTCCTGTCAACAACAGTACCTTGCCCCTAAAAGCAACCTCCACACAAACAGTTTTCAAGTTCATCTCAATAGATCACAACAAAAAAATACTGTAGCCTCAGTTCAGATTTGAAATGAAGGATATAGGGAATGGGATAGAGAATCAAGAGGTCACTTTTTTGGGTGATAAGAGGAACTGCATTTCATTCTGTAAATGTATGATCACACTTACTGCATGTTGACTACAAAGGCTTCCTTAGCAACAGCATAACAAAACCCAGGCAGAATAAATACAGTGCCAATTCCATGTTTAATACCCCAGATCACACACACCAAGATAAATACAGTGCCAGTTCCATGGGTAATATCCCAGAACACACGTCAGGAAAAATACAGTGCTAATTCCATGTATAATACCCAAAAACACAAGGCAGGATAAATAGTGCCAATTCCATGTATAATACCCTAGAAAACATGTCAGGATAAATATAGTGCCAATTCAATGTATAATACCCCTGAACACACAGTAGGATAAATACAGTGTAAATTCCATGTATAATATCCCTGAATACAAGGCAGGATAAATACAGTGCCAATGCCATGTAGAATACCCAAAACACACAAAGCAGGATAAATACAGTGCAAATTCCATGTATAATACCCCAGCACACACAGCAGGATAAATACAGTGCTAATTCCATATATAATAACCCAAAACACAAGGCAGGATAAATATAGTGGCAATTCCATGTATAATACCCCAGCACACACAGTAGGATAAATACAGTGACAATTCCATATATAATACCCCAAAACACAAGGCAAGATAAATACAGTGCCAATTCCATATATAATACCCTGAAACACAAGGCAAGATAAATACAGTGCCAATTCTATGTACTGTATAATCCCCCAGAACACAAGACAAGATAAATACAGTGCGACTCCATGTATAATACCCCAAAACACACGTGAGGATAAATACAGTACAATTTCCATGGATAATACTCCAGATCACACGTCAGGATAAATAGAGTGTTCTGGAGGATTATACATGGAACTATCATGTATAATAAACAATGCAGTAAAGGCTTCAGGCATCTACACATAAAACACAGCTTAAAATTATAAAAAAGGGTTGAGGAGCTCACATTTACTTTTATTCATTGTAAGAAGTTACAGAAATTAACTTTACAGGCTTCCTGCTTAGCAGCATAACAAACCCAAAAAGCAATATATTTGTAATGGTGCTAAAATCCAAAAAGCAATATATTTGTAATGGTGCTATAACCGCCCCACACCTTGTGTATTGTGTTAAGGAAACAAGTAATTTATCATGTTTTGTTCTGAATGCCTCTTGTTCTGAGTCAACAAACAAAAGCCAAAGCCCAGGCACATAGAGAAGTGCCCAGGCTCGCTATCAGTCAATAGAGAGATGCTTAGGAGTGAGAGGGGCTTGCACAAACAAAGAAATCCCATTAAGAAGTCATTCAGATTTGTTCTGTATCGGATCAAGTCTAAACAGGCTGGGTACGTTCTGAGCTTCCTCCAGAGAGCGGCTCGCTCAGCGCACACAGAGGTGGTGTTTCTCAATGAGATTAAAGAATGGCCAAGGGTTCCAGAGGGGAAAAAGAAGGCAAAGAAGTTTTTAAACTCTACTAGAAGAACTTGAGCATCAGACTGTTCCAATACAGAATGCCTCTTTATAGGAGAATATTCATGATACAATTTTCTCAAGCTAGCATTAAGCTAGCACAGCCCTCTGAATGTACTGAAGTTATTGGTGAGGGGGCTGGCATGCACATGTGCAGTGGGTGGTTGGGTTGATAGCTGCCATGTGGTGCATGCACTAGGAGAAGAGGATCATGGCACAGAGAGCACAATTTCAGTTTGAGAACTTTATGGTGAGGACCACATATAGAAGGACAACTCTTGTCATGCAGAATAACAAGCAGCATGGCGGGTAAAACATTCACTGTGCCACTTTAATAAGCAGGGTTGGATTGGGCCTCCTACCAGGGAATCTCTTATCCAATGCCCACTCTAAAGCAATCTGATATTGAATGAGTTACTGGCGCTTGTCCTTGGCTGAGGCCCACCAGTATATCCTCTGGCATTATAGCCTGACCCTGGTCATGAATCTTAAGCACACCACAGTATTAAATGAGGGTTTCAAGGAGATTTGACCATAGTGCTATCCTATGACATAGTCTATACACAATGAGTGATCTAGTCGAGAGCAACCCCTACTTGAATGTCCCACCAGCCAGGGCTCTCCTTAAAAGTCCAACCTTCGGTCAGGGCCCCACTTTGCTCATGAAATGAGTACAAGTATACATCATTCTAAAATGTAACTCAAAGGTAAACAACCCCTTTAACTTACAACTCACTACAAATAATGAAAAGCTAAGTTCAACACAACAATTTGGGGAGTGTAGGTCAGACAACCTTGCTTAAAAGAGTTGTTCACCTTTAGCATGATGTAGAGAGAGATATTCTGAGACAATGTACAATTGGTTTTCATTTTTTTTTTATTTGTGGTTTTTGAGTTATTATTTAGCTTTTTATTCAGCAGCTCTTCGGTTTGCATTTTTAGCCATCTGGTTGATTTAATTGATCATTTAATTCCCTATGGCTCACTGTGTCCAAAGTAAATATATATATCCTGCTCAGATTTGACACCAGTAACTGAGCTAAGATTTAAGAAAACCAGATCATTTATGAACATCTGTTACACAGCGCAGGGGTCATTAGAGATATGTAAATGCAAGAAATTAATATTTCCTCGTTTTAGAAAAAACTACAAGCGTGGGAAAAGCACCTGCCATCAGAAATAGACATGTACAGCCACTGGCAACAGTCAGACATATATAATGATCTATTGATATGGTAACAGAACCCCTCAGTGACTTCTAATATCCTTATCATTTACAGTAGGGGGTACATTATCCCTTATAATACATGAGTTATACTGAGAGTTCCCTGTATAACCCAGCCTGCAGTCTTGTGCCTTTATATGGTCTCAGAACCCTTCAGTGACTATTAATATCCTTATTATTTACAGAAGGGGGTACAGTATCCCTTATAACACAGACTTCCCTGTAGAATGTATCCTGTAGCATTGGAAGTGCAAGAACAGAAAGTGGAACAGCAAACGGGAGAAGAAAGAAAAGCAGCATCTGTTTTCAGCAGGGCTAATTAGTGTGCCTCGTTGCCATGCTATGAGAGCTCATTTATACAAGAGATTATTGGAGAAATCATATGCTGCATGTGCAAATTGATTTAATGGATACATTCCCTATCCAGATATATTTAATTAGATCATTAGATAACCTGAAAAACTCCAGCTGTGGCAGAACTAGAGCTCTCAGCATAAAACACTGCCATAGTTTTATGGGATCTCTCTTTTAGGGATGTAGCGAACGTCGGAAAAAAAGTTCGCGAACATATTCGCGAACTTGCGCAAAAATGCGAGCGGTTCGCGAACGGTTCGCGAACCCCATAGACTTCAATGGGAAGGCGAACTTCTACATCTAAAAACATCTAAAAAAGACATTTCTGGCCAGAAAAATGATTTTAAAGTTGTTTAAAGGGTGCAACGACCTGGACAGTGGCATGCCAGAGGGGGATCAAGGGCAAAAATGTATCTGAAAAATCTGCCTGTGTGTGCTTGGAAGAGATAGTGTAGGGGGAGAGCTGTTAGTGATTTCAGGGACAGATGATAGTAAGTTTGCTGGCTAGTAATCTGCTTGATACTGCTCTGTATTGGAACAAAAAAATAAATAAAAGCAGTCCTTACAAGGACTACTGTTATTGCAGCAGTCAGTAGATGAGATCAGAAGCAGGACAGCTGCCCACTGCAGCTACATACAGAGCACTGCAGTAGAAGGTAGATTACTAGCCAGCAAAGCTACCTAAGCTTAAATGTCCCTCAAACCCCTGCAGACTTCTGTCCCTCCAATAACAGAGCAGTATCAACACGATTACTAGCCAGCAAACTTTCAACTGTCCCTGAAATCACTAACAGGCAGCAGCTCTCTCCCTACACTATCTCTTCAGCACACACAGGCAGAGTGAAAAAACGCTGCAGGGCTTCGGTTTTTATAGGGAAGGGGAGTGGTCCAGGGGAGAGCTTCCTGATTGGCTGCCATGTACCTGCTGGTCTGGGGTGAGAGGGCAAAAAAAAGCGCCAACAATGGCGAACCCAAAATGGCGAACGTCGCGCGACGTTCGCGAACTTCCGGCGAGCGCGAACACCCGATGTTCGCGCGAACAAGTTCGCCGGCGAACAGTTCGCGACATCACTACTCTCTTTACAGACTATCATAGCATAGGGGGAAAGGGGCAGCATAGGTACCATAAAACTATGGCAACATAGGTATTCCTCTGTACTAAGCACAATTCAGCAGGAACAGTCCCCTAAGTTTGCTCATAGCCTGTACAGAGAAATACTATAAAACTATGGCAGCATAGGTATTCCCTAAATCAGCACCTCCTGCCCAGGACCAACCACAAATCCATGTTTAACTTCAGGGTAGGCAAAAGAGGCACATTTCATCTGGTGCAGTTGGCAGGGGGAACAATTAGTGGGGGGGAAAGGTGCCCAGGATGGGAGTCCCTTTTTATATACTTTAAATGTATTCCCCATTTCCCCCACACCCTTCTAAGAACAAAGCCTGGAGAGGGGCACTATACAGACAGCCTGGGCACATTTCAAATTCCGAGGAGGTTCTAATGCAGGGAATTCACAGGATGGAGAGCAGTTGATTTGCTCAGCAGACAGATCAATCAGTTATCTGCAGTTAAAGGCAGCTCACAATAAGGGGCTCATTACACCCTCTGTTGTACTGGAGCTGATGACTCTGATGAATAGTTTGTGTATATAGCACGGCATCTGGGTTGGCACAGGCTCTGTTCCGAAACCATGCCTGATATACATTCACAGCACATTTTCCTGGTTTGTTAAGGTCATCTATATTGAAAGTAGTTGCCTTACTGGCTGTTTGTGACTGCTGGTACTGACTCCTGAAACAAATGTAGGAGAGGCCAACTTGATACTCAAGTTGAAACCAGAAAATACAAAGGGACAGATACTGCTTTCAACAGCAATTGCCAATATGCAACATATAAGGAATGTGTCACCCCCACAATCATCACCCTACTGACAACCTGCAGAGGGCAGCACTGCCCCTTTCCCCAAAGTGCCATCCCTGATGCATTTAGCAGCAGCAGAGCTGGCAGCCAGTGATTATTAGCAGGCTCAATAGGCTGACATTAAGATGGGCAGGCGTGAGGTTTTCCAATTTTCTCCGGGTACTTTTGTCAGTCGCTCTGCTCATCCGCATGATTGGCACAGGGACAAGCTGAGCAGAAAGGCAGAATTAGCTGACACTTAGTAGTGCCTTGTGCCTTAGGAGGGGGGGCGAGCAGCTCCCAGCCGGGGTTTGACTGAGACATAGCTGGAAACGTGTCATTATTTTCAGAATCATGCATGCATAATATGGTAAGGGAACGATAACCCGACATATGGCAGCTCCTACTCACATCCCAACCCTATTTTCCTTGGTAACCCTCTATTTAGAGTCAGTCACAGCAAATACACAGCAGCAGGGTCACGGCCCCATCCCCTTTAAAACCAGACACAAGTGAAACTTAACGTGTCTTACTGGCATTTATTTATTATATTGATTAATGCTGCAGACTGCACAGCCATGCAGCACGCTCAGATACTGCTTGATGAGTTTCAATACACTATCCCCACCTAGAAAGGTACAATCAGCAGCACCTGTGCTGTACAAAGTAAAAGGCCCTACCCCTCATTCAAAGCATGGCTGGCATCTAGAGTTGCCACCTTTTCTGTAAAAAAAAAATACTGGCCATATATATATATATATATATATATATATATATATATATATGTTTTTTCCCTATAAATAACTGGCATCAAGCAAAATTTTTATCAGCCAGGCCAGTAAAATACTGACCAGGTGGCAACCCTACTGCCGTCAGAAAGGCACTTTTTCCTCTGGAGCCCTATCAATGGGATTATTCAGGGCCCCAGCAATGCCACCACTTGGATTTAACAGCCACTGAGCCAGTTATTGGACATTAGACAAAATACACCTTGTGAAGGTTACTGGATATTACTTGGATACGCTGCAGACTGAAGCAATTTCTGATTTTCTTAAAAGACATTACTGCAGCATGGATAAAGCAAATTAATATATTTCACCCCTGGCTGTATAGATATCACCAGCACAGTCTGCAGCATGATGGCTGCTTAAAATCTGGGGTGAAGCGACTGTCAAAATGCTAGGGAGCCCCCCCCCCCGTTACTCTCTTTGTGTATTTACTGTATGTGCAAGTGATAAAGCTTAGGGCATGCTCCCTGGCCTTTAATTGAATATTGACTGAGATTCACAATATCAAGATGGAGTTGTACAGTTGCACATAGTCAGTTAATAAAACCCACTTACCTCTAGTACAGCAGCAACAAACTGAGACATGGACCCCCTGTTCTGCTCCGAGATGAACTGACAACTACACCATCAGTGAGTTAATTACAGGCACCTGCAGTGCTTCCCCCCACTGCTGCTTATGGAACATTCTTACCCCCCCCCCAAAAAATTTTATTAGTTGTGCCCTTTTGTGCTCACCTATAGGCCGACGCTAATGGCATCAAAGGGAACGAGTGTGTGTTTCTTTAATGAGATTACTGTATATTGGGGTGTCATTAACTTGCAGTCTAATATAGGGTGCCGCTAAGCATTTGCATGTGGCCGGTTGCGGTTTAATAAGAGGTCTTTACGTTTAATCATTATGATTTGAATTCATGGTTCCCCTGTCTGACATTTAACCCCTTACATGCTGGCGGATACACAGCAGTACCAATATAAATGCACCATCTTGCAGATGTTCCGTTTATAATGGCAGCACCGGGGCATGGATAGGTATGGCAAGATTAATAGGGTAACTACCTAGCTGCGCCCCTTCCCAATAATCTTTCATTCTGCCTGTCAAACCTTCACCTGGTTGCTAGGATAAATGGAACCCTAGCAACCACATTACAGTTTAAAGGCCAAACTGGAAAGCAGCAGAACAAAAGGGCAATAATGATCAAACACAAAGTATAAATATCAGTTGTGAGTAGAAGGGCAGATGGATGCAGCATTTACAGTTCTTGGACATGTTAAAGGTGCCCATACACGCTGAAATTCAGTACAGGTATGGGATCCATTATCCAGAAACCCAGAATGCTCAGAATTACGGGAAGGTTGTCTCCCATAGACTCCATGTTATGCAAATAATCCAAATTTTTAAAAATGATTTCATTTGTCTCTGTGATAATAAATCAGTAGCTTGTACTTGATCCCAACTAAGATATAATTAAGCCTTATTGGAAGCAAAACCAGCCTATTGGGTTTAATTAATGTTTACATGATTAAGCAGACTTAAGGTATGAAGATCCAAATTATGTAAACAGCCATTATAGCCATTATCTGAAAAACCCCAGGTCCAGAGCATTCTGGATAATAGGTCCCATTTCAATTGTTCTGTTCATTCAAACGGAACCTCTGAAATGTTATATCTGTGATGTTCCGGCCACTCACCACTATCCATGGTAAAAATAGAAGGACCAGAGGTAAATAGTTAGGGACCGCCATATGGGTTTTACCTTGACGTGGTATGGTGGCTTATCAATCTTATGATCATAATTTTGTAACTAAAAAACCCTGTCTTTGTAAATACATGCATCTGCATAGATTACTGATATGATAGGGGACCAGGGAATGTGCATTGATCAATTTTTCTTCTTTTTTCTATGTCTGTAGTTAATTTGGCCAGATCAGTAGCACTTCCATTGGATTTTTGTACATTTTTATTAAGCCATGGAGTGCTCCCACAAACTTTTATTTTTGCATTTTGTATTGTAGCAGATCTATTCTGTTCATAAGTTCAGCAGGCCAGGCTTCCATGTGGTTGTAGTACCCCCACACCTGTCTCTTTAAATCAGGGGTCCCCAACTTTGTTTTACCCGTGAGCCACATTCAAATATAAAAAGAGTTGGGGAGCAACACAAGCATGAAAAGACCCCTTGAGGTGCCAAATAAAGGCTATAATTGGTTATTTGGTAGCCCCTATGTGGACTGGCAGCCTACAGGAGACTATACTTGGCATTATACTTATTTTTTATGCAATTAAAACTTGCTTCCAAGCCTGGAATTCAAAAATAAGCACCTGCTTTGAGGACACTGAGAGCAACATCCAAGAGGTTGGAGAGCAACATGTTGCTCATGAGCTACTGGTTGGGGATCACTGCGTTTAAATGGTGGAACAATGCCTTTGGAAATGGGTGTTGGTTTGGGCAGTTTCTCTCTCTTAAAAGCCACAAGCGGTGGAGGATTAATCTCATGGAACCAATGCTGGGGTCTAGGTTATCTCTCCCCTTTGAAAGCTAATGGCGGGGGAGGACTAAGCCCTATGATGAAAACCAATTCCCAGGTCGGGAGACCTTTTATTTCAGGTAATGCTCTTATGCCGGGAGGCTTTAGCATTTGAAATTATGACCAGAGTTAAATAGTTAGGGACCGCCATATGGGTTTTACCTTGACGTGGTATGGTGGCTTATCAATCTTATGATCATAATTTTGTAACTAAAAAAACAGTCTTTGTAAATACATGCATTTGCATAATTACTGATATGTAAATACCTGCATCTGCATAGATTACTGATATGACAGGGGACCAGGGAATGTGCATTGATCAATTTTTCTTCTTTTTTTCACTATCCATGGTACCAATATATTGGTCAGGATCCTCCTGTAAGTTGCTTTCTCTGGTATACTGTTATGGGTACAGTATAAAATTGACCATACGCACAATGATATAGGCAGACAGGGCCAATCTAATTGCATCGCTACCAATACATGTATGGGTCTCTTGGATGACAGTTTGGATAGACAAAGCCCGGTCATATCTGAGTGTCATATGCAAACATGGATGCAAAATTGAGCACCCATTCACAATGGAATTTGCTTCCATATGTGCTCCTAATATCTTGCCTGAGTATCAATGTGCCAGTCCTGCCTGTTCTGATCAAATACGACCAACTGCATACTTAATGCAATGGAACCCTGGAATTACCACCGGTCTGTCAAACCTCTGGATCCCCAAACTTTTTTTTACCACTGAAATGTAAAAAAGAGTTGGGGAGCAACACAGGCATGACAATAGTTCCAAGATGATGACAACATTATCTATTTTGGTAGCCCCTATGTGGACTGGCAACCTACAGGGGACGTTGTTTGGCAGTACACCTGGTTTAGATGCAACTAAATCTTGCCTCCAAAATTCAAAAGTAAGCACCTGCTTTGAGGCCACTGGGAGCAACATCCAAGGGGTTGGGGAGCAGCATGTTGGGGAACATTGGCTTAGAGAATTGCATCAATGGGAAACCACCCAATTCTGGTGTGATTCTGGGGAAAACCCAGTGTAGGCAAAAACTAGTGGGGTGCGCCTTAACAAAAAGTCAACCTGACCCTATCCTGCCTGCTCCCTCCCTGCTAATATATATATATATAAATATATATACCCACACAAACTCACCCAGCAATGACGACAAAGCAGGCAAGTATATACCTGACAAACAAGGAGGTGCGTCAGACAGGGATGTCCAGGGTCCACCAAGGCCTCCAACATGGCCAAAGTGGCCCCTGACACAGGCATGAATGCCTCCCACTACACCCTCTTCCAAGCCAGAATGCTTTCTCCAAGTTGCCGCACTAACTTCCTTGCCAGTGGTGAAACGCTGGGCCCCCTAGCAACCACGGGGATCTGCTTCCTCTATAGTTACGCACTGTTATTTGCTGCTCCTCATTGTCTCAGATCTGATCTACCTGTAGGCCAAGCAACAGGTCTGGGGTGCAGAGGCCCACTAGGTTTACTCCCTTTGCCCAGACGGCCCAGTCAGACACCGAGGAGGTGGGCTGAGGGCAGAGTTCGGCCTGCTCATGATTCACCATGGATGTGTTTCTGCTGACCCAATCTACAGCCCACACATCACTAGTAAAAACTATCAATTTGC
Source organism: Xenopus petersii (assembly GCA_038501925.1). Classification (NCBI taxonomy): domain Eukaryota; kingdom Metazoa; phylum Chordata; class Amphibia; order Anura; family Pipidae; genus Xenopus; species Xenopus petersii. Next base: position 76,457,171 of record CM076687.1, on the reverse strand, counting down.
ATCTGAAAATTCCACGCTTGGTGCAAAGTGTAATTGATTTATAATCTCATTGTTTAGGGTGGTCTGTCCAATCCAATCTTCCATTGCAAGGTCTGCGGAAACATGGAGGGTGGGCATGAAAATATGTGGCCATTGATATGGCATCTGTCCATTTGACCGGCAGGCCAATGGGTTGGTAAAGTTGCCTCGGGTATGGCAAACTTGAGCCACAGGCCCCTTCTATTTGAGCCGCACTGGAAACCGCCTGGACCAAGAAAAGTTTCCCTATAAAACATTAATGCAGAGAATTTAAAGCCATGAATAAACATTGCACAAATTCAGTTGCACCTCATTCAGCATTATAATAAATAGACGTACCTGCCAGTGCAAGTTCACAGATTGCGGGGGAATTACATTTAGTGGCAAAGCAAACAAATCACTGTATTCTGCTCTCTGTTCAGTCAACTAAGAAAATAACAGCGGAATTCAAGGTCACATTCAGATTAGCAATCACTCCTTAGAGAGAGGAAACAAAAGCAACAGCGTCCCCTTTTGGAAATGAGAATCCAAGCTGCGCTCGAGGAGTGGCTGATTTGTCTGCACTAAGTTGCAATATCCATATGTACTCATGATATGACGGGGGGGGCTTTGACAAGCAGCCGTCAAATTAGAATAAACATTAAGGTATAAAGGTGATCAATATAGCTTCTATAACTTCCATTCATGGGAATATCCAAGTTTATAGATCTTCATTTGGGTCAGGAATTCTCTATAGAAAGCTTTAATTTCTATTACACAAGATTACAGCTTGGGGCAATGCAGCTAAAACATCATCCTTCTCTTGTCGGTCAAGCTGAAGGGCACTCCTCCTTTATGGGTATAGCGGAGGTGGTGGAACACTTATGAGTTATAGGAACAATTTATCACTTATGGCAGGGTGGCTGTAGGCTAGAACACATGGGGAACCCAGCCTTAAAAGAAGCGCTGCTATGAAAAAAACCATATTTCTTGTTGGTGCCCTGCAAAAAGGTGGGCAGAAGCATGACCTCAGATGTTTCAATGGGACCAAGCTATCTTGTACGTATGTCCCATAGTGTTCCTGCAGTGCAACCCAACCAATAGCACCCTAACTGATGTTGAGCAGACTTACATAATTGTTTCTCTACTAAAACATCTACCAACAATCATCACCCACTCAAAGCCATTGAGGTGTCCTCTTTATGGAACAAAGATGATCAATGATATGAAAAGTCTCTGACCCAAAAGAGATGCCATGGAACAACGATGATCAATGATATGATAAGTCTCATGGAACAAATACGATTAATGCTCTAACGAAAAGTCTCTAACCCAAAGTCAATGGAGATGCCATTAAACAATGTTGATCGATGATATGTCTCTGGCCATGAAACTACGACAATCAATGATATGCTAAGTCTCTGGCCAAAGTCAAAGGAGATGTAATGGAACAACTATGATCAATGTTATCATAGGCCCAAATTCAGTGGAGATGCCATGATCCTTGTGGATCATAAAGAATAGTGGGCACATTTTCCATCCATAAAAACCAACATATAGAAAAGATTTGTGCCACACACATTATTTTGTTTGTTTGTTGTGTCTCCCAATGGAAAGGCCTCAGTAGATATTTTATGCTGTATGCATTCCTTTCCCTCTTTGTGCCATCCCCATTTTCAATAAGGCTGTTGATCCAATTTATGGTGATGCCAGCACGGTTTTGTTTGTGTGTCCCCAAGATGCTCCCCTCCATGTGATTATCAGACATGTCAACACTGATTTAAAACGGTCACCTGCAGTAACAGGTCAACAGCTGTCAGTAATTTGCACCCAAATCTAACTTACTTATTCCAATGGATAGAATCATCAGCAGAGTTCATCCAATCAACTCAAGCATTGGAGTAGAGAGTACAGCAGGGGTAACAGGGGCAAAATTGATCAGGGGTGGAACGGGGCTGGGCCTGGTGAGGCCAAGGTGCATTTAGGATCCAGGTTGGCATCTCTGGATTATGCAATGGTCAGGCACCATGGCATTGGCATGCTGGTCTTTTCATGTCACCATTTCTATGGCATGTTCTAATATGCAAGTAAAGTATTCTGAATAACTCTGTGGTACAATGACAAAAAAAAATATAATATACAGTAACAAAAAAGACTTTCTGTTACGCACAATGAATTTTTGAAACATGAGAAAGAAAATACCAGGTAGTTGTGGGTTAGAATTCAGTGAATTAAGCAAAAATTTATTTTTGTTGCTTAACTGTAATCAGATAAAAATGATAGAAAGACAAAAGGACACAAAAAGTGCCCAGTAGGGCTCTTGTTATGAATTACACTACCAGGTTAACATCAAGCTGAATTAATGAACAACAAGGCATTTATTCAAAATAGGCTGCGATGCCGAAAATGTATTATTAAATGTTAGACGGGACTTATTCTTCTCTCAGACAATGCAAAGTTTAAGGTTAAGAAATATAATGGCAATATTTTTTTATAGAAAAAAATCGTGTGGGACCCAGGCCTCTCTTTTTTCAGGCAGTAGCAGGTGACATCACAGTCATCTTGTGCAACTATTATAAGCACTCAGAAGGGGTCAGTCAACTCTGGAAGGTATGCAATTGTACATGGACCCTCAGAGGTGATGGGCCAGTCCTGGTTGCACTTTCCTGAATTTGGGGCATGCCCCTTGGAAGGCTAAACCAGATTCTTTAAGGTGAACAGTCCAGGTCTACAGTGAGGAAGAAGAAGGAATACAACAACTCTGGCTCTCTTTGGGATAGCTTATCTTTGCATGAGGGTACTGCAAGACAGAGGGTGCAACAAGAAGAAATCTAAAACCAGGGCCAGAACTAGGGTAGGCAGAAAAGTTACCCCTAGTTCAGGCCCTGGACACTTGAGAAGAAAGAGGGGTACAATTAAGGGACTAGATAAGGGGTAAAAAATCTGTATAGAATAAAGCTGGACTGAGCGAAGAATAGCAGTTGGATACACTGGGTGGGACAGATTGGGTGTAAAAGCAGGAGATGCTGGACCAGGAAAGCATAGGCATATAATTAGAAAAGGAAAGATTGGGCATAGAAGCACAACAGAATGAAGCAGGATGTTTCTGCTTCTATTGGACATAGAAGCAGGACAGATTGGAGCAGCCATAGGAAAAGGACAAAGCGGGTGTAGAAACTGGACAGGATGGAGTGGGTGAAGAAGCAGGACAGATTGGAGCAGCCATAGGAAAAGGACAAAGCGGGTGTAGAAACTGGACAGGATGGAGTGGGTGAAGAAGCAGGGCAGATTGGAGTGTGATGGAGCAGACTGAATAGGGATCGACCAGCCATAGACACAAGACAAGATGGAGCAAGCAAATAAACATAACCGACTGACGTGGGTCTAGATGTGGGACAGACCCCAGCTCTGATTGGCTGGTCCAAAAGAGTCAATAATGTTGTTGAGATATAAAGGATGAAATGGAAAAGGTCAAGGAAAAGTCAAAATGCCCCAATTTCCCTTCAAATCTGGCCCATTGATAACGAGAAAGACAGGTATACGCTGGAAAGTCCAAACCCATGGAAACATGCTTAGGTTGATTTCATTAGGGGTAGTCAGGTTAGCATCACTTTATTGAAGCATCCCTTTGCATTGCCTTTGCCATGTTCTCATTAAATCACATCCACCTATGGATAAGAACAGTGTTGGATTGGAGACCCTTAGTCCCACCAGATAACCTGACCTTCTAGCAACGCCACCATCCACCCCTCACTGCAGTGATAACACCCAGTCCACCCCTGCTATTCACATACCTGCTCCCGATGGATCCATGGCCCACAGCCCTAAGGGATTTCTCCCAGACTTATGCTGGAGGAGAAGTACAACTGGTATTCCCTGCTTGCACTGAGAGGCCATGTTACATCTGCTATAAATAGGACAGAAATGGCTAATTCAAGACATAGACCTAGTTTCTAGAGCTAAGAAATTATATTGAAAATGACTAAGATCTCAAAGTCCAATCCTGCTCTCACTCTGTATATGGCATCAATCACAAGATGAAGAAAACTATAAGCTGGAAACACACTGCAAATCACGAGAGAAATTGTCAGATGCCACGGAACAAAAAGGTACCATTTTTCAACTTACAAACGTCTCCAGATGTATTGCAATGGAAAGCTGAAAATAACACAACCCACCGGCTCCATTTGCTGTGACAGATGACAAAACTCACAGACCACACACTTCATCTTCAAGTGGCAATATTCCTTCAGAAGCTTCAAGTCTGGGACAGCGAGGGAACACAATGCCCAGGTAATTTAATGAGCCCTATATGTTCAGAGGAAATGATCCAATGCCTTCTGTGTCAGGAGTATACAAATCGTTGCTACTTTTTTATATCCCTATTTGCATAATGTTAAAAGAAACGATTTGTCCAGATCTGTCTCTCAGAATCTCCCAAGTGATGAATGAAACTGGAGAAGGGAACCGTATAACAGCAGCCTTACAAAATGTGAGTTGTCACGATTCTAACGCTCTGATGGTCCACAAGACAGTCCTCTGTCAATGAAATGATAGATGGGGCAGTGCATTCACCAACATCCAGCAGTCATTTAAACAGGCAGAACACATGGTCATCCAAGCAGTGGCCCCCCAGCTGAATGAACATTGGATAAAAGCTTAAGATTTCCACTTTGCAACGTTGTTGCAAATGTCTTCTCCTACATCTTCACCTTGTCTTCAATGTCTTGCATCTTATCTCAGATTTCTTAGTCTCAGGGGGAAATGGGGATCCATTTCTGGATCATGGTCCCTAGGTGAAGAATTCCTGCTTTAATGGGAGTTCAAGCTACAACATGAGCTCCAGCTCCTGAGAATGAGTATGAGGTAAGAATTCCTGCAGAGTGATAAAATATCCAAATAAAGTACTCAAAGTAGAGTCAATTGGGCAGCAGTCTAGGCAGGCAGTGGTCTAGGCAGGCAGCGACGGTTCAAAGTCCAAGAATTCTAACGCTCTGTTGGTCTATGAGATAGTCCTTTGTCAATGAAATTATAGATGGGGCAGTGCATTCACCAAAATCCGGCAGTCATATAACCAGGCAGAAGACATGGTCATCCAAGTGGCGGCCCTCCAGCTGAATGAACAATGAATAAAACTGTAAAATGTCCACTTTGCAACCATTGCTGCAATTGTCTTCTTCTACATCTTCACCTTTCTTAATCTTTTTCTCAGGGGGAAATAGGGATCCATTTCTGGATCAGGGTCCATTTGTTAAGAATTCCTGCTTTAAAGGGAGTTCAAGCTACAGCTACAGGAGCTCAAGCGAATGACTACGAGTGTCAAGAACGCCCTTTTTCAAACCAAGGACTTGTTATATTCCAGGTACTGCTCCTCCTGCTTGAGCCACAGGAGGCAGTGTTGTGACAGCCTGGCTCTGATGGGATGCCTTTGTTTTGCTGCCTTCTTGTCAGTTTCCACAAGTTCACTCCCTCTATCCAGCTGAGGGCAATTGCTCATTTGAGGGCTATTTAAGCCTGCATCCCAGGCTCCTCAGGGCTGGATTATTGGCCCTTTTGCTAACTCCAAGCCTCTTGTCCTTGTGATCTTGATTCAATTCATGTTCCTGAATCCTGTAACCTTTTCCCGTTTCCTGCTCTGTTCCTATCTGCTCCCGGTATTGACCTTGGCTTTTTTTTGACCTTGCATGTACTCTGCCCATCCCAACCTTTGGCCTGTCCCTCATCTGTCTGTTTGCCGTCTACCCTTGACTTTTGGCCTGAATCTGGACTTGTTTTTTGCTGCCTTGTACTTTTCTGCAGAGGTCTGTGCAACTTAAGTTATACAGCACATTGGCTCCTGGCCATGAATCCTTACAACGAGGTAGGAATTCCTGCAGAGTCTGAGTCATAAAAAAGCCAAATAAAGTAAGTCAATTGGGCAACGGTATAGGCAGGCAGCGACGGTTGAAAGTCCAACTTTGGATTTTCTGTCCTGATGGAAAATGTATTGGCCGGAAAAAAGATGAGCCACAGCTGTCCTGATTGTCTGGTGCTCAGCGCAAATTAGTGCAACAATACAAAGGTGGTCAGACACATCACTTCATTTGGAGTACAGCACGACTTGGCCTGTGTATTGCCACATTTAGTCTTAATAGAGTAGAGTTTCACACCAAAGCTTACCAGTATACAACCCTCTTCATTATCTGTTAATTGTTACTGTTTTGTTAGCAGGAAACCATTCTACAGAGGTGTTACCTGAGTACTGGGAATCATATTATCTAACAAGGACCAAATATGGAGGAGCTTGAATTTTCCTCTTTATCTCAAGAATTAACAACAAATATAGATTCTTCCTGATTAAATCAGAGATATGTTTTACTTTAATGCACCACTTTTTTGGTGGTTTAAGCTAAGGCATCAAATCTACATTTCACAGCCAATAAGCTTTGTAGAAAACAGAGTATCATTCAAAATTGACAAATAAATATGATCCATATGATGCCAGGCATACATATTTTATATACTGTTTCTACTGGAAATAGTAATTGTTTGATAATTATAAATCGGTACAGAGAGAACATTCATGGGTTTTCTGTGGCTTTGGAGAGATTTTAGCAAATACCAAAGCAAATCCATACACTAGTTTGTAAATGAACACCCCTAGCTGTCACTGTCAGCAGTGCATTAAAGCTGTGTGATTTGTATGGATTGTATTCAGTTGATTTACCCAATAATCTGATGTACACAACATCTACATAATAATTACAACAGTGATTCTAAAATGAGCTGGAAGGTATTTTATTTTGAGCCTTGGTATTGTGCAAAGTACATATTTCTTAAGCAGAAGCCTTAACATTCACATAAGTAATGGGCTCCATACTGCATTAATGGCAGTGCATCTACTGTATGTGGCACTACAAGAGGCTGCCCATTGGACAGACAGTAAGTAAATACAGGGCCCTATTAAATGACGCACTACTTAGGGATGTAAGGATGGGGATTTCAACATGCCTCCCCCCTAGTGAATACAGAGCTACTGAATGCAGGGGGCTGCAGGTCTTTAGGTAGAAAGGTACCAGGTTTTTGGACTTTGCACCCAGCCAGTTGGTAAATGATCCCTAAAGTATCTGCACATGGAAGAATTAAACGATTTTTGTTCCCAGGCACAGGCTGGCAATCTGTGCATTTGGGCAAATGCCAGAAGGTCTATTGTAAGATGCCATAGACAATCACTATTTATTGGGCCTGTGCTGGGCCTCTGTGTATAGAGCCCTGCACTGGGTCGGGTACCCACAGAATACCTGTAAAGTGGTTGGGTTTTGGGCAAAAAGTCCCCGGTTCCATGGCGTGTGAGCAGTCAGCGGGTAATCCGGCTGGGTACCCAACTAAAGTGCGGACTTGAGCCCACACACCCTCCACAACAACTGGTTGTTTTTTGTGAATTTGCCGCAGGATCGATTTCGCTTCTGGGCCAAAATGATGTTGCTACCACGTGATTTGCATGTTCCTGAAACGAAAGGTAAGTAGGCCTATTGTGGGACATGTAGTGGATCAGGGGGGTTTAAAATTGTGGGTTGCGCATCAAGTGTAGCGGGAATGGGTCGGGTACGGGTATAAGGAAATGGATCTGTGCAGGACTCGGAATGCCAGGGCCTATTTTGATTATGCAGACTAGACTATTCCTTGTCTACTTACACATATATGTATAGAAAGTTCTGTCTGTATAGATATTTTTTCTACTCTCATGGTACAGGTATAGGTAGGACCTGTTATCTCGAATGCTTGGGACCTGGGGTTTTCTGGATAAGGGGTCTCTGTTATTTGGATCTCCATAGCTAAACTCTACTAAACAATACTTTTAACATTAATTAAACCCAAAAGGATTGTGCTGCCTTCAATATGGGTGAATTATATCTAAGTTGGGATAATGTTTAAGGATCTGTTTTATTACTTACAGAGTCAAAAGGAAATTCTTTTTATAGAGTTGAATAATTTTATTAAAATGAGAGCCTATGGGAGGCGGCCTTCTCATAATTCGGAACTTTCTAGATAAAAGATTTCTGGATAACAGATCCCATACCTTTACCCAAATTTACTCAGGGGTTCAGCACCATGACCCTATAATTGGGTTAGAGATAGTTGAGCAGAATGTAGTTTATACTATTATAGGGAGAAATTGCATATTGGTAAAGGAGATAATGGAGGCCTGGCCAGCAGCACCAAAACCACAGGATAAAAGGGACTTCAACCAAAAAAATAACATTTTAATTAAATAAAGTAGAATTCCAAGAAGTTCTCCAGGACACAGTATTCTTGCTATATATATCATATCATTAAAACAAACCTCAGACAGATGGAATTGTTCTCAGTGCATTCATGAACTATCATAATCAACTTAAAGTGATACTCGCCTGAAATTAAGCGTATCTATATTGAGAAAAAGGGAAGATAACTGTATATGACGCCTTTACCTTTTCTAATCTTCTTGGGCTGCAGTGCTGTAGGACAAGAAAGCAGCAGATAGTAATTCCTTACTATTATCCAAACAGGTACAATTCTTTAAAAAGCTAATCACTGATTGGTTGCTATAAGTAACTGCCTATGGGCAAATTTGCTCTGTGTTGATAAATGAGCCCCAGTGTCCTTTGAAATGGTTTTAAGGAGCTATGAGTATTGGAGCGATTGTTGGCGTTCTATGCATGCATCACATTGCCATGTAACGATTTGTCACCTGCAGGATATTGCCTGTCCCATGGGAGACAAATTGCCCGAAAATGACTTTGCCATCCGGATCCATTAGAGTTGCCACATGTAAAACACTTTTCATTGCAAGAACATGCGTGAAAAGGCATTTGGCACAATAACCCAGGACCTGGGTGGTAAGGAATTTTCAGATCTATCACCTGCAAATGGCATAGCTTTCCCGTGTGCGACTAATAGCCTTGATAAATCAGAAAAAAAACAGCCAAAAGAAAAGAGAAAATGAACACATATTTTTTACTTTGTTTTACCCAATCCGAACCCGCAATTAATAAATCACCCCGTAAGAAACCGCCCTGGTACTAAGGTTGCCACCTTATTCACTGAATAATACCAACCTTTGTGTCAGGGAATGGGTGGTGATGTCAACTGGGGTGGAAGATGATGTCCCTAGGCGGGGAATTGGGAGGACCAGGTGGGGAAATGGGAGGAGCAGGTGGGGATATGGGCAGGGCACAGGTAGGCCTGTCCTTTTAATTGGTTTTCTGTCTGTCAGCAAAGGGAGGGATTTACAGGTTATTATAAATTTACTGGCAGTTACATTGCCGTTAAACTTGTAATTCAGGTCCCTGGCCCTACCTGGTGATTTAGCGGCTTGGCCTGCAAAATACCAGCCGGGTGGAAACCCTAGCTGGTACTAGGGTTGCCACCTGTCTGGATTTCACCCAGACAGTCCAGTTTTTGGAAGGGCTGCCCGGGTGAAAAGGAAATTAGGAAACCTGGACAGGACATTAAAGTGAATGACATGGCTAAAAGCCAATCGCTACATCATCAGTTAAGTCATCAGCCCTGCCCCTAACATCAACCCCCCTCTACATCACCGGCTGCCACCTGCCTCTATTCGCCAAAAGAAAAAGGTGGCAACCATAGCTGGTACTCACAGGCAAAGCAGAGTCTATACTAAAGACCTTTCTTTAGCAGGCGTAAGTACAAGGGTGCATTAAGAAGGGAAGTGCCTGAGTTGTCCACATTGTGTCTGTCCAGGATACATTCTGGGTAACAAACATGGTCTGATTGTGTGCACTTTGCACCCCATGTAGTATATGAATCTTAAAGTATGCTGCTTGTTTAACTGAACACTTCATAATGCATTTTGTGCTGTTTTTTAACTGGTCTGCAACCAAATCTTTTATCGCATAATGTCTCTTCATCATTGGTAATATAATCCCTCGCTTGTCGCAAATATGTTAAGAAGAATAAGAACAAACTTTGCACGTATGTTATGGGAAAGTGTGATTGAAACAAGGTTACTGATAAGCTAAAAATGGAAGTTTTACTTGACAGTCATTAGCTGCCCTCCAATATAGACTGTGCCTAGTACCTACTGCCCATGTGTGGTCTTCAGAACTGATACGGTCGCTTATTAAATGGGGAAACAGCAAAATCCCATCAGCCGCTAATTCAGCACATGTCTAATGTGATCCTGTCATGGGCCAGGAGTCCAACCAATCAGATCTGTCCCTCTATTTGAGCAAAGGTCTGCTTGTTTAGTGAGCACATATGACCAGTTTGGTACCAATATGGAAGCGTGTATTAGAGGCAAATGTAACCACTTAGCAGTCAGTATATTTTCCCTGTGGATCATGGATAGTGTTTAGTGGTCTTCTTGTCGTCTTCCTTCCCACCTAAATCTCTTGTATCAAGTATAAATAATAAGCTGCCTGAGCAGTGGAAGTCTAGATATTAGGAGTACAACATTCAGAGCAGAGTTGGGTTAAAATGCAAAACATTTTAGTGTACAAATGAAATCCAATGCATTTTTTGTTCAAGAATGCTGCAGCTTATAATCAGCGGGCTTGCAGGTCGTCGAAGTGCGGTTAAGTCGTGGAACACGAGAGGTAGTGCAGATCATTGTGGAGAAAGTAGCTTGGAGCTGGAGCCCGACTGCAGAGAAGTCTCTTTTCATCCAAGGAGTCCAAGTGCCTTTCACACAAGGATATCAAAGACTGGACTTGTTCTTGAAGAGGAAGGCCTTTGAATCGTCTCTGGGCCAAGTAGAGGAAGGCTTCCACAAAGGCCTGCAAGGACATGCCTGCAAAGAGAACACCAAAGTTTATGTAAACACAGCATCCACGGTTTCAGTTCCAAATAAACCTATTGGTTAGTAGCTCAAACATGTCATCATAAGGACAAAAAAGTTAAAAAAAAAATACTATATATTAATGCTAACTTTACAACTAGGCTTAACGAGGAGAAGACAACCACATCTAAGGTTCTTAAAGGGGACTGGCATTCGTAAAGCCTCTTTTTCCCCTCAAACAAGTAATATAATTCTAAGCAACTTCCCAATATACATTATATTCTTATTATATTATATACAGTACATTAATTAACATGATAAATGGTATAAAAATGGTTTTATACTTATTCGGAAATGTAACTGCTACTCAGGGCCAGAACTAGGGGTAGGCAGAAGAGGTAGCTGCCTAGGGTGCAATGATAGGGGGGCGCTGGTCAGCTACCTCTGAAAGTCTTCTGCCTCCCACTTATCAGGGTTCGCACCCCTCAGTCTTCCTTCCCTCTGTCACCCACCCCTCAGTCTAACTCCCCTCCCTCCTGTCACCCCTCCCTCCGTCGTTCTCCCCTACTTCATGTCACCCTCCCTTCCATTGCTCTCCGCTCTCTCCTCCCTCCCCTCAGTCACTCTCCCTTTTGTCGTGGTCGGGCGCGCATGGGGTGGGAGGCAGCCAGATTGCCTAAGGTGCCCTGCTGCTACTGATTATGCAAGGCCTTGCACCCGTATGACTTAACTTCTCAGCATCAGCCCAGAGCTCACTGAGCATGTGCAGTGCAACTAACATTCATAAGATGGCCGATCAAGATCCAATATGGGCAGCTACAGGGGACAACTTTAAAGGCCTAGATCATTACTGCTCTAGGAGTGATGAATCCTTATAGTGGTACAGTTCTATATACTGTAGTAAAGACATCACTTAATTGTAGAGCTTTAGTTCTCCTTTGTTTCCTGGATTTGCAGCACTTTAGTCTGCAACAGACAACTTAGCAAAATACACAGGCCTATTATTATAAAAAAAAGAAAAAAAAAAGCCATGATCATTTTCACAAAAATTTGGCATCACTGTGCTGGCACTTTCATATGGGATTACTGGCGGAATCCTCTTTTCCAGGCTATTAAGCTGGATTCATCTCTAATTATTAGTGATGAGCAAATCTTCCCCGTCTTACCAAAAAATTTGTGAAACTGCCCCCCGTTTCGCGAATTTTCCGGCTAAATGAAAAAGAAATTTCGCGAAATGCATTTTACATGCAACAAATTTTTACACACACGACAATTTTTTTTTCCAAATGCATTAAAGTCAATGGGAGTTTTTTCTTATGGTGACTTTTTTTCTCCAAATCTATTAAAGTCAATGGGCATTTCTTCTTATGGCGACTGTTTTTGTCCTAATGCATTAAAGTCAATGGAGGTTTTTTCTTATGTGTGTTTTGTCTCTGTGAATTTTCACGAAAAAATATGAACATGTTGAAATTCGGAATTTCGCTGCAAATCCATGGCTGGCGAATAAATTTGCGCATCACTACTAATGATATAAACATATGATTAAAAAAAAGTAACAGAAACTGTGTGGGGAAAAAATTCCAAAATGCAATATTCATGAACCCCAATGGCAGAAGTCATTATTTGCTCTGAAGGGTAATGGGAACTGATTGAGGCTTTAAGGAGAGCCAGAGCACATATCGAGAAATCTGGCCCTTTATGAGCATCCAGCGAGCGAGGCATTATCTTGTAAGCTGCTTAATCACTGTTTACATATTAAATGTTATTTTTAATGCACGGCTCCCTAGTGGCTGTATAAGTTTGTTAATGCTTTGTGGATGGGATATAACAGAGCTGGTAATCAAGAGCCGATTATAACGACTCTCTGCCAAGTGCCAAACAAATCGAGAAATAATGTACTTTGATAACTGAGCTGTGATTCTTATTCAAGGGGGCCATTAAACACAACACGGATAAATATTTAGCGGAAACCCATCTCCAGCTTAATGAAGGGAAGCGGAACAAAGTACTGGAGTCCAGTTCAGCTGGCAGCCTGGGAAAAAGAGGCCAATGACCTTCCACGTCCTTTGTTGTTTATTTTCTGTTGGACAAAGTAATTAAAGGGATACTTTGTAGACAGTATACATTGCTCTTTAACAGCAGTCAACTCTTGCTTTATGGCAAGGAGTATATATATATATGTGAAGAGAACCAAAGTCCCACAAGACAAACTAAGGAGTATTTAGCTAAAAACCATACTCACATTTAATACACTTGTTGCTTTGAGAATGAAGGGCGGCACCTCTTGGTACTCCCAATTTGGGTGATGAGGTCAGTGTACCTGCACTGTAGCATGAAGGAGAGAAGTAGATTGAGGCTCAGGTGCAGTCGAATGAATGAGATTGCAGATCGCTAATAGCGCCTCCATGGCTTGCGGTTTTATTGCATCCATTCATTTGGCCAGTAAGGGAGAAGATACACGATTCATTGCTGCAACTTTTGAATAGTGTCACAACTAATTGCCATATCACAAATGACCTGCAATTTATTCTGGCAGCAGCTGGCAACTCGTATGTTTGCCTACAGCCACTAAGTCACCGAGATTGGGGTTTTTAAAAAAAATTGTGTAGACAAATTGTCATGTACTGTGGATATAGATAGGCACAGGGATCCGGCCCTTTTCTGACCAGCAGCTCCTCTTTTCTTCCAGGTGTTGCGATTGTTTGAGTTGTCTCTCCAAATGAAGGGAAACATCAGAATGGCAGCCACAAGAATTGTCTTTAGCATGTTAAACCATATCTGTCCTATCTATGCCTCATTGCCTGCTTCCATCTCAATCTGAACATCCAATCATAAGGACAGCGGCCCTGATAGATAACATTATAGATTATCGGTTATAATAGATTATAGGTTATAAAACCATGAGTGTAGCAGTGACAAAGACAATAAAGTTTAGCTGAGGCAACATGAACATACTACTGGTATGGGATCACTTATCTGGAAACCCATTATCTCATCATCCCATGCACAGCCACAAACAGATTTCACATTATCTGTCACAGGAATGAAATGCCAGCACAGTCAGGCATTAAAGCCCTTGTGATCTCTCTATGGATAGAGATAGTGGTTATTATTCCAGGCATAATGACTGCAGATTGGCCAAGTTGGCTGGAAAAAGCTCATATAGAATCCTTTTATTTTTGGGGCAAGCCAAGCGATAATCATTAAAAGTAATATGGCTTGCCCATTAGATGCTGCTATAACACTAATAACTCAGCTTGTTTTGTGGCTGCTGGAATTGAAGCCATAGAGCAGTATAACGACTGGATACTGCCATGAAGCACACAAGCCATTATGGGATTGGTTAATTACCATACTAAATGCCAGTGAGGGATTTCCTACTGTCATTTTCCATTCATTTAGTAAAATTGATGTACTAAGTAAAGCAGAGCTGGAAATTAAAGGACCAGTAACATTAAAAAATTTTTTTCAAAATTCGTTAGTATAGAACGAAAAATCAACACCAAGGCAAATAAAACTTTTGGTTTGCAAAGCCTTTATTAAGAGAGAACTTACCAAAACTCCACTTCCTGTCCTCTTCTAAAACGGCGAAAGGGCGACCATCCATGCAGCGGTGTTCAATTTCTCCTCCCTAAATTTTTTAATGTTACTGGTCCTTTAACATGGGGCTGCATTTTATAGCCCTACTGATTCCCATATGCATGGCATTTTCTGATCCCTGCAACTGCCCCCTGACGTCTCTTTGAACTTTAATTGAGGATATGGGGAAAGCAGGTTGTGTACATGTAACTAGCCCAAAGTCTGTGTACAGGTGAAGGTGTTGAAGCAGACATAAAGTGATATGGTCCTGTTCTCCTCCTGACTATAAACCCAGTGAAAATGAGGAGTGAATGGGTATTGGAAAGTTGTATCAGGAGTCAGAGGCAGCAGTGCAGAGAAATGGACAGACAGACAACATGACAGTTACACAGAACTATAAACCCAGTGAAAATGAGGAATGAATGGATATTGAGAAGCTGTATCAGGAGTCAGATGCAGCAGTTCAGAGAAGAAAAAAGGACAGACACAATAACAGTTACACAGAACTATAAACCCAGTAAGAATGAGGAATGAATGGATATTGGGAAGTTGTATCAGGAGTCAGAGGCAGCAGTGCAGAGAAGAGAAAGGGACAGGCACAATGACAGTTACACAGAACTATAAACCCAGTGAGAATGCAGAATGATTGGATATTGGGAAGCTTAGAATGATTTTTTTTTCATTATGCCACCATTGTTTCTTGGGTTTATTTCCCATATCCCCTTTAATGACTTTCCCCTTAAAGGAGAAAGGAAACCCTAAAAAAAAGACTAGGGCTCAAAATGATATTTTATATAATGAACTTATTGCACCAGCCTAAAGTTTCAGCATCTCAATAGCAGCAATGATCCAGGACTTCACACTTGGCACAGGGGGTCACCATCTTGGAAAGTGTCTGCAGCACTCACATGCTCAGTGGGCTTTCAGCAGCTGTTGAGAAGCTAAGTTTAGGGGTCGTCGCAAATTATCAAGCAGAAAATGAGGATGGTCTGTAGTATAAGCTGATGCTACAGGGCTGATTGTTAAATTCTGATGCTAGTTGCACTGATTTCTGTGCTGCCATGTAGTTATTATCTGCATTAATTACTAATCAGCCTTATATTGTGAGATTTCTATTCTATGTGTACTGTATAATGTGAGTTGGTCCCTAAACTCAGTACATGACAGCAGCACAGAGCATGTGCAGTGAATTGGCAGAAAAGAAGATGGGGAGCTACTGGGGCATCTTTGGAGACACAGATCTTTCCTGCTAAATTGCTGTGGTTGCCTTGGGCTGATACAGAAGTCCAAAGCATAATATACAACATTTCTAGCTACTTCTTTGATTAAGCTTTAGTTCTACTTTAAAAACAATGCCACCATTCTTTACAGCCTCTATAGAGTTGGACTTTGCAACACTTGCATACCTCCCGATTTTCACAGCTCAACCCACAGTCTGGGATTGTTACTCAAATGTCCTGACTTTCACTTTGATCTCCTGCACTGAACAGCCAGTAAAATATACAATGGGGTATAATTATCAAAGAGTGAAGTTAATAGTGAAGTTCCGACCACTAGAGTTAAATTCCGCCACTCTCCATTCATTTCTATGGGATTTTTATAGGCGTATTTATCAAAGAGTGAACTTTCACCCATTGATAAATAAGCCTTTCAAAATCCTATAGAAATGAATTGAGAACTGCAGCATTTCACTCTAGTGGCGGAACTTCACTCTTTGATAAATTTACCCCAATGTCTTTGAAATGTAATTAAACTAAATAAGGAGCTTTTGGCAGAGAGCCAAGAATACTCAGCTCCTGCACTTAGATGCATTTGTAACAATTTAAGATAAGCAAAGATACAATTATAACTATTTCAGATAAGCAGTTCTCTTGGGGAAACTGGGACCTGCAGTTTAAAGGGCAATTCGCCTTCATTAGCAAAACTGTAATAACACATAAAACCTGACGCTGAAATGTGTTCAAACTTTCCATAACCTGCCAAATTTTGTAAAATGGGGTGTGGCCATAAAATGGGCGGGGTCAATGGGAACTATGCCTGCGGCAAAACTTTTCTATTTTCTTAATGTTGGGAGGTATGCACTTAAGAGGCCAGAAAAGTCATTGAAAAGGAATCCAAATGGAAATGAGAATTTACCTGATTCTCTTTGGTCCAAGCCCATGCTGCTCCAGCGTCTCGTTATGTCGATGTACAGGATATCTACAGACGCCATTGAGAAATTGCTGTTGCTCAGCTTACAGCTTCTGAGAGGAGAAAAAAATTTAAAAAGATACGGTAAACTTTAATAAAATAAAAAAAGGGGCAAAATTGAATACTTTGTAAGTCGGAAAGAAATTTGTTTCTGGTTTGTCCATTGATCTTAGAGAGGAGCCTTGTAGCTGCTGGGGGAAGGGGGGCAAGGCCCGCTGAAGTCTTTCTCTCACTGCTCTTTCAACATATAAATTAGAAATTGTGTTCTGAACCTGAAAGGGTTTTATGTAATTAAAGTGTCCTGTGATTCTGTAAACCAAGAATATAGCCTGACAAAGCAACGTTTTTTTATCGGAGGGGGATCGATTAAAGAAACAGTAACACCAAAAAAACAATGACAGTATAATGTGGTGTTGTGCTGCACTGGTACAAACGGTAGGTTTCTCTTCATAAACTCTACTATAGTTTATATAAACAAGCTGCTGTGTAGCCATGGGGGCAGCCATTCAAGCACAGAATACACAGACAAACAGATAAGTACTACTATAGTTTATATAAACAAGCTGCATGGCTACACAGCAGCTTGTTTATATAAACTATAGTAGTGCTTATCTGTTATCTACTGTGTATCCTGTGCTTGAATGGCTGCCCCCATGTCTACACAGCAGCTTGTTTTTATAAACTATTGTAGTACTTATCTGTTATCAACTGTGTATTCTGTGCTTGATTGGCTGCCCCCAGGACTACACAGCAGATCAACAACACACCAACGCTTACAGCAAAGCTTCACAAACTGTGGGATTTACCATCAAAGGAGGGATCATAGAAATGAAAATGGGACTCAGCTTGAACGGCCAACTATGTTTTAAGTCAAAGTGACAATCATTCAACAGTCTTTCCTGTTTTTCGGCAAATTCTCTCCGTAGGAGCTTTAGGTTCCTTTCACCGCAAGACAATTTCATCATCCCATGCACAGCCACAAACAGATTTCACATTATCTGTCACAGGAATGAAATGCCAGCACAGTCAGGCATTAAAGCCCTTGTGATCTCTCTATGGATAGAGATAGTGGTTATTATGCCAGCCATAATGACTGCAGATTGGTCAAGTTGTCCGAATACTGATGGACCTAACTGTAGGCTAAATGGTTAGAAGCACTAAGGCCCACTGATAACTGGGGCCACTGGGAGTTTTCCTGGTATGCCAGTGGGCCAGTCAAACACTGCTCTAATATTAGACCACTTGGGATGTCTCTCTCCAGAGTATTTTGCAGGTATCTGGTACCGCTATGGGTGCTGTCATGGCACTGGTTTATGCCAATCTTTTTATGCATCTATATGAACAGTGCCACATCCTGCCAAAATTGGGTGACAAATTCCTCTTTTTTCTTCGATATATCGATGATTTGATCATTGTATGGTATGGCACTGAATATTCATTGAGCTGTATAATGAGCTCAATCTGATAGACAGCCCAGTACGGTTTACTTACACTATACATCCTCACAAGATTAATTTTGTGGATGTAGTCTTGACATTGAATGGGTCTCATTTGGACTACTCTCTTTATAGTAAACCAACTGACAAAAAAGTTCTGTTGCATTACACAAGCTGTCACCCAAACTCTATGAAAAAGTCCCTGCCGATTTCCCAATTTTGCAGAGTTTTGAGAAACAACTCGGTTCCAACTGTGATAAGCAAATCACTGATTTGTGGTATCGGTTTAAAGAAAGGGGCTATACAGATATGGTGTTAAGAGATATTTTTAATCACGTGCCCATGTGGCCTGTCATATGTTGGCAAAACAGATCAGACTCTTAGGTTAAGAATGGATGCACACCGTTCAGCAATAAGCATGGCGTTTAGGGTTGGGAGGACTACCAAACCCGTAGCCAAACATTTCCTAGAACAGGGACATAGGCTTCCAACATTCAATTTAGTACATTGCAATTGATCATATCCCACCTCGATGAAACTGTCTGAAATTTCCACCTTTGCTATAATATTGTTATTATATTGTTACTTTGAATCTTTGTATAATTTGATGGTTATGTTTATAACATGGATACAAAAGTATTTAATTTTTGAAAATTTCAAATTTAATTAAGTAACAATTGTTACATACATAATGTTTTATTTATGCTCTTTTTCCGACACAGGTAGGGTTGCCACCTGTCGGTATTTTACCGGCCTGGCCGGTAAAAATGATGCTTGATGACAATGTTATTAAGAGGAAAAAAAAGGCAAGAATATAGGAAGGCAACCCTAGACACAGGGCAGTTTGCTTTTATGTTACACAGGGGTTTGGTATACTCTGGTGATGTTCTCTCTTCTGAGCATTATTCTATTCCTTACACCTGATTGGGTGAGTGCTTACACAGTATGTCTATTTAAAGTGATGTTTTTACAACACCTATGGTCTTGATAATGGTCTTAAAAGGAGATCGAATCGTTGGCCTGTTTTTAAATTTTTTCTAAAAAACAGTATGTCTTTTTAAATAATACCTTGTGGAAGGCTCCTAGTGTGCACTCACTTTACATGGATCTGTATGTCACCATAGTATGGCATAAAGGAAAGTTCACAGGCAATTCCATCAGGGGAACACCTTTGTTATCCATTTACACTGTGTGGTACCTCACTTGCACCTTACCAGTAGCCCTGGATATAATTCTGCCTATTTTATGTCCCTCACCTACCCAAGTTAGGGAGCACTCAAGTCAGGGATCCAGCATTTGGTGCAAAAAGCAACATTCCCCTTTGAGCAGCGCACTTTTGTGCCCTTAGCACAAAAATGACCCCTAGTTTCCTTCAGTTATTAACCTTACCCAAACTTGTCCACCCTTCAGCAAAGTTAGTATAAAGAGATATAATGAAACCCCCCTCCTTTGATTACTGCTGTGTTTTAGGCTTTACAGATAAGGAAATATTCATTATTCAAGACATTTGCTAGAAAGGAGAATCTGATTACGTTGCATCTTTTAAAAATTGTTCTGAACAGCCAAGGAGACATGTAAAATGAAATGAGGTATGGCTTATTACCTGCGAATACCAAGAGTCACAGGTCTCAAAAAATAAACGATGTATGGCTTATTACCTGTAAATACCAAGAGTTATGGATTTTTTCCCCTCCTTTAGGTTAAAACAATTGACAGATTTCAGATGGCCCTTTAAACACATATTAGCTCTCTCCCTCACTCTGCGAGCCTTGTTCCCGTGCTGCTGCCCAGGGATCTGTTTGCATTCAGAATACATTAGGCACAATTTTAAAAATGGTTAAGTAATAAGCTTTAGAGCGAGTATTACACGATGCCTGAAATGCTCTCAGCGGGAGACCTGGTTTTATTTAAAGTGTTTCTGAATCTGCTTAAATATTCTGAATTTTCCTTGATATGAAATGCGGCTCCGGGTTCTCAGGCGACCCATACTTAAAGAGGTAATACAGACTTTAGACAGAAGAATAGCTGTTAATCTGTTTTACGTGCGGGTACTGCCGACGATGACTAGCATGGGGCGCCTATAAATTATTCACTGTACACTTGCCTACGTTGCAACCAGATCTGCCAGATGGGTTGTCAGGGGGTCACAGGTCTCAAAATAATTACATTTTACTCCTTTAAACTTCATTTCCCTGTTTTTTGCCCCCTGCCCTTTTGATGAAGTCACTTTTGGTTTGCAGCAACAGTAGCACTTCCAGTTTAATGGTAGTCAACTGATAGAGGGTCAGGTTTGAGGGTCAGGTAGCAGGTCCAAGTGGGTAAGTGGGTCTTTATCGGGTTTCAAAAATTGAACTGGCACAAGATTCTAAAGTAAAGACTCGTGACAAATTAAACAACATGGAAGTCTGTGTGTAAACTGCAAAAAGATGGCAGATTGAGCCAATTTGTGCCACTTTGCACCTTGGTCTCCTAAATGATTGGTAGGCGTGATCATAAACGAAAAATCTTTAATTTAAATATATTTATCACTCTGATTAGCTTTCTTGGAAAGGTCTAGTCAGACAGGTCGGAATCAGGATTGGAGAGCGTAGAATAGTCAGACAGGCAAGGATCAGCTTGAAAAGATCCCAATAAACAGGCAAACGAGGGTCAGGATAAAGATTTCAGAATAGTCAGGCAAGGCAAGGGTCAATAACAAGAGGATCAATAGGAATCACATAGAAAAAGCACCAGGAACAAACTAATTGAACCTAACAATGGGCAACGTTACAAATACTGAGATCCCTTTAAATAGTTTGAATCTTGCAACATTGCGCGATGACATCATAACGCTGGCGCATAAAACCCAGAAGTGTGCGCCGTGCGCACCATATGGAAGCCGGCGCAGGAGGAACACAGCAGCATGCGGCGGGCGTCCCGCTGGAGACGCAGAGGGGGAGTCCGCTGCCCACTAGACCACCAGGGTGAGTCCTTACAGTGAGAGAGGGCAGTTTAGGAAGGCATGGGTATATAAGGAACAGTGTCTTGTTGGGTCAGATACAGGGTGGGAGAGGGCAGTTTAGGAAGGCATGGGTATATAAGGAACATTGTCTCGTTTGGTCAGATACAGGGTGGGAGAGGGCAGTTTGAGATCAAGTGGAGGTCAACTTTTTTGACATCACTAGTTGCCACCTTTGGGGTGAAATCTTACTTATCTGTGGGGTGTCAGTGCTCTATGGGGGTGGCAATAACATGGGGTGGGGAATGGTAAATGAGGGGAGGATCAGGAGTTGTACATGGTGGGAGCTGGATGGAGGGCTTCAAGGGCACCTATCAACCTGTGGGGTGGGCCAATTATAGTTTTCTAAAAAATTGCCCTCACAAGCACTAAGCCATCCTGCCCCAAGAGGGAGCACCCATTGTAGCCATTGTCATTTTGGGTGAAATGCATGTGCATAATGAGTCTCACAGTCAGTCATGGTTACTAAGCACTTGCAAGGGCAATCATTTGTAAAAACAACTGGCTCTTAGCCCGCACCTCTAGTGGGGAAAATTTTGAGGATAGGTGTTCATATTAATTACCTTATATCTGAGACGTACCAATCTGAACGTCTCCTTTAAAAACCACCATGTGTTTGAACTCTAAATCTCCATCCCCAGTAAGAGAATATGAGCCGTTTCTCCTGCTATTTTCCCTTTTTTTTCTTTTTCTTTCCATCTTTAGAAGAATGAGTCTGGGAGAGAATTGGCGGCAATTTATTTTTATAAAGCTGATCTCTTTCACAGTCTGGAATAAGGATTTCATAGAGAGAGATAAGGGGGTAAGACTGAGAAAGTGCTCTCTTTTGCCTTCATGATAAGGAGAGAGAAAAAATGAGCAGACCTTGTGCAAATGCACCGGCAAAGCATTCTCAATAATTACACAGAGAGCAATATAAATAGAAGAGGATTACTCTCATATCGCACATTTCTGGGATGAATATTAATGAGGGACATCATTATTATTTGCATTAATGGGACACGGCAATGTGAAAGAGGTCTCCAGTTGTGGAAAAGTTTAAGTTGAGGGAAATCGGCTTCATATGGGCAAGTCTGGTGGTGCCAGTGCAAATGCATAGAAATGCAGCTTCCAATAAACCACATACTAATCCAGATTTGGCCATAGAAACTTGACCTTTACTCTGAATTTATTTCTGACACCTGGACCCACACCTCTTTTTACCTGCTTAACCCCGCTACCCAATCCAATGCAACTGCCTTATCCACAACCCAACCCTCTGCCTACAATTAATCCAAAAGTAGGAAATGGCCGGCCAAGTCATGGAGGCACCCAAGGCAAGGGGGATTTCCCCTCACCCAGAGGCCTGAATTAGGGGTAGCCACATAGAAGAGGTACATACCTTGCACCCCCTCACCACTGTGTCCTCTTTTGCCTACCTCTAGAGTTGCCAACTTTCCAATGCAGCAAAACAAGGCAGTGATGTCATTAGAGCAGGAGGGATAATATAAGGGGCACAAGATGACATTTTGGGGTGACGTAGGAGGAGCTATGATATGGTTTCATTTGGAACAATACTTGCAGAGTTTGGCTGGGCTGGCAAGCGGCAACCTTCAACCTAGTGGTTTTGCTGCAAACCTTAAGTGATGTCACAGCAAATCAGGAGTGGCATCACCAGAAGCTGGGGGAGCTTTATATTGTGGCCCAGGACCTGGCCATCATCCATACTCACATCCTCAAGGCCTATTTTGCTATGATAAAGTGCAAAATTTGCCCCAAACTGGACCAAAGTGAAAAGTAGAGATGCACTTCATTTGGCCAACTACTGAATCTTCCAAAAAACGGAATACCAAAACTTTACCCTTAATTGTATACAGGTATGAGACCTGTTATCCAGAATGCTCAGGACCTGGGGTTATCCACATAACAGATCTTTCTGTAATTTCGATCTTCATATCTCGTCTACTAGAAAATCATGTACACATTAAATAAACCCAACAGGCTTGTTTTGCTTCCAATAAGGATTAATTATATTGTAGTCTGGTTCCAGTACTGCCGGATCCTGTTCCTATTCCTGTCTAAACCTGGCTATCTAGTCCTGTCTGAACATGGCTATTCAGTCCTATCTGAACCTTGCTATCCAGTCCCCATTCAGGTCTGACTCTTTGCCCATGCTGTCCTGCGCCAGTTCTCCTACTACTGTTCTGATCTATGCCTGCTCTGTCCTGTCCTGGCCAGTCCTGCTCTGTATGCCCGCTCTGTCCTGTTCCTGTCGGTGAGCCACATTCAAAAATAAAAAGAGTTAGGGAGTAACAAAGCCATGCAAAAAGTTCCTGGGGTTGCAAATAAGGGCTGTAATTGGCTATTTGGTGGCCCCTATGTGGTCTGGCAGACTACAGCAGGCTCTGTTTGGCAGCACATCTGGTTTTTATACCAAAACTTGCTTCCAAGCCTGGAATTCAAAAATAAGCCCCTGCTTTGAGGCCACTGGGAGCAACATCCAAGGCTTTGGAGAGTAACATGTTGCTCGAGAGCTACTGGTTGGGGATCACTGATCTAGGATAACAAGGCTCATTTCTGTATGCTCACCATTGACTATTAATAATCCCTGTGCCTTTGGCAACTACATGGTGGCAGCTGTCAACTTACTGTGCCCCTGACTGCTAAATAGGGCATCAGGTTCCAAACCTTATGAATGTGCGGAATCCAGTTGGTCCAAGCTTCATGGTACCCTTGATGCCGAGGTATTGTAGGAAGATGGAAGCCACTCGTTCCACTACCCGCAAGTAATTGAACTGCTTGGAATATTTCGGAAACACTTGCTTGAAGCAATTACATGGAATAGAGCTTTCTGGAAGTTTATTAATTTCTGGATCTACTTGCTCGGTTGACTCTATGTATAACCCCTTGTTTGTTTCCAATGTGCTTTCTGAGGGATTGGACCTGAAAACAATCATAAAGAAAAATAAAAATGAGTCCCACCACACAGGTTAAGAATTTATGGCTTCTTGCCTATTAATAAGTCCATAAACAAGGACAGGGCATGGTGCAAATTTCATCATCTTACAGAAGGGAGGAAGAGGATTGCTTGCTCATGAGTACCCCAGCCAGTGCAGTTTTCTGCTAACAGGAGCACTGGCATAGGGTTTTGGGTAAGTCATTACAATCCTTGGAGGATACCCTAACATTTGGCACCCCCCCCCTTGCATTGGAACTTTCCTTGCTACATTTCATTACAAAGTTACCTTATTTGCTGCCCTACACTAAATGTAAGTTTTTGGTTTGTTTTTAGTTTAATTTCAGGTTTTTTAGGACCACATTAAAAAAAAAATTAAACCACTCTAGTGGCAATCCTACATTTCACGGAGAGTTGAAAAAAAAAAAGATTAGCAACAATAGTGGTATTAAAGAGTCTCAAACCCAGCTGGTGGGATATAAAAAGGAACATAGTTTGATACAAGGTGTGAGGAAGAAATTTATTATAAGACAGTCTTAAAACCTGAGCTATCTGCTGTATTAGAAATCCAGGCAACGTGCCATCCAAACAAGGCTTTCTTCCCCAGTAATAACACTTTAAATGCCAATGATAATGTAGAAAGGAAATATAATGCATCCTAGTGAGAATGGCAAACAAGATAGAGAAGTGATAAAGAATGTTGTGTAATGCCAAGCGTATATATTACAACCTGATAAACGGACTTGTCACTGTAACCCTGACACAGGGAAACAGGATCTGCTGGCAGTTGATTCTTCTGATATCTCTCTCCCCAACTACTTATATACTGAATAATGCTGCATATAGAGCAGTTGTACCGCAGGGTAACAGCACAATTGTCAATAGAGAAGGTTTCTGATTTAGCATGGATAGTATTCACTGTGTACCAGTTATTTGATGGTTGTTGGGTGTTAAGCTCCCCATAGATACAAGTTATTTGATGGTTGTTGGGTGTTAAGCTCCCCATAGAAGCGATGATTCTTCTTGTCGAACGACCAATTTTTGAGAAGGCCAACCAATCCTTCTAAATTATCGTGAGGTCGCACATCGTACGATTTTTCGGCTGACATCTGCCAGGAAATTGATCGGCCAGGTCAAAAAATCTTTGTTGGTCCCAATGCAATCTATCTATGTTTGCAGGGCCAAGCAGGCAGCTCCCCTTTGTTTTTCTGGCAAATTGGTCTTTTTAGTTGATGGTCAATTCGTTCCGAGAAAATCGTGGTCTCACAATGAGGATCGGATCTTTTAAAAATCTCAACATCTATGGCCAGCTTTAGAGGCACATTTATCAGAAATCAGTTGGAAGAAATTCTAGGCCACTCACTGTCATCACCACATAGCGGCAATACATGATAACTGCAGCTACAGGGGAGCAATATAGGGGGAGGCATAATATATGATGGTACAGGGGAGCCACATAGGGGGAGGCATGAGATATAAAGGTACAGGAGAGCAATATAGAGGGACACTTACACCGAAGGCCTTAATGAGAATTTTAGTTATACATGTTTCTTACAAGAGATAACTTTTTAACCTTCTTACGTGTTTCTATTTCTAGATGCGCACTCTTCTGCGCCTGCTCGTGCGCACAATCGACTTCTGCGCTTGTCCGCCCGTGCGCGCGCCTGTGCGTGCGCGGAATTCAGAAGGGGACAATGTAGTTGGTCGGGTTGCCTTGGGCGCCCGACTGACTTGGCCCGGCACTGACACTCACCGACAGCATAAACTCGAGTGTGTGCAGATCCATTTCTATACGTGTACATTGCTAGGGGACCCGGCCGGGTCAAAGGAAGAATGCACCACCATTGCAGGACTGGTGAACTACAGGTGTGCGGTAGGAAAAATTACATTGTATCCAATATAGGGGGAGGCATGAGATATGAAAGTACAGGGGAGCAATATAGGGGAAGGCATGAGATATGAAGGTACAGGGGAGCAATTTAGGGGGAGGCATGAGATATGAAGGTACAAGGGAGCAATATACGCCCACATCTAAAGCCAAAGGCCCAAAAGAGTTGCTGGGGAGCCCCTATATCACCTCTATGCCTGCAACTTCCCCAAAAACTTATAATAAAATCCTACAGGGGAAAAAGCACATGGCACCAGCTATATCCAGTAAACTTTTGACAGATTGTGAAAATATCGATGTCGTATTGGATATTCCCCTTGAGCCGTTGCTGTAGAACTCCGTTAGTGTCATTAATCTGCAATTGCTATCAATTTGTAGAAACGTATGAATATGGATCTGAGAATATATCTATTGTTCTTTTCCAGATGGCCGCTTATTCTTCACTCCGATTCTCATGACGTTTCCAATGAATGAGTGAGCACTTGAAACCTTGGAAGGCGTAAAAGTGGCCCATAATGTTTCATATAAAAGCTATAGGGGTCCTTTACCTTCATGTACTGCCAGTCTAATACACAGGCCTTTAAAAGCTCAGATTCAGACAGTACTTCCCAAAGTTTCTCAGATTACATAGGAATGGCAGTTAATTAAAAACATAATGACCGAACACCAAAAAGCTTCAGGTTTTGCGCAAGCCTACGACAGGTATGCAAGTTTCTGTTCGTTCATTTCAGCGGGATGAATTCTTATCCAAATTGCTTATTTAGAACATAAAGTTAATATTCTCACAGTCACCAATTCCACTCATAAATCATCCTTCTATTCAATTATTCATTTTTAATATGCAGCACATTACACAAAGCCAGAGATTAACAGTCTGGAATTGATGCATGGATTTCTGTCCAACAAACAGTAATAAAACCAGAGACTTTGGCAGGAACGATAAAGCGTTGCCTTTTTGTACCAAGCGACCCAAAGGCCAATGAAAAGGAGGACTATAAGTTTTCCATTGTTTAGAGCAGGTTCTAGACAGGAAGCCGGTTCTGGAACTGTAGGGCTATTAAAGCACTAGTTATTTAAGGCCAGTTAGGGTGGGTACCCCTGGAACTATAGCAGGGTGACTGTTACCCCAAAGTTTCTATATATCTGTAACCTTGTTATGAGCTAAGGGGGCCCAGCCTGCAGGCCAGTTTGGGGGAGATTTGGGGTGAATGCTTATTTGTGCCCTGGGTACCCCTGGAACTATAGCAGGGTGACTGTTACCCCAAAGTTTCTATATATCTGTAACCTTGTTATGAGCTAAGGGGGCCCAGCCTGCAGGCCAGTTTGGGGGAGATTTGGGGTGAATGCTTATTTGTGCCCTGGGTACCCCTGGAACTATAGCAGGGTGACTGTTACCCCAAAGTTTCTATATATCTGTAACCTTGTTATGAGCTAAGGGGGCCCAGCCTGCAGGCCAGTTTGGGGGAGATTTGGGGTGAATGCTTATTTGTGCCCTGGGTACCCCTGGAACTATAGCAGGGTGACTGTTACCCCAAAGTTTCTATATATCTGTAACCTTGTTATGAGCCAAGGGGGCCCAGCCTGCAGGCCAGTTTGGGGGAGATTTGGGGTGAGTGATTATTTGTGCCCTGGGTACCCCTGGAACTATATCAGTGTGACTGTTACCACAATGTTTCTATATATACGTATCTGTAACCTTGTTATGAGCTAAGGGGGCCCAGCCTGAAATCGAGTTAGAGGGAGATTTGGGGCTAGTGTTTATTTGTGCCCTGGATACCCCTGGACAGGACCGCCATTAGAAATCACGGGGCCCCGTACAACAATTTTTTTGGGCCCACACCACAGTTAAAAGAGCACATAGACATCAGTGCTAAAAATGGTAAACCCCACACACACAAGTTAAAAAAAGCCATTGATGGTCAGGGCCCCCTAAAAAAAAACCGTGGCGACAGGGCCCCCATAAAAGTTTTTTTTTTAAAAAAAAATTGATGGTCAGAGTTCCCTTACATGTTAAAAAAAAATGGTGACCAGGGCCCCCTATAAGTTTAAAAAAAAAAAAAAAGTGCACGGCCCCCCATAAAAGTTTTACTTTTAAACAATGGTATGTTCAGTAGAACTGAACTCGTGGCTTCAGGACTTCTACTTTGGCTCCTTTTGTGACTGTGGGTCTTTTTGCGGCTTCAGTACTTCAAGTTGGCTCCTTTCGTGACGTCGGGTCTTTTTGCGGCTCCAGGACTTTGGCTCTTCGAGACTTTGGCGGTTTGGGACTACAAAAGATGCAGCATGGCTTCGGCGTTGTCAAGGGGGGTCGAATTTTTCGAAAAATGCAACGCAGCCAGTTATACAGTTAGACAGTAGTACCCCCTGTGCCCACCTGTGCCCTGCCCCTGTAACTATAGCAGGGTCACTGTTACCCCAATGTTTCTCTGTGCTTGTTATTAGGGAGGATTTGTTAGCATTATACTTTTGTGAGCCCAGTTTAGAGGGGACCTTGTGCTGAGATATAAGTGACAGCATCATCAGACAGGTCTCTCTGCTTACACAGTGGAGCACAATCCCCCTGTCTAGAGGTGAGCGTCAAGGATGATTACTTCCCCAGCTTACATGATAAAGCACAAGGAATTTTTAAATACATTAGGAAAGATCAGCTGTGTTTATAAAGGTGAAATGATTGATTAAATATAATTAGCTGTATGGGGACCTAATATGCCAGCACACCATAGAATGCAAGTCAATACAGAGACAGACTCTGGTGCTTAATGGAAAAATATAACTGTATGATTTATTATTAAAACAACTTGGCTTAAAAATCACATTAGGCTGCAATACCCTTTTTAGTGAGTCCCACTGGCTGCAGCTGTTGGTCCTGGTTCTACAAGGTACTATATCTGCTCCTGGGTACAGTAATTAGCTCCAATGCTGAATGCTTTGCCAACTCAGCTGATTATACAGCATTGTGCATGGCCTTCTACATTACATATGTTACAGGTCTACTTGTGTCTATTCTACAGAAGGAGTGTTTCTCCCTTGAGGTAATACCCCCATCTCAAGTGGCTAATTCTTACCAAGGACTCAGAAGAATTTTACTTACACAAACTACACAAGCCTAACTACTTAAGTGGGATATTCAGCTTGGGATATGACTGTTCAGAGGACTCCTTGGTCTGAATTCCCCCAAACACAGTTCAAAATAAGGAGACCCAGGGGAGAGCAGCCAAGTAATTTTACTTCCAGTGGTCCAATGTCTTGACACGCCCCTGTTCTTTGGACCCCAATACATAAGCCAAAATCATAGTCCTTACACTCCACCAAGATTGAGTTCTTCTTCCTCTCTATTAAGCTGTTGTTTCTTTATTACAATAAAGATATCGTAAAGCATGTTCTCCCATGCACTAGTCTAATTAGACGGGTCTATGGAGACTTGCATGAGAAAGACCTCATCAAACATCAAACCTGCCTCAAAATCAGAATCAATATTGGCCTAATGAACAATAAACTGGTGACTCAATCTGAAGGAGCAAGGTGGAAGCATTTATTTGCCTGTGTATGACCAGCTTAAGTCCTTGCACACCATTTGCGTTATTCTTCCTCTCTATTGTTTCTTTATGACAATAAATATATCGTAAAGCATATCTACCCATACACTAGGCCAAATTGGGCTCATACACCCAAGAGGGGCCTATGGAGACTTGCAAAACAAGGACCTCATGAAAACGGTCCTAACTAAAGATGATTTTCAAACCTGCCAAAATATTTTTGGCCTAAGGGCCAATAAGCTGGTGGCTCGGTCTGGAGGAGCCAAGTCGGCAGCATTTATTGGCCTGTGTATGCAGGATAAAATATTATAATATAACTGCCTACCCTCCCTCTATGAGAAACGTAGGTGTGGAATGGCTTGAAATTTAAACCTACTGATGATCAGCATCACCTTCCGGTAAATCAATGATTGATTACTAGTGCTTTGTCTACTCAGATTGGGCCTCTTGTTTCCCCTGGTTGCTCTTTTTTCTAAAAATGCCTGTACACCGAAACCATTGTTTACCCATTTGGCCTCTAAAATTGGCAGCTGATGGTCCAGTGTATGGGCCAAAATTATCACTGTCCAATCTATAAGAGGTCATTCAACCATAACCTTCGACCAGACAGAAAGTCCTACCAGCTAGAGATCATGTTGGCTCATGGATGCAGTCAATGATGACTGCTCCGAACAGGCCCCATGAAATTTCAGTGTTGGCCTGGCAGATGAACATTCATATTCATAACACTCGAGAAGCCAAACTGGGCAAAGATCCGCTCATTATGTTTATGGTAGGCAGAGCTACGCCAAGTTAAAACTAATGGAGGTGCTGCACAGAACGCAACATAGCAACTGCAAAAAAGGTCCAGAACATTCCTTATGCATTTCAGTAACATTCATCGTGACTATTATCTGTGTCCGTCTCAAAACGTGAATTTTGCGTGACTGGAGGAAAAAAAACAACATCATATTTATAGAATCCTTGTTTTACAAATTATTCTATGCTAATTAAGGTGATGTTTTTTCATCAACCTTCTCAATTATTTATAAAATATTTATGTTATCTTTTAATAACACGGCAGTGATGCTAATAAGAAAATTTGTATTTCCGCAATTTAAGTCTCTCAAGACGACTTTCATTTTTTTTTGTATTTAAATATTACTTTCATTAGCAAAATTATTAGCCTTTTAGTAAAGCCCTTCTTACGTCGGCTTCTGTTTAACAGCCTATTAAAAATTGTTAATGGCTCGGGGAAGTGAGCTACAGAGCTGAAATGCTACAAATAGGGCAGTTTAATGAATATTCAGTTTCATTTTGATGTCATGGGGCTATTTTTTAAGACCAAGTAAAACAAAAATATAACTTTAAAAGAGAACAGTCAGTGCGAAACTAGATGTTACTGGGCCCTACCACAAATTCATTTTAGGGCCCCCAACATATCCAGAGGTTGTCCTGTTTTACCAATATATTTTGAAATCATTATTTGGGCTTCATTGGGACCCCTGGGGCCAGCTGCAGCTGCAGGATTGATCCTGGAGCTTATAACAAACTACAAGTCTGTTTACGTGATTAGAGGTATTCTCAGTCGGATTTTTTTTCAGTTTGAGCCCAACCTTGCAGGTCCAACCATCAGGCTCCAATTAGCTAGGAACAAAGTTACAGACATAGGAGCATTGCTCCGCAGTATGAGAACCACTGTTCTAGATCTTTATATTGGTGTCACTGTGTAATTCATATAATAAGTGATAATAATAATGTCCAAATGGAGACCCACTGGCTAAATCCCATACTCTTAGGCAGGGTTCTTCAACTTTTTTTTTTACCTGTGAGCAACATTCAGATGTAAAAAAGGAGACTCTGTTAGGCAGTACACCTGGTTTTATGCAACAAAAACCAGAGATTGAAAAATAAACACCTGCTTTGAGGCCACTGGGAGCAACCCCACTGGTTGGGGATCACTGCTCTTAGGGATTTAGAATGTCCACTTAATTTATCCAAGGACTCTGCAGACTTAGTTTTAAAGGAGAACTAAAGTGTAACTACAGAAGTAGGCTAGAAATGTTGGACATTATGTTTTGGGTTTCCGTACCAGCCCAAGGCATCCACAGCCCTTTAGCAGGGAACATCTGTGCTCCCCATCTTCTTTTCTGCTGATTCACTGCACATGCTCTTTGCTGCTGTCACTTACTGAGCTTATTGACCCACTCACAATATACAGTGCACATAGAATAGAAATGTCACATTATAAGGTTGGTTAGTAATTAATACAGATAATTACTACATGGCACCACAGGAACCAGTGCAACAAGCAATCAGCCCTGTAGCATCAGCTTATATTACAGGCCAACCTAATTTTCTGCAATTACCCCTAAGCTTAGCTTTTCAACAGCTGCTCAGAGCCCACTGAGCATGTGAGTGTCACAGACACTTTCCAAGATGCTGCTATTGAGAAGCTGAAACTTTAGGCTGGTACAATAAGTTCAGTTATATAAGTTATATAAAATATGGCATTTTCAGCCATATTCATTTTGAAGGTTTAGTTCTCCTTTAAGGTATATTGATTTTA
The DNA here is from genome assembly GCA_038501925.1 of Xenopus petersii. NCBI lineage: Eukaryota > Metazoa > Chordata > Amphibia > Anura > Pipidae > Xenopus > Xenopus petersii. The sequence goes on along the minus strand of CM076687.1, from coordinate 76,425,305 downwards.
ATAACATATGGCTACTATCATGTGGTTAATTCTATATCTAGTCCACTATCAGGAAAAAGCTGGATAGAAATGAGTCCAAGGGTCTTTAATACAAGTCTTCTAAAGGGTACTATGGTGAGTCTTTTGCGGTGAGATGATGGTCCAAAGGAGAATTAAGATCAGACTGGAACAAACTGGAAAGGGTGAAGATCTGGAGAGACTGAGATAGGACAGCAGTAGGGTAGAAGAATACAGGGACAGGCTCGGACAACCAGAGAAGGCGAGGTGGCCTTGGCTTCGCTGCAGTGACAAAAGCTAAGCTTCAATGCTCTGGACAAGAAGTAAGAAAAATCAAGGATCTATATAGGAAACACTCAGCTGTGATTGGATGGCCTTAACTACCCAATGAGCTTGCTAGGAAATGATACACACAACTGGAAAGGCAGATAAGTCCAAATTCAGCAGGAACCTCAACTGGCACCATGGTCTCTTGTTCAAATCCCTGCAGATCCTCTCAACATCAAACCATGGTTGGCAAGGTAATAGACAAATAATATCACGAATAAAAAAAGAAGCATCATAAAAAAAAATCTTTTAAAACCAAATAAATGCAGTCATTTAACAAGCACAGTAAGTGCATCAATCAAACAATAGCTGGCTAAATGGCATTTTGCACGCTCCATGAGAGGAACCACTGTCGCAATCAAACATAAACGCTCCTTTGTCACTTCATTTTTTCTGGATGCAGATTTGTTCCGTGTCAGAAACGAATTGTTGCTTAAAGTGTTCCGATAAAATCATTTGAGGGAAAAGGGCCGCCGAGCAGATGCTAAATTATACAGAACATCACGGCCCCACGTCAAGTCATTTTGGCTTCTTTTTAACATAGTCAAAAAAAATTAAGGCAGATATAATCTCCTTGGAAGCAGGATCAAGTCTGGGAAAATCTAAGTTCTGTTTTTAAATAGAATTTTAATTTTAATGAAAGCTGCAGGGAACACAGTTTAAGCGCCTTATCTTTCCTACCTGGTGATTAAGTTAATTTATACTTAATGGAAACAGATATTTCTATTCCCAAGACAGGGACAACATCTGTCCGTGGTGATGTTTTCGGAAGCCTTAAGCTGTTGGTGATTGATGCCGTAAAAGTCGAGACAAGCAAAACTGTCACCAGAAGGAGATTTCTGCAAAGCAAGATGTAGTTTTTTTTTTTTCCTGCTCACTTGTATTTAACTTCAGACAAGCAGAAAGGATTCTATTTTCTACTTCTAAACCATGCAGTGAAAAAAGGAAAAAATAATATCCTATCTTTGGCAGTGCCTTAAATGATTGTATGCAATTGCTCAACCCCTATGGGTACAATCAGTATTTTAAATGTCACAGAAAATAGGAGCATTGTTTGGCTGCAAAATGGGAAGTGATAAACAATCTGGTGAGGCAGTACGAGCGTGACTTTAAAGGAGAAGGAAAGGCTGTATTTACTTGAGGGTGCCAAAAGTTAGGCCGGTGCTCCTATCAGCAGAAAACTGCACCGGTCTGGGGGTTCTTCCAGCGAGCACCACAGAGCGATCGGCTTCCTTCTTCTTCTTTCTGCAAATTCCCAAGGGCAGACTCATATGCAGTAGATCAAAATAGCGACATATTCGTTAAAGTGCGCACCCACCCGAAGAAAGAAGTAAGCCGATTGCTCCATAGTGTGCACTAGAAGAACTCCCGGACCGGTACAGTTTTCTGCTGATAGGAGCACAAGCCCAGGGTTTCAGATAAGTATATACAATCACTTGTGGTTGCCTAACTTTTGGCATCCACATTCTACTGCGCATACAGTTCTCCGGGAAATTTGAAGAAAGAAGAAGCCGGAAGAGAAGCGCTCCATGGTGCTCGCTGAAATAACCCTGGGCCAGTGAAGTTTTCTGCTGATAGGAGCAACGGCCTGTGGTTTCATGTAAGTAAATACATTCACTTGGGGGTGCCTAACATTCAGCCCCCCAATCGGTAAACGACTTTCCTTCTCCTTTAAAGGGCACCTGGTGGGCAAAAATATTATCCTCAGCAAGGCCCGGACTGGCAATCTGTGGGTTCTAGCAAATGCCAGAGGGGCTGCTATAAGGTGCCATAGAACGTTACTATTTAGTGGGCTGGTGGGGGCTGTTTGGACCTCTGTGTACCTGAAATGCCAGAGCCTATTTTAATTCTCAGTCCGGACCTGTCCTCAGCCAAAGGTGCAGGTTAATAGAGCCCACACTTAGTTTGGGGGTAACAGTTAGTTTTTTTTTAAATTGCCCTCTGCCATGCTAGGACACTTGATGTGGAGGGAGCTTCCGGTGAAAGCAGCCATGTCGTGTATATCACATGCACATAATGAGAAAGTCACAGCATTTGCTTATTATACGCATGTGTGTGCCCCAACATGGCTGCATACCAGGAGCTCCCACTGCGAGTGGGTGGCAATTTAAAAAAAAAAAAAAAACTAACTACTATTACCCCCAACTGGATTGCGGGCTCTATTAGCCCTCACCTTTGATTGGGGATAATATTTTTGCCCAACAGTTGCCCTTAAAGCCTGGATCTACACCAATCCCAGCTCCATCTCAAACCAAAATCTGCCTTGAACTGGCAAAAGACGTTCAGATTTTGTTCCTTGTATGATAAACGTTCGGGTGGCAACAATCTAAAACTAGCCATTCAGATTTAAACTGTAAGATTATAGTAGGAAAAATAACAAGCCAGAGGACATTCTGGCCATTAGATGACTGACAGCAATCGAAAGTTATGTCCATTAAATATTAGTGACAGTCACCCATTGCCATCGTTAGATAAACAACACATGCAAATATGTTATCGTTACCCCTGTCCAATTGACAAAGAAATCGCCATGGTACGAAAATTGTGGGGACGATTGTTCTGACTCCACAGGCGACGGGGAAAATGCATGAGTGCCTCTATGGCCAGATTTACAACCCCCTTTAGGTCACCAACCACTCCCGGGGTAATTTTTTTTTTAAATATAATAACTATCTAAGGGCTAAAGAATAATATGGAAAACCATATTTTTGTGGTCTCCTATTTCTATACCAAGGCAGCCCAATTTCTGTACTGCACAGAACGAGATATATCCTTAAAATAGTTCATACCAGGGCATCACACCACGCAGGATTATTGGATCTCAAGCTGATACAGCTGGTGTTTGTATAGACTGAGCTTTATATTTAGCATACAAATAAATTATCATTGTGTTAAGAGTTTGGCAAAACAAAGCAACCTCTGTGTGGAGGTATCGATATAAGGCATAAACATGAGTATTAAGGATATTATTTTATACCTTCAGGATCACATACAGTATAGCCTGCTGTTAAACTGTAACTTGTGGTCTGATGGATATGGGATAAATGTACTTATAGTGCAGTAGGTACATTCATACTACCAGGTTCATGACCAGTCAGTTTGATATAGAGGATAAATGCACCTGCTTTTATAACATTCCGTTCATGGACAGTTTGATGGATAACTTAAGGTGTCTGAGTCATACAGATTGAGTTTATTCAAGCATTTCTTCTATAACCAGGTGCTGACAGGGTTGAATATTTTTCCTGCATCTGTTGTCTACTTTAAGAGGCACAACTGCAGAGGGTAGCTGTGTTAGCATAGTTCTATGGGATTTCTCTGTTCACCCCAAGAACAAACATTGGGGGAATTATTCCTGCTGAACTAAATTTCTGCTCACGGAATGCTCACCCCATTCAATGGGATTATAACACAATAGGAGGGCTGCGGTAGAGGATAAGGAATCTTCTGGTCAGTAAGAGACAGTGGCTGCTAAAGTAAGCAGAGTTTAGGTAGGAAATCAACTAACAATCAATACATTCAGCTCTCAAAATTTAAGTATAGTGTAATTTTAATGGTACAGGTATGGAACCTTTCATTCAGAATACTCGGGACCTAGAGCTTTCCGGATAATGGATATTTCTTACTAAAAAATCATGTCAACATTTAATAACTCCAATAGACTGGTTCTTCTTCCAATAAGGACTGCTTATACAGATATGGGATTCGTTATCAGCAAACCCATTATACAGAAAGCTCAGAATTACAGAAAGGCTGTCTCCCATAGACTCCATTTTATGCAAATAATCAAATGTTTTTAAATGATCTCCTTTTTCTCAGTATTTTGTACTTGATCCAAACTAAGATAAGATTTAACTAATCCACATTGGAAGCGAAACCAGTATAGTGGGTTTATTTAAGGCATAAAGATCCAAATTACAGAAAGATCTGTTATTCCGAATACCCCAGGTCCTGAGCATCTGAATAATTGGTCACATACCCATATCGCAGTTTGGATCATGTACAAGGTACTGTTTTATTATTACAGAGAAATTTTTTTTAAATTTAAATTAAAAATTTGGATTATTTGGATAAAATGGAGTCTATGGGAGATGACCTTTCCATAATTTGGAGCTTTCCGGATACCGGGTTTCCAGATAACAGATCCCATACCAGTATATATGATCTGTCATAAACGTCCCCAACCCATTTGAATGGTTATTTAACCCAAGAGTCCACACCTGGAGAACCTGCTACAAATCCAGCCAAGACTCCATGTTATGCATATTTTTATCCATGTTATGCATGTTCTTATCCATGTTATGCATGTTCTGTCATTAACAAAACCATGAAGATGGAGAAGCACAGATGTCTGCAAGGCATTGTGGGGAACTCAATGGTAGCTAAAAGCCTTAAGTTCCATTTTAAAAGTGGCGTAACTAGATGTTACCAGGCTCCGCAGCAAATAAATGTTAGGACCCCCAGCAAATCCAGATGTTGGTTTTTTTTTTTACAAATATATGTTGAAATTGCTAATTAAATAGGGCCTCATAGGGCGCCCTATACCCCTGGGCCCCCCTGTCGCGGTGTCTTCGTCCTCTGTAGTTAGGCCCCTGGTTTTTAAGATAAGAGAAGTTTGAAGTCCTCATTAAGGTGTCACAGCAGCTGACTATTTCTTTTTAACGTCTCCTTTGTCTGCAGATGCTGCTATTCCTCCCCAAAAGCAATTATAAACATATCTAATATGGTCGGAAATTGAAAATAGAATCCCTCACGTGTAAACAAAGAGCTCCACTTATTGCTGGAGCCTTATTAATTCTTATCTTTGGTTCCAGCAAGCTCTGACAGTCAATTTCACTATGCCAGTGCCAGAGATATATTAGACAAATAAGAAAGCATGTCAAGGAATAAATGATACGATCTACATTGATCTCTCTTTTTAACCTATCGATACATATGAACCACCTATTCAGTGCTGGGGTTGCATCTATCAAGGAAAAAGATAACACCTTTCTTCCTTTCATGTTAAATTCCATCAAGAAAGGGTATTTAGTGCTGATGAAAACACTGATTTAATGGATTATGTGACTGGTTGGGTTCATGACGTCTTGTTGAATGCCATTCAATTCATTTTTCTTTCAGATCAGAGTTACAGCTTCCATCTGGATACACCGTATCCCCATTTACCTTCAGGAATCCTAACCACGGTTTGGCTTCTTGTTCCTTGGAAGCCTTGTTTAAACTGTCAACATTTAATTGGGTCAACATTTAATGGCGTCATCTCTTTAAGAAGGAGGTAATGGAAGGGCAGGTCATTTGATGATGTTGATGAATGATATTCATCATCAATGATATTAGTGCTCAGGTTGATCTTTCTTTGTTGACCCTCAAAGGAAACAAGCTACCCAATGTATCTCTCATTGGCAGATACTGGACAAGAAGATTGTTTCTTGTAATACCTGATCTCAAGGTCACAAATTAGGCATTGTTTCAAAAGCAAAAACATAGCACAGAAGGTTCCACCCAAATTCTACCCTCAGTTGTGTAACAGTCACTCAGCTACAGATCCAGGGGAACAGGCAGCAGTTTAATCAGGGCTCTTGATATCTCCCATTTCCTTCAGAATTGTTTGTACTATAACCTGAAGCTATGGGTAGTAACAGTAGTTACAAAATCACTCATGCCATGTTCTGCTGGTTGAGGTAGGAATGACCAGATCATTCATCAGATCCAGGCAACCCTTTGCTTCTTGAGTGCATACAGTTTGAGTTCAACTGAATGTTCAAAGAGAATGTTGGCTTTTTTGGTGCAAACAAATGGAGGTAGATGTGGGACAAATTAAATAAGATGTCCAAGTTGGTTGTCTGATTGTTATAATATGAATATATGATAGTATTCCTGTACATCACAAAGTGACAACACCATACTATCAATGTATCTACAGGGTCTTGAACCAGGGACTTCATGAATTCTAGCTAACCACTGGGTCAGGAAAGCAGTTGAAAAGCCTGTCCTGTTCTAGTCTCTCCATATCGATTCTAGCATTGCCTTCCTCCAGTCAGTTCCTAGTTCCCCTTTAGGCCCCTGCTTGTCTTAAATATACATCAGTTTCTCTTTTATACTGTAAATCCTCAACAGTACTTGTCTGACTTTTCCAGTTGAAGCCCTTTTTGGAGGACTCACCTTTGCCCCCTTAGTTTATAAGAAGGTTACAGATGTAGGAATCAATGCTGTGTCAGCCATAGTCAGACGAATATTTAGGACATCAAATTAGTGTTTACCCCAAATCTCCCCTTAAATGACCTTCATGGTGGGCTCTTAGGTGTATCTTGAATGAAAGGAGGCATTTAAGCAAAATCTCACCTTAATTAGCTTTCAGGCTGAGGACCCTCGGGGGGGGCCAACTCCACAGTTTTGGGTATCAACACCTTAAAAGAGCAACACTATGCCATGTGCACTGTGTGATTATAGAATACTATATCGTTTTTGGACAAAAACAGGGTCATCAAATTGGCACAGGGGGTAGAAAATGGTGTTTTTGATAGTTGCAATAGAACGGTGTTGTCAAAAGTGTAACTTTTTATAGATCTACAGTAACTTTGGTATACAGCGATGTGTTTCTACAGCTAATGGTGCCAATGGGGTGATGAAACACCTTTCAAACATAAAAGGGAGATTCTCAAGTATTTCAGCTTTAGTGAATTACCTTGATGATTATGACAGCTGGCTGAGTACGTTGGGGTTGATATTAACAGTTTAACATTCCCAAGCCATACTGCATATTTGTGTCTCCATAACTCATGCTATCTGTAGCTGAACACACAAAAATCTCTCTGAGAAATGACATTTCCTTTGAGCTGCATTATAGCCATGGAGTCTCTGAAACCACTTAAGTCTCATGGAGTGTTTGAAAAGAATTCCAACTGATGAATTTGAAGCTGAACCCAAAACAGAAAATATTAATTTTTATGGAATCAAAATAAAATAAACCTCGGTTTACAGAGCAGCACTGTTCCCTAGAGGAAAGAAACAACCGATTCCACTAAAGTCATTAGCATTCAGCTTATGAATCTTACAGGCTAATTAGAAGAATAGAGAGGCTGAGTAAATTCTAATTCTGAATGTCAGTGGCAGAGTCCAAACAGGAATACAATATAACATTTCAACATCTGGTGCAAAATTGAACAGGAGATTGAAATTCATCTTTTGGAGATTATTAATGCAACTGTAACTAAAGCTAGTCAAACACGGAAATATCAGCTTGCTTGGCCATAACTAATACATCTCTGATTGGTTTAGTCACCCTGAAGCACATGAAAGGGCACAGATTGACCATATACACTTTTCTGGGTACTCCAGTTTCTTCTACTTAGCTCTTGATAAAACTGACCTTAGTGTGTGAGACTACAGACTGGGCAATCCAGGGCCCATCTGGCCAAAGGGCACTCTTCCAGGCACCCTGCATCCAACATAGGCCATACATGCACCACTTCACCTCCTCCTCTTTGGCCGATATCGAATCCAGGCAGGGGGTGGGGGTGGAGGCTATGTTCCGGGCTATTTAGCAGACTGGGTTGCCAGAGCCCACCACTGGTGACCCAGTACAACACTGTGAATTATGAACAATAACTGTTGTATATGTTGCCACTATATAGATAAAAAAGAAGCATACTGCATACCAAGATGTGACCTTAATCGTCCTGTATCTCCATCATCTATCCACCATCAATGAATGTCATTCTCATACCATGTTGTGCAACATTTCCCCAAAACGTACTAATCCACTGGTTCCATTTTCCTCTACACTGACCTAAAGTCATATAACCTAGACCAGTGGTTCAGCAATGGTAGGGTTAGCCTACCTAGTAGGCTAATGAAAATCATTGGTTAAGACTCAACTTGAGAGCCACAAAGGTTGAATGGTATTTAGATACTCCTTGAAGAAGAACACTAATCTAGTCTGTTTCAAAACTGAACATCAAGGAACCACTGAGAGTGATTGGATACACAATGGGCTGAATGATTCAGGGTTATGTAGTATTAGTCTATATGGTTGCTCTAGGACCGGTGACCAACAGCGAGCAATGCCTGCATTCAAACAACAAATCTGTTCCTGGTGTTTTCAAGTTAAGAAAAAGGGTGGCTTGGAGAGTTTATTGCAGGTTACAGAGGTCCGACACTTCACGATGATAAAAAGTTTCATTATTCCAAGAGATGATAAGAAGTCATCGGTGCTTCAATTAACACAGTATTACATTAAAGGAAAACTATACCCCCAAAATGAACACTTAAGCAACCAATAGTATACATCATATTAAGCATATTAGAGAATCTTACCAAACTGGTATATATATTCAAGTAAATATTGTCCTTTTACATCTATTGCCTTGAGCCACCATTTCAGGATGGTCTGTGTGCTGCCTCAGAGATCACCTGACCAGAAATACTACAGCTCTAACTGTAACTGTAAGTATGGAAGCAAAAGACACAACTCTTTCTGTTAATTGGCTCATGTGACCTAACAAGTATGGTGTTTTGGTATGTTTGTGTGCACAGTGAATCGTACGATCCCAGGGGACGGCCCTTATTTTTTAAAATGGCTATTTTCTATTTATGATTGCCCAATGGCACATACTACTGGAAAAGTATATTATTATGAAAATGCATGAAGCAGGGTTTTACATATGAGCTGTTTTATGCAATATCTTTTTATAGAGACCTACATTGTTTGGTGGGTATAGTTTTCCTTTAACTGTTTCCAGTGCAGAGTTGCTTGCAGAGTGGTGTTGAAGAGGTTATTAATAACCGGCAGAAGCAAAGTACAAATTTGTCTTAACTCCCCTAATAGATTGTTATTCAATGGTATGAAAGGAGAACAAATGAGGTCAGGTCGGAAAGCAGAATATTTCCATGGAAAGCAGAGAAGGTAAATGAGTTTTCGTCCCAGAAGGTCAATGGAGGACTGAAAAGAATTGACATTCAGATGAATATCTGTGTTCTGGCACAAAAGTGATTGCATAGTAAATGTCTGTAGGAACATACCAAGAAGGCTACTTGACGTTGCTCGTAATTTTTTTGTGTCTGTGGACTGCATTTCCTTCTACTCATCTGTTTACTTCCTTTCTGGCAAAAAGGCTTGTTTTATGAAAAGGACTCTAGAAACATAAGGGTTTATTTACAACATGGAAGGTGGGTGCAAAATCCAAGAAACTAGTGCAAGTCACCATTTTATTTTCACTTTGCATCCTGTTTTCCATTATATCTGAATTACTGGAGGGTTCTGTGTTGTGAAACCTGGGGCTGACACCGTGTATTCCACTCTGCCTGCAAAGGCAGACATGTAGGCAATCCTCATTCCATCCCCTCCCCCACCTAAGTGTCATAGGACACAGGCCACAGCAGAATTGCCCTTACCATCTCCACAGGGTTGGCCTATAGTGATGTGTGGTTCTGGAAAAACTCGACCTGCACCCAACGCTAACCTGCAAAAACTCATCCTGCACCCAAACCTTATCTGCAAAACCTTAACCTGCACCTAACCCTAACCTGCAAAACCTTAACCGGGTCCTGACCCGCAAAATATTGCCATTGTAAGACACACACCCAACCTGTACGTGCGTCATCTCACTCTGCATGCTATTTTTGTGCCCAACTCCGGTTCCAAGACAGGGAATCTCTGGGAAAAGTAGAGAAATGTACTTCCCCCAGGCAGACACGCACCCAACCTGAACTCTCAATGGTTGACGAAATTTCAACCTCTACCCGGCAAACCAAGGGGTCACCATGGGTTTCAGGTAAACCCGCACAACACTATAGGCCAGTGCCTTCCATCTTAAGGAGCAGAACACAGCGAGACCAGAGGGAAATGATGGCTCTTGCACCACTTATCTGAAACTCACTGTTTATTTCACTATAATTCTGAGGCCAATGAAACACTGGGGAACCATTAGTTCTTTTTACACCCAATTGATTTTGTGCTTGGTGGACAGGTGAAAATTCACTCAGAGTCATCTCCACAACCTCAATTTCAATGGTCTGGACCAACCACATTTTTGAAGTCACAAACGCTTGATACAAGACTCAAGAATGAATGCTATTGATATAAATGGTTGGGAGATACTAAGTACCAGCCTAGAGAAATCGCTCAGTCAGAAACATTTAGAACTGCTTCATGTGTGTGTGATTGCCATGAGAGGACTAATCAGCAGAGTGATTGAGATAAGAAAGAATATTGAAGCAAAGGAAACAACGGCTGAACGCTAGTTAGAACTGAATAAAAATAATGACACCGAAAACATTAAAAGAAAACTGACATTTTGGAATGACAGTGTCCCTTTAATTTTGAGCTTGAATACACGAGTTCCTGTGTGACTGCTTAGCTGTGAGAAAGACTACTTACAACACAGTGAAATCAAATGCTAAGGGCACTGCACAATCACAGCTACTGGAGCTGCTTGTTCTATTTTGGGTCCAATTAATTTTAATGTGTAGAAAACCCATTCCAGCTCCTGTCCTGTTCCAACCTGCTCCTCGTGTTAGTGATATTTGCAAAGTCTTGATGGACATTTCAAATAACTCATTAGGACTCAAACGGAATATATGTTTTTAACAAATACCCAACTTAACTGTGATCTATTTTTTAGAAGGGAGAACAGCTTGACAGTATAATGGTGAGAGACACATGGTGTTACTGTGCTGCTGCCCCAGGAAAATATATTGCCAGCAGAATGGAGAGGAGGAGGCCAGCAGAGATAACAGCTTGCACATATGGATTCGCCATATACCTATTGTGAGGTGTTAGGCTTGAAGAGAATTGTCATCACTATAAACATGCGCCCCAATTGTAATACAAATTGTAATAAATGTTTAATAATTCTGTTCCACACAATAAGAGTCATTAAATACCTTTTGTCTAAAAAAGAATGTGGAGGTGATTAATCAACACTGGGCAAATTTGCCCATGGCCAGTAACCCATGGCAACCAATCAAATTGCTGCATTCATTGTTCTACTTGCAACTGGCTTCAAAAAGCTAATCACTGATTGGTTGCTATAGGTAACTGCCCATGGGCAAATTTGCCCATTGTTGATAAATGAGCCCCAATGAGTGGATTGTATGAATAAAAATAACAATTCTTCAGTTCCTTTAATTCTTTTGTAAGATACAATTGAAGAACAGTAATGCATAGTTCTATGACTATAAAAGGGATAATGTACCCCTACTGTAAATGATAAGGATATTAGAAGTCACTGAGAGGTTCTGTGACCATATAAAGGCACAAGGCACAAGGCTGAATTATACAGGAAACTCTGAGTATCACTTGTGTATTATAAGGGATAATGTACCCCCTACTGTAAAAGATAAGGGTATTAGAAGTCACTGAGGGGTTCTGTGACCATATAAAGGCACAAGGCTACAGGCTGAGTTATACAGGGAACTCTGAGTATCACTCATGTATTGTAAGGTATCATGTACCCCAACTGTAAATGATAAAGATATTAGAAGTAACTGAGGGGTTCTGTAAACATATAAAGGCATAAGGGATCTCTGAGTATCACTCATGTATTATAAGGGTAAGGGCACACGGGCAGATTCAGGGAGATTAGTCGCCCAGTCGACAAATCGCCTCTTTTTTGGGGCGACAATCCTCTACCTTCCCGCCAGCTATAATGAGAAATCGCCAGCGGGATGGCACTCGGAGCGCTTCATTTTCCGAAGTCACCCGAAGTTTCCTCGTGAGGCAACTTCGGAAAACGAAGCACCGCGAGTGCCTTCCCACTGTCAATTTCTCATTATAGCCGGCTGGAAGGTAGAGAAAAGCAGATTAGGGAGATTGTCACCCCGAAGAAGAGGCGATTTGTCGCATGTGTGACTAATCTCCCCGAATCTGCCTGTGTGCCCTTACCCAAAGGGATAATGTACCTTCTACTGTAAATGATAAGGGTATTAGAAGTCACTGATGGGTTCTGTGATCATATAAAGACACAATACTGCAGGCTGAGTTATACAGGGAACTCTGAGTATCACTCATGTATTATAAGGGATCATGTACCTCCTACTGTAAGTGATAAGGATATTAGAAGTCACTGAAAGGTTCTGTGGCCATATAAAGGCATAATGGATCTCTGAGTATCACTCATGTATTATAAGGTATCATGTACCTCCTACTGTAAGTGATAAGGATATTAGAAGTCACTGAAAGGTTCTGTGGCCATATAAAGGCATAATGGATCTCTGAGTATCACTCATGTATTATAAGGGATAATGCACCATCTACTGTAAATGATAAGGATATTGAGATGTTCTGTGACCATATAAAGGCTGCAGGCTGAGTTATACAGGGAACGCTGAGTATCTCATCTATTATAAGAGATAATGTACCCCTATTGTAATTGATAAGGATATTAGAATTCACTGAGGGTTCTGTGACCATATAAAGGCACAACTACTGAGCAGAGGATGAATGAGATTCATTGGTTGGATGAGAAAATCATTTAAGTGCAAGTAACTGATATTACAATTAAGATTGCTGGAGGCCAGGAATGATCCTCCACTATGGAGACCTCAAGGTAGGTCCATGAAAAAGCTAAACTCGGCTGACTTTGCTTTATCCATCTCATTATGTAACATTTTAAGTAGCCTTTCATCACCTTGCTGGAGAACATCATAAAGAGTTAATAACTGCAGGGCCCTTCGTTCTGTTCTTGCCAGTAAATATAATTAAAAGTACAGTCGGTACTGTTTGGCTGTTCCCTAATCCATTATGTCTTGGCAGCGAGGTGCAGATCCCACGCACTGGACAACAACCCTTTTTTTTCTTTTAATTTCCTCTTTTTCTTCCCCGAACAACTCAGCATTTCAGTAAAAGGTGTTTGCATTGTCTGCGGCCTTTGATACACTATTAATCTTATATGCAAAGATAAAGGTATGCTCGTCTGTGGATTTGGTCTTCACACAGATCAGTACAACAGAATAAACTGAAACCTCTCAGGTATTATCCCTCATCCAGGAGGATGTCAACTTCTTTTAAATGGGCCCCATCCTCATGCAATTGGCTGTGTATCTGGGGCCCCTGGCTGCAGATTTATTTCATGTTACACTCGTTAAGGTGGCCATAAGCATAACAATTACGATCTTTCTTGGAAAAGATCTTTCCAAGAAAGATCGTTAGTTTCAATACACACATGTATGAATCGTCAGATATACAGGTAGATATACTGGAAGAAACAATAGAATTCTACCTGTATCTGACGATTCAGCACTGACAAAGGGCGATGTTTGGGTCCCTTAAAAGGCACCCAATCAAAATTTTCCGTCCAGCCGATCGACGAACTGACCGATATCCAAGTCTTCTGCCGAAATGGGTCGGCTCTTTTTCAACCATACACGCAACGAATATCGGACGAAAATTAGTTTCGTACGATATTATTGGTGCGTCTATGGCCACCTTAACACTTCTGATATTCTGGGTTCTGGGAATAAATCTGAACTATATTCTTATCCCACATATTAGTCACCCAGTTCTTATTTATCTGACCTGACCCACAGCTCAATCCCTTTTGCCCGATGCAGCGATGAGTGATTGCTGCGTATGTTTATCATTTCTTGCAGATAGAAACTGATATATGCAGCATGTGTACAGGCACAGCAGTGCTTTTAGAAGGTAGGCACTCGGGGGAAAGGAAAAAATAGGCCTTTTTAACAAAAAGCTGTAATATATAATTTGGCAGAAGATAGATGGTTCGTCCATGCTTCATGTTTTTCATTTATAAAATACTCTGGGATTATTTTGGTTTCCAAGACCCAATCCTAGGCTAAGGATGTCTTATCCATGGCCTTTTTTATAGTTTTATGAAGGACCGTCAAAAATTTTTTTTTTTAAATTTAATACAGAATAATGAAAAAGTGATTATTAACACCTGCTACTGTACCTGTACTACGGCTCTGAGTTGCCATATGTGCGTTCTATAGCAGCTCCCTGCTTGAGTTATAGAGTTTCTGCCCGCCACTTAAGTTGCACATTCTCTGACTCTCCCTCTGTAAGATGTCATCAGGGCGTACAGATCCAATCCACCGTATGTATTACATCAGAGGTCCCCAACTTTTTTTCTTTTTACACATGAGCCAAATGTAAAAATACAAGCATCACCAGCATGTAAACTCTGTGTGGATAGGCAACCTATAGGAGGCTCCATCTGTCAGTACAAAAGCTGCGTCCAAGCCTGGAATTCAAAAATAAGAACTTTCTTGGAGTCCACTGAGAGCAACATCCAAGGGGTTGGTGAGCAACATGTTGGACCACTGGTCCCTTGACAGACTCCCTTCCCCTATAAGCTCCCATGAGAGTGTTCTAACCCAGCTCATTGCAGCACTCTCTGCTCCTGCAGACTTCCATTAGAATATTCTAGTCTGGTTCACAACATCCATTTAAGACACTTGTGTCCAAGACCTGGAAAGTCTTCTAGTACCACCACTTCACCTTAGACTGTTTTCATCCAGTAAATGCTACCCACAAATTCATACTCCCAGTACTGAAAACTGAGAGAGAATCCTATTTATAAATGTGGGATTTCTGTGTAGAAGAAGAGTATGCTACAATTTGCCATTCCACTCCCTGCAGATGTGTAATGCTTGGTCACCAACAAGGTGAACCAGAGAAGAAGCAGTCATCAGTCAACTACATTTTACTCCCTCACTTCTCTTGCGCCTTTACTTTCCCCACTGGTAGCTTTTTCTCTCTGAATTATACCATAGGAACATACCTGTACTGCCTTCCCCTAGTTTGGACCCTGTGAAATCACATGAAATCATATTTGCAGGAAAAATTAGACTTTACAGTGTAGGTGGCAAGAGCTACTGTAGCTAAAAACATTAGCCTTAAAGCTTTGGAGCATAAAAATATCCTTATTTCAGCACTCCATCTCAATACTTGTTCATCTTTGAAGAAAAGGCCTATCAAAATTTAAAGACTTTGCCCTCCCTCCATAAAGGTTTTGGCTGGCATTTAAAGATGCACTGAATCTTGCAGCAATTCTCGGGAAACAAACAGACCGTCGACTCCTGGCATCGCGTTTCTCTTTCGGGTTTGTTTTTGGAATGAGATAACAAGCATTTTTATAACTCTGTCTGCAAATCATCTTGGCTATGAAGAGAAACAGGCGGCGTCATAAATCCAGACAATCTCTCATAACTAAACACAAATAGATTTCTGCAGGCAGCAACGGCTAAACAAATGAAAGGCTGGGATGGCTACAGAGAAATACAAGGCACGAGAAACGACAGCACCAGAGCAGATATTTAGAAATATGGCCGATTATCTCTTTCATGTGTGCTTCTGTAGGTCAACCTATCTTGGATCATTAATAACTAGTTGAACTGATTCCATACAACGTAGGACATGAAACTAGTCCAAGACAGATAATTTGTTTAACAGGCCACTGCTATGAAACAGTCGACAATACAAAGAACACTGAGCTCTGGGAAAGGAACTTGCTCTTTGTGTACAACTTTAGGTGCCTTTTCTGTTTGTCATTGTAGCCTGGCAAAATGACGTCTCTTTATGCATGAGTCATTTGGGGCCAGCAGGGGTGTTGGTGGCTCGCTCTTCTCTTGCAAAACGCAAACTGTATCCATTCAACAAGACAACACAATGCACTGAAGATTGGCCGGCTTTTGTGCAAAGTTCTGCAAGGTAATAAGATGCTTCCAAGTGATCATTCCTCTCTCTGGCTGAGCCACTAACAGAATGCTCAGAAGAGATAGAGCACAAATTATATTTCACAAGACAGTATGACTAATGAAGAGACAAAAAGCTGTGCACCCATATGCGTGCCTGGAATTCAAATGTGCAGTATAAGGAAATGGAATATGAAATTTGAAGGGGGGGAATGTGCCGTTAGTGAGATGAGAAGATCTCTAATTGGTGGTTGGAGATGGAGGAGATGCAATGCAATAGAGCCAGGAGAAGAAGTCAGATGTTGAAAAGAACATATGTGCCATGTCGTCTATCTAGCATTTATCTCTAATTATCTAGATTTATTAATTGATTTATCTCTATATCTCTCTGTCTATCTACTGATGGAGCAATGGCACTGGATGTCTCAGCATTCACTCCAGTTGAAACGTTTGTGATAATGATCTAGTTAAATGGAGTGACATGATGATAGATGGTGAACCGTTTGAGCCAAAAGTCTAGGTAAAACTTGCTCCATCTGTCTATCATCCATCTCTGGTTTTCTGCAACTATCTTCGTATCTGTCTCCACAACTGTCTATAGACAGCATTCATTGTAAATAATCTAAATAATGGTCTCTGAAATAGGTTGACACGCTGGGATGTGGCGCATCCATCCGTTAAAGGGGTTGTTCACCTTTAAATTAACTTTTAGTATGGTGTAGAGTGTGATATTCTGAGACAATTTGCATTTGGTTTTTATTATTTCTGTTTTTTGAGTTATTTTGGTTTTTATTCAGAAGCTCTCCTGTTTACAATTTCAGCAACAGGGTTGCTAGGGTCCAAATTACCCTAGCAACCATGCATTGGTTTGAATAAGAGACTTGAATATGAATAAGAGAGGGCCTGAATAGAAAAAGAAGTAATAACAAGTAACAACAGTACATTTGTAGTACATTTGTTTTTTAGATGGGTCAGTGACCCCCATTTGAAAGCTGGAAAGAGTCAGAAGAAGAAGGCAAATAATTAGAAACTATAAAAAATAAATAATAGAGACCAAATGAAAAGCTGCTTAGATTTAGCGATTCTATAGCATACTAAAAGTTAACCTAAAGGTGAACCACCACTTTAAGTTGAAATGAATGGCAATGAATAATTGCTAAATGCTATCTGTCTAACAACCATCTATCTCCAATTATCTGCATATACCTATTTATCTATAGCTACAGTTAGCTACAGATGGAGCAATGGCACAACATGTCTCAACAGTCGTTCCAAATGGAAATGGTGTAATAATGGTAGAGTTAAACAGTGTGACATAATGGGACATGGTATACCACAAGTCAAGATAAAACTTGCTTCATCTCAGGGGCATAACTATAGAGGAAGCAGACCCTGCGGCTGCAGGGGGCCCAGGAGGTATAGGGGGCCCCATGAGGCTCAAATTCATATACAATTTCAATACATTTTGGTAAAACAGGACAACCTCTGGATATGTCTGCCCATCCATTATGTTCAAGTAAATGACAATGGTCTTGCATCATAAGTAATGGTGAAATGCTCCCTGATTATCTCCATCTATCTATTGCTATAGTCTATTGCTACAGCTATCTACAGATGGAGCAACGGAACAACTTGACTCAACATTCATTCCAAATAAAAAAGTGGATGACAGTGACCTGGCGGGACAGGGTGAGCTTTGAGCAATATGTCTAAATTAAACTTGCTCCATCTGTATCTATGCGTAAAACATGTTTTGTATTATTTGCTTTACTCATCTTGCCTTACTGTCGCCATCTTGTTCTACTATTACTACTTTCATGTTGCTCTAAGTTACTATCTTGACCTTTTGTCTCTATATTCATAAACAGTTATCATCTTGCCCTTCTGTCTCCATCTTGCTAAATAATGACCATCTTGTCCTACTCTCTTTATCCTTGCCATACTGTCTCTATCCTTCCCAACTGCAACCTTCCTCCTCAACAGTGACCATCTAGCACTGCTGTCTCTATCTTTCCCAACTGTAAAATTCCTCTGCAACAGTGACCATTTTTCCCTACGCTCTCTATCCTTTGCAACTGCAACCTTCCTCCTCAAAAGTGACCATCTAGCCCGACACGTCTCTATCCTTCCCTACTGTAACCTTCCCCCCGCAACAGTGACTATATTGCCTTACTGTCTCTATTCTTCCCAACTGCAACCTTCCTCCTCAAAAGTGACCATCTAGCCCTTCTGTCTTTATCCTTTCCATCTGTAACCTTTCTCCGCAACAGTGACCATTTTGCCCTATTGTCTCTATCCTTCCCAACTGTAACCTTCCTCAACAGTGACCACCTAGCCCTACTGTCTCAGTCCTTCCATATTGTAACTTTCCTCCTCAGCAGTGACCATTTTGCCCTACTGTCACCATAAGATGCTACCTACGATCTCCCCCTCTTCTAACTAACAATTGCTGCTGTCGAGCTCAGGGCAGTGACAGTAACTTCCTAAGAATGCTCTGGTTAATTCACACAGGTTGATGTATCACCAGAAATGTTAGATCTCATCATACCCTTTCTATGTTAATATTCTGTTGAGCATGGACTAACAAGTATTCTTTCATGGTTGTACATGTATTCCTAATGGAAAGAAATCTACATTTCCTGAGTAGTGGCTCCGATAATCGATATTCTAATGTCTGTGACAGCAGAAGGGCTGTTTACTGACAGCTTCGTTAATGTTAAGAGGCACAGCTGATAATTTATACAAATGTGAGCCAGACTGAATATTCGACGTGTGGCAGAAAGAGTAAAACAAAAGAGAGAACCAAGATTCTGACGGCCCATCTACTCCAACTGATTACA
Source organism: Xenopus petersii (assembly GCA_038501925.1). NCBI lineage: Eukaryota > Metazoa > Chordata > Amphibia > Anura > Pipidae > Xenopus > Xenopus petersii. The sequence continues at coordinate 76,406,487 of CM076687.1, read as the reverse complement.
CGCTTGGGAAAGCTTTATACCTCTAACAGGCATTCTTCAATTTGTTTATTGTATTTGCTTCTGTCACCTCTATAAATGGGCTATTCCGTGCTTAAATGTGGCGAGATTTAATCCTTATACAAGATTATTTTTTCCCTTGCTGGACACGTTACTTAATGGGGAAAGGGTGACCTTTCAGGGATGGCTAGTTCCCCTTGATATCATTTTCCTTCCTCTGGATGTGTGGTTTCCCAAACAACACCAGTAACGTAAAACAAGAACATAAATACATTATATAGAAAAGCATCTCAAGACACAAGCCCACAATACAGCAACATAGTACTGAGCAATTCCTAGACATGTTGCACAGCTAAGACACATGGAAAAATAGGTCAAATATGAGATAATTGAAAGCATCTTTGGTGGGAATGCCCACCCTTGGGGCAAATTCACAAAGTGGCGAAAATTCGCCAGCCCTGGCTTTACCCACATCGCAACACTTGGTGTAAATTTGTCTGGACAATGCTAATTCACGGAGATCCGAAGTTGCGCACAGGGTAACAAATACTGGTGATGTTGCGCTAGTGAAAATACGCCAGCAGTTCCAAGTTACGCTAGTGTTGGGTAATTTGCATACGGTGTGCAGTTAAAGTACAATGGCCGTATATGCTGCAGCAAATACATTACACTACACAAGGCCAGGGAACCTTAATAAAATAATATAGAGTTGTTCTATTGACCTACACGTGTGCCCACAGTTTAGTTTAGGTGTCATATGTCATCAAATTTAGGGGGGAAGGAGGGTACCCCCAAAAAAAATTTAGATTTTTTTTTCAGCCTATCACCCTGAAAAAAGGAAAAGATGCCAGCGTTTTTTGGGACTTAGAAAAATGTTCAACTTTTTTTTTGAGGAGCTCCTATCTACTCTATTGCACTTCGTCTGGTCTGAGGTGGTGAAGGCAAGTCTGGCGATAGAGGTAATTGTCAGTAAAATCAAAAACTTTGTGAGTTTGCGTAGTAACGCTCTTTTGCCAGAGCGAAAATTTGGCTGCCGTTAGAGTGTGAAGTTGCGCCGGAATCTATCTCCTTGGTGAAATTACACCAGTGAAATTACACCAGCGACCGTTAGTAAATTGGCAAATTTTCTTCAGCATTAGTCACTTCGTCCTTTAGTAAATTTCCCTTCTTATGTTTAGAGGAACATGGGCAGGCCTTCATTCTTGTACCTTTACATAGTCATGGAACTCCTCCATGACTAATAATATCCTTATATTTTACAAAAGGGGTACATTATTCCCTTATGTTTGTGCCTAGGAAGATTGTGCACCGAGGCAAAGGAGCACTACCCACTGCAGTGGCAAGGTGCAATTGGTTATTATGGAGATACATTTCCTGCATTTTACGGCTAGGCCGGTTGAAACACCGGGCGGGTAGCAACCGTATTTTGGGCACACAAAGGTCTCGGGCGGGGTGGGAGATGGACACAATTTGGCCTGACACCCAGCCCACTGTAGTAAACAAAAGGTGCTGGATTTCCAACATTCTGCACTGGTGCCATAAATATCCAACAGAGAAAAGGTGCAACTCTGAATGGAACTGGGATACTTCTAACTTTCTCCCTTCGAATGCTGAATCTAAATGGCAGTGCAGGGTCTTCATTCTTTTTTTTTGGTGCATTTGTATCCCCTTCTCCCAGCTATTTAAACAATATTAAACAGGGAATGCTCAAAATTATAAAGAGAAAAGTACCCCGTAGGTAACAACCTAATCAATAACCAGCATACGTTAAATCTCTTAGGATTTAAATAAATTAATTAAATAAATAAGTTAAGGTGAAAAAAATGCCCAATCAATTAATTAATTAATTGATTGATTAATTGATTGGGCATTTTTTTCACCTTAACTTATTTATTTAATTAATTTATTTAAATCCTAAGAGATTTAACGTATGCTGGTTATTGATTAGGTTGTTACCTACTTTTCTCTTTATAATTTTGAGCATTTTTTGACCTTCTGACGGTTGTCAGCCCTCGTGTGGAACCTTTGAGATCCTGTTTATTTTGGGAGTTAAGAGTTCCTTCCTGTTTTAATTTTTCAAAGAATATTAAACAGGGACTCAAATATTTCATTTCTGCACAACGGGAAATCACATTATCAGCACTGGAAGGAAAGGCACGGTAATCACAAACATCTTCAAAAACACATTTAAAATGAATAAACTTCTCCATCATGTAGGAGCCTTCCAATTAAGAACCAGTGGGACGACGCTCGGCTGACTCATGGCAACTTACCTAGACAGTGGGCACATGTGTAGGGCAAAATAAATTTTTATTTGCTGATTTGAAGGTTTTCTAGGCATTTGAAGTGGTGATACGTGTTCCTGCATTGAAATTTGAATTTCGCGCCGTATGCAAATGAACCATCGCTAGCGAAACTTCGCTTCGCTTGGCGAATTAACGCTAGAGCAACTTCGAAAACGTACGCTACCCCTATGCGCAACTTCGGATTTTAGTGAATTTGCGGAGCGCTGGCGAAAATACGCCTGGCGAAGTGTGGCGAAGTTGCACCTGGCGCAACTTCACATCTTAGTGAATTTGCCCCTATTACTGTTTGCTTGATGTCTGTTTCTAAAGAAGCCTTCCTTCAGCAACGCAGTTTCAGCGCCAGAGAAATTCAGTGAATCGATCTTAGTTTTCTCATCACATATAATTGCAAACGAGATTCTAGGAAAGTAAATCTATGGGGGGGGGGGGTACCGCTGTAACTGGCGTGGCGCCCCTTAGAGAGGATCCCCTGACACATTGTAATAAAATTATATGAAAGCAGATTATCCCCTGACAAGATCTATAACTGCTGAATATGTGCTCTGGTGAGATGGGACTGCTTTATCTCATCACAAGACAATCTCATTATATGGGCTTGCTCAGGCAAAACTTCTCCCAGCTCCTCTTTAACAAAGGATTCTGGGATTTTACAAGGCACTATGACAACCACATCACAGAAATGAAAAAAATTATGTATTTTATATAATGAACTTAATGTACCAGCCCAGAGGTTCAGCAGCCCTCAGCAGTAATGATCCAGGCCTTCAAAGTTGTCCTCAGCATCTCCCCATCTTGGATCTTGTTAGGCCATCTTTTGTGTGTCAGCGGCACTGCACATGCTCAGTAGGCTCTGGGCTGCTGTTGAGAAGCTAAGTTCCGGAGGCCACCGGGCTTCTGCATCAGGGGCCCCCACACACACGCCCCCAGGGACCCCTGCCTCAACTGCAACCCCCTCTTCCAGCACCCCCCACACGCTGAAAACCTGCCCTCCATGCGTCTGCAATCAGGGCCAGGGGCAGACGGGCAGGAGGTAGCAGGGCAGGGCCCGTCTATTTTTTCCCAGTGTCCCGCTGGCCCAGTTCTAACCTGTACAGATTTGACTCACCTTCAATAAGTAATTTATTACTTTGCTAAAGGAAACGTCCAGTAGTTATTCCATGTGCCACTGAAACAAGGGGTGGCCTATAGTAAAAAATATATGCCAGCTCATATGCCCTATGCCAAAGACGGTTACATTTGATACATGTGGAGTCAGTTTATTTGTTGTTTTTAAGGATTTCAAGGATTTGTAGTTTCACCAGTTGAAGGTGAATGTGAAATCCTTTGCCGTTCGTTATTACAGAAGTATCAAGTAAGTACTTGACTGCAGCAATGTACTGCCTGGGTTTCAGAGTACTGTAAATGATTGCACCGGCATGGCAACCAATATATCCCAATAAGATATTAATTCCAGGCATGGTGAGCGCTCATATATTCTGTGTATCCATTAGGGGGACAACAGCTTCTGCTTTGCTCGGCTGAATGAAATTCTGGGCCCTCACTCATGTAATCTGCCAGGGCTGGAGGAATCAGGTACAGGGATAAGAAGACTCTCAAACACAGGCAGGTGCAAGGGAAGTACAGATTGTTCACTGATATAGTCAGAGTAGAAGGAAAGACGCCCCACAAGCCATGGGGATGGTTTATGCGCATCACAACTGTGGAGTGGGGACCTGTAGCCAGTCGGTATTCAAAAATATAGAGGTATCTTGAGTGGCACTGGTCAAATTATGGGTCACACAAGAGATGCTTCTCCATCACTTTCAACCTGCCCTGACAAATCACTGCTTCATAATGATGTTCCAAGAAGGAAAAATGCAGGTTGCAGGTCCGGGTTCACCCAATTAGAGCCACAGGTCCCTGCACCACAACATGAATGTTTCACAGCATAAGAGCTACACATCCAAACTATAAGGGATCTGGGCAGCCTTCTCTACTTTGGAATCAAGTTTCAAAGGGAACTCAACTCCTCAATATGGAGGGATTGGTTAAAAACTATCTCAACCCTTGGGTTACACACAGAAAAATGGGTATTTTGCTCCTAGCTGAGAGAAGGGTGTCTTGGCAGGATTTGTCGATATATATATACCGTATATATATATGTATATATGTATATATATATATAGGGTCAGTTTGCAAATAGAGCAGTTGCAGATCAGACTGGGTAAGAATTAGGCTTGCGGGTCCATGCTGGGTGCAAGTTTCAGAAATTGACCCAATAAGGCATTTGTTCATTGAGAAAAAAAAATCTTTTCGGGTGAGATTGCCCATGATTTACTGCCACTGGCATCCCACTGACAGCCATTAGCTGGCGTTTATAATTGAACAAAAGTTGCTCATATGTTTCTGTAGCCATAACATTAACTCTGAGCTTTGAAGTTCTGTGGAATGTTCTTTCCATCACACAAATACATGGAACACTTAGTTCTTTTCTAAACATTGGTTAATCCTGTAACTGCTTCTAAAATTTCTGTCCAGTGGGAGATATGATTCTACCACCTGGCTGAGAATGCTCTGGAAACCTGCAACTGTCATCCCTGCATAAAGACCTTCCTCTTGCACGTATGTAATCGGGACTAAGCACTGCAGGAATGCAAACATTTGGTTTGTGCCAATGAACTTTATGAATTTAATGATTCTGTTTTAATGGTGCAGTGGCAATGCCACCCCTACCTCTGATGGTTTTAGATATTTTGGGTTCAAATCCCCAATTTTGAAGTCCAGCATTTAGTCAGCCCCCTTTCCGGAGCTCATAGCAAAGTTGCAGCCATATTAAAGGTGGTGGTAACAGTCATTCGGCCATGGCTCCAACTAAACAAAGAACTATTCTTCTCACGCTTAGCTGGGTCCCACCTATGACTGCTCTGATCTTTCTTGGGACCACTTTTCTACCTCTCTCAAGGTCCAGGTAGAGCAAGCAACCACAGCGTCTGCATCCAGGCCAAACCACCTGAGCAGTGTGATGAATGATAAAGTTAACTTCAGTGGAACCCCCATTTTACATTATACTGAAGACCAGAAAATAAATGGTGTAAATTCCAGAAAAATTGGAGAAATGCTTATTATAGATTGCTGTATTCGTAGAATACTCTTCCTTTACCCTCCTCTTCAGCTACTTTCCAGCTTCTAAATGGGGGTCACTAGCCCCAGCAACTAAAAAAAACTATTGTGAAATTAGAACTGTATTGTTATTGTTACTTTTAATGACTAATCTTTCTCTTCAGACCCTCTCCTATTCATCTTTCAGGCTCTCACTCACACCATTGCCTGGTTGCTAAAGTATAGTGGACCCTAGCAAAGAGCTGCTGAAACTCCAAACTAGAGAGCTGCTGAACAAACAGCTAAATTAATTATAGAAACATAAAAAATGAAGCCCAACTGAGCCCAAATCTGAACCTGTAAAGGTGGCAATGAATAGATACACACAGGTAATATACTCATTAAATTCAAGAAGTATTTGGTCATTAAAGCATTCATTTTGCACCAATGGCAGCGTCCAGCATGAAGCTCAATCATTACTCAGAGCTCCGTTGTCACATTCCCATTTATCTAAATAGAATTCAGTCGCTGTACTTTAACTTGGTACCAAAGATGATATCCGACTGAATGAAAAATGCGCAGAACCGGTGGCGTGTATGTTTCAACTGATTAGTACCAAACATCTGTTCCCCCGGATTCCTTGCGTACTCCTTTGATTGTACTTTTGGCTTCGGAAAAGACTCTGTCTATGTTTGATGTAGTCCTTGGCAAAATCATTTTCGGTCAATTGCCCCCAACAAGATGCCCGCTGAACGCTGGGAACAATCTGCAGGTCTTTCCTTTGACTTTGTGCTATTAAGCTCCGCAGCCGTCTCTTTCATTCCCGGGCTCAGAAAAATTGTGTCTTGTTAAAAGCCAGGCTGCTAAAATGATATAATCATGTGCGCCGTCAGCACTCTGAATGGCAGTTATAAGTATTAGAGGTAAAATTAAAATGCAGAAATTAAGTGATACAAGAAGAGGAACTCTTGGGTGTTTGCATTAACATAAAGATGCGTTTTATACTGGACAAGTAGAGTTCTGGAAGGCAGAGGGACATCTCTTAAGAGGAGTCAGTTACTTCTGCAGCCACAAATTCAGTCAAGCTAAATGATACCATTCATAAAAGGTACTTGCACCTAAACACGCTCCTTGCACATCCATATATAGGAGCCAAGCACCACTGTGCCTATGGAACACTGGAGAGGGACGCTCCAGCCACAAAGCAAGTTGGGTTACCCTAGGTTGCCAGAGGCTACCTGGGGTAAAATGTGACGAGGTTCCCAGGTTCCAGCAGGTTGAGTCAATAAGTGCAGAGTCAAAGGTCAATTTTAGTTCCGAAGAAGTGGCACAAGCCTAACTCCTGAAAATGTTACCCACAACTTGCAATCGATTTTCTAACAAATTAATGATGTTGACCAAGTGTCGACCCTAACCCGCCCCTGTGGTAACCATGACGCAACCCAACCTAAACCTCCTCCCTTAGTATTATTACTTACCCAATCTGCCCCTTCAGTTACGTCACGGATAGACATATCAAAAGCGAATGCATCACAGTCAGGGCTGGGACAGGGCAGGTACATTGATGTTTGGAGCACCATCACCATTGGGGAAGGCCCAACACAAGCTACTGGGGGTAATGTTGAAGCCCAAAAAAATTCAACATCAGGCCTTCAACACCTACAGGTCTGCCCAACTGATAAATGGACGGAGATTGGGCAGGTTCAGACAAGGGAATATCTGCACACTGACATGGCCCTTGTCAGATGGTTCTCCAAAGGTCCCAATGGATGATCTGATGGCACTAGGGCCAATGATCGAATAAACCTGCTTTGGCCCAGATCTTGCCAAACAAGCAGGGGACACAGAACACAAATCTCAGCCTCCATTTCTCTACAGGCTGAGAATCCGCTCCTGCATGCTGCTTGCACGTGGAATCATTATTCACTTGGATGCAGTGGCTTTGCTGCATGCAAATAATCCTTGTTGTGTGGCCTTAACCTAAGATTGACTGCTTAAACTGTTGGTACAGATAAACCCAAATCCAAACCCATTCTTGCCTACATCACTAGCAAAAACAAGATACATAAATAAGAAGAAAACTCACTGATTACAGTTAATCCTCGTCCCTGCAGGATCCATGAGACGCAGAGTATCCCGGATGATGGGGATTTTCACCTCCTCATCAACTAGACTCTGGACGTGTTCATATACCCCCGGTAGGAGCTTTCCACGTTGCAATAAAAATAAAATGTACAATGTTATGGAACAAATATTTGCACTCTGTTGTGTGAAATATTACAGATTAACATATTTAATTAGAAGCAATTTATTCACACCGGCGCCTGCGTTTACCTGTGTTACTGTATTTAAACAGTACATTCCCACCAGCTATTTAGCAGACAGGTTGCCGTTATTAATATTACACTCTCAATGAGAATATTGAAGCGCCCAAGAGCTTTGCCTTGAAAAGTCTTTCATGTGTAAATTCACAATGTAAATTACAGCAGATAAAGGCCCCTACATTAATTCCTCCACATTGCAGCTCTTATTACCAGTGTTTTGTATGTGTTTAGTAATACCCAAATGTACTTTACAATACACGTATTAGAAGAATAGTCTTAATCTGCAGGGATCTTCAGTCCTTTCAGTCTCCAACTTTCCATTTCTGTATATTTTGTATTATATAAGAGTGGTAGGTGTTGCCAATAAACAAGAAGGGTATAGCTTATTCTACGCACAATAATAATAATATCTGAATTTATAATATGGGTGGGAGGTGTCATATTGTTTCCCTAAGTATAGTATGAGGGTTATTAAGTTCTCATCCATAAAGCAGGTCAGGACTGCTGCTTCCAATGGGGATCAGATAGGATCTGTGCAGTCAATGGGACAGAATGCTCTGTTATACAGATAGATAGAATCTCAGCTGCCATAAAGCAGGGCAGGACTGCTGCTTCCAATGGGGATCAGATAGGATCTGTGCAGCCACTCGGGCAGAATGCTCCATTATACAGATAGCTGGAATCTCAGTTGCCATAAAGCGGGGCAGGACTGCTGCTTCCAATGGGGGATCAGATATATGCAGCCACTGGCTGAAAATCAATTGTAAATTATTTCAGAATACCTCTCTCTACATCATTCTTAATGTTAAGTTTGAGTTCACTTTTAGTTAGAGACTGGAATTTGAATAGGAGAGGCCTGATTAGAAAGATGATAAAAAAGTAGCAATAACAATAAATGTGTACCCTTAACAGAGCATTTGTTTATTTTAGATGGGGTCAGTGACCCTCATTTGAAAGCTGGAAAGAGTCAGAAGAAGGCAAATAATTCAAAAACTATAAAAAATAAAAAAAAGATCAAGTTGCTTTTAGCTATTCTATAAAATACAAAAAGTCAACAAATAGGTGAAGCCCCCCTTTAAGTGCCATGGCACAAGGGAGTTTTTTTGCCTGTGGTTAAATCTTCCCTACCTCAACAAATCTCTCCAAATAGATTTCCCATTGAATAACAATATGATCACTGCAAGTAAAAATTTTTACTCATGGCTATTCGGGTGAATCCCTCAAAAGGTGACTTGTCACCTGGGGTAGTGAAAATTTACCTGAGGGCGAACCATCTCCCCATTTGCCAACACCTTAAATCCCTCTCTCTCGGCTTCTATGTTAGAGATCAGAAATAAAGAGGTGCGAGCACTTAAGGGGATTCTTGTATTTTTTTTGCTTTTTTGAAGATGAAAGTGACGCCGTTTCTGTTCCACCGCTGATCTCCATCAGGCAGACACACAAAGCACAAATGCATATTATTCAGCACAGTGATTCCATGCACTTACCGATAAATGGCTAACAGATAAATGAATACATTTCACATCCCAATGAGCTGATTTATCATTCTGCCATTAACAGAACAGAACCAATTGTTTTATTTTGCTAAAAGAAATCCCTGAGCAGCTGCTGTTATGATACGGACATAGTGCTTATGCCATGCAGTGCTACCTGTCATTAAATGGACCCCACCACCCAACGAGGAGAAAACCATTTCAATTACAGGTATGGGACCTGTTATCCAGAATCGTTTGGACCTGGGGGTTTCCGGATAATGGATCTTTCCGTAAACTAGCTCTTCATACCTTAAGATCTTCATACCTTATAAAATCATGTAAACATGAATTATGCCCAATTGGCTTTTTTGGAGGTTTGCCTCCAATAAGGATTAATTATATCTTAGTTGGGATCAAGTACAAGCTACTGTTTTATTATTACAGGAAAAAATTAAGAAATGTTTCAAAATTTTAATTATTTGTTTAAAACGGGGTCATGGGGAGACGGCCTTCCCATAATTCTGAGTTTTCCAGATAACGGATGCTATACCAGTATTACAATATGCATTTAACTATATCTACAAGCAAACCTACCCATTACTAGGAGACAGAGGGTAACATTTTGTTATTATTTTGTTTCGCAGATGCCCTATGCACCACTGCCCTATAGTTGGCAAGGGATACTTCTAATGGCCCATACTTTTCTCTGTATGTAAATATGCCACCTCTGATTCTCACTGGCATGAAGAAGCGGCATTTTCTGTTACTGGATACCCATAATTTCTGAACATTGAAATGTAAAGTACTTGTCTGTCATCCTGCTCACTCTCTCTCTCTCTCTCTTTGGGTGTTGGTATAATGCAAGGCAGGGGCTGGCGATAGAAGCTCATTTTGAAGCTCAACCCTTTTGCTAGAGCTCCACTTATCGTAAAGCGGTATAGGATCCGTTATCTGGATTATCCGAATTACAGCACAGCTGTAGACCCAAGCATTCTGGATAACAGGTCCCATACCTGTACATATTGCTCTATGAGACCTTACTCTTTTGGCCCTCATGCTTTGATTCCAGGAGTATCTAGAAGAGCATATAAGTAGTCTCCCCAAATCTCACCCTAAATGGGCTTAGCCCCCCAGCAAGTACCCCAGTTTTCCCCTCTGGTGGTTTTGGAAGTTTTGATGTAAGGAACGAAGGCAGTCAGTTCCTGTTCTCTGTGAGAGATAACAGTGGGGTTATCAGTCTATACAATCTACTCCACAGCAGTAAGAACTGGGACCCATCAATCATAGCCCCTGAAAATGAATAACCAGAATAAATTCAATGTGACCCTTAATAGCAGGCAGAGACAACGGACAGAAAACAAATATAGTTGCAGATGAGAAACATTCCATGCAGGGCAATGCCATGATAACATTGGATTCTAACTCTAAATGGAATATTCAGGAACAGAAACAGGAATGTCAATGGAAAATCATCTAAAAAACAACAGAGATACGGAATATAGACATAGAATATCAGATCAATCAGTATTACTTGTACCCTCACAATGTGCAATCCCTTGTTTACCTCTATACACACATATTTTGTTCACTAAAGGACCCTCTAGTCAACAGAAGATACCACAAACCTGTTCAAAATGCCTACACCCAGGGCAGGGAGTACTGCTGTCAGGGGCCCCAGGAGACATAAAAGTGTGATAGAGCGCAGGGTTTGCAGGAGAGTTGGAGCGTTTGGGTGGATCATGAGCAGGTTTTGTAATAATAAGGCATGCCTGAAATGGATCATAGGCGTTGACATGTGTCTGCCCTATTTTTTTATTAGGGTCTGCCCTATTTTTTTATTAGGGTCCAATTCTAATTGTTAGAAGGGCTCTCCTTATAAGGACCCAGATGGGGTCTTCTTGGACATCCTAGTGGATCCTAGGTGCTGCCATGAGTGTGTGAGTCCATTAGGGTCCAATTCTAATTGTTAGAAGGGCTCTCCTTCTAGGGACCCAGATAGGGTATTCTTAGACATCCTAGTGGATCATAGTTGTTGCCATGAGTGTGTGGGCAATTTATTTCTATTAGCGTCAAATTCTAATTGTTAGAAGGGCTCTACTTTTAGGGACCCAGTCCATTTTAATTGTTGGCAGGGTCCTCCTACTAGGGACTCAGTTAACAAATGAGTTAGTCATCTGGTAGGACTGGGGGGCAATGTTAAGTTACCTTCCACCTACAGTAGCTTGCCCCCCCCATAGGAACAAGTAACAACAGATAGGGTCTTTTTGAACATCTTAATCATTCTTGCATGTTCACAGTTTTTTTTATTAGCATTTCAAAAAATAGATAGACAGACAGGACAGCAAATGCCTCACCTCTTGCTCATGGTCTATCTTCATGCTTGGATTTGCATTCACTTCAAGTAACACAGGTTTCAAGTTTTTAACAAGTAGAATATCAAACCCTAAAATCTAAAGCAGACAAAATACCTTTGTTAAGAACATCCAGGGGCAGTATATGAATGAATATGGCTCTAAATTTGCTAACTATTCCTCATATGTAATAAATGGGACCATACTGTATCTGTCCCAGGCATCTACTGAAGATGATTCACAGATGTCACATGAGAGGGTGTAAATTAGATGAGCAGTGATGAGAAGTCTAAGCAGCAGGAGACCTTTGGGGTAGCTTAGTGGTTAACAGACAGTAGATTAATACAGTTCACTGCATAAAAAAATTGAGTGCCTTGGGTTGGAATTATCTCCCGTAAATACTTTTCAGAAGAGTTAAGTACTATTTTGACCTTGTTTATTGTTGCTATAATTCCTCATTCATTAAGAGCTAATTCAAGTCCGTGGGCACAAAACCCCTCACCCTTTCCATTTTTTAAAGCCGTCGCTGTTCTGCAAGGATACAAGCAGTCTGTCAATGCAGAACCCTGCTGAAATGTTACACTGGGGCCTACACTATTAATAACCGAGGCTACAGTTACAACAGTAGCAAACAGTTACAATATCTTTTTTAAATTATTTATCATCCAGATTAGGCCTAGCACAAATGTGTCCAAATCAGTTCCAGATCCACTTGTTTGGCAACCTCTGCAAATTTAGGCTGCTGATTTGGCTGGGGATCTGGCTGTGTATGTCCAAGCCCCAGAGTGAACATGTACATGACCAGGCATTATAACACTTTACAGTAGTGATAAAGACTGATCTATACAGCCTGAACAAATTGTTAATATAATCAACAATATGGGTCTACCTGGGAGTTGTATTGGATGATGCTTGGGTTTCATTTAGTAGGTCAGTATACAGTACCTGGAAGCACGTTGGTCCTGGCTTTCCCGGGGGTATATCAGCTTGGTAAAAAACCTTGAGCTCAGGTATTAAAGCTAAAATAGTTTTGATCACAAGTGAAATTATATCAGACCACACTTTCTTAACATCCAGTCCTTTGGCAGAGAGCATATAGAGAACGCTGGAGAAAGTCCTCTTGCTGCCGGTTTGCAGGTTGTCCGAGTGTATGTAGTTCCCACTGTGGAGATTGAGCGAGTAGTTGGTTAAGTGCATATATGTGTGGTGAAGGTTCTTATGGTTAGGCTCTTGATATGGCTCTGTGCAGAACCTGGAGAGGCCATCTTTGGCTATGTAAATTTCCAGAGGTTCTATGGACTTTAGTAAAACATAGAGGCGGATGTCAAATTTGAGCTTGTCTATAAGAAGGGGTTTTGTGATGTATTCCTGGACTACTGAAGGTCTATTCTGCAAGCTCCCCATCATTCGGACTTCAGTGGGGTCTTTAATGAGGTAGATTCCATCACCCTGACAACCACCATCTGGTTTCACAATGAACGTTGGTCTCCATGTTGGGTCATTTTCTTTTCCTAGACGTACCTAGAAAGTTCATAGGAATATCAAACTTAGTGATACATGTGTTTTATTTATCAGCACATTATACCCTGGTGCCCTATGATTACTGCAACTCCACAACTCTTATCATCTTGAGAAGCATCAGAAGATGTGATTGCTCTAAAACAGAAGATCTGATATCCCATTTTAATCTTCTAGCCTTTAATATGATATAAGGCCTTTTGTATGTTGACAATCTTACTTATTTTGGTTCCTTTTTTGAGCTTTAGTCCAAGTTTCAACCTCTGAAGATACTAGTGTTTTTGTCACTGCAAGTGATTATGTATGGCCCTAGTCCTTTCTTGTGTTTGGCTCTGGCAAAGCCAAAAGGCTGACTCATGCGGAAGGAAAGAGAGTTGGCATGTAATTAAGGGAGCATGACAAGGAAGCAGAGTCAGGTTATGAGGTACTTGTGACCAAGGCAAATATCCCTTGGGACTCTGCCCTTGTTTCTGCTGCCACTGGCCACCACAGCCCTCCATCTGTTTACAATCCCAGACACCCTCAAACACCACCACAGTCCCCATTAATGTTGAGATGTACCAGAGTGGAGCGCTGGGTCCTCACCTCTCTTTCCAAACTCTAAGATAGGATATAATTTCAAGGGGACGTGTTATTATGAACTATATATATAAACTATGCGAAAGTGTAACATTAGGGAACATATAAATACATATAAATACATTTTAGGGTTCTAGAGATCTTCATATTATAAAGCAAACATGGTGTAAAATATAAAATCAGTGTCTGTGGAATTGTGTTTCGAAGGTACATTAATTTATTGACCAGGCCTTGGTGGAAGTCAGGCCAGAAGTTTAATCTTGCCAGCTCAAATCTACCAAGATACAACTGAAATCAATGAGAATTGTAAATTCTAGTTCTGGAACCGTCTTATTTTTTCCTGAAAACTCAGGTAATTGAGATATCAACTGATATTGCTGGAGAGTGAACCTGATACAAGAGGAGCCCATTCGAGTTATTTCTAAGAGACGGTCAGACTCAACACAAGTTTGAATGATCAGGACAATATAGATTATTTCAGATCATGCAAGATTAATTAAACAGGACCGTGTGATATTTCATACATGTGCCCCTTAGAGAAATTGGACCTCTAGTAACACAGAAAACAGCTTCCACCTATCATGACAGTTTTCATTTTGAAAAAAAACAGAACTGTCACATTGTTTTATTTTAAACCAAGAATTAAATTGAACAACAGGTGTGGAAACCAATAAACAGATCCAGAGACCTGGATAAATTCTTACCGAAATAACATTATTTGAAAAGAAAAAAAATAATGATTAAAAAGTAATAAAAATATTTATTTTACATCATAGAATTCTGAACACATTTTATGGACAAATTTAACGATGGTATTTTCATTTGTGGTCACCTATGTTTAGTTTAGTTTTATCAGTTTTCTCTGAAATTACATGAATAACATTGGCACACATTGTTTGTTCTCGCTCAAACTTGATAATTTTCATCATTCATATCTGACAATTTTAAAATACTTGGGTTATTTATCCGAGTAGTATCAATATGTTGCAAGGTTTAATGTCACACGCTACTTGGAAAGATAAAACTTCAGAAAATGAATATGCGGTAGTAAAAGTGAAATATTTCGAAAGTTTTGTTATGTATACTGGAATTTATAAAGGATAACGCAAGCCCAATTGATGAAAGTATATTTGTGCTTGAGTGCCAGTAAAGAAAAACAATTCAAATGTACAATGGCCACACACAAGTATAGACATTGGAAAGCCACCTGCGATTCTGCATTCTTATTTATTGCAGGATTCTAGATGCTCCTCGATCTTCTTAATTTCAAGGCAATATCATCAACATCAGAAATATTCACTGATTAACAGACTGCATCTGCATTCGATGGTTGTGTCGCGTCGGATCAACGCTGCACCTTCATCAGACATTTCTATCTCTTACCTTATCTCCGTTGCATGCGATTTGATCGCACCGAAAACATCCGTGTAGTCCTACCCTAACACAAGCTTACTAAACAGGACCTGTGTTAGAAATCTATTCTTTCAAAACGAGCCAATGAGCTCTGTATAAAAACAAACCCTTCCCCTGCCGCTGCCGCCTTTGTTCGTTTTTATTTTTGGTTCACAACTACAGGGACTCAAGAAATATAATCTTTTTGTTTTGTTTTGCTATTTTTTGCACTAAACAAAAATTAAAACCAACTTAACTAAAACAATAGGAAAAATGCCAAATGCGGTACTGTAAGATATTTACCCAGGGGACGGCAGGGATGCCTGCCGCCCCCTCGACGGGGACGCCCGTCTCACTTCCCCGCCGCCGATGCGGCTAGGCCTCAGGCGCCGGCTCCTATGGAGCGCGCGGCGCGTATGCGCCAGAATTAAAGGGGCAGGCACGCTGGCGCGATTGCGCTAGCGTGTTTGCGCAGGCGCTGGCGCTGATTCGCCAGCGTCCAATGGCGCCAAATTCAAATCTTTAAATGGCCAGCAGTCCTTTTGTGCCTTGCCCAATGTAGGTTCTGTATATTGTTCCTGGGTGCAATTATTCTGTGATTCTTGTTGTGACCTTTGGCTATTCCTGATTCCTGTTTGACTTCCGCCTGCCCTGACCATTTGGCTTGTTCCTGACTACTCTTTGGATTCCGTTCTGTACTTCGACCCTGTTAGTTGCTGACCTGGCCTGTGACCTTGATTACTCTGCTGCTTACCGATTTTGTACTGCATTCCTGATTGGTTTCGACTCGGACCGTTCCTGGACTTTGATTACCTTTACGTTAAGTTCCCTTGCTCGCCCAGAGTTCTTCCCTCAGTCTCCTCACTATTAAGTCCTGGCGGCATCCGAGTAGCGGAGGGCCCCACCCGACGTGAAAGGCGGCGGTTATAGGCCGAAGCGTGAGCCGAGCCCGGGACATTGGGGTTTAGTCTGGGTTGTGGGATACTGAACGTTACATTACGTTGGGCCCTAAACTAAGAAGATGGAGCCAGCTGAAGCTACTGCTTCCACCACTCCTTCGGAAGCGATTCTGGCGAATCTTCTACAGAGGCTTGGTGAACAAGAGGACAAGCAAGACTATATTGTGCAATGTCTTCACGGTCTTTCTTCCAGACTTGACATGATGCAGCAACAGCCTGTTCCTGGTCCGAGCAATACTACTCCTCAGGCAAGCACCTCTCTACCTCCACCTATGGGTAGTACCTTCCATGAGCCCAAGGTTCCTTTCCCCGAAAAGTTTGCTGGGGATTGAAGCAAGTTTTTTACTTTTCAAGAGGCATGTAAGCTACATTTCAGTTTTTTACGCTATTCTTTCCCTACTGAAGAATCTAGGGTGAATTTTGTAGTTACGCTCTTACAGGGTGATGCCCAGCTCTGGGCATTTAGTTTGTCTCGAAGGGATCCAGCCCGGCACTCTTTAGAGGCTTTCTTTAATGCTATGGCTATAATTTACGATGATCCTGATCGCGCCGCTTCTGCCTACGCAGCCATACGTGCTCTTAAACATGGCAAGCAGCAGGCAGAGGATTATTGTACTGAATTCCGCCGTTGGGCGGTAGAGACGGGCTGGAATGATACGGCTCTTATGAGTCAATTCAGGGTTGGTCTGGCTCCGGCTATTAAAGATAGTCTTGTAAATTTTCCCACACAGTCTTCTCTGGATTCTCTCATGCATCTGGCTATCCAGATTGATTGAAGGCATAGAGAGAGACTCCAGGAGGAGCAGGATACCTATATTACACCTCCTTCTGTAAATGTCTTTAACACCCCACAAGTCTTTCCTAGATCTTTAGAAGAACCTATGCAGATTGGTTCTACTCGTCTCTCTTCCGAGGAGAGGGTTCGTAGGAGGAATAATGGGTTATGTATGTACTGTGGGGATAAGGGGCACTTTCGCAACACCTGTCCCAAAAGGCCAGGAAACGACAGAACCTAAGCAGGTCTGGGGAGTCTTGCTTGGGTGATGTCGTTTCTACTCCCCAATCTTCTCAAATTTTAATTTCCGGTTCCTTTGAGTTGGGACAGTGGTTGTGTGCAGAGCTCTGCTTTTTTGGATTCTGGGGCAGCGGGTAATTTTTTGGATTTTGGGTTTATTCAAAAACATGGTATTCCCTGGGAACCACAGGTTCCATCTTTCAGATTATCCGCCATTGATGGTAGATCTTTGGGTTCCGGACTAGTATCTACTTGATCTAAGGTTATTCACATGTCCATTTCCGATCATTTTGAATCCCTTTCATTTTTCATTACCGAGTGCCCACAGACTCCAGTCATTTTAGGCCTTCCCTGGTTACAAGGTCATAATCCCCAGGTTGATTGGCCCTCTGGTAAAATTTTGAAATGGAGACCTGCATGTATGTATTCTTGTGTTAAGTCTGTCCAGACCCTGGCCGCTACTTCTTTAAAGAGTCTTCCTCCTTGTTATGCCGCTTTTTCCGATGTTTTCTGTAAAATAGCAGCTGAATCCTTACCCCCACATAGACCCTATGACTGTGCTATTGAATTATTGTCTGGGTCTTCTCCTCCCAAGGGTAGGACATATCCTCTTTCTCTCCCTGAGTCTTTAGCCATGGAAGAATATATTAAAGAGAATTTGGAGCGGGGGTTCATTAGACCTTCTTCTTCCCCTGCGGGGGCTGGGTTTTTTTTTGTCAAGAAGAAGGATGGGACTCTTAGACCCTGTATCGATTATAGAGGGTTAAATAAGATCACGGTCAAGAATCGTTACCCTCTCCCTTTAATCTCTGAACTCTTTGATAGAGTGAAGGGGGCTGTTATTTTTTCCAAATTGGATCTAAGGGGTGCCTATAATCTAATCAGGATAAGGGAGGGGGACGAGTGGAAGACCGCTTTTAATACCCGAGATGGGCATTATGAATACTTGGTAATGCCATTTGGTCTGTGTAATGCTCCCGCTGTTTTTCAAGAACTGGTTAACGATATCTTCCGTGATCTTTTGGGTCGGTTTGTCGTTCTGTATTTAGACGACATTCTAATTTTTTCTTCTAATTTGTTTTCCCATCGTGCTCATGTTCGGGAGGTTCTATCCAGGTTAAGGCAGAATCATTTGTATGCTAAGCTTGAGAAATGTCTCTTCGAAGTCTCTGCTGTACCTTTCCTTGGATATATTATTTCCCAAACTGGTCTTGAGATGGAGCCCACTAAAGTCCAAGCAATTCAGCAGTGGGCACAACCTCTTTCTTTGAAAGCGATCCAGAGATTTCTAGGGTTCGCTAATTATTATAGGCAATTCATTCAGAATTTTTCCAAATTGGTGGCCCCAATTACTGCCTTAACTAAGAAAGGGGTTGACCCTAGTATTTGGTCTGCTGAGGCTGTTGAGGCCTTTGGTCTCTTAAAAGAGGCCTTCATTTCTGCTCCAGTTCTCCGGCATCCAGACTCAGCTTTGCCTTTTATTGTTGAGGTTGATGCGTCTGAGATCGGTGCCGGAGCAGTATTATCTCAACGACATCCTGTCTCCGGTAAAATTCACCCATGTGCCTTTTTCTCAAAAACATTTTCCTCTGCTGAGGTCAACTACGATATTGGCAATAGGGAATTATAGGGAATTGGCTGGCGTGTTTGCGCAGGCGCTGATTCGCCAGCGTCCAATGGCGCAAAATTCAAATCTTTAAATGGCCAGCAGTCCTTTTGTGCCTTGCCCAACGTAGGTTCTGTATATTGTTCCTGGGTGCGATTATTCTGTGATTCTTGTTGTGACCTTTGGCTATTCCTGATTCCTGTTTGACTTCCGCCTGCCCTGACCATTTGGCTTGTTCCTGACTACTCTTTGGATTCCGTTCTGTACTTCGACCCTGTTAGTTGCTGACCTGGCCTGTGACCTCGATTACTCTGCTGCTTACCGATTTTGTACTGCATTCCTGATTGGTTTCGACTCGGCTCGTTCCTGGACTTTGATTACCTTTACGTTAAGTTCCCTTGCTCGCCCAGAGTTCTTCCCTCAGTCTCCTCACTATTAAGTCCTGGCGGCATCCGAGTAGCGGAGGGCCCCACCCAACGTGAAAGGCGGCGGTTATAGGCCGAAGCGTGAGCCGAGCACGTGACATTGGGGTTTACTCTGGGTTGTGGGATACTGAACGTTACAGGTACTAACCCTATACATTGAGCTCATGCTAAAAAAAAAAGGGTTATACTACCTCTTTAAACTTGATTTGAATTAGAGCTGGGAGTCACCTTACGACCTAAGTTTGGTTGAATTATAGCCTTTAAATTAGTATATTTTGTCTGTGGGAAACTATTGCCACCTAAAATTCCCTTACTTTACACAATGTCATAATATCAGTCTTCTTGTCTGTTTGAAAACATTATGCCAATATTGGGTGTACGGCAACAGCAAGTGGCCAATAAGGTTAATAACTGTAGAGGGCTTTCTAATGATTTGCATTCCATTAACTCAACTACTTGATGTAAAACATTCCTTCTTGAGAATGTCTAGGGATGTACTGAATCCAGGATTTTAGGATTTATTGTATAGTAATACCAAATCCACCACAAAAGATTCAACCAAATTCCAAACTGATTTTGATCCTTATATCGGTATATTCAAAAGGTAGTATGGAAAACAAAGCATGCAATCTCTTTACCTCCAGTTTTCATGTGTTCTGCAGTCTCTTAATATTTAGGTTTTTGGTTTGGTTTAACCAAGACTAAGGATTTGGCAGAATCCTGTGGGAACAAGGGGGCTTGATTTGGGCAAATCCAAAACCAAATCCATAACCAACTCTTGGATTCCATGCATCCCTAATAAGGTCTAATGAGGAGAATGCCAATGAAAATCATTGATGAGAAAGAGATGAAGTCCAATATTTTACAACAGAATTTCAGCAATGAGACAAGCAAAGAGCAATCACATAATTTGCTATTATTAAGGTTGACTATTTGAGAGGGTGCATATTTTCTTAGGTAACTAGAACTACCTGAACAATCCAGTTCTAGAATGTTCTAGTAAATGTCTTCAGAATTCTGAAGACATTTACTAAAAGGGGACAGGACATAATACGCACTGGTTTACTAAGGTCCTTGTGGTTGACCAGATAATGAACATAGTTAACATATCAAAGCAGCTTTGGAACACAGATAAATGTGATCATTGTGGTCCTCTAAATGTGGTCATACATGTAGAGATCAGCTCGTTTGGCGATTTTGCCAAATGAGCGGATCTCTCCCCAATATGCACACATTTAGGTGGGTGATATCAGGCTGAACCAATCATGGGGAAAGAAAGTTAGCGTAACTGTTCCGGCTCACCGCATGATCGATGTGACAACCTGTAAGTATGTATCAAAAAGTTTTGGATGCACTTGCACACCTTGGCCCTCCAGAAATAAAGACACCCTGGTGCACAGTGATAGAGGTAATGGCCACCTAAATTCCAATGTGGTACTTGACAAAGGGGTTTACCCAGAAACGTTACATGCTGCAAAAAAAACGTTACATGCTGCAATAAATTCTAAGCAAGGACTTACCCGGCTAGCATTACCTTGTGTGCCAGCAATTTCTTGTACCAGCCTGTAGTATATAGCAGGGTGCTGGATTCCTTTGGCATCCCACGCTGCTCAAAATGGACAACAAAGGATGAGATTCCAGAGAGCAGAACCTCATCCTTTGTGATTCGATCATGGGCCCTAGTCTCAACTATCGGATTATAATGTAGCCAATACGGGGGTCGGATGGCAGGACCTCATCAGCGAATAGATAAGGCAGCGATCCAAAGGGTTTTTTTAACCCTGTCCGATTTACATCTGGCCAACTTTTGGCCAGATATCAATCGGGAAAGCCCGTCAAGAGGGCCCCACACACAGTCCAATAAGCTGCCGACTCGCTCTGTCGGCAGCTTTTATCGGCTCGTGTATGGCCAGCTTTAGGGAGGACTAGAAGAGTCACCTCGCAAACCCTGGCCGTCTGAATTTTGCGAAACCTGGTGCTCGATGAAGGAGGTATTGGCAGCCTCCACAACAGACAGAGAAGTAGAAAATCACCGGCACAACAGGATATTTCTGGCAGGGAAACCCTTGCTCATTTATTTGCGGATGCAACGTTTTCGTACCCCCCTGCCAGAAATATCCTGTTGTGCCGGTGATTTTGTACTTCTAAGCTTTAGGGAGGACCACAGCACAGAAGATGATATTCTCAAATTATACTCTCTTTATATCACTAATCTGGGCCATAAGGAAGAGAATATCTCATGCCACAGAATGGCAAACCACTGCCTTTGGTAAAGGGAGTTTTGATTGCTCTAGCTCCCCCCAAGATGAGTTTTGATTGCTCTAGTTCCCCCCAAGAGGACAGCAGTCAAAACATCCCATTTTCCATTATGCTGAAGAATGGAGAGCAGTGGTTGCCTTCTGAGGCAATCATCAATATAAGAGGTTTAAAAGAAGAGGCTTTAAGTGAATACAACTAATCTTTTACGTTCCTTACTGCAGATAGTGGATCAAAGGTCCTTGGTTTTAAAACATAAAATAACCACTTTGCCCTTAGTTTTCCTTTAATAGAGCAAAGCTCTAAAAAAATACAGTGAATAGAAATCAGTGATTTAAATTAGAGCTTGAGCAAAAAGCCTTTCTCTGTGCAATGTTTTAAAAGGCATAAATCTAGCCCATTGCATGCTCAATGAATTGTTCGCCGATGACTCTTTACCATCAAATAGGTCAGACAAATCTTTATGGAGGTATAGAGGTAAAAAAAAAATTCTAAGCTAAATCTTCACTGATGCACCTTGTTAAACCTTTTGCATTATGGTTATTTTTGACTTGATTAATCTCGAAAATGTTTTCTCAGAGTCATCTTGGATTTCCCTCTGTGGAAGTGAAGCAGCTCCCTCTAACGTTCCACTGAGAGATATTACTGAGAATTCAGTCCATTTCTCCATGTCTTAATGACATAGTTTGGCAATGAAGATTCCGAAGAAGAAACGGAGAAGAGCCGCTATCTATAGAATTCCTTTTTATCCCCAGAAATAATACACGCAAGGATAAATCCTGCACAAAAGACTTGGCCAAACTGAATCTAAATCCTAATTTGTATATTCAAATTTGAATAAAAGCTTATCCCTGTCAGTGCTTTACCCTCATTTATTTATGCAATCATGGTTTGATGGTGGGGAAAAATGTAAATCACAAGAAAATGTCCACTCAATTTAAATGAGGCTGTAAAAGTGCAGAAACAAAATAAAAACGCAAATATCAGCTTTATTTAGCTTGAATACTTTGCCACAGAGGTGGCCATACACGGGCAAATTAAAGCTGCTGATATTGTTCCTTTAGACCAATTCGGCAGCTTATCTGCCCCCCCCGATCGATTGGCCAAAATTTGAGCTGATATCCATAGGGAATTTTTGATTTTTCCTGCGATCGAGGACCACGTTGGCTAGTTTATGCAGTCCAACGACCTGTCGGCGCCCATCCTCTTCAATGTGATCTGACCATTCAGATTAAGCCGATATCAGCCTACCATTAGTGGGCATATCGGTAAAAGATGTTGCCACCTCCTATCGTGTATGGCCACCTCTAAAAACCCTCCACTGACTTCTTTAGAAGCTGGAGAGGTTTTCATTCACATTTTTGAGATCTCGGAAGTCTTACAAATCTGGCCCATACAGGTAGATTTATGAACATTTAAAAGTTTGAGCTCCCAAAAACTGTATATTTGTATTTATACATATGGGAGGAGGGAGGTGCCATTATGATTCCCTTGCAACAACAATGGTAGAGTGCTTCCACCCCTGATCATGTACCCTTTGTGGTACCAGGTGCTACATTGGGGGACCCACTCCTGCCATACGGGTCATACAGGTACATAGAGAAATTCCAGTGGCACACTGAATGTTAAAAAAGTGTAAAATGTATTCACCCCAAACACATACAGAAAAAAGGCAACGTTTCGGACCAAGCCTTGATAAAGGGCACGAGTGGTTCGAAACGTTGCCTTTTTTCTGTATGTGAATAAATTCTGGGGTGAATAAATTTTACACTTTTTCAACATTCAGTGTGCCACTGGAATTTCTCTCTCTATATTATGATTCCCTTGGGCAGTACAGTATGAGGGTATAGCTTATCATATGCCCAGAACATCCTTCTCTGTATATTTGTATTTATACATATGGGAGGAGGGTATTTTATTTAGAATATTCATAATACAATAAACATAAACCAGAAATTTTCAAACTAAGGTACAAACAGAGTACATTTCAATCAATTACATGATTAAACAAACAAAAAATAAAGACAAAGTAATTTATAGATTTTCCCACATTTTCTTTTGAGCTTCTGAAATTTCAGATTCTCTAGTTTTTATGAAAACTATGGGGCAAATTCACTAACCTGCGGAGTTGCGCTAGCACAGGCTTCGCCACACTTTGCCGCACTTCGCCAGGCGAAATTTCGCCAGGGCACGCTAATTCACTAAAATCTGAAGTTGCGCTCAGGGAGGCGAACAATAGCGAAGTTGTGCTAGCGTTAATTCGTCAAGGAAAGCGAAGTCACACTATCGATGCATAATTTGCATAAGGCGCCAACTTAAAGTCCCTATCTACTATATTGTACTTCGCCTGGTCTGAGATGGCGAAGGCAAGTCTGGCGCAAGAGGTAACGTTAAGTAAAATGCGCAAGTTAGTGAATTAGCGTAGTCACGTCCCATCGCCATAGAACAACTTCGCCTGGCGTAAGGGTGCGAAGTATCGCTAGAATAGGTCCACTTCGCTAGCGAATTTACGCCAGCACCCATTAGTAAATCGGCAAAGTAACAAAATGAAGTCACGCTGGCGAATTTGCGCTAGCGTTAGCCGCTTCGCTCTTTAGTGAATTTGCCCCAATGTCTCTGCAAATTGCTTCTGTAACTGTTTTCACTGATACTAGTATCTGCCCAATAGTCAGCCTGCATCTCATTTGCCACAAATGATAACGCATTACTGCAATAATAATATATAAAGTGGCTTTATTTCTTCTTCCAACTCTCTGTTTTTTTACTATTCCATAGGACAATTCTGAGAAATCTAGATTTTTTACTAGATTCAGTTTTAGATGCTTTGCAACATTTTCCCTTAGAGAACAAGAGACTGGACAATCTACTAAAAAATGTTGCTGAGTTTCTTCTACTTCACACACCAAGGACATTCTCTGTCTGTAACATTAAGATGTTTCCTCTTACAAACATCTTGCCTTGTAGGGAAAGCCATTATGTGTCCCAAAACTTTTTTGGCATTCTTCTATCTATCAGATACTTTATACTTTCCTCTAACATTTCCTTAGGACAATCTCTGGTGTTAATTTCAGAGGCAAAGTGAAGGTCTATCATTTTCCAATACAAAGATTTCCTATGTAAGGATCTTAAATCTTCTGAAAAATATCCAATTTTTTTAAGATTTTTACTGACTGCCGCAGATAGGTGGGAGCGAGGCCTCCTCTTATCCTTACCTCTTTCACTCTACCACCGAGTAGCCAATCTCTAATAAAATGCAATGCCCAGTCTCTTACACTGACTTCCTACAGAGATTCCTTCCCCTGCACCACTCCTCCAAAGTTAAACTTCAGAAAAATGATGCAGAAGAAAACCACAGGACAAGGCATGTCCAACCCTCCCCTTTCCTTCTGCAGGAAGGTGATCCCCCTTTTTACTGGGTTGAGCCTGCTTCCCCAAAGCATTTGGAAGAAGAGACTCTAGATCCGGGCATAAAAAGATTCTGGCAACAAAAAGACATACGAAATGAAAAGAAAAAGCGGAACCAAGAAAGTCTTTATAATGTCAACTCTTTCCCTATAGGTCAGCTTCCATGCTTTCCATCACTGAACTTTTGCCTGACCAGCATTCAATTTATCTTCCCAATTTACCTTTGCCAGGTTTCCCTTCCCAAATTTCACCCCTAGGATCTTAACTACTTCTGGGGCCACTGGGAATTTCCCCCTTCTAAAGTCCAAAAAGCTTCCAACTTTCCTTGGTTGATCTGAGATCCTGATGCCGCAGAGTAGCTTCTGATACACTCCAAAACCTTGCCTTCCTCCTCGGGTTTTGATATTACTAGAGTGACATCATCCGCGTAGGCAAACGGAACGGAAACAGAACACCCTCAAGCCCACTATCCTGCATATGGGAGGAGGGAGGTGCCATATTGTTTCACTTAGACAGTATGAGGGTATAGCTTATTGTATGCCCAGAACATTCCTTCTCTGTATATTTGTATTTATATGTATGGGAGGAAGCTGCCATATTGTTTCTCCTAGAACAGAATAAGGGTATAGGTCATGTGCCTAGACCATTCTATTTCGTAAGGAAGTATTTGCTTTAATTCCTGCTTTGGCATTGATGTGTGATGTCAGCTGTTCAGAGGTAATATAGTTTGCTATTATTGTGCTCATTACAAAGAAAGAAAGAACACAACACATCTGGAACAGAGATAATCAGGTGCCTAAATTATACATTACAAGTCTCGAATATGCTCTGCTAATCGGTTCCACAAAGATACAAAAGGGCACGTTTCAAAGCATTTCAACACGCCTAACCCAAGAAACTGTGTTTGTAAATTTGTTTCATGTATGGCCACACCAGGGCGATTATGAACCAGTGACATGAACGGATGTGAAATGGGCATCTGCTGTCCAGAAACCAGCCCAAAGCCACCGAGTTCTGACAAATAGATCCCATCTGTCAGAAGGTCATTATTTTCCACTTTCCGGTCTCGGCTGGATTCTGACCAATGACCTTGAAAAGCAAACTCTGTAGTTTCACTGCCAATTACCAAAGTTGTTACTGTAAGGGTTTATAGATTGTTTTATGTTTCTATCAAAACAATAGGGAAAATATCTGCAGGGAGTAAACACCACATGTGACACGCCGAAAATTCTGCTATTCTTAACAGATGAACTCCATCACAGCGTTGGGATCCCCTGCAATATTTCTCCATTAGATCAGGTGGTAGATAGTCACCTGGCGCCCGGCCACAGGCATATTTGTCTTGTGTCTTTTCAAAAGATTTCTCATCATTCAGACATGAGAAGAATGCAATATTTGACAAATTCTGAAGCCAACCGTTCTACTTGATCTAATTTAAATGATCTGCTGTACTTGCAATAGTAAGCCAAGGCTATAGGGTCCCGAATACAAACTAAAGGTGGCCATACACGGGCCGATAAAAGCTGCCGACAGCCCCAGTATGTTGATTTTCCAGTGGATCGGTTTTCCGACTCAGTGGATTGGGATTTTGATCAATTCCTGCTCGTCACCACCTTTAAGGGGGAACACCATGTAATAATGAACCTCCAGTTAAAATCAAGTTGACAACTACAATTTTTATTCTAATCTAGGCAGGCATGTGGCAAGGTTTCTAGCAAAGGTATCATTCCTGAATGTTCTGTGACATGGGCAAATTTCTATCAACGGTAGAAGAATGCTGAGTTATCAGCCGGCTTCTTCTACCTTAATTTGATGCAAGTTTAGTTCGCCAAGGCATGTTTGTTGTGATGGGATCCTGTTCAGTCGAGACAGAGAAGAATCAGCCACGTTCTTTGAATACCAGAAGTTGTGTGTATCCAGTAAACTCAATCTATTTGCTTTTAGATTTAAGTCTGAAACTAGATCACTGATCAGAAAGGTTTGAAAATTTCATCTGACAATGTAGGTCCTGTTGTTGCAACTGTTTTGACTTTGGGCAGAAGGAATGGGACCATAGATGGATGTCCTGTGTATGCCCACCTTAAATGGTCATTTATAGATGATCATAAAAACGTATGTACGGTAAGCAGCATGACTGTGCACAAACTGCACAGGCTATCCTGGTCGAATGCAGGGACTGCATAAAAGAAGGGAGACTGGTCCATTAGCTCCACAACTTAGCTGAGTTGCTACCTGACCACAGTTAATTTAGCTTGAAACAAAGCAAAAATATACGTATTTTCACTCGATATTAGGCGTGTATGGAGGGAGATAAGCCAACCGATATCTGCAGAAGATTTGAATACCAGTTGGCTCGTTTATCTGCCCAGGTGGAAAATTTTGATTGAGTGCCAATGAAGGCAACTGAAAATCAGCCATTGCTAGTGCTGAATTGTCAGATACAGGTAGAATTGTATTGTTTATATCAGTATATCTGAAGATTGAGCTCTACATGTTTGTCTTGAAATGAACTATCTTTCTTGGAAAGATCTTTTCCAGGAAAGATCGTAATAGTTACATCTATGGCCACCTTTAGGGTAGGACGCGCTGCGTCTGCATCCGACAGTCGTGTTGCGTCGGATCAATTAGGGTCCTCACCCAATTGCATTTTATTAACCTGCCCAATAGAGGCCAACATAGACAATGCAATTGTCTATGCAATTATCAGTAGTCCATTATGAAGGGCACCACATTGGCAGTTGTATTAGCTCATGTAAGTAAAGTTCTTAGCGCCAGTAGACAGCATGAGAAGCAAACATTTGTTGGGGCAAAAATCTTGTGCTTTCTATACCGTCTACTATGACATGCCAAGGTCACCTTAACCCTGATTTCTATTATTATCATTTTTTTCCTGCTCTTCCTTCCTTTGCGGCTGCTGTGAGATTCCCTGCAGCTATAATTTGCCTGCGCTTACTCAGAATGGAGCACTCACTTTGTGCTTACATTGCTTCTCTTGCCTCCCTGCCACAAGTTAGTTCAAAAGTCCAAAAATAGATATATTGCTGAGCTTCCCTTTAACTTCAGAAACAAGTGCCGTGGCTCAGTAGGTATACATACCTCCTGCCAATTGTGCCCATGAATCATCCACGCGCATGGATTACCATCCTTAAAACAAATGGAGGGCTATGAATCAACATCGCAACCCAGCATGGTTTGTTTTTAAACCAGACGGTAAATCGGTATGGGCGGAAATGATTAAATAAACAACGCAAGTACATCAGAAATGTTCAGCCCCAGAGCATTTATGTATGGAATGTTCCAGGCTATGAGATACTTTTATTAAGCAATACATTACGCTGGAAGCTAAAAGTCAAGCGGGCCGATTGAAAACATAAAAACATTTTATTGCTCTGTTAATTAGAAACTTAATAAATATGCAGGCCTTGTATTAATTGATCAATGGGAAGCAGGAGTTGGAGGGATAGGTATAAGGCGGTGGCTCAAATGAACTGCTCGTTGGAAGAAGGGCGGCCCAGTGCTAAAGCGATACACAGGGTTCTACCCATTTTTATCCAATTGTTTTTCTACGATTATGGGAATCTGTTATCCGGAAACTCGTTACCCAGAATTACTGGAAGGCCATCTCTCATAGACTTAAAGGGATACTGTCATGGAAAAACATGTTTTTTACAAAATGTATCAGTTAATAGTGCTACTACAGCAGAATCCTGCATTGAAATCCATTTTTCAAAACAAGAAATGGATTTTTTTATATCTAATTTTAAAATTTGTTATGGGGCTAGACATTTTGACATTTCCCAGCTGCCCTCAGGTCATGTGACTTGTGCTCTGATAAACTTCAGTCACACTTTACTGCTGCACTGCAAGTTGGAGTGATGTCATTACCCCTCCCTCCTACAAGCTGCTGTAATGTAAATAGAGCCTTGTCTGCTGAGCCTGTCAATTGAACAATAGGCAGGAATCAAGATAAGCTCTCACTGACACCACTTCAGAGGGACTGAAATAAGATAGTCCTGTGATCACTGCCCCCACTTACGTTTCAAAAATAAATATATATATACTAGACATTAAGCCCGTTAAATTAACGGGCGCTAGAACATATGTAGTCAAACATTTATAAAAACAGAATTGTTCTAGTCTAAAAAAAATACGCCAGAGACGGTCCGTGGGGCACATGCGCAGTAGCGCAATCCCACGGACACAGGGACTGGACGCAGAGACACTTCAACTTTATTATATAGGATATATATATATACACACACACACACACACACACACACAATTCATTTTGGGCACTGGAAAAATATTTTATATAGATTTGTTTACACAAAAATGAATGGCAGAAACACAGGAGTACACTCCCAGGACTGATGACAGGGAATAGAAAAAAAGGATAAAATAAGGACATACTTGAAAACCAGGAAAACTTAGGAGGAAGTCTAGGAAGGGTTGAAATAGCTCAGGAGAAAGGAGGCAGTAAGTAGTTAATGAAAAAAGAAGTATTGCAGGCAGGAAAGGAGCAAGGTGTGTGTGAGGTGGATAGCAGAGGGAACTCACAGCTCCTTTACCTCATATAGTAACCAGTAAAACAAACTAGGAAGGCAGCAAGGAGAGAAAGTTCCCCCCTCCAAAGGAATGCAGAGAACAAACTTACAGAACAGCAGGAGCTTTGATAGTGTCTGTGGGAGGAGGGGCTGCTAGTGCAGCTGTAGAGCAGAAAGTAGGAAAGTGAAAGTAATTGCTTCCCTGCAAACCATGTGACCTCTCTCCTCAAAACATCACACGCATGGGCAGAGAGGGGAGGGGGAGTGTACAGCTAGATTCTCATGTCGTAGTGCGACCTGGCTTTTCATTACAGAGTGGCTGCCTCCAAGCACACAGGTAATGCTGTGCCTGCTGTTAGAGCAGCACAGGATGAATGTGTAATAAGCAGAAATGGAAGCCCCCATGACAAAATACAAACTAAAATAACTTATGCATGGATTTGTGGATTAACATTTTATTTGCCAGACAGTGTTTATGGATGTGTGTTTTTTATAAAAATGCAAAAAAAAAAAAAAAGTTTAAAATGACGACAGATTTCCTTTAATTTTAATCAAATAATTGAGATTTTTAAAAATTATTTCCTTTTTCTTTGTACAGGTATGGGATCCATTATCCGGAAACCTGTTATCCAGAAAGCTCCGAATTCCGAAAGGTCGTCTCCCATAGACTCCATTATAATCAAATAATCCAAAATTCTAAAAATAATTTCCTTTTTCTCTGTAGTAATAAAACAGTAGCTTGTACTTGATCCCAACTAAGATATAACGAATCCTTATCGGAAGCAGTCTATTGGGTTTATTTAATGCTTACATGATTTTCTAATAGACAAGGTAAGAAGATCCAAATTACAGAAAGATCCTTTATTTGGAAAACCACAGGTCCCAAGCATTCTGGATAACAGATCCCATACCTGTAATAATAAAACAGTACCTTGTACAGATATGCGATCTGTTATCCCAGAATGCTCGGGACCTGGTGCTTTCCGGAAAATTGATCTTTCCGTAATTTGAATCTTCATACTTTAAGCCTACTAGAAAATCAGGTAAACATTAAATAATCCCAACAGGTTGATTTTACCTCCAATAATTGTATCTTAGTTGGCATCAAGTACTGTTTTATTATTACAGAGAAAAAGAAAATAATTTTTTAAAATTTGGATTAGTTGGAGTCTATGGGAGACGACCCTTCTGTAATTTGGGGCTTTCTGGATAAGGGGTTTCCAGACAACGGGTCCCATACCTGTACTAATTCCCAGCTAACATATATTTAATCCTTATTGGAGGCAAAACAACCCTTTTGGGTTTAATTCAAGTGTATTCCCATGTGAATGCAAGTTTCCTTGTCCTTTAAAGGTGCTGATTTCAGTCTATCATTCAAACCACTACCTGGTTGCTTGGGTAAATAAGACCCTAGCAACTACATATCGGCTGAAATTTTGAACTGGAGAACCGATGAACAAAAGCCCAATTACAAAACTGAACTACCTCTTTAAATGTCATCTAAGTACAGGTACAGTACAAGCTCAGAACCTGGAGTTTTCCACATAACGGATCCTTCCATAATTTGGGTCTCCATACCTTATGTCTACTTGAAAATCATGTAAACATTAAATAATAAATCCCACAGGCTGGTTTTGCTTCCAATAAGGATTAATTATATCTTAGTTGGGATGAAGTACAAATTACTGTTATATTACACAGAAAAAGGAAATTATTTTTGAACATTTGGATTATTAGGATAAAATGGAGTCTATGGGAGACAACCATTCTGTAATTTGGAGCTTTCTATATAATGGGTTTCCAGATAATAGATCCTATACCTGTATCACTTTTCATCATAAAATATAGAGTTTTCTCAACCTGAGTTAAGAATGTTTTCCCTCCAAACAATAAGTGAATGATGATTATTAAAGTCAAGGATATAATGAATAGGCAATAGCGACCCCTCTCTAGTTGAAAATGGGTTGAAAGAGCCTGCTATTCATTTAATTTGCCCAATTTGCAGGTTCTTTTAAACATGAGGAATGAACATGAGCACTTTCCTACAAACCATAATGATTTTTTAAAAAGAGTCATAAGTGTCTCCCTTCGGCAAGCATCGATAAATGTCGCTCTTATACTCACTGAGCGGGCTTATACGATAACATAATGGGCGAGATTGATTTTTTTTAGTCTTGGCAGGATAATCACTTATTCTATATATATTGAGAGAGAAAAAAATATAGTTGGCAGAATAGAGATGGTGTCGCTAGGATTATGTTTTCCTGTACTGTATACAGTTATCCTCTTAAAGGAATTGTTCAGTGTGAAAATAAAAACTGTGTAAATAGACAGGCTGTGCAAAATAAAAAATGTTTCTAATATAGTTAGTTAGCCAAAAATGTAATGTATAAAGGCTGGAGTGACTGGATGTATAACTTGTCAGTCAGAACCCAACTTCCTGCTTTTCAGCTCTCTTGGTTTACACTGACTGGTTACCCTGGCTACCAGGCACTGACCAATCAGAGACTTGAGGGGGGGCCACATGGGTCATTTCTGTTGCTTTTGAATCTGAGCTGAATGCTGAGGATCAATTACAAACTCACTGAACAGAAATGTACCATGTGGCCCCCCTTCAAGTCGCTGACTAACTCAGAGTTATAGAGCTGAAAAGCAGGAAGTGGATTCTGGCTGTTTTATTAGACATCTGTTCACTCCAGCCTTTATATATTACATTTTTGGCTAACTAACTATATTAGAAACATTTTTTATTTTGCACAGTCTATCTATGTACACAGTTTTTATTTTCACACTGAACTATTCCTTTAAGCCTATTGCACACGGGGCATCTTGACCACCATTGTGCTCAGGTGGGAAATACTGGCGGTCAAAATGCTCCTTTTCGGACTGAAGTGTTCTAAGTGATGGTTTTTGTGTCACAGTCACATCTGGTTTATGCATCACATTTCCCATATAGGTCTATGGCTATGCTTAGTGGGCCTTCAGAATAGATCCCCTTAGCTCATAACGAGGTTACAAATAAATAGAAACATTGGGGTAACAGTCACCCTGCTATAGTTCCAAGGGTTCCCAGGGCACAAATAAGCACTCACCCCAAATCTCCCCCTAACAGACCTTTAGGGTGGCCCCCCTTAGCTCATAACATGGTTACAGATATTTAGAAACATTGGGGTAACAGTCACCCTGCTATAGTTCCAAGGGTTCCCAGGGCACAAATAAGCACTCACCCCAAATCTCCCCCTAACTGGCCTTTAGGGTGGTCCCCCTTAGCTCATAACGAGGTTACAAATAAATAGAAACATTGGGGTAACAGTCACCCTGCTATAGTTCCAAGGGTTCCCAGGGCACAAATAAGCACTCACCCCAAATCTAACCCTAACAGGGTGGTCCCCCTTAGCTCATAACAAGGTTACAGATATTTAGAAACATTGGGGTAACAGTCACCCTGCTATAGTTCAAGGGTTCCCAGGGCACAAATAAGCACTCACCCCAAATCTCCCCCTAACAGGCATTTAGGGTGGTCCCCCTTAGCTCATAACATGGTTACAGATATATAGAAACATTGGGGTAACAGTCACCCTGCTATACTTCCAGTGGTACCCAGGGCACAAATAAGCACTCACCCAAAATCTCCCCCTAACTGGCCTTCAGACTGGTCCCACTTAGCTCATAACAAGGTTACCTATATATAGAAACATTGGGGTAACAGTCACCCTGCTATAGTTCCAGGGGTACCCAGGGCACAAATAAACACTCACCCTAACTGGATTTCACATTGAACCCAACATTTCTGGTCTATGGGAAGTGGTGATTGGCAGATAGGACACTGCTGATTATCACTTGAGCACACTGTGACTTAAGCTTTAGGGTTCACTGGTCCTGAAGACACCATATAATAACGTATACTAGTTTATAAAGCAGGAAAACTGGCCTTAAAGAGATATTGACACCAGAAAATAACCTTTTTATATCTATCATTATATTTTCTTTATATACTATTTATAACTTTGTTATAAAAGTATTTGCCAGATGCTTTTACTTCACCTTTCTTACCCCCATTTTCCTCTATGAGGGGGCTGCCATATTTGTGCCGCTGGAGTACGTTATCATTAGAAACTCTAACTGACAGGTTGAGATGGGACAGTCAGGTTGGCAAAACAGTCGGTTAAGGAACTTCGAGTAACAAATAATTACAAAAGCAGAACTATCAATGAAAAATTATCAACACGACCTATAGGTAACTTCTAATGATTTGTATTTTTTTTTAAAGAAAATTTTTAGCGTCGGTATCACTTTAAGATGCCTCTGGAACCTTGTAAGTAGGGATGGGCGAATTTGACCCGTTTCGTTTCGCCAAAAATTTGCCGCCGGCGAAATGTCGCAGACGCCCATTAAAGTCTATGGGCGTCAAAATTATTTTGTCGCGCGGCGAAATTATTTTGTCGCGCGTCTTTTTTTTTGACGCACGTCTCCATACAAGTCTATGGGCGTCATTTTTTCGGCGAAATTATGCGAAAAAATTCGCCCATCCCTACTTGTAAGCAAAAGACGGTATTTTACTCTATCCTATAGAGATCAAGAGTACACAGATATGATTCTACCAAATAGGGGATTCTAGACAGACTACCTAAATGTATTATTATATGACTGCTGTAGCTGCACTCTTACCCTGAGTACACATAAACCTCCTGTGAACGATTTCATCTTTTTTAATTGGCTCCCTCTAGTCACCCTAACAAAACAAAGAGATAACAGTGCCTGGTGCTTTAATTTGGCATTTGGAATTCTGCTACTCTAAATGGCAACAGTGTTTGTCATGGCAGCATTCTTCTTTAGACAGTTTTTAGAAATTTTCGTTTAAATGAAAAAAAAATAAGTGATTTACCATTCATAGTGATATAATAAATGCCAGCGTTGCTGCTTGAGTGTATAATTCCATCTAAAAACACGGACTGCTCATAGAACAGAAAGTAATGAGCAGAACTATTGGTTTAAACTCTTGGTTTATTTTCCATAGACAGTACATTATGAGAGTATAGCTTACTGTGCGCCCAGAAAATTCCTTCTCTGTATATTTGTATTTATACATATGGGAGGAGGGAGGTGACATATTGATTCCCTTAGATAGTACATTATGAGGATATAGCTTATTGTGTGTCCAGAATATTTCTTCTCTGATGCAATGGTAGGAAGATTTACAGAACAATCCCATACTTATCAGCATTTGCGGCATTTGCGGCACGACTAATGGGTAAAGAGAAGCACACGTGTAACTGTATCGGTTACAGAACGCAGCTGCTTCCAACAAAATCTCATTTCACCGGCTCAGCACCAGCTGTGGCATCTATCTGCATTATTTACACTATGGCAAATTAGGACAAACAGTTTATTTAGCAAGTCATGCTCCAACGCAAGGGATCGGCAACCCGGAGTGCTGTGGAACTAACACTCACAGAATCGCACAGCCACAGCAACCCCCTTTTTTTGAAGAAGAAGTTAATTAGCTTTGTGAGTGTATCTATTTAATACAGTATTTGGCTTCTTCTGGTTGCTAGGGTCATTGACCCACTATTACAAACAGGGGGATCCCAGCTAACATTTACCAGGTTGAACGAAGGAGTCCTAACTGCAATCAAATATAAATTGTGGGGGGGGGGTGGGGGATGGAATCCTCATAGGTAGAGATATCTTAGACCTGCTTTATTCTATCCCGTTTCAGCTGGTACGTAAAAAAAGAGAAAGGGATATGGGAAGATCAGGGCACATTCTTCAACTGTCCCTCATGTACTCGTTGCCACCCAAATTAAAAAACTATAGTATCCACTCTTCTTCATGTCTGGTCAATGGCATAAATGAAGGGAACAATTTACACTAAGTAATCAACCTTGAATATTCATCATCTGGTTTGGCTCTCAGGACATTGATCAGATCATAATGTAGTCCTGTAGAGACCTATAGAAGAAGACCAAATTAACATGATGATGTTGTTTCTTGCCCAATGGAATTCTCTATGCTCTGTGAGATATCAAAGAATCCCAGGCTAACATCTAAGGAACGCAAGGCCTCTCTTCCATTTGTGAGTGTTCCTGAGTCCACCATCAAGAGAACACTGATCAACAATGGTGTGCATGGCAGGGTTGCAAACAAAAAGCCACTACAATCAAAAGAGAATAGTGTTGCCCTTGTCCATTGTGCAATAGACCACATTGATAAGTCAGAAGGTTATTGGAAGTGTGAGAATACCTGGTGGTCGGTAGGGACGTGAGCAGCACTAACTTCTTCCGAGTGTATCGACCCCTGTTTGACATTGCGCTCTCGCTGTTTCCGGGTTCTTGAAGTGCATCTGTGTCTGATGTCATATCACTTGGTGCGAAATTCAAATATTTGAATGTGCTTATTCCTTTTTCACTTTGCCCAACATAGGTCTATTCTTCCTATTTCATGGGTTCTATTCAAGTTTTTTCAGCTGGTTCTTAAGCTTGCCTGTTCCTGATCATTCCAAGTTTGCCGCATGTCCTGACCATTGCCCACCCAGATCTGGCTCCCTGGTTCTCTCACGTTAAGTGCTGGCAGCATCTGAGTAGCGGAGTTCTCCTCTCGAAGCCAAAGGTGGCTGCTATAGGCAGAAGAGTGACCTTGAAGTTAATTCTTTGTTTGGGACACCGTACATTACAGGAAGTATGTTATCTGGATGGATGAGACCAAAAAATAACTCTTTGGTTGGAAAATTTGGTGAAAAACAAACACGGAATTTCAGCAGAAGAACCTATCTGTGAAACATGATGCTGCAGTATCATGTTTGGTTGCTTTGGGTGCTTTGCTGCCTCTGGACCAGGATGTCTTGCCATCATTTATGGAACTTATACATTGTACACCAGCAAATTATGTAGTAAAATGTTAGGGTATCCATCCATAAACTGAAGCTCAAGAGAAAGTTGTAATGCTGTGCATATGCTATAAGATCCACTAGATAGGTGACCTTGAACAGGCCTGGACTGGGAGTCAAAATAGGCCCTGCCATTCCAAGTACGCAGAGGCCCAAACACCCCCCTACCAGCCCAAACAGCCCCCAACCAGCCCACTCTATGGTAACTTTCTATGGACCCATACAGCAGCCCCTCTGGCATTTGCCAGAACCCACAGATTGCCAGTCCGGGCCTGACCTTGAATCTTTACCCAGTTTGGCCACAAACAAGCTGGGGCAAATCAAGATGATGTTATGATTTGGATCTCAGGCCAAGGATCAGATCATAGTGTGGGCTTAGAGAGACCCAGTGGTAGGGGACCAAATCAACATGTTGATGCCATTCCGCCATTTTCTTACCCATTCAATAGATGTCTAGTCTTCAGTTTGGGAAGGCCCCATATGGAGCTGGTTAAAAGAAGAAGAATAAGTGAATGCTTTGGAATGGACAGTGAATCTTGAACTTAATCTGGTAGAAATGTTGTGGAAGGATCTGTTAAGGTTGGTAATTCATTTGTGGAAGTCCACCAACATCCCCGAGATGAAGCTAGGCTTAAACTTCAATCTGATGTACAGTTGCTTCCCATACCATTTACTGGAAATACATAGTTTAATATCTCTTTATTCCCAACCCAGTCAGAGCACCCGGATACACAATCCCAAACTCCCCTCTTTATCTCCACCAGACACATTCCATTTGCAAAAAGAAAAAAAAATCTGCAAATCAGATAATTTTCCAAATGCAAACGGCCGTGACAGACAAATCAATCTATTTCTCAAAAGAAAACAGTCGTCAACAGTAATTACGGCGCTCAATAGCAATAATTACAATTAGTTAAGGAAAATAATAATATGTAATTACAGTATTACAAACGTACATAATAAAGGAATGGAGGGGAAAGTAATTACTGCCATTTTTTGTATTCCGGGGCTTGAAATTCAGGGGCTGCCATTTC
The DNA here is from genome assembly GCA_038501925.1 of Xenopus petersii. Lineage (NCBI taxonomy): Eukaryota > Metazoa > Chordata > Amphibia > Anura > Pipidae > Xenopus > Xenopus petersii. Next base: position 76,369,337 of record CM076687.1, on the reverse strand, counting down.
TATGGAGTGGCAATTATAAAAAAAAAGTTACTAAACAGACGGCAGAAGGAATAAATAAAAGCAAATTAAAGCGTAAGCTTAAGGCCTACAGAGAGCGGAGTCTCCATGAGTACTTGACAGGAGATAATTGGAGGCAACTGCATTCCAAAATGCAGGGGGAGATATATTGCCAGTGTTATCCCTGCAGGTGTAGGTTCTTTTATTTAAATTAGATGAAAACACTGCAAAATTAACATTTGTCAGCATAAGTGACAGTGCAGATTCCTTTGTCTGCAGTGCCATCTGTAGTTCATTGGGGCAACTGCAGGACTATTTCCTACAGTACCATGCAGCTACTGTGCAAGTTCATACAGCGAAGGGCCATGGTTAAAAACTGAGCAACAGCAATGCTGCAGCTGTGTCTAGTTCACCTGTGCATATATTTTTTTTTTTTTTTAAAAAAAAAAAAGCTTTTTTATTTATTACAAAGCATTAATGCATCATTCTTGTGCATTTACCCTTACTCCCTCTCCTGCCACTCCTCTTGTAATCAGCATAGTTCATTTAGAGGCAATAAGCATTGTATATATAAATTCCACCCTTCCTCTAGTTGCTAGGTCTCAGGTTTACAGATAAGGTGGAGTTCAGATCTAACTCGGACTATGTTAACGTGATTGGCTGCGTTCTTCTCAACACACAATTATTCTAAAGAACCAAAGCAGTTGGAAAATGAATAACCAAAACCATAGACAGAAAGTATAGTCTAACCAAGACTTATTTACTGAATTCATTTTGAACATAGGTGTATACTGTCCCTTGGTGATTGTCTTTCTTTCACTGTAAATGTGCATACCAGACATCTGATGCACTGTCCTCAACGGGTTCGGGAATAACATGCATTGATGCTCATCAGGACTATCTGAATGATCAGAAAACCCTGCAATACACTGAAGAGCCATAATAAGGGTCTGTAGGTGGTACCCCATCAATAACTGCCCTGACTGTGCTTTAAAACACAGCGAGATAGCATTCTTTTAGGAGGCAAAGGGGCATGACTCTATAGTGCAATGAGATGCAGTGCCATCTAGAGGCCATTGTGTAATGACATAAATAAAGCAAAGATGAAGCAGTGGAGAGTTTCTTGTATCAATGAGCTAATTATTTTAAAAGCTCTGTGCAAGTAATCCTCAGTACGTTATTAATGCATACAGTCGAATTGTGGTGCTGAACGGCCGAAAAAATGAGACACACTGCAGACTGTTTAGTCTTAATTTAGCAGAACAGTTTGTACAGAATAGAAAAGGGCCACTCACTTGAGCAACAAAGAGGTGATACTCTTCGGGAAGGATCCAGGACTGAGGATAAAAGTTGTATTCTTCCGGGTACAGTTCCTGCATGGTCCTCACGGCTCGGCTCAGGCTGATTTTACGCACCATCTCGGCCATCCCTGAAATCAATTAATTTATTTAGCATTAGTATTAGGGCCTGTAATAGGGTGATTTATCTAGGGCTAAGTTACCATGCAGCTGACCTCTTTGAAAAATCTTGGAAGCCACTAAAAGACACACTGCATTAGCACAAGAGGGTCACTGACAACACTCTGTGGTCTACAGACCATCTCCAGGTCAATCAAATGTACTAAAAACTGCAAAAGTGATAGAACCTGTTATAGTGCGTGGATTCTGTAGGATAATGGTTTGAAAATAAGAAGAAAGAGGGTTGTAAGTATAGCTAGCACAACAGGACAAAATGGAAACGAGCAAGACGGGGACAGAAGGACAAGATGGAGACCATAGAACAATATGAAGACAGTAGGACAAGATGGATATAAAAGAGCAACATTGGGACAGTAGGACAAGATGGAGACAAAACATCAAGATGGGAACAGTAGTATATGATGGGGACAAAAGGGTAAGATTGGGGCAGTAGGGCAAGATGGAGACAAAAGAGCATGATAGGGACAGTAGGACAAGATGGGGTCAGCAGGGCAAGATGGGGACAGCAGGTCAAGATGGGGACATTAGGACCAGATGGAAACAATAGGACAGAAAATGGAGACAGTAAGGTAATATGGTGACAGCTGAGTCAGATAAAGAAAGCAGGGAAAGCTGAACACAGTAGGGAAATTGTAACATTTTCACTCCAATATGTGTCCCTTCAGTGAGGCTGATAGTAGTAAGGGGCTTAGGTTAATAAGATAGCTGTGAATGCTGGCAGCTTATAATGCCAAGCAGACAATACAAGCAGAAGATGACAATATACAGAGAGCAAGAGAAATGGGAGATGCACTTCATGCATTCGGCCTGCCTAAACTGCAACTTTTTCTTGTTTGCACAAAGTTCTGAATATATAATCCGTGCTTAACAGGTCATAAAACCCCTGTTTCTCAGCAAAAGTGCACACGCAGCATTAAGAATATCACTCTTGGCATGTCAGTAAGCGCAAGCATATTCCAAATGTCACATGGTTCTCAGTGAGATGACCATGGCGTATTTTCCGGCACTCATTTCTCCCAACTGCCATATTTCTTGTTGATGTCGGCACAATATAATCCCCACCTGGGGAAATTATCCCCTAATTTTCTGCCGTTGACAAGCTCAGGGATGATTTTCATGTCCTGCAGCACTAGGCTGGGCTAACCTTTTGCAAGGGAGCAATACTATGAACGAGGAGTCACAACCCTCCACACGGTTTCAATATTGAAGACACTTCTACATTACCGTTTAGTTTATTATTATTAATCGAAGGGAAGACAGGATATTTTCACTTAAAAGATGGGTTTGAATGATGTTAATAGATCCTGGGTACATCTGATTTGGTATGAATTTCTCTGCTAACTGTCAAACCTGGCACGACTACACATTTCGGCACCCCTGCTGTTAGAAGTAATAGCCTTTGGCAGCCTGGGATTCCGAGTGATTTAGGAAATGTGCCGGAACATTCTGCGCGACTGATCTTTAGGAAAGAAAACATTTCTTTACCTTGATGGCCTTTGAGATGTGTATAGAAGTGTGTGTGTCTCATAGCAAAGCAATCTTCATTTGAAGTTCTCAGCTTTACTGCAGGTAAAAGCTCAGGAATGATGACCAATCTTCCCGCAGTGGCCAAATCGCGAGAGCAATCTGCTACATTGGCTTTTATCAACCGCAGTCTGATTTAGTTCTCATTCTTCTCTAAATGTATCCTATGTGGTCTGGGTTTCAGCAGGAGATGGATGGAACTACATAAAACCTGGAAGTTATTAGATGAATAACAAATAGGAGCTGGCAACTCTTGTCGAAATTGCCAAGGCCTGATCCGGAAGATCAATGATTAGAAATGTGGTTGCCCTTAAGCTTATCAGTAACCTAGGAAAACAAACGTGCTTCTGAAACAAGCAGAGCAAAGATTCCCCCAGTCTAGTTGCTCTTAAAAGTCAGAATCACAGGGGGTGCAAAAAATGTTAAGTACACCCTAGTAATCTCTTACGTGAGACCTGGGCTGGTGCTCCTGTTTTCTAAAAACTGACTTTAGGAGCACCAAGTGTCAATCTTCTTGTTCTTGGACCTGGTGTCTCAAGTAAGCAATTATAATCAATGGAGGTGTTTATGCCTGTTCCTTTAATTGGATTCTGATTTAAAACTGAACCACAGCATGTGTGAGCGATGGGTACCGTGATTGTAAGCTCCATTGAAGTAGTAACTGGTGTGATTGTTGAACAACTTTAATAGAAATACAAAAATTGCATCAGGCGTCAAAAATACTTAACACATTCAGTTGTCCAGAGCTTTATCAGCTCAGTCAGCTTATGCCGACTGTAATGAGGGTGCAGTTAACTGGATTTTACACTGTAATACAACAATTACCTGGGAATTTGTTGACTTGCCCGGAGGAAAGGTTGTCACTCTCGTGGAAAGAAACTTCATGCCAATAAATATCACAAGGTTGGCGTCGACCCATGGGAAACTGGGATACAAAAGAAAAAAAGTTATCAGTACCTTAGTACTAATATGGAAATAAAGTCATGCTCTTCTCCGTCACCCAATCTCCCCTGGTTATAGCCAATTCTGTAGAACTGATTGAGACTCTTTAATGCTCATGCACAAAGTAATAGAAATTTTGAGTGCACAACACACACTCAAGTGCAGCCCTTGTTGTAGGGGGTTTGAAGGATAAACCTGCCTTATAAACAAGGTATAGAAACCACAGAGACCCCTTGCAGACAACACCCTGTCTGGGACGGAACTTAGAACCCCAGTTCTGCAAAGGCTAACCACTGAGCCATCCTGCTGGCCAATTAAAAGTTTATTGAAAACTTTCTGAAATGAGCTCAGACGAAATTGTAACAGATCCAGTCGCACTAGTTTTCCTTCCATCCATCAAGGTCTGTTTTGGCCAAGAGCGTTCGGACAAGGCTAGGCCTCTCGCTGACCTCATTCATTTGTTTACCCAGCAACCATTTGTAATTCTGAGAGCCAGTGCTGTAGTTCATGCCGGAATCGATGGCCGGGTTGGGCTTTCATCACTGAAATGGTACTGAGAGGCTCTGTACAAATCAAGCAGATGATATTTATAGTGTATCGATCGGCCTGATTAAAAATAAAGGAGATGAAAGATTGTGTGCTGGTTTCTGCATAGGCTAGCTTTAGCGGAATAATAGAAATATCTTAATTGCTATTTAAAGTAATAACGACTGCTTATACAATTTCCTTGTCAGTTTTAAAACCCCCAATAGGTTTAACTACAGCATTAGGTTGATTTGTTCAGAATTGGGAAGAGATAATTCTCTATTGACCAGGGGTATCAGGAGTCCCTAGACTTTACAAGGGGAGGCATCATGAGCTGCTGTCTCACTTCCTGGAAGGGTGGATGGTGCTGGAGTACCCGAGACAGGAGGCCTCGGAAGGAGTAGTTAATTCATGTTATAGCTGATGCTGAAAGTGAAAATCAGGTTGACGGTAGTTAGAAAAGCAGTCAGAAGCTCCAACAAGGAGCCTAGAGAGGGGTTGTACCCTGAGTGTCACCCACCAGTGTCAGGACTCAAATGATCAGGCAGTAAGATGGAATGTGTTATACTGTTAATTTTGCACACTACATATAAATATCACACTCTCTCTGGGTAAGAAGATTGAGGCAAGATGACTTTTATGATAACTTTGCTGAAAAGAAAACCCAGCTGGATAAACACTTTACTGTCTCCCCTACCACAATTCAAAACTTCATCTGTCACTCACATTCTATTAAAAAGCAACAATAATTAATGTACTGTGACCAGTGGGAGCAGTTTTCTGTCTGAGGTTAATTGCCTACTTTTTCTGGGTCTGGAGGCAAATTCTTCAACTGTTTACATAAAAAAAAATTATATTATATTTCTCTAGCAATGTCCTCACAGTTAGGAAAGGCTGTAAATCATTATGGATTTATGAACAATAGAAGGAACTCTGCCATGCCAACTTTCTACTTATTAACAATAACATGCTCACACAGGAGTAAAGCAATACTAGTCCCAAGTCTGTGATGTTCCCATATGTATAAATACAAATATACAGAGATAGAATGTTCTGGGCAGACAATAAGCTATACCCTCATACTGTAATGCCTAAGGGAAACAATATGCCACCTCCCTCTCATATGTATAAATACAAATATACAGAGAAGGAATGTTCTGGGCACATAATAAGCTATACCCTCATACTGTACTCCATTGTACAGCTCCCACCATTGTGTATAGTTAATTTTATAAGTGGCAAACCATTGTGAATCTGTGCTCTCTTTCTCTCATCATTGTAATTTAGATCAGACGTCCCTAATTTAGCCAATCAATTATTCTGGTAAAAAAAAGTCATGTTCAGTGACACATGCACATTTATTAAAGCCTCAGTAATTAGCAGAGTTATAGAGATTTACTGAAGGTGGAGCAGAAGTTAAAACACTCTGACAAAGAACACAAAGAAGTACATTTTTATACACACGTACAAAGGGTGGTTCTCTTTCCCCCTCATTTCCCTGATTTAAATATCCAAATTAGGCCTTGGTTCAGTATTTGGCCGAATCTTTCACAAGGAGTCAGCCGAATCCTAAGATGGTGGATTTGGTGCATCCCTAGTATAGACACAAGGCAGCCCTGTCCTTACCACCTGCTATAGGGTAAGGACTCCCAGAAGGCACATAGCTGTCCTGCCCCCTAACTTGTGCATCATTAAGGGGAGCAGGTAGAGAGCAGATTGCATATGTGCTTCCCTAGCCCGCCCCTCACAAATACAGAACTGCAGAACAGAGGCAGGCTTTATTCACAGGGTGAAGACAGGTCTCTGTGTTTTGTCTTTGAAAGCAGAACCCTGCAGCAATTCTTAAAAAAAAAAAAACATGGTGAATCACTCCATACAGTTTGCACCTTGCCCTGCATGTAGGAAATTTGCCCTATAATCTTTACCACTTCCTCTATAAAATAGTCATTTTGATCAAAACTCAATATAACATTATTAATGAAAGCACAGAATGACCAGAGGCACTCTAATAGCCTACCACACTATTGGCAAAAGGGGGAATATTATTCCCTTTGTAGCTAGTATACACCCAAACTGGAAGGACCAACGCAAATAAAATGTAGACTGAGCTTGAGTTTTATTCATTTAGCTTCTGTTGGAACAGAAAGGAAATGTGATACATTCCCACTGTTCCTTAGTTCAGAGAATGTATTAGCACTCATAGTCAAGTGAGCAAGTTTACAGCCATTCACTGCCGTAATAACTCACGCTCACGTGCCATGTGAAGTTTGAATATAGTGTGAGTTATAAAGGACTGATTTATGGCCCTCTCGTATTGTTACTCAAATGGATACATCAAGTATTTGCCAAGTACCTGCCAAAGTTCAAAGTCAACTGTGATGAGCAAGTGCCAAGCACAAATGGCATTGTGGCTATAAAGCAACAAGCCCAAGGTTAATATCAAATCAAAGAGATTGAAAGGATGACCGTCAAGGGTAAATAGTCAGTGGCATGGATACCATTTATATAAATTGTACTTGATTGCTGCAGAACAGAAAGAACAGCAGAGCTCTCAAGAAACAAAGCACCAGTGCTGTGATCAGTACGAGCAGCCTGGTCCATTGCTATCACAATAAATAGGCTTTTGTTCCCTTACTGTTTATTCTGAAAAATATTTAACAAGAAGGTGTGTTTGTGTGGGTTTCCAAGAGTTTCTGTATAGATAGCCTATTGTAAATATGCTCCAACCATATACAAAAGGTGGATAACTGTAACAGAAAACAAAGACAGCTATGTTGGTGACTAATGTGCCAGTTGCATGAAAAGTATTACAGAGGTCTGATATTCAATACATTGATATGGGAGTTTTTCAAGCAACAGTAAGTAGCTGTCCACCTGTCATTGCTGAACAGCAGAGGCAACACAAATCATGCTCATCTGACTCAAACATAAGCAAATTGCATCGGGAAAAAAAGAAACAGGGGACCCATGATGATCTATGTGAGTCAGTCTCAATAAAAACTGAATATCATGAGCTTCAAAAAGCTGCACAGAATTCTCTTAAAAGAGAACTAAACCCACTTAGCCAACATAGGACCCCTACACACCACCTCTCCTGTGCCATCACAACATTGCCCCCTAAAACAGTCTTCCTCTATCAATCTGTCTAACAAAGAGTTGAAGATTGGGGTTGGTGGCCTCCAAATTCAGATACTTCACTTCCACTCCCTGGCACTGAACACCAAAAAGACGCATCTAGTGCTTCTTTAGTTCTCTATTAAAGGAGAAGGAAAGGCATTTTTAAATGGGGGTGCCAAAAGTTAGTGATTGTATCTACTTTATAGAAAAAGGGGGGTTGTGGGAGCACTCAAAAGGCTAAGTTAAAGTATATTTAAGTATAATGGAAGTGCTTCTTTTTAATGCACATTCCCTGGTCCTGTCTCATAAGCAATTCAGTATAAATGCAAGTGCATGTGTTTAGAAAACAGGGTTTTTTTAGTTACAAAGTTATGATCATAAAGTTGATAATACCACGTCAAGGTAAACCCCATACGGTGGTCCCTAACTTATTTATCTCTGGTCATAGTATAAAAAGACTTACTTCTCTGCATTGTAGAATTACTTGTAAGCTGTGTCTCATTGAACCTTGGTTTCAGTCTGAGGGCTAGATCCTCCCCTGCCAGTATGCGGTTTTTAAGAGGGAGAGATTGCCCAAACCAACGCCCATTTTTAAAAGCATAGGACCGCCATTAGTTTAAAGGGGTGAGTATGGGGTGCTATTAAAAACCACATATGAAGCTCAGCCACAGCATCCGGCTACAATACACTATACAAAAAGGGGGGTTGTGCGAGCACTCAAAAGGCTAAGTTAAAGTATATTTAAGTATAATTGAAGTGCTACTTTTTAATGCACATTCCCACAACCCCCCTTTTTGTATATTGTATTGTATTGTAGCCAGTGTTTTAGTTGCAGTTCAGCTTTTTCGCTCTTCTGAGCAGGTACAGCTGTGAGAAGAAAGAAGCAGGTAGAGGAACGCTCCGCGGTGCTCAATGGAATAACCCTAGGTCTTTGCAGTTTTCTGCAGGTCTTGGGTTTCAGGTAAGTAAATACAATCACTTGGGGTGCCTAACTTTTGATACCCCCAAGTATAACATGCCTTTCCTTCTCCTTTAAAAGGATTGTTCACCTTCCAAACACATTTTCCAGTTCAGTTGTTATGTCTGTTCACCCAACAATTTTTTTATTTATCATTTTTTTTCCAAAATTGAAGTTTAAATTTTCCTGTTTCCTGTCTATCGCGTTTCAGCTGCCCTTAGTGAAACTCTGGAACTCTGCTTAGAAAGTATAAAGCTAAAAAGAAAATGCATGAAATAATGTATCAATTTAGAACTGTTTACATAAGAAGATGACAATTTAAACTCTAAAACTTCAAGAACAAGGTCACAAATAGAAAATAGAAGGATGCCTTCAGCCCACAATGTCTGTTGGCAGTAGTTAAACATGGTGGTGGATTCTGAATGGTACAGGCAGCCAGAGCAAAGGGGCTCTTAGGTCTGATCTACCATGTTCCAGAGCTCAAGCAGTACTTACTTCTTTCCACTTCAGCTGTTTGATGCTCATCTTTAGGGCTTCTAAGGATGTCTTGGCTTTGGAGCTGTCCACCGTCACCTGCCTCTTATTACCCCTTGTTGCCTCTGTTTTCTTTTGCCCGATTTTCATTTCCTGCTGTGGAGGTCCCCGGCTTGGTGATCTTGTCACTTTGCTCTCAGCAACAATGTGTTCGAACTTTCTACGGGTGGTAGGTGGGCAACTTGTTCCTCGACTGGCAGACAACCTGTTATAGGCATCTTTAGCTTTCAGGCCCTCCCTCTCCAATGACCCCTCTCTTCTCTTATTAAACGTTGTGTTTCGCAGGGTTTTGTGCTGCCCTGATGCCAACCAGGGTCCTGATCTTACAGAAATGCTGCATACGGCCTCCTGTGTCCCACTGTGTTTGTTCTCTAAATGCTCACACCCCTTACACTCAGCTGCCCTCCCTACCACCCTAGTTCCTGATTTCAGTGTCTCATGCCCTACTTTAGGGGGCCTTAGCTGAGCTGCCTTAACTGTCAGACACTGTCCTGGTCCTTCCTCTGTCTCCCTAATCCTTTCCTGCCCTATCCCTTTATGGTGGAGCCCAGTAGTTACATCAAATGCTGTCCCTTTTAGACTTAACCCAATCGTCTGCCCTGCTATGTCCCTACATGGTGCCTTTGGCTTCAGCCTTTCATCCATTGTTACTGTCAGCTCAATGCTTCCTACTGGATCATTACCTGCTGCCTGCAATGCCCTTTCTTCTCTTTTCCCACATGACACCCCTGGGTCTGGCCCTCGCCCTCCTTGCCTTTCACCATCCGTATCTCCCAGATCTGCCCCTTCTTGTCTTCCCTCTTCTGCATCTCTATGATCTGCCCCTTCCTGCCTTACCCCATCTACATCTCTATGATCTGCCCCTTCTTGTCTTACCCCATCTACATCTCTATGATCTGCCCCTTCTTGTCTTACACCATCTACATCTCTATGATCTGCCCCTTCTTGTCTTATCCCTTCCCAATCCCCTTCTCGCATTCTCCCACATGTCACCGCCAGATCAGTGCCTACTTGTACCAGCTCACCAATCAGCTCCCGTTCTGCTTCTCCTCCTAACCGGTCTTCCACCCCATTCCCTGACATTTCTACCCTCCTCCTCCTCCCGAACAATAACTTTCTCAGGAGGTTCTACCAGGATGCCCTGGGCAACAGCTGGTTCGATTACCTGCAGCTCATTCTAACCCCGCCCCTCTCACACGCGAGATTGTTTGGATCTGGTTGACAGCGCAACGAACGGCAAGCAGCGAGGGACAAATCAGCGAGGGCGTTCCATAAGAATGCTTATCATTTCTTCCCTTGCATTGGATAACATTGCTCTTTTCATCCGCAGGGCTTCAGACATACCCGGTCTGTACGGCCCACCTCTTAACCTTACAATGGCTTTCTTTCTCGAGTAGTTGTATTTTGTAAGCTCCGGATCATCATCAGCAACCAGACTGATGAAATTGCCAACTGTAGAGCTGCTGAATAAAGAGCTAAATAACTCAAAATAATAAAAAATGAAAACCAATTGCAGATTGTCTCAGAAAACGACTCTCTACATCATATTAACAGTTAATTTAAAGGTAAACAACCCCTTTAAGGAACAAAAGTCTTCTACATTTGTAATTGGGTTCATTTAAAGGCTCAGTGCAGATGGATTAAGGGTTTTGTGCAAGAAATCTGCATTGAACCAACAAATTCTCTTTGCTGTAGATTTATTAGGGATATCACTGCAAAAACATTACATTTGCTAACGTCACCTGATCTGGCTTCTAAAGTGTTTAAAATGCAAAGTTCTGTATACAGTGGTAATAATAATCTTACTGGCATGTCTGAGGTTAATGCAGTGTTCATTATCCAACTGGAGATCTGTACAGTGTGCATAGCAACAGGTGAATTACATATTTCAATGACAAATAATCAGGATGGTGGGGGAAAAAAAGCAAAATTAGCCTTAGCCTCCACTCGCTGGCTCATTGGCTTAAAGGGGAAGGAAACCTAGTCAGCGCAAACCCCCCACCCCCCCTCCCGTTTGTTGCCCACCCTCCCTCCTCCCCCCTGGCCTACCCGTCCCGCTGGGCAAATGCCCCTAACTTGTTACTTACCCTTCTGCGCAGGTCCAGTCCAGGGAGTTCACCGACGACATCTTCCATGCGATCTTCTTCCTGCTTTGAACCGCGCATGCGCAGTAGGATCATTTCGCCGGTATGATCTACTGCGCATGCGCGTGACGCCAAAACGCTGTTCACAGCAGGAAGAAGATCGCGTGGAAGAAGATGTCGTCGGTGAACTCCCTGGACTGGACCTGCGCAGAAGAGTAAGTAACAAGTTAGGGGCATTTGCCCAGCGGGACGGGTAGGCCAGGGGGAGGAGGGAGGGTGGGCAAGAAACGGGAGGGGGGTGGGGGGTTTGTGCCGACTAGGTTTCCTTCCCCTTTAAGGCTTAAGAATGCCTGATACAGCCTAGAAGCTACACTCAGCAACTGCCTGTCCTCCCCTAGTAGCCTGAGATGCCCCTCTGTCAGGCCTTGTGGAGCAGGAGGCAGTCCATCAGGACAAGGTCTGGACTAACCCAATATGTGACTATCTATGGCATCTTACAGCAGTCTCCTATCAGTCCTTGTGCAACACAAGACAGTCCACCTCTGCCAAACACCAACTGCTTGCCCTCCTCCAACCCTGTACCTAAACATGTTCACCTGTATAAGATCTTGTGCTGCATGAAAAAGCCCAAGTGATAGGTCAATTTTGACCCGTTTTGCTTTACCAAAAATTCACCAAATATTCACCAAATGTACTGAAGTTGATGGGCAATTTTGTTTGCAACTTTTTCCAAACTGCATCACTTTTTTTTGTTACTATACATTAGCATCTATGGGCGTTTTTTCATGGCCCACCACTGCCAATCACTAACTGCCAGGGGTGCTTCGGGGGTCCTTACCACCATGAGTCGGCCATTCTGATGCTGCCCCCCTGTGGCATACCATTATTATGTGCGGGAGTTGGTGTAGAGGGGGGAGCATTGCTACTGCGAAGAGTGAAATCGCTTTCTCTGCAATAGCAGAGCAGAAAGTCAGATTGAAATATTGGAATTTTGAAGTCCCTGGTAAGTTGCAGGCTGCTGCCACCTGAAGCGAGTGGCACTGCCCCTGCCAACTGCTATCTCCCTTTTCAGCCCTGGAACCCTAACACTCAAAGATGCTCCTCTCTATCAGTCCTTGTGCCACATGACAGCCCACCACTGCCAATAACCAACCAATATCTCTCTCAATATCTCATCAGCTCCTCTCTGGCAAGTCCTTGTACAGCACAATGCAGCCCACCATTGTCACTCACCAGATGCTTGCCTCTGTCTATTAACCCAGTAAGTCTACATAATACTGACACTAAAAATTTCTTTTGAAAATATTAATCTACATTAAAAGTTGCTCGTTTTTTGCTGATAGTTCTGCTTTTGTAAGTAATTATTAATGTTCATAAACCTGACTCTTTTGCCAACCTGACTGTCCCTTCTCAGTCTGCCAGAGTTTCTAATGCTAACAGACTACTGCTGCACAAAAATGGCAGCCCCTCATAGAGGAACATGGGGGATCAGATAGGTAATAGAATTATACCCCAGAATTCTAAAATTATAAATAGCATTCAAAGATAATGTTATGATGGATATAATAAAAGGTTATTTTCTGGTGTTGGTATCTCTTTAATGTGCCTACAAAGTATAAAATATTTAGAGAGGAGGGAACACTTTGCATGACGTACACCTGCACTGCACTAAAACGTCGCTTAGGCAAACTTGCTCTTTAAATGAATTGTAGCAACCCTAAAGGTACATTTATTGCATTGTCTCCTATCTTCTCTTTTTTTTCTTAAATGAGACCTTCTTGTACTTAATAATGAAACATACACATAATGAAAATGGTTTGATTGTCAGACAGTGGGTAATTGCACATGCCCTTAACACAGAGACTGAAGCAGCGCTGTCCTGGTGGCTGGGCGGGTGCAGCAGATGACACACACGTGGAGAGATTTCCTACTGCTCTGTGCAATAAAGCCCTGTGGTTTTCTCAGCTAATCCAACCATCATCATAAGGGCACTGTGACACAGTAATTCACTCTAGAAGTGAGTCATATAATAATCTGTTATCAGAACATGCTCTGATGAAAACCTTCTTTATCATTAGGCAGGTACAAGGGCCTATCATTCAAACGCCACCGATTCACCTTTGTATTTGTCACACTCCATCAGCCATTTCTCTGTGAAATATGGAATTAATTCCATCCTACCCTTTCTGCGCAATTACCAGCCGCAGCAACAAATCTTCTATATTATAAAGATCAGCGGCAGCTTCCAGATACTTATTCTCTGCTGCATATTATGGCATCTATTTTACTTTTCTGCAAAGGTCCCTGCCACGCCAGCCTGATCATTTATATTTTAAACGCTTGAAGACCGAAGACAGACTTTGGGCGACATTGCGTTGTAGTTTAGAAAATGACCACTAGAGGGAACATTTGCTCTTTGTTAGAAAATAGAAGTTGGTTAATGAAACTTAAAGGGATTGTTCACCCTCAAATTAACTTTTATTAAGACATAAACAATGATAATCTGAGACAATTTGCAATTGGTTTTAATTTTTTATTGTTTATGGTTGGGTATCACTACAGAGGAAGAAGACCCTCGGCTGCAGAGGGGCCCAGGAGATATAAGGGGCCATATAAGACCCTAATTAATCATCATCCTTTATTTATATAGTGCCGACAAGATATGCAGTGCTTTACCTTAGTTAAAACAAACAAGGTTTTACAGAGTACAATAGGATTAGAGGGCCCTACAAATTAGAATTTACAAACTAAAGGTTAGGGTACAATTGAGACATTAGGATTTTAGAAACAAAGTTGTGATTTATGACACAGCAATGATTGATTAATTAAGGTACATTGAATATTGAATAAGCTTCTTTAAACAGGTAGCATTTGGAAGAAAGAGAAAGTCTGACAGCTCAAGACAGAGAGTTCCAGAGAAAAACAGAAGCCAGAGAAAGTCTTGTAGACGGGAATGGGCAGAAGTGATGAGAGGAGAAGTGAGGCTAATAAATGAGCCATTTAAAGATGTATTTAGGGGGCATTCAAATTAACTTGCTGTGGGGCCCAATAACCTCTACTTACACCACTGGTATCACTCTCTTTCAGCTATAAATTGTTATGGCTGACATGATAAAATCAAATAGTAATAGATTCTTATTTTAACCTGCCAAAAGCCCCAACACTCCTGTGCTGGTGATAATAAAAACCTAAGAAATAGGTTAAGGAAAACCCAGTGTGGAAGGTGCAGAGTAGAAGCTTCCCACTGTGTATGGTGGGCCCGAGTGCACACGCCCATGATCTTCAGCAGAGGGAGTAAACGCCTGGAAACATCATAAGAAGGCTGGCACAAGCCAGTACAGTAAGCCAAGTATAACATACAGTATATATATATAAAGGAAAATAACCAATGGGAAATGTGTAGGTGGCTACCAATGTACCAATTATAGAAAAGCAATTAAAGTCCAATCAATTTTATTTAGTAATACTATTTGTCCCCCTTTATCTGCATTTCTAATGACAATTTCACTATCATTTTCTAGGTTTTTTTTAAGTTCAAATTTTGTTTATATGCTTATATGGTTGTGTTCCTATAGTTCCTAAGTTACTATGTAAAGTGATACATTTAGAGGATTTACAAATGATTGCTAAAGCTCCCCATAGACGCGACGATTCTTCTTGCCGAACGACCGATTTTAGGGAAGCCCGACCAATCTTTCGAAATTATCGTGCGGTTAGTGGTATTCGAACGATCGCACATCTTACGATTTTTCGTCCGACATCTGTCGGGAAATTAATCGGCCAGGTCAAAAAATCTTTGTCGGTCCCAGTGCAATGTATCTATGTTTGCAGGGCCAAGCAGGCAGCTCCCCTTTGTTTTCCTGGCAAATTGGTCTTTTTAGTTGATGGTAAATTCGTACGATCGTTCTGAGAAGATCGTGGTCTCACGATCAGGATCTGATCTTTTAAAAATCTCAACATCTATGGCCAGCTTAAGTCTGAAACCAAGGTGGGAGCCAGGATGGCCAACACTAGGTTTAAGTCTAAATCAACTTTCTATTCTGCAAAGTTAACCTTTTTCAAAAAAAAAGTGTAGAGTGCAAACTAATCCATTTACATAGTAATTTTGAACACAACCATAAGAAGAAATATCAGTCTACATGTTTGTTCCTGTTGAGGCCCTGTCCCATTCCCAGTCTGCCAGTCTGGTTGTTAAAGGGACCCTGGCAAACACTACTGGAACTATTTTATCCCTTCTTCCACCTCCTCTCCACCTGTATATGTAACCCTGGCTGCTTGAAGGAAGACTCAACCTTTATCCCCAATACCCAGAATAAAGACACACATGGAGCAGCTTTATGGTTAATCTGTGTAAAGTCACAGCTATATTAGTGGAATAAATTGGGCGTTTTTTGATCCTGAGGACGGTAAAAAAAACTCTGAAAAGCTTGAGCCAATTTGCTTCACTAGAGGAAAAAATCCATTCCTGACCCCTTAAAGGCGATCGAATTTGCTCCAGGATCAATGCTCTGTATTGATAAAGGCAAGTAGGGTGAGGGAAAAAGCATACACATATGCACCTTTAAGCTACTTCTGTGAGGAGGGTTTCAACATAGGCTGCACTCTATTCCCCGACAGTCCCTTGGGGAGCTGCTTTTGGATGGATAGAGCAGCTTTCCCCAGCACAGCTCTTAGTTATACCTGAAAGTTCTCATGCACTGACTATCAACCATGTTCCAATATAATTGTACTGTTGGAAAGTTTCTCTGTCCCCCGAAACCCAGCAGGTCAAGGAACTGATAAAGTGTAGCCTATGAAGAAAGACTTCTGACTGGAGCAGCCTCCTGAATAGAGGAATTTAGTATTAGTGATTGTGTGTCTTGGCAGAACTTACAGTATTTTGAGCGCTACGCGCTCTTCTTGTCCTAGGTACGCATGCAGCTGCTGCTGACTTCTCTGCCTTTGGGTTTTTTGGTCTCTTTCTTTGGTGTTTTTGTGGATGTTTTTGGCCACCAGGATGGCTCCTTGGCTCCTGTGCTTCCTGTATTGATGGTGGAGGCCGAAGCAAACTTTGGGAATGCCACAGGGAACACTCGCATAAGTTGATCTAAAAAGTCCTTGTTGGTTGATGCCAGGAGAAAACTCTTTTTAAAGCATTTCTGCAGGATAGGTCTAGGATGGTCGATTGGCAGCCCCCACGAATGACTTGTAACCATGAATGTGTTCTGCAGCTTTAAGGCAGCACTGAGCCAGTAAAGATGGTGCATACGTATCAAACTCATACTTCATCATGGCCAGTGCTGCAATGCCTCTTGCAGCTGTAAGGGCATTGGCTGCTCTAACGATGTTGACTTCTGAACACTCCTTGCTGGAAACTTTCAGAAGTTGCAAAACAAAAGTAGATGGTGAACAGTTGCAGCTTAAACTCCAGTCGGTACAGGATGATCTTCTACAGAAATGTCATGAATGACGGTGTGTAGTGAGTTTCCCCAAACATGTCAAAGAACTTTTCTGGGGGGGGGGGAGTAATCTTCCATGATTTTGATGGCCAAATACAAACACGTAGCCTCCACTGGCTTCAGGATAATGTATTTCAGGATCCTACCAGAGCTGTACCTTGCCATGTAGTTGATGGCAAGGCACAGGATGGAAAAATCCAAAAAAAAGTCTGTGCACCTTAATTAAAATGGTGGTAACTTCCTTCCAGATGGCATCCAGGTGTGTGGGAAATTTGCTGTTGGTATTTCTAGTATTGCTACATTGTTAGTACTATAAGCGAAGAGCATCCTGCTTAAAGTTAGGTAGGTTACCAGAACTTTGACGCCTGCCCAAATCAGAACTAAACAAAAAGAGACACAAAATGAGGCAGAAATAGTGATTTTCTTTGTGATTATTTTCCCAATATCTGCCCTATTCCTGTGTCTTCCAAATGTTACTGTATGTATAGTTGTACTGTACCAAATCCAATGCGGTAAATCTACACCTACCCAAGGTTGCTCTTCTGAAAATGTTTAAATTCATGCTAACAATTCAGATTCATAGATACAGTAGGAGAGCACCCTTGTAAGAAAAGAATAGGGGGCTCCAGTCTGGTAGCATAGCATATTGGAAGGAGGCAAATGATAGGGGTTGGAAGTGAGGGTCAGATGCAAGTTCCCTTAAGTTGGGTCAGTAGAAAGAAAAGATAGCAGCCCAATCAAATCAACAATGCTTGCACTCACATATATGGAACCTGGGTGCAGTTGCCAAAAAGAAGTACTGTAGAGAAAGAACAGGTCTGCACTTACAAGCCTTATACAAACAATATTGTGTTTTATTTCAGGAGTAACATTTCTGCTAGCTCTGAAGATAGGGAGTCTTTATTTTGGTTATTCCTCTATAATGTGCTGATTAAATGTCCAGAATGTCACTGCCTCTCTGCCTTTATAACAGTTGAATGGGCCACAAAGTCACTAATAATGAGCCTAATTAATTTCACCAACATAATCCTCAGTCTTTCTATCTGCAATAAATCTGTTCAAGATCAAAAACACTGGGGGGGGAGAAGAGCTGGTGCTGATTACCGATTACAATCAAGTAACTGAGTATATAAAGAGATAAATGGAGAGTGCATAAATTAAAAGCTTAAAAAATTAAATGATTGAGAAAATGATTAATATAATAAATAAAAATGATCATGTGCAACCCTATTGATCTTACACTCATTTAACCAATGAGGCTACGAATGGGTTTGATATAAGATTAATGGTCTACATTACGCAGAAGACTTTTTTTGTTTATGTCAGATTCTTAAAGGACAAGAAAAGTCATTTTCACTAGGTGCCAATTTGTTATGCACCCCCCAGTGAATAGAATTGCTAACCTTGGACCCCAGACTGGTGCTATTCTTCAAAAAAAATGCACCAGCGCTGGGTGTCTTCTATTGGAGTTCCATCTTTGAACAATTTCCCAATAGTCCCTTTTACTGCCCATGTGCACTCCCCTTAAGTTTCCAGCATCCCAGGGTTGGTGATTAAATTCACCAGGGGGTCCCTACAAAGTGGATCCCCCTAACACACACATCTCCACGTGATTATAATGATCTCTATCCCTTAAAGATTTTTTCTCCCAAGTATGCTTAATGAGAATGAGGCTTGACGATAAGGGTATTCCCAATGCATTTCCCAGCATTTCGCTCTCTTTATCAAAGGAGAGTGATTATTCTTTCCAAATTATCCTGGAGTTTTTCAAATCTAAAAAACAAAAATATAAAAAACTTCAAGACACCAATAAGCTGGCCCTAGGTAGAAACACAAATATTTTGTGTGTAAAGGCACTAGAGGGAGCCTGACTACGCACTGTGATATCATAAGCTAAATCTGAGTGGGTGAAGGGACAGGCCATCTGTACATAGATATATTAGTGCTGTGGAAAATTATGGAGCGAAACAAACTCTCCCCAAAATATATCTAACAATTATTTTTCTCTCTGTTTTTTATGACTTCACATAAATTCGACCGCTGTCCTGGGAATACCTCAGTATTTTATTGATCAAAAGAGATATCTATCTGAACCGTGTTGGTTTCATGAATATTCAGAAAAATCCTTTTCAGACCAAAATCCTTACTACATGATTTTTTATAGTCTCAAATATTTGCAGTGTAAACTCTTCTGGATGTCTTGCCATTAAATCAGATAAAAATGTATTGAGGCTTAACGTTCCTTTAATTACATTTGGCTTGTTAAACTGCTCAAAGCATCAAACTGGAAAACGTCATGATTCTGCCACAAATAAAAAGGTTGGCCACTGATATGGGTCACCTCTAACCGAGGGCAGACCCTACAACAAGGAGTGTAGGGGGTCTAATGACGCCATCACTAATGATCAATTTCAATATATCATAGTATAAAAAGTCAACTTACCAATATTTTGGGGTCCTACATTTCCTTCGGGCCTAATAATATGTAGTTACGCCTCTGCTGTAACCTACACCCAAAAACTGATGTGCACCTGATCTGTCTCTTTTTGTAGGATAAGGGAAGCCATTTAGGAATTTTGTGCACTATACCACACATCTGATGTTAATGCCCAGTGTTGGACTGGCCCACCAGCACACCTGGAAAACTCCCGCTGGGCCCAGGTGTCAGTGGGCCCTCTTGCTTCTAATCATTTAGCCTATTTCATGGTCATTCCCTATTTCCTTATTGGGAAAAATGCTTAATAATGGAAGAATATAGTAAGCAGATATAAAAGACTAGGAAAACAAAGAGGTTGAGTGAGGAGAGAAGGAATAATAGTCTGGAAAGTGGGCCCATGGTCTAAGGTTTTTTTTTGGTGGGCTCCTGGCATCCCAGTCTGACATTGTGTCCGGAGCATCAGTCATTATTTAATACAGTTTCCCTTCAAATTAATGGCGGCTTCAGTGCTGTTTACCAGTTCCAATGAACTCATTTTGTTCCAGTGTTCAGTTTGTCGAGAGATTAGTCATTGGCCTGCAATTGAATGTAAAGGCAACATGCACTAAACTTCCTGGAATTAGCAGCTCATTTATCAAGGCGCAGAGCCTGTATGCCTCCCCGAGTCTCCCTGTAAATACTTATGCGGCTGTTTTTCTTTCCTGGTTACAGAAAGATTCTAATCACAGCTCAGTAGGCTTCACTATGTCTTCACTAAGAGGTTTGGGTTAGATAATAAATATTTGTTGTGTTCTGCGGCTCTATTAACCCTGCATTGCTGTGAGAGCTGCAGTCACCAAAGTAGAAAATAGATACAGTCCTAGAGATTCCAGTCAAGCAGTGGGATAAACATAACAAAAATGCATCTTTATTTCCATGATCTTCATCAGACATGTGCAAAGGAAATAGACACTGCTTTCGATTGACATCATGTTGAACCCCGATAGGCATATCATAGAAGAGAAAACCCCATTTATATTTTCATATACAAACCTTGGTGCTATTATCACTAATCCTACTAGGCAGTAAGCCCAAGCTACATCAGTGGTCCTCAACTGTGGTTCCCAAAAGAGTGAACACTATTCAAGGCATGAATATTTTACCCTTTTACCATTACAGTAGGTCTCTTGAGGAAAAGTATTCCCTACATCATTATATTTTCAGGGCAACGTTGCTGGTAATAAGGGGTTTATCAACAATTTGTTTCTCAGGGATACTTTCCAAGCAGCTTTGATTTAAATACTGTATGTTTCTTGTCTATGCTGTCCTTATGGAAAAGCTTGCATGAATGTGTTTGGCTCCCCCCTTTATCTTCCCTGTCTCCCTCCTTTTCATTTATTTTACACTCCAGCCTAGCTCTGCTTATGATTTATTGACCTACAAAGAGTTCATTATCACACTGCCAGCTGTGTGTCCCCATTCATTTTGTTTATGTTGGTAAGAATAGCTTTCAGGTCGTATGTATGAGATGAGGCAGGCCCCAAGTCGAGGCAGTACAGCTATCCTTTCAAGTTACTATATGTCCATCACTTATCAAAATTATAATCATCTACCCATCTGTCATTACATTTTAATTAGAATGTGGCAGCAAATTCCAAGGCACAGTATGTAAAAGAGAGAGAGAGAAGAAAGAGACATTGATGAGCGATAAAAAATACCTTGCCTGTTAGGGATTCCAGGAATGGCAATGGAATGGAAGAGTAAGCAGCCGTTTAACTTCTTGTTTATAAGTAAGAAAATCAAGTAAAGAATACTAAAAGTAGTAGCTATGCATCTGCTAGTGTGACATAAGTCCCCCATTAGATCAAAAAGAAAGACATTATATTAAAGAGAAACAGAATTATAGCCATCTTAGTCAAAGGGGTGGCTCACTTTTAAGTTAACTTTTAGTATGTTATAGAATGGCTAATTCTAAGAAACTTCAATAGGTCATCATTATTTATTTTTTACAGTTTTAAAATTATTTGCCTTCTTCTTCAGACTATTTCTAGCTTTCAAATGGCGATCACTGACCCCATCGTAAAAGCAAATGCTCTGTAAGGCTACAAATGTATTGTTATTGCTACATTTTATTACTCCTCTTTCTATTCAGGACTCTCATATTCAGATTCCAGTCTCTTATTCATATCAGTGCATGGTTGCTAGGATAATTCGGACCAGAATGCTGAAATTACAAACTGGAGAGCTGCTGAATAAAAAGCTAAATAACTGAAACCATAAATAATAAAAAATGAAAACCAATTGCAAATTTTCTCAGAATATCACTCTCTATATCATACTACAAGTTAACTCAAAGGTGAACAACCCCTTTAAAGGAGAATTCAACCTCCCCACTAATAAAAAACCCCTACTCCCTACCCTACATAGTTCCCCCTCCCTGCATCCCCCACCACGAACAGGTGATAATAAATTGGCCCTAATTACCTCTCGTTGCAGAGTCAGCGGAGCTCGCAGGTGCCATGTTCCAGTTTTTCAGTATTCTTCGGGTCTTCTTTTTTCCTTCAGCAATTTCCGTCACATTTTGCATATGCACAGGTGTCACAAACCAGAAGACTGCCAATACGATGCTCACTTCCCGAAGAAGACCAAAGATGGCGCCCCATGAGCTCTGCTGCGCTGACTCTGCAATGCGAGGTAATTAGGGGCACTTACAGATGTTATCACCTGAGGGGGAGTGGAAGGAGGGGAGGCTATGTAGGGGGTTTTATTAGTAGGGGGTTGATTTCTCCTTTAGAAGTGAAGGATAGGCTAAAAGTAAGTAAACATTATCAGAAAGGTCTATATAAATACACCAGTAATCCCTCAAAGTAACGCTGCTCCGAGTCCTATGTAAAGAAAAACAGCATTTCATTCCTTCTACTGTGTACACATGGGCTTCTGTATCAGACTTCCTGTTTTCAGCCTAAACCTCCAGGGCAAGGGCTTGAGCATGCTCAGTTTGCTCCTCTCTCTCCCTCCTTTCTCCCCTCCCTGCTGTCATCTGAGCCCAGAGCTATGAGTGAGCAAAGAGAGACTCAGACAGGAAGTGCTGTCACACCAAGCTAATATGGCAGTTACTATCCTAAACAAAACAGAGAGAGTTTCTAGAGCTGTTTACTCAGGTATGGTAAAGCATTCTGCAGAATAAATATAGTGTTATAGCTTGCGCTATTGTGGCAAATCTATTGGCAATACACTGCATCAGTAGCTTTCCTTCTCCTTTAAGGCATCCCATTATGGTATCCAAAGAATGGGACCTGGCAGCAGCATAACAACGTGCCACCGGGCCCCCCACCCAAAAGGTTTTAAGAGGCGGGCACAATCGCTCTTGCAACGCCCCCCAAATACCAGCCCACCTGCCGGGCCCCCCTTCACTGGTTGTTGTTGCTCCCCATTGGCTCTCAATTAGGAATGCAGCTCCAGAGGGGAGATTAACGTAACTTAGAGGAAGCAGGCCCTGCGTCCCGGGCCCCCTTATTCCCTGGCGACCCCTAGCAACCGCAGGGTCTGCTTCCTCTATAGTTACGCCATTGGGACCTGGGCTTCTCTGTGCTCGGGTTCAGGTCCCTATTTTTTCTGCTCCACTTACCATTACTTTGAATGTTGGTGCCCTTTGTCCTATCCACACAACAACCACATTACTGAAATGTGTATGCACTTTCAGTGGACATCATAAGGCAGAGAAACAGGGTCTGCTGCCTAAATCCAACTAGATTCTGTGGCCTATTATTAAATGATACCCAAAATGCTAATTTTAATAAGCTGCTTTTTTTGTCTCACAGTCTAGCTCCTGTTGGAACAGGTTTATTAGCATCATGCCTTTGAAGATGATAACTATAAATCCTTATTTTCATGATGGTTGGTATATAAACGCCGACCTTGCCCATTAACGGAAAACATGCTACCAACTAATTACATTTTATTTGATTACTCCAATTTGTACTGCAACCTAATTAAAATACAAGACTTTTAATGATGATGCCATGCTATAAAATAAATGAAGGCAGAGGCCAGAGACCAGCTAGCATGCAGTATTTCATAAAGAATTTCCAATTATAGTTATAGACCTAGGAATCTTTAAATCATATTCATGGCTCATCTTCTATCACAGCAGGTGTTAGAAAGACTAAGGATCAAGGGGAAAAAAGTTACTTTGAAGGTTACAAATGTGGCAGTTTAAAGGGAAAAGCGCAATGTGTGCCCAGACATGCCTGTATAATGGAAACCTGCTGCCATATATTTCCTATAGAGAGAATAAAGGTATAACTTACTGAAAGATCCATACAGAAATTCACTGTATGTCTGCGTTGATACTTATGGGTTGGCGTTGCCATGGTTGTTTACAGTACAGTAGGAGGTCAAAGTGCTTCTTCCTTGGAGCACTGGGATCCTGAGTTGTATTCCTTCCATTTTCCAAAAACATACATGCAGGTTAATTTTCTCCTGAACCTACTGTCACTGGAGGTCTTAGCTTCTAAGTTACTGTACGTAGCACAAAATGAATACAGTTAAGTATATCTTTAAATCCCTTACTATGCAGTAAACACATTAAAAATGCAGTGGTTATGCTCCCCGGAGGTCTGTCTACTGAGGCTGGTAGAGGACTTGCTGCCACTGAATAGGACACGATTAGTAATGAGAGTCACATTGTACTATGCTAAGAAATTGATTGTAATGGGTTGGATGGGACACAGTACCCCAACAATTAAAGCCTGGGTCAATTTAATTAATAAAACCCTACCACCTCTCAAACTTACCTACATGACCCAGGGCTGCCCAGTTAAAGGAAAACTATACCCCCCAAACAATGTAGGTCTCTATAAAAAGATATCGCATAAAACAGCTCATATGTAAAATCCTGCTTCATGTAAATAAACCATTTTCATAATAATATACTTTTCTAGTAGTATGTGACATTGGGTAATCTTAAAAAGAAAATTGCCATTTAAAAAAATAAGGGCCGCCCCCTGAGATCGTAGGATTCACTGTACTCACTCACAAACATACCAACAAACCATACATGTAAGGTCACATGAGCCAATTAACAGACAGAGTTGTGTCTTTTGCTTCCACACTTCTTCCTGTTACAGTTAGAGTTGAAGTATTTCTGGTCAGGTGATCTCTGAGACAGCACAGAGACCATCACGAAATGGTGGCTCAAGGCAAGAGATGTAAAAGGGCAATATTTACTTAAATATATATTCCAGTTTGGTAAGATTCATTAATATGCCACTTAATATGATATGAACTATCTGTTGCTTAAGTGTTCATTTTGGGGGTATAGTTTTCCTTTAAGTTTAAAAAAGATATGGAATCCATAGCTAGATGTCAAGCATGTTGAGATGTCAGTTTCATACACTCTGCTAGTAATACATAACTTGCACACTGTTCCAATTGAGGCATTTCTCAGAAATGATGAAGGATACAATGATAAACCTAAAGCTGCTGTACCCCCAGGCCTGGATTTGTGGAAAGGCCACTTAGGCCCCGGGCCTAGGGCAGCAGGATTTTAGTGGGGCGGCATGCTGCCCAACCAATCCCACATTGGTTCAAAAACACTGGTAATGCACTGCGTATACAATCATTTTGTAAAATTTCCCATGCGCCAATCCCCTTTGCTACAGTCCAGATGATTAAAATTTGCACGAATAAAGGGGAGGGGATAGGGGTGACAAACGGCAGTGAGCCTAGGGGTGCCCACTGTGTAAATCCGGCCCTGTGTGCTCCTAAAAAGTAGAACTTGCGAATGTATGTATATGCTATGGAATCCTGGAAGTGAACAATGTTTAGTTTGTGTTATTGTTCCCCCTTCCCTTGAAAACTGTAATTTAGGGATGCACAGAATCCAGGATTCGGTTCAGGATATGGCCAGGATTCGGCCTTTTTCAGCAGGATTTGGATTTGGCCTAATCCTTGTGCCAGGCCAAACCTAATCTGAATCCTAATTTGCATATGCAAATTAGGGGTGGGGAGGAAAATTGCATGACTTTTTATCACAAAGCAAGGAAATAAAAAATGTGTCCTCCTTCCCACCCCTAATTTGCATATGCATATGCAAATTAGGATTCAGATTAGTTTCGGTATTGGGTCAAATCTTTCACAGGCAGTCGAAACCTTACAATACAAAGCACTGCTGGAATAACCTGCTGAGAAGACACAGAAGACATTTTAAAAAATAACCTTTAGACTTTTAACCAAATTACTTTATACTCCTGCTCAACATGCTGGCAGCAAAATCCCTCCGCTAACATCACAAGATCATTACCTTATAACTAGAGTCTTCAGATGGATTTTTAAACCTCTCAAATTTAATTTTTCTATTGATCTGAAGGACATTAGCAGAAAGAACAGTTACAGCCCTGCCCTTCACTGCAGCTCTATAACATAAGCAAAGAAGAGGGTAAAATGAATAAACAAGAGCTAAAGGGGAAGAAGAAAGAAAATATTGAAATAGAGGCAAATAAAGAGGGAAGTGAAGAAGAAAGAAGGGAAGGTCGCTACTGGCATCAATGGATATGGTGGAATAAATTTCTTCCTAACGTGACGAAATTAACTGCATAAACTTTGTTACAAGAGAGTTCATTTCATTAACCTTGAATTAACCTTGGTAAAAAGGCATTCAACCCTTTCTTGATGTATATACCAGTTAAGGGAGGCAATAGAACAACTTCACAGCTCTCACTATAAAGAACCCTCCTTTCTTGCAGTCTCAAGGGACGCCCTTGTGTCCTCTGGAAAGACCGACGTGTCCATTAAAGTAATAATTCTCTGCAATACCTGCCACTTTAATCATTGTCAAGCACCCACGTTTCCATTCTTTTGAAACATTTCTAATATTTTTCGTTTTCAGGAGGTAATTCTCTGCCTAGCCCTGTGGCGATAAATAGCAAATCAGCTCTCTAATTTCCAAAATGATTGTATTTTTCATGTTTTATACCATTGTCATTCTTCTTTTGTAATTTTTAGATTAGTTTCCCCCAATTTCTTGTTCAGAAAATAGCAGTGAAAGAATGCCTCTATTCTAGGTTGGTGTGAAAATTGTAATGATAAAATTATAATTCCTTATGTGTAGATATCTACACTATTGTGCTTGGAATCATATATTTGCCTTTTAAATCATTTTTGTTGAGATAACAAAACACATTTGGACACTGGTATGTAATCTCTTATCCGGAACCTGATCTTCAAAAATTTCAGGACAGCTCTCTCCCATAGGGGCAAATTCACTATGAGCCGAAAATGCGCTAGCGATGGCTTTGCCGCACTTCGCCAGGGCTGCGCAAATTCGAAGTTGCACACAGGTTATCGAACAGTTGCGAAGTTGTGCTAGCGATAATAAGATAAGCAGTCCGAAGTTACGCTAGTGATGCCTAACGGCGTGCAGTTAAAGTACAATGGACGTATAAGATGCAGCAACTACATTACACTACACATGGGCAGGGAAACGTAATAAAATTTAATAGAGGTCTTATATTGCCCTACACATATGCCCACTGTATAGCTTAGGTGCCAAATGTAGGGTGGAAGGAGGGTACCCCAAAAAAATTACGATCTTTTTCAGCCTATCACCCAGTAAAAAACGCAAGCGTTTTTTGGGACTTAGAGGAGTTTGTCAAAAAAAAAAGTTGAAAATTGCACTATTGCACTTCGCCTGGTCTAAGCTGGTGAAGTAAAGTCTGGCGCAAGAGGTAACTTTCAGTAAAATCCGCAAGTTAGTGAATTAGTGTGTCGCATTGTTGATGCGACGCGACATGACTGTCAGATGCAGCGTCACAATCCGATAATAGCATTACTTACCTCATTTCTGTCGCATCCGACATGACACCTGCGTTTTTGCGCTTTGCGTCGGATCGCTCCAGAATCGTCCGTGGTGTCCTGCCCTTAGGGGGTTATTTATCAAAATCTGAATTGATCTCCTTTATTTCTGAAATATACTCTGGCCAAATCTGCACAGGTTGTTTCCCTTTATTTATCAGTACATTTTCCGAAAATTTCCAGTGCAGGAAAAAACTTTAAATAAGCTTTAGAAATTTGGATCGTACTAATTTTTCGGATTTTCCGGCCTCAAAAACCAAGAAATCTTCGGATTATTGCACGAAACACAGCGCAAATCAGGATATCTTCGGGACTTCTCTCATTGACTTATATACAACCTCGGCAGGTCTGATTTTCAGATTTGGACTTTTTCTATCCTCAAGGTACAATAAATCATTTTTTCACTAAAAATTTATATTTTATAGCCAAAAGTTTTTGGCATTTGGACTTTAATAAATAACCCCCTAAATCTACTAGAAAATTATGTAAATATTAAGGGGTAGATTTATCAAGGGTCGAATAGTAAATTCGCATTCAAATTTGAATTTACGAGTTTCAAAATTCACACATTCGAATTTGAATCCCCCTTTTCGAACGTAAATGTGAGATTTATCACACCTTGACCACGGAAACAGTCCTAATGCAAATATTCTCCACCTAAAACCTGCCAAGTTTATGTACAAGTCAATGGCAGAGGTCTGTTGAGTCATTTGGAGATGTTAATAGCCTTCCTGACATTAGAGGGGGTTTTTTTTGGGAGAAGAACTCTATTTTTACGAATCGAATTCGAATTTTCAGGTCGGAACCATTTGATCGAATATTGGACATTTGATTATTTTGTATATTTGAATGAAAAAAACTGACATTAATTCAACATTCAACCTTTGAAAAATGGGCTTCTAAATAAACCCAATAGGCTGGTTCTGCTTCCAATAAGAATGAATTATATCTTAGTTGGAATCAAGTACAAGCTATTGTTTTGTTATTACAGAGAAAAATATATTTTTTTTGTTTTTAAAAAAATTAGGATTATTTGATTATAATGGAGTCTATGGGAGACTGCCTTTACGTAATTCGGAGCTTTTTGGATAATTGATTTTCTGGATAATGGATCCCATACATGTAGTAAAATTAGGGATGCACCGAATCCACTATTTTGGATTCGGCCTAACCCCCGAATTCTTTGTGAAAGATTCGGACGAATACCGAACCAACCCCTAATTTGCATATGCAAATTAGGGATGGGAAGGGGAAAACATTTTTTAATTACTTGTTTTCTGACAAAAAGTCACACGATTTCCCTCCCCGCGCCTAATTAGCATATGCAAATTAGGATTTGGGTTCAGCTGGGCAGAAGGATTCAGCCGAATCTGAATCCTGGCCGAATACCGAACCGAATCCTGGATTCGGTGCATCCCTAAGTAAAATCATCATACTTTGTTTATTTAATGTTTCAATATTAAAACATCCCCCATAATAGATCCCATACCTGTACCAGGCAGTCCCTGAAATAAACTACTTGTGAAAGGCCTGAACCACTAACCCATTTTAACCAAAACAAAACTGTTTTGGCAGCGCGTTTCTGAGCAATTCAATTAGTGCACTAAGGTGACAACTTTTGGCCTAGTCAGCGATTTCACTGATATACAGCAAGTCAGGTTGTGACACTGCAGAATGCATTTCCCAGAGCTGTACCCACGCAGCATTTGCCAATTCCTCATTAACCGTACACTGTGTATTGATCACCCCATACAGTAAATTAAATTGACGTATTGTGATTCTGTGCAACAAAGAGAACCCTAACGAGAAGCGGAATCAAATCTAAATCAACTGAACTGAACTGAGAGGAGGGTCAATCATTTTGAGAGCGGCACCAAATGGCACAGCAGGAGTCACATCATGGATTTTATCATGTAAATGAGGAGATTATTTACAATTTATAGAAAAGCGGCCTATTATCAGACTTGGAGGGAAAGCGATTGTTCTAATCAGGCTAATGGCAAAACTGATGGGAGTTATTGGAAGGGATAATTATTCACGTTTTATAGTTTTGTTTTTATTCTTCTCACCAACATGCGAGCTGGTATTAAATTTACTTTATTTGTTGTTTGGCATATTATTTAATGCATGGCCTTTACTTTGAAAAAATAAACTTTAGAACCAAATGATGTAGCGGTGAATAATTAAGCAATGAGTCACCTTTATGGATATTTATTGTGGTGGCAAAACAGCCCACCTTCATTATCAACTGTCTGCAGTATACCATCTAATGGACACGTGTGGGCACCATCTCTCCCTACTATACCTGCTATCCGACAGCCCCTTCCCAAAGACTATTGTCCCACTGTTACTATAGGCACCATCTTTCCCTACTATACCTGCTATCCCACAGCCATACTCCCTTCCCAGAGACTATTATCCCACTGTTACTATAGACACCATCTCTCCCTACTATACCTGCTATCCCACAGTCACACTCCCTTCCCAGAGACTATTATCCCACTGTTACTATAGGCACCATCTCTCCCTACTATACCTGCTATCCCACAGTCACACTCCCTTCCCAGAGACTATTATCCCACTGCTACTATAGGCACCATCTCTCTTTACTATACCTGCTATCGCACAGACACAGGTCCTTCCCAGAGACTACTATACCACTGTTACTATAGGCACCATCTCCCTACTATACCTGCTATCCCACAGTCACACTCCCTTCCCAGAGACTATTATCCCACTGTTACTATAGGCACCATCTCTCCCTACTATACCTGCTACTGCTATCCACAGTCACATTCCCTTTCCAGAGACTATTATCCCACTGTTACTATAGACACCATCTCTCCCTACTATACCTGCTATACTACAGTCACACTCCCTTTCCAGAGACTATTATCCCACTGTTACTATAGACACCACCTCTCATTACTATACCTGCTATACCACAGTCACACTCCCTTTCCAGAGACTATTATCCCACTATTACTATAGACACCATCTCTCCCTACTATACCTGCTATCCACAGTCACATTCCCTTTCCAGAGACTATTATCCCACTGTTACTATAGACACCATCTCTCCCTACTATACCTGCTATCCCACAGTCACACTCCCTTCCCAGAGACTATTATCCCACTGTTACTATAGACACCATCTCTCCCTACTATACCTGCTATACCACAGTCACACTCCCTTTCCAGAGACTTTACAGCAAAACTGTACTAGTTCTGATTAGCTACAAAGAATGTTATGCTCATATGGCTGCCAGCTACAGGACGCTACGGCTCATTTACTGGTTACTGGCATGGATTTTACAGCTCACATACTTTTCAGCTGCAAAGACTCATCTGCATATGAAAAGGATTTTACTGCTCATGTGGTTCTTAAGTGTTATGCCTGTACCTGCAAGGCATAAAAGTTGATAAATTCATTATCAACTTTAACATTAAACAGTGATGCAGAGTATGCAAAAGAAAACATTTTAAGCCCCTTTTATTTTGACATCCTAAATTGTGGGGGGCCTAGTGATATTTAGTTACCCCATTATTTCCTTGTATAAAAAGTCAATGCTTTATCAGTGTATTTCCTGGATACAAGGGCAGGTTCTTTATCCAAAACCTGGTCCACCAAGATTTTTTCTTTAGAAAAGACAGTTTTTCTCCTCTTTGTTTCTATTGAATTCATCGATCTATCCAGCATACAGGCACAACAGGGAGGCTGACGGCACAGACAAAGGCAATGAGCTCAAAGCTGTGTGACTGGTTTGAATCTGACCAGGGTTCATTTTCAGCAGGGTTGCCAGCCCAGTTCCTTTTTTTTTCTTATGCCTGAACATAAGGTTATGTAATATTTTTCAATTAAAAAAAAAACAGCCCTAAATTTGGCAACATGAGATTCAGGAGGCATTGTGATTTTGGCCACAAAAGAAACTGAACTCTACTTAAAGGAGAAGGAAAGGTAAAATACAAATAAAGTTGTACAGATTGTGCATGAGTATAATATCCTTTTCTTCCCCCATGAGAGCAGCGATACTACGGCCAGGTGGTACAAGGCAACATCATCGTTGGACTAAATTCAGTGCAGTTCAGACAGGGATACACATTTTAAAAATTACCTTTCCTTCTCCTTTAAACCCAGGCAATGACTAGCACTTTTCCTTTAAGGAGAGGAAATTTCTCTGCATAAATTAAAGTTAGCCCTTTGAACCAGTCTCTCCTATTCAATCATACACCGTGGTTTATTTACACTCTGGTTAAACCAGACTGGCACTGCAAACACAAATTATACCATGCCAGGAGATCCCTTTGTGTGACTGTCCAAGATTCTGCAGACAAAGTAATCACTGGGCAAGACTGAAATGAAAAAAAGAACAACAAAAAAAGGTCACTTTTTGCACGATTGTCGTTATCCACACAAAAATCCTTCGGATGTCAGTGGCACAAATAAGCTTAAGGGACTGTTTAACCTGGTTATGTGTGAATGTGACAGGGACCTTAGATTGTAAGCTCCACTGGGACAGGGGTTGATAAAAATAAATAATCTACAGGTATATCCCTTATTCGTAAAGCGGTTATCCAGAAAGCCGTCTCCCTTAGACTGGAGTTTAATCAAATAATTAAAATATTATTATTCTCTATAATAACAGATTATACCTTGTCATTGAATCCTATTGGGTTAATTCATATTAATATGATTTTTTTAAGTAGATTTTAGGTATAGAGATCCAAATTAAAGAAAGATTCCTTATCCAGCAAACGCCAGGTCCCAAGCATTCTGGATAGCAAGTGCCATACCTGTATAATCTTTGAAAAGAACTGTGGAACATGCCAGCGCTATATAAATAATGCATATAATAATGGAGAAGAGTATATGCCATTAAGTCACTGGCACTACCATATCTTACCACACAATCCATAAACAAGATGGGCTCGGCCAGTGCCGGACTGGGAGGAAAAAGCAGCCCTGGCAAAGGTATCAAAGCGGCCCATGTTTCTTTCCATTGCATTAGTAGTCCTATACAGTATATTCCCCCAGTCACTCATAAACAAAGCAGCATTTTTTTCAACCACATAAACTAGCCTGTCTCTAAAGTTTGGCCCAGTTCCATGCCTGTGTGATTGTGAAACCAGATCAGCAAAATGCAACTGCATCAACCCAGCAAAGTTGCACAGCTTGTTGGATCTTAGATAGGAAAGGAGTGGGATTAGCCCTTCTGTGTGGAGATTGGGTATATGGTAGAGTTCTTGGCCCCTCCCTATATCACCCACGTGTAGGGTTGCCACCTTTTCTGCAAAAAAATACCGGCATTCATATATATTTATATTTTTTCCCTATTAATAACATTGGGATCAGCCATCATTTTTACCGACCAGGCCAGTAAAATGCCTGCCAGGTGGCAACCCTACCCGCATGTGCACTAACAAGTACAAGCATTGGCTTAGCTGTGCATGTCCATTACGAACATCTCTTTTACATTTCTAAAGCTAGTGGCTTATTTACATATAAAAGACTGACCTCATTTGCATTTACCAAGCAGCACACCGGGCATTTGCCCAAACCCAGGCTGGCACTGGCCAAATATTGGAACATTTACCATAGGACTTAGAATACGGTTGGCACTGGCCAAATACTGGCACATTTAGCACAGGACTCAGAATAAGGCTGGTACTGCACAGGTAAGTGAATATTATCACAGGACTCAGAATAAGGCTGGTACTGCAGAGGTAAGTGACATTTTTAGAACAGGACTCAGAATAAGGCTGGTACTGCACAGGTAAGTGAATATTATCACAGGACTCAGAATAAGGCTGGTACTGCACAGGTAAGTGAATATTATCACAGGACTCAGAATAAGGCTGGTACTGCACAGGTAAGTGAAATTTTTAGAACAGGACTCAGAATAAGGCTGGCACTGCACAAGTAAGTGAATATTATCACAGGACTCAGAATAAGGCTGGTGCTGCACAGGTAAGTGAATATTATCACAGGACTCAGAATAAGGCTGGTGCTGCACAGGTAAGTGAATATTATCACAGGACTCAGAATAAGGCTGGTACTGCACAGGTAAGTGAATATTATCACAGGACTCAGAATAAGGCTGGTACTGCACAGGTAAGTGAAATTTTTAGAACAGGACTCAGAATAAGGCTGGCACTGCACAAGTAAGTGAATATTATCACAGGACTCAGAATAAGGCTGGTGCTGCACAGGTAAGTGAATATTATCACAGGACTCAGAATAAGGCTGGTGCTGCACAGGTAAGTGAATATTATCACAGGACTCAGAATAAGGCTGGTACTGCACAGGTAAGTGAAATTTTTAGAACAGGACTCAGAATAAGGCTGGCACTGCACAAGTAAGTGAATATTATCACAGGACTCAGAATAAGGCTGGTGCTGCACAGGTAAGTGAATATTATCACAGGACTCAGAATAAGGCTGGCACTGCACAAGTAAGTGAATATTATCACAGGACTCAGAATAAGGCTGGTGCTGCACAGGTAAGTGAATATTATCACAGGACTCAGAATAAGGCTGGCACTGCACAAGTAAGTGAATATTATCACAGGACTCAGAATAAGGCTGGTGCTGCACAGGTAAGTGAATATTATCACAGGACTCAGAATAAGGCTGGCACTGCACAGGTGAGTGAATATTTAGCACAGGTTCCCAGTTTCAGAACAAGTGAGTTTGTATCACGTGGCAACTCCCCTCCAATGAAAAGCTCCCATTGGTTTCTCCGGTACCGGTACAGAACAACAATAGGGTTTGGCTTTACCTTTTGTTCGCAGGCACCTGCTGTCTCGTAACATTTACACAGCGCAGTGATGATAACAAACTCTACCTAAAGCGCTCTGCCCCCACCGCACAGTTCGTGTACTCCAAGCTTTCCCCAGACACTGCCCGGAGGCGCCCCTACTGCCCATATTTCCCCAAGCACCAGTCTGACAACTAACAATAGGACTAGGTTTAGGCGCTCGGCACTCTACCTCCTTTGATTGGCCCACCGGCGGCACGTGACGGAACTTTCAGCCAATGGCGGTCGGGAGGCGAGCTAAGGCTTCCCGTGACCAAGCGTTGATTTCTCATTCAAATCGCGGTAGAGCTGCAGGGGCAGTGTTGGAGGGGCATTACAGCAGGGGCAGGAAGCCGGGGTAGGTGAGCAGCGAGAGCGCACGTATCACTTGGGCAAGGATGCCCTGACTGAGTGCCCGCGTGGGGGAAGAGCTGGTTATTTCCCAGGATGCCGGGCAGGAACAGGTACAACCTGGTGGATGATGGATGTGATTCCCGGGTGCCGCTGCACAATGAGGATGCCTTCCAGCATGGCATTCACTTCCAGGCAAAGGTGAGTCCGACAGGCTGCCTTTCCCTTTGTGCCCAGTGCCAGTCTCTGCCTTCTTTGTGCCCATTGTGTCCCCCTGCTCAAGTGATTGCCACTTCTGCCCACTGTCTCTGTGCCCACTTTGTGCTTCTTACTTCAGGCCCACCCACTGGTACAGTGCCATTCCTCTGCTGCCCCGCCCCACTGTACAGTACCCAGTCTCTGGCACTGCTTCTGCCCTCTCTCTTTGTCTCTGTGCCATTCCTCTGCTGCCCCACTGTACAGTGCCCAGTCCCTGTTGCTCCTGTGGTAACCCCCCCTGCCCATCCATCCTCTTCCCAGCCTTCTTATCTGTGTCCAGCTGGTGCTACCCTGTTACCCGCTCCTCCAAATAATGGCCATTCTATACTGCCCAAGGACCCTGCACTGCCCTCTACAGTCCTGCCATTTTCTCTGCATTGTGTCCAGTCTCTATTGCCCTTAACATGTGCCCTGACCCACCTGCTGTTCTGCCCAATTCCCTTCTGTCCCCAACCAGTGCCCAGTCACTACATCCCTTTGTCTCTGCTGCCCTCTCACGTGTGCCTACTCCCCTGCTTCCCTAACCTAGTGTCCTGTCCATCCACCTGCTAGTCCCTCTGCAAAGTGCTGCCCAATTCCCTGCCCACAGCACATGCCCTAAAGCTGTGCCTGAAGCACCTCACTGCCCCCCGGGAGAGTAGGAAATCTTAGGGCTTGATCTTGTGTTGGTGTTTGAGACTGGCTCTTCTGCTCCTGCTTTTCTTAGTATTCACATATTTTGCTTACTGAATTCTGCTTTCTCCCTTGATAATCTTATCAGATCTGATGGATAGATTCATTTTTTACCAAATGTGTGTCAAAATTAACCCAGTGCAAGGATAAGTGCAAGATCGATATCCCTCCAATCTGTCTGGCCCTGTTCTCTGATTCTGACAAACGAAACAGCATAGCAGGAGTCATTTCATCTCCTTGGTCCAGCTGACTTCCTCCACATTGTTCATGAGTCAGAACCAGTAGTGCATAGACTTGAAACCACCAGGAAGATACTGCTTGCAATAGCAATTAGGTTAACATGTAACTCTAAAACTTGCCAATACTTATTATATATATATATATATATATATATATATATATATATATATATATATATATATATATATATATATATATCTATATATCTATATATATATCTATATATATATATATATCTATATATATATATATATATATATATAAAATATATTTTCAGTGAACCAGAGTTCCCCTTCATGGCTTGAAAAATTCCATGCCTTCTACATGTTCCCTTTGGCCCATTTGTTGATGTTTATGAATAATGTCCTGGGTTGTAACTTTTTTTTTTATAAATGTATCAACTGTCAGCTCACATAAAAAGCAACACTAACCAGACTGGACTGATTCAAAGTAACTTTTTTTACGATTATTTCTTTGTTGCTACATATTTATTATCTGTTTTTACTGAACATAGTGTAAAATGTGCACAATTTGCTGTTAGTCTTTTTTCTTTTCTTTTTTTTTTTTTTTTTTTTGAGATATTTTCTCTGCATTTCTCAGGCTGGGCATGTCAGCAGTTATCTTGTATCCAGGGTTAAATTACCCTAACAACCAATCAGCAGCTAGGAAATCAGAAGATGAATAGGAAAGGGTTTGAAAAGAAGGAAAAGCGGTAAAATATAAGAGCAACCATTGTTGCTGGAGTTGGTCATCCCTGACAAACAGCCTTTGTTGAATTTTCAGTTGCAGCCTGGGGGGTGGAATAGAAACCTGAATCATTCATAAAGCATATAAAAGAAATAAAAAATGAACATTTTCTTAGAACAGATCTTTGCATATAATTTGTTAATCTGTTTGATTTTAACCTGAAGCGGATTGACACTGGCACTGTGTATGAGACATCTTTCATTGGATTGTGCCATGGACTGTCTGGTTTCCGTGGTCAGTGTCCTTGGTTACTGGGTTTGAGGGAACGGGCACAGCAGGTGTGACAACCGCTATTTCTGACTGATTTCTCTGTTGTTGGAGGGTTCAGGATTTAGGATTTGGCTCAGATGGCAGATAACTGGGGACACTGGTGACAGTAAGGCGGTTTCAATTACCATATGGATTGTGTCTCTTCTAAAAGTTCTATGATCTTTTTGGGTCTCAGTGACATGTCCCTGGTTATAGTGAATCCTTCTGTGTTATTCCTGGTCATCCTCTTATTCTACTAAACTCCTCCATTGATCCAGGTCTTCTCATACTGTGTCCAGGAGCTTTATTCTGGCTATTTGTTCTTCAAGTGCAATGTTAGACTAGATTTATTTGGTCAAATATCCCTTTAGATCAGTGGTCCCCAACCAGTGGCTGGTGAGCAACATGTTAAGGTGGCCATACACTGGTAGATTAAAGCTGGTGATATCGGTCCATATGACCAATTCAGCATCTTATCTGCCAGTGTGTGGGGGCTTTTGACGGGTCTCGCTGATCGATATCTGGCGCAAAAATCATTCAGGGAGGTCAGATTTTTCTGACGATTGAGGAACTCATAGGCTAGTTGATGCAGTCCTCATCTGTCGGCCCCCGTTCTCTTCGGCCC
Organism: Xenopus petersii; assembly: GCA_038501925.1. Lineage (NCBI taxonomy): Eukaryota > Metazoa > Chordata > Amphibia > Anura > Pipidae > Xenopus > Xenopus petersii. Next base: position 76,332,532 of record CM076687.1, on the reverse strand, counting down.
CATGACCGAATGATTGGATTAACCCATTATCGCCCTGCAGTTGGTTGAAATGTCGGGGAAAGATCCGCTCATTTGACGACCTAGCAAAAGGAGAGGATCTTATCATGTATGGCCGCCTTTTCTCACCAACCACGTCGATGTTGCTCCCATTGGCCTCAAAGCAGGTGCTTGTTTTTGAATTCTTGGCTTGAAGGCAAGTTTTGGTTGCCTAAAAACCATGTCTTCTGCCAAACACAGCCTCCTGTAGGCTGCCAGTCCACACAGAGGCTACCAATAGCCCATAAGTGGCACCTCTGGGAACTTTATTCATGCTTATGTTGCTCTTCAACTTTTTTTAAATTTGATTGTGGCTCACTGCTAAAAAAAAAAGCTTGGAAATCCCTGCCTTAGTCGAATGGTGCCATTACAATTATAAATCATAGTAACATTTCATTGGATAAGGAACTTTGCTATATAGACTTCATTGCAGCCCTTTCTCTTGTAGCACTTTTTTATTTTATTTATCTGTTATTTTAAAAGAGCACGTCTACCCAAATATTGTTTCCTACATCCAAATATTGTTTCCTATATCCTGTTGTAAAAGACTTTTCAAGGTACATGTAAATGCAATTGCTATGGAAAACAATATTTGCCTGCACTCCTGGTTCTGACTCCCAAACCAATGTAGCAGAAGCTAGCTGGAGGAGAATTGATTTTCTGCTACACTTTTGGGCATCAGAACCAGAAATCAGAAAAGGACAAAAGAATGTAGAATGCAGCTGGGGAGGAGGCTGTAATAATCAGTGAATTGTGGTGTTACTGTAACTAAATGCCTGTTTTTCTTAGCAAGTGATTAGGGCTGGTTTAAAGCCTTACTTTACTGTAATCACTGTCTGCTAAATGGGTTTTTCCTTGGCTCCTCTACAAGATATTGAAGCTTGGTTTATAGTTAGTGCATCAGCGGGCTGTCGCATGTTCCGTGGCTCATTGTCTCAGCCCAGTGAATACTGTAGATCTCAGTCTCCAGGGGTGCCCCCCCCAAAAAAAAAATGTGTATTAAAGCTTTCAATTCAGTGGATGCATGGCTAGAGCAGATCAATTGTCAGCAGCTCAGAGAGTTCACAGAGGGTTACGGCAGTGAAGAAAGCATGGCAATAGCACAAAATAACCTCCTTACCTTCACGGCTACAAAAAAATGGTAATTCAAGGGCATCAAGCATTATTACTATTATTTCATTCAAAAAGTAAAGGGAAACCACACCTAAAAAGTCATTGCTATTGAATGCTGCCACCTATGTAGACCCTTAGGAGAGTAATATCGGATTATCTTGGTATAGGAGCGCAGAACTGTTCTTTTGGGGTCTGCAAAGCCTCCCCATTGCATATAAAAGAACAAATGCAGATTGCTGTATTGTAGGAATGCAATGACGCGGGAATGTATCACCATGGGGGAAGAAATATGATGAATAATATTGGATCCTGCTGCAAACTTGTATCATCACGTATGGAATGTAGGCAGCCCGGAGACCGGGGACTATGCCAGTACCGTGTGGGATTGGAGCATTGGATGCGTTTGCTTATGTCTCAAGGCCAGCACTGAAATGAAGAAATGATGATGTCTTCATGCACTTATTATTGATTGTGTGTTTATTCGTGTGGGTGGAACTGAGGTTATGGATTATAGAATCTTCCTTTTCTGTATATTTGTATTTATACATATGGGAAGGAGGTGCCATATTGATTCCCTTAGACAGTACAGTATGAGGGTATAGCTTACTGTGTGCCCAGAACATTCCGTCTCTGTATATTTGTATTTATACATAGGGGAGGAGAGAGGTGCCATATTGTTTCCCTTAGACAGCACTGTATGAGGGTATAGCTTATTGTGTGCCCAGAACATTTCTTCTCTGTATATTTGCATTGAATTATAAAGATAGAAATCAAGCAGTAGGCCCACATTCTCCATAGTTCAAGACAGCCTGTGGATCCTGGGAGTTACAGTTAAACTACAGCTAGCTGGAAGAAACTTGAACATATCTGATGTTGATGCTCAAAATGTTTGTGTTTCACATATTTATTTCCACTTTCGGTATGGTCCTTGGTCAAATGCTCTAACTATCGATCCTTAAAACTGGACCACCGTGTCCAGGGTATCTTCATGTTGCTATGACATTATTGTGACCACAGCCTCTAAGTTGTCTTTGTTGCTTGTGCACTGATTAACTGTACATGAGTTTAGCTTGCGTATGCACAGGGCATTTCTTTGCAGTCCCCTGTGCTGGTGTCTCTCAATCAACCTTCTCCAACCTACCTGCCATTTAGCTTGTAGCCTGTCCATCCTGTCAGCCTGTTCATGCTTGACTGCAAAATCCCCCTGTATCTGCTTAAATACAGCTGTCTAAAGTCACTTTTGCATGATGGCATCAGAGAAGCAAGCAAAGTTCTCTATATGGTGTATATGGCCTTGGGTCTAAATATAGCTGTGAGGAGTTGGTGCTTGGTACATGGCAAGGCCAACAAACAGATCTGCACCTGATTTGGCCAACAACATTCTGGGCCAAATCATGATGATCCCATCATAACTGGGGGGCTAAAGAGGACTACCCGGAGAAGACTATTGATGCACCAATGCTGTCCTTTCCTAATGATGGATGTCTGGTTGACTTTCAGCCAGATTTTATTTGGATGGTCCATTGGGAAGGTACTAAGGACGTGGTCAGGCCGACAGCCTTTCTTATTTTGGGTGCCACTTTAACAATGTCTTTCCTTTACATCGATGTTGATGTAACTGGAGCCCCCACAGGCCTGATGTAACCCTCAGAGGAATTGTTATGGCCCCCAGAATGCCGGATCTCCACAGACCTCTTTGTATGTCTTCATGGCTCTTTGTATATTTTCTAATAGCGAGTTATTGCCCCAGGGCATGGGAAAAAGCAGCACATCACAACATTGCTTTATATGATACTGTGGGGATAGACAAAATAACTGTAAGACCCTACTTTTTGTGATGCCTTCACAAGCAACCAGTTACAGACTGGACCCTCAAAGGATTCTACACATACTCATTGCCTACCTATGGTATGGACACACCATCTTTTATTTGCTCTTTCTTAAAATTCTTTATTTCAGTATTTGTCCCTGTCTCCTTCAAGCTTCACAAGCACAGCATTGTCCTGACTAATTATACAGCCTAAAGAGCCGCAGGTAGAAAATTCCATCCTTGCCAAAAAAAAAAACATATGCAAAGCCCTTATGCTTAAATTTAGAAAGTGATACAAGCCTAACCCTGCTGTTGATTGATTGGTCAGCTCTTTCAGGGAAGCAAAAGAGAGAATAAAAACAAAGAAACTTTGTCATTTTCGGGTTTGGTTCTTTTAAGTAATCCGGCATGTTAAGCCCAGCGTGAACTGTCTTAAGACCCAAGGGGCTGAGCAAACTCATGGAAAAGCAAATATGAAAGTGCTGGGCTGGTATTATGCAGTTGAAACAGATGAAAAAGCAAAACTAAATGCAAATCTCAATGCGGCATCTGTGATTTTTTTTTGCTGTGACCTTGATCAAGTTGGCAGTTTAATGGTATGGTTACCTGTAATGTTTACCCCACCTTAGAAGTTGTGTATCCTATGTCTCATTAGACATTCAGGGACCATCCTTTGCCCATAGATGGTTATAGTACCACATTATATGAAGGTTATATGAACCTTCCCAGGATGGGGCCCTTTGAGATCCTCCTGTTCTTTTGACCCTGGATTTCATACCTGGCCAATTTAGGCTTTGAAAGTTATAATGTGCTTTATGGCAATATTTTGGTTTAAGTTCACCTTTGTGTTTTCTTGTCTGTGCAAGCCCCCACTATCTTAACTTCTCATAATACACATTCTTTCACATTTCTTACCTTTCCTTGTTATAAGGATGCATGCAGAATGCATGCCTCAACCCAGTACGTTGAGCCTACTTGGTGGGGGGGGGGGTAGTTTCACAGTTTGGAAACCACTGAGGTTATGGTATGGATGAGCTCTGCTCATCTCCATTTAGGCAGTCCCATATCTTTTCCTTCTGCTCAGTTGTCATACACAGAAGGATATGAATAAAAGTTACTCTTCTGGACAGCCAGATCTGAGACTGATTTGGCTAAGCATGCCAATCATTAGGCCAGGTTGGGCATAGTGCCCATGAAGGACTGATGGCCTTGGATCACAGCCACTGCCTGATGCAGTCCGTTGCTAATGCAATTCCCTTTTCCTGATTGATATTTTAATCACCCCCTATCACATATTGTATGGAAAACTGGTTTGGTCCCATTCAATGGCAATTGGGACTGCCAGCTTGATAAAGAGATCTGATGTCTGCCCGTGTATCGGCACATTAATCCTATGTTTCTGCCTTGTTTAGAGCAGAGGTCCCCAACCCTTTTTACCAGTGAGCCTCATTCAAATATAAATAAAAAATTGAAGAGCAACATAAGCATGCAAAAAGGTTCTGTTGGTGTCCAATATGGTCTGTCATTATGGTAGCCCCTATGTAAACTGGCAGCCTACTGGAGGCTGCGTTTGGCCGTAGTGGTTTATATGCAACCAATACTTGCCTACAAGCCAGGAATTCAAAAATAAGCACCTGCTTGAAAGCCATTGGGAGCAACATGCAATGCTCACAAGCCACTGGTTGGGAATCACTGGTTTAGAGGTTGGGTATTTTCTCCAGGTCTACCAGACCTTTGGTCTCTGCCTGATCTTTGTATGTTGAAAGGTAATAACCCAAGTATTCATTTATGTCTGAAGTCATGCGTCATTTTACTCTGAAAATTGGATTGGCATATTCATTCCTCTGGGTATTCTCTCAGCTGTGTCTATTACAAATCCTTTCAATATGCCCAGGGAGTCGGATGCTCTGCAGGAATGTTGATAAGGTCTGATGAGTGAAGGAAATTCCAGACATGTAAAACCTTAATAACTGGCCTTTTATAGATGTTTGCATTGATATGCAGCCGGCACATTAATATTTGAAGATAGATTGAACCATTTAAACACCTAAAAAAATCTTGCCTAGAAAGATCCTGCTTAAATATATATATTTTTTATTTTTTTTGCTCGGTTTTTGGCTGGTTAGCCCTTTAACAAGGAAAACACTTGATATGGGGGGGGGGTGCATGCTTACAATAACAAGCTTGAGATGAAAATTTACCAATATATTATTCTGTTATGTCATTTTTAAAAGCTGCTCCTGATTTCCTTATTTATGAATGACGTCTTCAAATGAACATTAAGCAAAGTAAAAAAAAAAGGAGTGTTATAAAAATAAAAAGATCTCATGTTGCATTTAACGTAGTCAAGTGGTGATGATTAACTTTACGCAACAAACTGTTAGGACCTGTCTCCAGAGATCCTCCACGCTCTCGTCTAAAGCTTATTAAAAAACAACTAGGAGATTTGTAATTAATGCTGCCATTTTGTCCGTGTTCTTCAGGCACCTGAAAGGTTATTAGTGACAGCCCATATCAGTCCAGTGGGTCATACGTAACCAGTGAAGTGCTTTCAGGAACTCCTTGCTCTACACCATGGAATCACAGCCCATTTGGGGCCTGTATAACTAGACTGCCGATCACAATCTACTGCTGCAACAACAGTCATAATGATGTTTGATAGCCATGATAAAACCTCATTAAATTGCGCTTATTAGAAAATGAACGTGGAATACCATGAAGGCCATTCTGACAGAGAGCAGCCTTCTTGCAAAAGGGAACTGACCCCTTTTAGGAGTACAGAATGCTGGAGTGAAAGCCAACCCTCTACTCCAGATTTTATTGATTTTGACATTTGTCTTCCCAGCAGGATCATTCCAATTTGCTTTTGTTCAAAACAATGAGAGTCGTTGAACAACTGTGGCTTTGACATTCTTCAGCATTCAACGAAATGCTGACATCAAGAGTAAGGGTTACCCAAAACTCCAACTGTTGACGCCAATGATCATTTTTTTACATGCATTTTTCTCATTCAAAAATGTTTCTAAAGGTGGCCATACACGGGCAGATTTAATTTGCCAATATGGACCATTTAGACCGGTTGCTAAGGAGCAAAATGTTGCTCACCAACCCCTTGGATATTGATCCAACTGTCCTCAACACAGGTGCTAAGTTTTTAATTCCTGGCTTGGAGGTAAGTGTGGTTGCATAAAAATCAGGTGTACTGCCAAACATATAGCCAATCACAGCCCTTATTTGGTACCCCAAGGAACATTTTTCATGCTTTATCTAGTATTAAGTAATTCTAGAGAAACTGGACATGCTGAGTAATCATTGAAGACGTTTCATTACTCATCAGAGCAGGTTCTTCATAAGACAATGTTCAGAAGTTACAATGTGCCTTTGTGATTGGAGTAGTGGTAGAGTTTATATGCAAAGGACTTCCCATACCAGTCAGTCAACATGATGAAGCTGCTCAGATGAGTAGTGAAATGTCTTCAATGATTACTCAGCAAGTCCAGTTGCTCTAGAATTATTTATACTAGATATGCCATGACCTGGATGAATGAAAATCGTCCTAGTCATTTTTCATGCTTGTGTAAATTTAAAAAAAAAGGGTTGGGGACTCCTGCTTTAGGCCAATTCCCCAATACAGAAACAGTCTCAGACTTGAACAGAATTCACCTGACACTAGCGGCAGATTCCTCATTTGGGTATTCTATCCTGGCTAAATAATTCTGAGGGACAATGTGCCATAGCGCTGAGATTTGCAAAATTGTCTGAAGACCTTGGACTCTTTTGAACTTGGAGAATACTTGACGCCAAACCATCTTGCACTTTGCAAAATTTTCTTTTCAATAATTTATAAAGAACGTCAACTTGAATTTCAGCTCTGGGCTCCCTTTATCTTTCTCGACTACAAGCCTATAGGTTCGGAGGTAGCGTAATCATGAAATCATAATGAACGGCTCTGCTGTAGCGAACAAAAGAAAAAAAGTCCAGGAAATAAAAAATGGCTTGCATTTCAAGGGCTCGTTTCACTGAAAAGATATGAATCACTATTGCAGCAGCCGCGAGATTGCTAGAACTCGAACGTAAGCTGGGATTTTCTTTTATTATATATTATTTTAAATCCCGAGCACCGTAAGATTTATCTCGGCACTAAACCACCAACGAGGGCTTCTTGTATCAATGAGGCTGGCAAGTACCTGGCTAAAAAAATTGCTTTGTCCTCAGCAGGGGTCTACAAAATATATATTGTTTTCCGTCTACAGTACAGATAAAGAGAAACAAAAATATGGATTTAACCACCATGAACTTGGAATGTGAGCAGTTTTTGGAATTGATTAGCAAGGTGTGCTTGTGCTGGCCAGGTACCTGTAAGTGTATCAAGGTCACCGAAAAATTAACTTTATTCTTAATCAAAGAAAACTACTCAAGGTTCCATATGTTTTCTGGAATTTGTGCAATTTTTCTAGGCAAATTTCGATCAAGCCTGTTTTACGTAAGTACTAATCAAACTAGTGACATTATTATGAGTTTTCAATATAATTTTTGAGGTTGTTTTGTTAATAGAATTTCTTCCACAACCTTCCAAAAAATAGCCTGTTGAACACCGGACCAAATCCAAGCATCAATTTACATATTCAAATTTGAGTAACACTTTAAAAATTGCCTTGATCCAGAGTTGGCCTTAAAGATTCTGGATTCAGTTTGGCTGAACACGAAGAGGCAAATTTATCAAATTTTCAATTTTAAGTTCTGCTTTTTTTTTTAATTTAAAAAAATTTAAATTTGTGCACTTATTTATGAAAAATGTGAGAACTCAGTTGCTTATATTTGTGTAAAGAGAAACAAAATCACACTAAAGCACATTGTGACAATTTAGATAACCAGCATATTTACAGAAGGAAATTAAATCGCTGTAACCCGATTACGTTAATTTACAGAATAAAACCTCTGGCAGCATAAATCGCATTGTTCTTTTGATCTTAAAAAAAAATTTAAATACAAAAAAAATGATCAGGGTTTTTTTTGTTTGTTTTTTTTTTTTGAGAGATTTTCTTGAATGGTGAATTTTGGTGATTTTGAATTCTAATAATGGGGATTTAGCCACTTGTGCAAAAATGCTGGAATTGTTTTGGAATCCTAAAGTAGGAGCATACAGGAAGCCACATTCTTCTTTCGGATTCAAAATAGTATAGTCAAACAAACCAGTAGCCCACTGGGAAGCCTCTATATTTACAAACCATGCCCTACCCCCCAGCTATAGCCTGGTATCTTTTTAGATAAGGAGAAGCTCAATATAACCAGGCTTCTTATTCAACTGTGAGTTTGTTTGACAAAAAAAAATTACTTTTATTTTTAGAACATGTATATTTTTCCACTCCAGCTAACGGAGCTTGGCATGGAATGCTATACTGGCATGGCATCACACGCAGCCCTGTGCCTTCTAGTTTGCCTAATTCAAATGCCTTGGAGCTGCTGTATTATTTGAGGCCATCTGTTAGTTTTTGCATGATAATTGGAGAGGTTCAGCTCTGCAGCTTATCTGTGGGGGCACCCAAAACCTCCATGCCGCCTTCTCTCTCGGGCACAGTGCCACTTAACAAACTTTCTCAGTGAATTGGCAAGTTGCACCACACCCTCATCTGTTCCAGCCTGCATTAGTACTTAATCAGCAGAAGGCATCAGGCTGATCATTTTACATGCAAACGCAGGGCAAATCTGAAGTAGTAGTCTGGGAGGTGTCAGAGACAAGAAATTAGAGAGGCTGATATTTTTTCTTCTGGTATTTCCATCCAGGCACTGATTCATTTAAGGAATACAACATTTTGCTTTATTATAGTATAATAGTCTTCTTTAGCTCTAAGTATGGTCTTAAGTTGCCATTATATGTAATGTCACTTGTAAGAGTTGGATTAAAGCCTAAAACTTAGTCTACCTGTAGATATGCAGAGTATCCTATACTCTCCTTAAAGGAAAACTATACCCCCAAAATGAATACTTAAGCACTAGATAGTTTATATCAAATTGAATGACATATTAAAGAATCTTACCAAACTGGAATATATATTTACATAAATATTGCCCTTTTACATCTCTTGCCTTGAACCACCATTTCATGACTCTATCTGTGCTGCCTCAGAGATCACCTGACCAGAAATACTACAACACTAACTGTAACAGGAAGAAGTGAGGAAGCAAAAGGCAGAACTCTGTCTGTTAATTGGCTCATGTGACCTTACATGTGGTTTGTATGTGTGCACAGTGAATCGTACGATCTCAGGGGGCGGCCTGTATTTCTTAAAATGGCAATTTTCTATTTATGATTACCCAATGGCACATACTACTAAAAAAGTATCTTATTATGATAATGGTTCATTTACATGAAGCAGGGTTTTACACATGAGCTGTTTTACTCAATATCTTTTAATAGAGACCTACATTGTTTGGGGGTATAGTTTTCCTTTAAGGGTAAGGCCACACGAGGAGTTTCAGGGAGATTTTGTCGCCTGGCGACTAATCGCCTCGTCTTTTGAGCGACTATCTCCCCGAACTGCCTCAGTGTTTTCCCCATAGGCTACAATGAAAAGTCGTCTGCGCTAATACACACGGGGCGATTCGTTTTCTATTGTCGCCTGAAGTTGCCTCACAGGGCAATTAGTCGCCAGGCGACAAAATCTCCCCGAATCTCCTCATGTGGACTAGCCCTTAAGGTATTGTGGTCTTGTTTGCTTTGCTGAACCCCCCAGTCCAACGGTTGGCAGTAGCCTTTTAGACAAATGCAAAGAAATGTTACAGATAAGAGCCTGGTAGCACTATAATGAATTAAAAGTCTTTATCCCCTCCCTCAATAGATGGTGCATATAACTGTGTATAATTTTGGCTATGATGATTAGAAGTAAGTAGCCTGGCCATCAAGCTGCAATCTCTGGCAGCAGTTGCTAAGCGAATGACGCATCCAGCCTGCAGTGGGGCCCATAGTCTCTAAATCAACGGAGAGAAACGTTGGACAAATTAGAGTCTCTCTTGGAAGCCTCTATCTCCAGCCACTTACCTGATTACTGGAATCCCACTGTGCTTCTCTGGGCTGGCTTGGCATGTGATAATTATCTGAAACATACATTTACTCTTCTGCAAAGTTCTGAAAGACTGCCTTGTGTTGCCCAGAATAACTGTCATTCATAGGAAAGTGTTGAGGCCATTAGGACATAGATCTTGCAGATGAGGTTGGCCCCATGGCAGAGTCATATTCCCTTGATGGCTACTGTAGGCTGATAAAATGCCTGGAGGAAAAACACTTTTCCTTGTAAGTCATCTTCATCTTGCTTTTTATATTCCATCATGGACTTGTACCTCATGCTCTAGCCAGCCTCTCCCCTACAGCACAGGTTATTTATTCATCTTTACTGACTCTCAGAGGTCCAGACACCTCATTTCTCAACACAGACGATATGAGATCATTATGAAGAGTCCCCATCCAACATTAGTCATGCCAAAATAAAGTCACTTTCTTTACTTTCTGCCATTTCCTTGTGTCGGCTCCGTACTTTGGGAATTCATATGTGGCTCATAGATCTATTCTTTTGTCTCCACTCCATTGTGCCTGGGTTTATTGTACAACTAGAGTTCCACTTTTATTACTCTTAGTTATTCTGCTTGTGGAAGTCCCTTAATTGTTATCCTAAAGGTCTCAGTGGTGTCCCCTAGATCATAATGTAACTTAATTCATAATTGGGACCATATGAATGAAATTCCACCAAAATAAGAATTCATATCATTACAGAATTACAAAATCTAGCTCTTCATTACAGCAGTAAGTAGTACAAATATAGACCAGAATTTGAAAGTTATTATGGCTGTAATAATCAAAGAGGGCTCTGGGAAGTACCAGGTGCTGAATGAATGATGCTCGGTCTTGTTGCTCGTGACTGACAGCTGACTACTTTTCTCTCTCTGTCTCAGTATATCGGGAGCTTGGATGTGCCAAGGCCTAACAGCCGAGTGGAAATCGTGGCCGCGATGAGAAGAATTAGGGTGAGTTTGCTAAAATTATAATTGACGTTGACTGGCACTGTACTTATGGTGGCAGTGCCAGGGCCGTGACCTCTTTGTGTATATTGTGTGGTGCTCCAAGAACACATAAACCTCTCTCCCTCCTCCTTTAGAGAAATATGTGTGTTTGGCAGCCCATTTTGCATAAATGCATCCCATTGTAGACGGTAACTGAAGGAGACAGCAATTAGATGGGAATAGCTTGCTTGCAGTAGCTTTCACCATAACAAAGCTGAAATGAGGCAGCAATTAGTGTGCTGGCAGGTCTTGTGGTGGCATGTTTCTAGCTCGTAGGCATCTCTGTCCAATGTATGAAAAGGAGGAACACTTTAGATGACTAAAATTGTACGGAGATATCCGCCTGGATAGTGGAGAGTAGGTGGTTGTTATATTTTCTATTTATTTCTAATTTAGACAATTGACCAAATGTTAACCAGAGGATGGTGGCTGCTAATGACTAGTGCAACATATAGTGTAGAACCAACCAGGGCATTCGCTATGTACATGAGCAAGTAACCAGCGTGCAAACGGCATGTTTAGTGTCCATAACTGCTTTATTTACTTCTCTTGCATCTATGTATTATTGAGGCCTTGGAGCTTGGTGTTGGAATAGTGGGTGGATTCTTTAGGAATTTTGTGGTGGAGCGTAATCCTGAAGCTTGGTGTTGGGTTGGCAATTTGTAATAAATTTGTGACCTTTGGATTTATTGTGGAGGATGTATTGTTTAAACATGAATTTGGGGTTCTATATTGTTAAGACACTGTGTGAAAATGGGGATGAGTTGCAGGTGGTTTTATGCAGCCACTGAGTGTTTGGGGGTTTAGTGGTTGAGTTCTTGAGTAGATCTTGAGGTTTTAGGGAAGAGGCAGGTGGTAAGGTCTCGAGAGTTAGAGCTGGAGATGGGAAGATACGGGTAGGCTTGAGAATTAATATGGAGATAAATTCAAGACAGGAACCTTGGCCCTTCTGCTGCATCTTCAGAAATTTCACATGCTCTCCCTTCTCGCTGCTCATGTAGCATAGCATAAAGCTGAAAGTATTTGAAGAGATTAAAGTGAAAATTGCCTTATAAAACAATTATTAATGTCAAGACTGCTGTTGCCTTGGGCGAAGAGCAGTTGTGTGGATTAAGCATGTGACTCAAACTAATGAAGCCAACTACTAGAAAATGACTTCAGGGGAAAGGAGAGTTAGCCCAATAAGAGTGAAAATAAGGAAAAGGGTCATGGGCCAGCTAGGAACTGCCCTTTTCTTATAAAGAGTAGACATTTAGCATAACTTGTATTTACTGACACTGTCTTAGTTCCAGAGGCCCAGTTTCTGCTTGACAGAGTGACAAATTTCTGGAAGGTCACTAGGAGTGAGCAGACACTTCTCTACTGAAGGTGGCAGCCATCTGCGAGCCTTATACAGGAGTATTCTTGAGCTGCCATGGTTATATGGTCTTTCTATACTGACTGGGGGCTGTTCCTCCTAAATTGTGCTTCGACACAAGGGAAGACCAGTTAGGTTATTTCTCTATACATGCGATGGTTGGCTACATGATTATCATCAGTCCTACCTCCTGTACTGCTAGACCATCCAGCTTACTTCTTGCTATGGTAGAATTACGAATATCAAGGACTGTGGGAGAACTTGGAATAGTGCCATCAAAGTTCCTGGTTGTTGGTTGGTCCCTAGATAAATCTGAGACCCTAGACCAGGAGTAATAATGTCTGAAATAGGTGGGTCAGGGAGGCTATATAAGTGACTGCATAGTGGGTCATGTAGGGTCTAGGTTGTAAAAGCAGGTTTGGGTCAATTGTGGGATGATTTGTTGACCTGTACATCATTGAGGGGTGTACTGGCTGACTGCCTAATTTATTAGTTGTGAGAAATAAGCACTCTTGCTAAGGTAGGGCAAACAAAACCACAGAACTTTTAAAATACTTTAAAAGCTAATACATACATCTACTGGTATGTACCTGGACCATCTGCCTTGACCTTTCAACCATGCAACTGCTTTAGAATTCCAAGAAGCAGCCCTACAAGCAGATTGACTGAAGGGGGCGAATTGTCGCCAGTGACCGCTTCACTTCGCACCACTTCGAGCATTTCATTGCAAAGATGCGCTAGCATTCTTTTGTGCTTAGCGAAAATTCGCTAGTGATCTTGCGCTTAGGAAAATTTGCTTACAGCGGGTTATTTAAAGTTGTATGGAGGTCTTTATTATAAATGTTGGTGCAAATGCTGGATTACCACTTTTTCTTACAAATGTCCAGGGATCCTTAATAAAGACAAGAGAGTTAATATGATGCCCTACACTTTTAAAATGAATGTTCCATATGTTATGAAAAGTCTGGAGAAAACCGGTTACCCAAAAAAGTTTTTCAGGACTTTTGCAGGCAATTCCTCTTCAAAAAAGGGAAACGTTGCCAGCGTTTTTGAAACTTTAATGCATTTCCGGCACACGTGATATGATGTAAGTGACAGAAGATTGAGGAAGATCTAGCTTCTTTTTAGCACTTCGCCTGGTCTGAGGTGGCGAAGTCAACTCTAGTGAAAGAGGTAACGTTCAGTAAAATCCGCACTTTAGTGAATTTGCGGAGTAGTGCACGTTCACCGGAGCAAAAATACACCTGGCGATAGGATCCAAAACTGTGATATCGACGGTCTGGGTCGCTAGCGAATTGGCGATGTCCCTGTGGGTGCAAATGCTAGCAACTTGTTGCTTGCATTAGCCACTTCGCTCTTTAGTAAATCTGCCCCCTAAGGTCTGTGCATCCGCTGCCCGTAGGTTCCTTTCCAAAAACCGAAATGCATTCATAATTACAGCACCTCTTTTCTGCTCTATGCAGCAGTTGCCAGGAATAAATGAGGCAGTTAAGGAACATGGATATTTCTGCACAGAAACCTTCCTACTTTATTCCCCCCCCCACTGCTCAGCATTAAAATGAGCTTGTTATGAGACTTCCCACTTGCAGCAATGTCTCTGACCTTGAATTGTCCCATGAGAAGCTTTTTCTTCAGTCATTTATACCAAAAAAAAGAATTCTATTGGAAAATAGACCCTAATTGTAAGTACCCACTTATTTGTCCCTAGACGCCAACTAGAAGCACCTTCAGTCCCTTGCTGAGCATGCTCATTGAATGCTGTTATTATAGTTGCAATGGCTCTGACTGCTGAGAAATGTATCAGTTTATAACAGATTAGAGAGCAGAACCCCTGGTTTACTGATTTGCTACAAGGAAACACAAGATGGAGGAAAGCGATGCAAATTCAATTTCAAACAGAAAAGCTGTAAAAATAGAGGAATAGAAAACTATTTTAAAAAGTCCTTATTTCTGATGGAATATTTAAAAAAAGGAAAAGTGTTTGGCGATGAGCTATCCCTTTAAAGGAGAAGGAAACCCCCAGGGCGCAAAACCCCTCCCCCCCTCCCCTGTGTTGCCCCCCTCCCTCCTCCCCCCTGGCCTACCTGTCCCCCTGGGCAAATGCCCCTAACTTGTTACTCACCCCTCTGCGCAGGTCCTGTCCACAGAGTTCACAGTCGCCATCTTCTCCCACGCGCGTCTTCTTCCTGCTCTGACTGGCGTTTTCTGGCGTATGCGCAGTAGGAACAGGTACCGGTACGGCTCTACTGCGCATGCGCCGAATGTCACGAAGTTTTCCGATTTCACTTCGTGACATTCGTCGCATGTGCAGTAGAGCCGTACCGATAACTGTTCCTACTGCGCATGCGCCAGAAAACGCCGGTCAGAGCAGGAAGAAGACGCGCGTGGGAGAAGATGGCGACTGTGAACTCCGTGGACAGGACCTGCGCAGAGGGGTGAGTAACAAGTTAGGGGCATTTGCCCAGGGGGACAGGTAGGCCAGGGGGGAGGAGGGAGGGGGGGCAACGGAGGGGAGGGGGGGGAGGGGTTTTGCGCCCTGGGGCTTTCCTTCTCCTTTAAAGGGGTGGTTTACCTTCAAGCAACTAGTTGTTTTCAGATAGATTACCAGAAATAATGACTTTTTCCAATGACTTTCTATTTTCTATGTGTCATAGTTTTTCTAATATTGAAGTGTAAAGTGTCATTTTTCACCTTCTCAAGCAGCCCCGAGAGGGGGTCGCCGACCCTGTAAACTGTTCTAAATGGATACATTTAGTTGATACATCTCTTATCTTTGTCCCTGCTGAGTAGAATCTCTGGGTTTCATTACAGGCAGACTTGATACAACAGTTGCTAATACTCCAAAGATGCTGCTGAGAAATGTATCAAATAAATGTTGCAAAATTGTAACAGTTTAGAATCTGCACCTGAATTACTGAGCTGTCAGACTGAAACACTAGAGACATTAGAGACATTAAACTTTAAACTTAGATTTTAGAAAAACAGTAAAAAATAAATAATAATGAAAATTATTTGAAAAAAGTATTTCTTTTATTTTTGGGGAACAATCTGAAAACAACTGAACTGAAAAAAGTGTTTGGAAGTTCAACAACACCTTTAAGGGCACGGCAGCCCCATCCCACAAAATAAATACAATAATTTGTAGGACCTTTACTTGCCCTTTAAGTTAAATGCTGAATGATTCCATAAACCTTTTTATGTCCTTCTGTTTTGCTTTCTGCTTAAATGACAGGTGCTGCAGAGCTCACACCAAATAAGTGGATATGTAGGAACAGGACATGCAATGTGAAGCAGGCACATGAAAACGGGAAATTAGGGGCAGATTACCGATAACATTTTTAAAAAATACTCTCTGGACTACTCTACAACGTTCATAATTGATGGAGTTTGTGCAGCGAGGCACAGGCCGGCCATAAGAGCCTTAATAAATTAGTTTGTGCATGTCATATTGTAATCAGTTGGGCTGCAATTTAATTGCCTCAAATCACATTCGCTGTTGACAAGAAATTTTAATGGTGAACTACTCTTTTAAACATATGGCTCATGACAGACATGGCCAAGCACCCAAATACTGCCATGCAATCTGTTGTCTGTATTCATGGAACCTGCCTTTGTAGGCAGAAAAATGAAATCCTTTGACTATAGCTTTTACACTTCTAATGTCTTCTAAAACATTTAAGATCCTTATAGTTTTCAGTAGGGGGTACATTATCCCTTATAAGACATATATACTCAGAGTTCCCCGTATAACTCAGCCTGCAGCCTTGTGCCTTTATATGGTCACAGAAACCCTCAGTGATTCTAATATCCTTATCATTTACAGTAGGGGGTACATTGTCAGGGTTAAATGTGAGTAATATATAGATGAATGCATTTCTAATGGTTATAGCAAAACAAATCTGCCTTATATGGATTTTATTCCCTCTGGTACTAGCCTGCTGTGTTACCACGGAAACCACCTCCTTCACCCTGTCCCCTTAAGACCCCTCTCCCAAGGAAGTGCATATTGCATAATATCACCCAACCTTATAAACGAGACCTTATGAATAATTATTAAGCAGACATTCATAAGATTGAAAGCAGCAGTCTCCTTCCCATCCCACTGCCCCTCTGTGTGCAGCGAGTTCTCATCCTCCCAAGTAAAAATTCCTTAATACTGCCGAGTTTTTTCATTGAAAGTTTTTGCCTTTTTTTTTTTTAAACCAAATAAAATTGCATCGATACATCGAGGCCTGCATGGGAATAATCTTTTTTTATTTTATTTTTTTGGGAATTTTTCCTTTCTTTTTTGGGCTGCTGTCAGAAATGTGTCGCCAGCCTGTGGCGTTTAATGCTATTTTGGCCACTGGAGGCGCTGTTTATTAGCTGTAGCGAATGCAAAGCAGTATGGTTGTGAGGCAGGCAGTCATTATTAGGGATAGAAATCCACAGTGTTGGGGTCCTGCTGAATATCAAATCCCCAACTGAATTCAGAGGGCTAATCCTAATTTGGATTAGGTTTGGTCCAGCATTTAGGATCTGAATTTAATCCCTATCCACTGAAGTGGTTCAGACACTTATTGACATGCTCATTGCACTTCATATAGATGTTCGTAATGCATTGCGGGTTGGACAGGAGAAAACTCATTGGGACCTGGTGCTAATGGGCCTCAACTCCTGGACTCAGAGGGTCTGACAGCAGCTGATGTGGTGCTTGGTGGGCTATTTCCATCAGGCAGTAGTGGCCAGGTGTCGTAGGCAGTGGGCCCTTGGTGTTGGTTTTTCTGGTGGGCTCCAGGTACTCTAATCCAACACTGAACATTGGCAGGACCCATTGCCCCAATAGTGTATTGCGGCTGGATGAGGGGCCTTTCCCCAGCCCCACCAACCTTCCATACCCTGTTCCCACCCCACTTCTGTGCAGCGTCAGACTAGGTGTCCATGGCCTAATGGGTCTGCAACCACAAAGCACCCTTGTGACATCACCTGTCCTAATGTCCACCCTCCGCTTCTCATGCACCGCTAGGCCACATGGGGTAGAGGAACTGGGTCAGCAGGGCATGTAAAGGCCAGGGACCATCAGGTTTTTTTACCAGTGTCCCGCAAGCCCATTTCAACTCTACTTCTGTGATGCCAAAACATCTTGAAGCTTTCATTTATATACGTGTATATTATTATACATAGTGGCGCAATTTTGCTGGGTTGTGTTAGGTGGGTTATGGTTGGCACAAGTCTAACATTTTTGGAATTGCACTGGTATCAGTCCTTCCTCCTCACTTGGTATATAGTATTGCGCAATGCTTAACTGCACTGTGGCTGCCATAGAGCTAAATGGTTCCCATTTGTTAGCAGGAGTGACAGGTGACATTCACCTTGTTGGCAGTCAGAACGAGCAGTGACAGGTGCAAGGCCTAAGACAAATTGGAGACCACTCCAGGGGGACTTTAGACTTTCTTCTCGATTTATGGCCTGATGTTTCTTTTCAAACCTCACCTGTTATTATAGTACAGGTGTTGGATCTGTTATCCAGAAACCCGTTATCTAGAAAGCTCAGAATGACAGGCTATCTCCCAAAGACTTCATTATAAATAAATAATACACATTTTCAAAAATGAATTGCTTTTTCTCTGTAATAATAAAACAGTAGCTTGTGCTTGATTCAAACGAAGATATAATTAATCCTTACTGGAAGCGAAATCAGCCTATTGGGTTTATTTAATGTTTATGTGATTTTATAGTAGACTTAAGGTATGAAGATCCAAATTACAGAAAGATCCATTATCCGGTAAAACCCCAGGTTCCGAGCATTCTAGATAATAGGTCCCATACCTGTATAATATGTTGGTATATGTAAGATATGGAATCTGCCCCTCTGGAAAAGAGCATTTTGCAACATTTGCCAAAAAAGCTAATGTTTTGAAACTTGTCCTAAACTCATTTTAAAGGAGAACTAAAGCTTAACTAAAGTAGTAGCTGGAAATGTTGTACATTATGTTTTGGACTTCTGTGTCAGCCCAAGGCAACCACAGCCCTTTAGCAGGGAAGATGCCCCAGTAGCTCCCCATCTTCTTTTCTGCTGATTCACTGCACATGCTCAGTGCTGCTGTCACTCACTGAGCTTATGGACCCACTCACAATATACAGTTACACATAGAATAGAAATGTCACAATATAAGGCTGATTACTAATTAATACAGATAATTACTACATAGCAACACAGAAACCAGTGCAATTAGCATTAGAATTTAATAATCAGCCTTGTAGCATCAGCTTATATTACAGACCAACCTCATTTTCTGCTTGATAATTTGTGACAACCCCAGTGGCGGAATTACCAAGGGAGCAGGGGGTGCAATTGGGCCAGGGCCCGCACACCCTCAGGGCCCCCCGGCAGCTCGCGCACTGCCGATTTCCGGCCGCATTGCCTGATTTAGGGGTTAAAAAAGGTCTGGTACTGAGGGGGGCGGGGCCCGGCTGCACATCCCGCACCAGGGCCCGCCCCCCCGCACCAGGGCCCGCCCCCCCGCCAGTTACGTTACTGGACGACCCCTAAGCTTAGCTTCTCAACAGCTGCTCAGAGCCCACTGAGCATGTGAGTGTCACAGACACTTTCCAAGATGGTGACCCCCCCTGTGACAAGTTTAAGAAGTCCTGGATCATTGCTGCTATTGAGAAGCTGAAACTTTAGGCTGGTGCAATAAGTTCAGTATATTTTATATGTCATTTTTAGCCACATTGATTTTTAGGGTTTAGTTCTCCTTAAGGGCAAAGACACATGCAAAGATTCGGAGATTTAGTCGCCTGGCATTCAGAGCACTTAGTTTTCCAAAGTAGCCTGAAGTTTCCTCATGAGGCAAAACGAAGTGATCCATCCCGCTGGCAATTTACATTCTAGCTGGCGGGAAGGCATTTAGCAGAGATTAGTCGCTTGAAGAAAAGCGATTTGTCGTTGGGCGACTAATCTCTCCCAGTAGCAGAGTGTGCCCTAAAAGCTGTTTTCCAACCCTACTGAAGAGATTTGCTGATGGAACACTGTATCAATGCTGCTGGCTCTTTGATGCTGTCAAATCTCTCATATCCTTTATTTTGAAGGCTGGTATTAGATCAAACCCCTGCGTTCATTCTTGTAATTAACTGCACCTTCAGCCTCATCAGTTGGAAAAGTTTTATTTCTTTATCTGCCGTGTACAAGAAACTTCTGAGAGTGTTGAACTTGCTTCGTATCATCTTAACATCTTGCATCTCCCTGATAAAGGTGCTTTAGATCTTCTGATGCATTGTTCTGCAAAGACAGACCCTGTCATCTGAGCTTAAAGGGAAAATATAACTTATTCAAAAACACAGCTTTCACTTAGTTCAGTTAAGAGAGAGTACAGTATGAGGGTATAGCTTATTATGTGCCCAGAACATTCCTTCTCTGTATATTTGTATTTATACATACAGCTGGGAGTTGCCACATTTTTCCTTTATAGCCATGTTGAGCAGTTTAATACATACACACAGTGAGACATCTGAATAGGTGCGGGGTGGCAGAATGTCATACGACAAAAGGAATTCTATATAAAAATCAATATTCTGACTCTGGATATTGAATGTCATTGCTGAGCTCTCGCTGCTTTGGGCTTGGCTGTACCTTGGCGTTCCAGACATTAGTCTAATGAATTATGTATCAGGTTAATCCGCCTCCCAGCGTGGGATAACTGGGTTTATGTCAAATCCGAGTGGTTGAGGTTCCTGCTGCCGCCTTTTAGTCTGATCACTTTAGATTTCAAGTGCTCCTTCCAAGTGCGATCAAGAGCTAATTAGAAACTGTCACTTCTGAATCTTCTTTTAGCTGCAAAGATCATATACCAGCGCTGTCTGTCATTATGGCAGGGCCCATGGCCAACTCCACTGTCCCCATTGTGCCATGGTGTCTCCATCTCTCCCTGTTTTCTCCATCTTGCCCTATGGGGGCTTCCTTGCTTACTCCCCATCACCAACCATGGCTCCTGTGCAAGTTAGCACCTAGTATTTTCATGTACTAACAACATCACAAGGATAAACACCCCCACCCTCATCTGTAAAGCCAAAATTCCGAAGCCTCCTCTTTCTGGGTTTTGCTTTAACCCAACATCCGTAGCACTAAAAACTGTGTAACAGTCCCGTGGGGACATCAGAGCCAGTCATTTCCTATCTGAAGAGTTTAAATTCTGTGGATATTAATATGAGCCGAGGGCCAGAAAGCAGTCACTTGTAAATGTCCATCATGCCAGAGCATTTACCTGTTAATCCTGCAGCATTCTCGGCGCACCACTGAATTTATCTTATTATAGAATTTAAAGGGCCAATATAGCAGCCAATATGAGTGGTGTTATATTCCATGGACTGCCCCCTCTTTATATTATATAAAGCATATTTGTGTAGGTCAGCGTGTGCAGAGTACATCTCTTGTTTGTGTTCCTCTGTTCATCTGGGTTGGAGCAGCCATATTGCTTCCCTTAGTACAGTGGGAGGGGCTAGGAAGCAGCTGCAAGTTGTTGCTTGTTATTTCTGATGCTTGATAATGACACTTTTATATAGAAGCAATGTAGCTGAAAGCTTCTGTTAACCCCTTGATTGCTATTGGTTACCTGTGGTTGCTAAAAGCCATCGCAGCCGGGGGTTCCTCAAGGCTGGCATGCTGTGCTGCACTTTACCAAACTGGGTTTCCTGCAGCTAAGCTGATTTATTGTATTTTAAGGCCTCAAAAAACACATTTGCAGTCATTTTTAGCTGCGCCTGTTTTTTCCCGACAGCTTGCAGGTGACAATATGTTCTTCTGTGCCGCCTCAGCACTGACTGCAAGGTTTCAAGGCAAAAAAAAAATCATTTTTTTCCCCTAGAAATGTATATATATATGTTGCAGAGTATGCCGAAATACACATATGTATGAAACCGTAAGCAATGCAGGCACTTCAACTGCAACAACAGAACAGGGTTTTTTCCTCTGCCCTTGAGCATGAAAAGAAGCCAGAAAATGAAAGAAAGGGTTGAGAGGGTGTGCAATGCTGGTTCTGACTATAGAAACAATGTAGCAGTAGTCAGTCCTCTCCCAAGTCTGTTAGTCAGCTGACTTCTGCTACATAGTTTCAAAAGAACAGAAAGTCACAGATGACCGTTACAGTTTGACATTGTCCTGCCTCTGCTCTCCTTGCCCCTGCTCTCCTCAAAATTGTAAGGGAAAAACGCCATTGAACTACAACAGGTTGAATCCTGATAAAACTGCCCCTAGTGTGTGTGTGTGACTGGTTTTAGATTGTAAGCTCCACTGGGACAGGGACTGCTGGGAATGATTTATAATATACCATATGTTCTTATTGCCTTTTGGATCCCCTTTGAGACCGCTTAAAACTGACTGGAGGGGATGTATTCTGTCTGATCTTAATATTGACACCCAAGCTTCAGCGCTCAATATTCCAAGCATTGGCTCCGTCACCCCTGAGCGAGCTGCTGCATTGGATTCTATTGTCTGACAGCTATCTCCACTTCATCGTATTCCTTTCAGCCTTAAATTTCTGTGATCGGATCAGTGCGTTCCCACCCCAGTGCCCTTGCCAGTTGGATTCAAAGAAACTTAAAGGGGCATCTCCACCCCCAAAAACCGTTATCGGCACAATGAAAGCAAACGTCTATTGTAACTGTAATTGCTATTGAATACTGTACTTGTCTGGCTGGTTCTCACTTCTGAAACAATACGCTGGGGAAGAACTTCTGCAACACTCATTTCCTATTGGGAGCAGGGGTTTGTTTCTAGAATGTGTAACTACAGAAGAAACAGACCCTGCGGCGGCAGGGGGTGGGGGTGGTGAAGGAGATATATGGGCCTCATGTACATATACAATTTAAATAAATATTGGTCAACCTCTAGACATTGTGGTGGCCTGAAAAATAATTTGCTGTGGGCCCAGTACCATCTAATTATGTCACTGCTTGGAGTGTGTGCTGAAATGTAACAATGTATCTGTTTGTGTGTGTCACCATTGATTCTTGTTATGAGACCCCAGTAGGTGTATGAGCACTAGCGAGTGATACTGTCCTAACCTAACCCACCTGGCCTGCTGCACTGCTCAGATTTATATACCCCTACAGTGACATCAGAGATGGGGGTGGGGCAAGTACAAGTATAGGGAAACTGTGCATTTGTCTATACCTCCTGGGCCTCGCAGCTGACACTCTATAGTAAAGCCCATTCAGATAGATACATCAATAAATCCACCGTGGCGGTAGCTTTTTTTTTTTAATGCAATGGCTTTAAGTGTGCCATCTGTCTCTCGGGCTCCTGCAAACTGGTGGCTGACAGGCCCATCTTGTTGTCTCCTTTTTAGGGCAGTTATATTGATGACTTTAGAAAGGCGAGTCACTGCCAACCTCCTCCTTTCCTTGCTTTACTGATAATAGATATGGTAAATAAAAGGTGTTCTACTTTCTATGCTTTCTGTTCTCAAGCCAAGTGGCACGTTGGGCTGCCACCTGGCTGGTATTTTACCAGCCTGGCCAGTAAAAATGATGCTTGAGGCCAATGTTATTAATAAGAAAAAAATTACAAGAATATAGGAAGGCCGGTATTTTTTTCCAGATGAGGTGGCAACCCTAGTGGCACGGTGATGCACAGCAGCAGGGTGACCTTCGGACAAACAGCCAAAAGCTTAACACACTCTGAGCCCGTGGTGTTTTTCAGGGGTATATCTAGTATCTCACCAACATTGCAATAGTCAATCACATCTTACTCACTGAAGGAGAAAACCCAAACAGGGCAAAGAAATTGCTTTTTATTTTGAGGGGTTTCTTTGTGCATATAAACCGTATTTACTTGCCGGCGCTTTGTCTAAGAATAATCACAAGTTTAGGGGGACCCTGGGCTTATTATCCAAAAGGAAGAGCCTGGGATTTTTCTTTTTTTCTCCCAGCAGAATAAAGACAGATGTGTCCGCTTTTGTGGAAGGCTCCGGCTTAAATAAAAAAAAGGGGGGGGGGCTTTGTCTCTCCAGTCAATTAGGCAGCAGGACATGGAATGTGATTTGCCACCGGAACACAGGCATTCTAAATTATGAAAGGGAGCCTTTCCAGGGTCTATGAGACTGACACTGGCAGGGAGGTTTTAATTAGAGCGCTTGGCTGCCCTGATTTACAGTCTTACAGGGAGAAATATATTCGTTTGTTGCCTGACCCTAGAATTCTAATGGAGAAATGTATTTGTCCAACTTCCCTTGATAGTAACAGGGCTCTAGCCTTATTTTATGAGGGAACTTGCTAGTTCATCCTCGCTAATGTTGTAAAGCTTGCTGCTATTCAGGGTAGGGCTGCCACCTGGCCGGTATTTTACCGGCCTGGCCGGTAAAAATTATGGTTGATCCCGATGTTATTAATAGGGAAAAAAGATAAATATATATGAAGGTCAGTATTTTTTTCCAGAAAAGGTGGCAACCCTAATTCAGGGAGATGCGATAGCACCCAGTATGGACTAAAACTGGAGTGCCCCTCCCTTAAAGTATCAGTATACAGGTTATTGCGTGCCTAGAGCATTCCTTCCCTGTATATTTGTATTTATACTTATGGGAGGAGGGAGGTGCCATATTGATTCCCTTAGACAGTACAGTATGAGGGTTTAGCTTACTGTGTGCCCAGAACATTCCTTCTCTGCACAGTGTCGGACTGGGATGCTAGGGGCCCACTTTCCAAACTATTATTGCTCCTTTCCTCACTCACCCTCTTTATTCTCCTCATCTTTTCTATTCTCTTCCAATATTAAGCATGTTTTCCCATAAAAAAATAGGGAATGACCATGATGTTATGTTTTGGGTAGCAGAGGATGAGCAGAATATAACCGTGCTTTATTAGCAGAGTCATGCAGGCATTACACAACAGTAACTTTCACTTTTAAGCTACCAGGAAGTATGCACAGTATAAGTATGAGCACAGTGACATCTACAGGCCATTTGCATGAACACTACATATTCAATAGGCTAACTATTTAGAGGCAAAACACCCACTGATGCCTGGGCCCACCTGGCGTTTTCCTGGTATACTGGTGGGGCAGTCCAACACTGTCTCTGCATATTTGTATTTATACATATGGGAGGGAGGTGCCATATTGTTTCCCATAGACAGTACAGTATGAGGGTATAGCTTATTGTGTGCCCAGAACATTCCTTTTCTGTATATTTGTATTTATACATATGGGAGGAGGGAGGTGCCATATTGTTTCCCTTAGACAGTACAGTATGAGTGTATAGCTTATTGTGTGCCTAGAAACTGTATTTTTGTGTTTATACATACTGTATGGGAGGAGGTACCATATCGTTTCTGAGAGTATGATCTTATTGCAAGCTTATCGCAAGGTATTATAAAGGGTTGCATTATTTCCACTGTTTGCAGATACCGTGTGGCTCTAGAAAGAGGTTGGCAATAAGTGACTATGCCAGTGTTCTGGGAGATGATTTGCAGGAAGTAAGTAAAAATGAATGACCCTGTAAGATATAAGCTTGGCCAGTCCCCATCTGTAAGAGAAGTGTACAGATGCACTATTAAACCTCACAGAGTGCCTAATTGTATGCAAACTCATGGCTGCTCCTTGCCAGACACTGATTTACCATCTCCAAATCGTTTGTCATGTTGATACTGCATATGCCACCAGGCATTTGGATTATGTAATGGAGATGGTCTTTAATTGCGCCTGCAATGTGTTACTCGCATCTCTAAATATCTATTTATTTTCCAGCTGATGCAAGCTGCTCTGGTTTAATGTATGATAATTATTATTTCTAGTTAATGTCTCCCACCAATGAGGCAAAAGTAACATATGTATTTAGTGGCAGGGTATATGGGACAGGGTAAACATAAAGCTCTCTGTATATTTGTATTTATACATATGGGAGGAGGGAGGTGCCATATTGTTTCCCTTAGAAAGAGAAGTATGATGGTATAGCTTATTGTGTGCCCAGAACATTCCCTCTGTGTATATTTGTATTTATACATATGGGAGGAGGGAGGTGCCATATTGATTCCCTAGACAGTACAGTATGAGGGTATAGCTTATTGTGCCCAGAAAATTCCTTCTATGGGGCAAACTTATTACCTCAGAAGTTGTCACTTTGCCAGGCGTAGATTCGCCAGGGTGTAGATTCGCCAGAGTGTAGATTCCCTTAGACAGTACAGTATGAGGGTATAGCTTATTGTGTGCCCAGAACATTCCTTCTCTGTTTATGTGTATTTATACATATGGGAGGAGGGAGATGCCCTTTTGTTTCCCTTAGACAGTACAATATAAGGGTATAGCTTATTGTGTGCCCAGAGCATTCCTTCTCTGTATATTTGTATTTAAACATATAGGAGGGGAAGGAGGTGATATATTTATTCGCTTAGACAGTGTATTGTTTCCCCAGAACATTCCTTCTCTGAAATGACAACATTAAACATCTCAGGATTGAGGGAAAAGTAATGTAGTAATTGGTTGGTGAGGAGGATGGGGGGGACAGGGGTGGCAATTACCCAGATTTTCCTTTAATTTTTCCCACTGACTTTAATAAAGCAGAAAGCTTTCTTAAACTTAATTGCAGCGCTGTTTTACTTAAGACTGGCATGAATAGGAAATCACAGAGACCTTTCTCTCTCTCTGACAAGGGAAATGTTTCCTTCGTGGCTCATTTGTACATAATACCAGAATCCAGCGCAGTCGCGGCTTGGAAAGTGCCCCCCAAGGAATAGCCAATGTGAATGGGGAGCCGAACATTATCGAAACTGAGTAAAAATTTGCAGTAAATCGCCACTGTATAAGCAAAAGATTGCCATAAATATGCTTAAAGGGGTTGTTCAGATATGACATAGAAAGGGATATTCTGAGATAATTTGCAATTGGTTTTTATTTGTTATTATTTCTGGTTTTTGAGTTGTTTAGCAACTCTCCCGTTTGCACGTTCAGCTGCCTGGTTGCTAGGGTCCAAATTTCCTTAGCAACCTTGCACTGATGTGAATAAGAGACTGGAATATGAATCGCCAAAAACAATACATTTGTAGCCCTACAGAGCATATGGGTTTTTTTGGATGACCCCATTTGAAAGCTGGAAAAGTCAGTAGAAAATCATTTAAAAAAAATTGAAAAAAAAAAACAAAAAAAAAAAAAGTTGGAAAGTTGCTTTGAATTAGCCATTATAACTAAAAGTTAACTGAAAAGTGAACCAGCCCTTTGATTCCCCAGTATATCAGTCTAAAACTCTCTAATAAAGAACAGAAAATTAGGTTTCTAACTCCTTGGTTCTTACAAGGTAGATCATTTAAACTTCCCATGCTCAGATAACCCCCCTGCATAATAGACTTGTAATTATGTGTAAGACAAAACAATCTGACAAAGGACGGCAGAGGGTTTTGTTTATACGGAGCTCATTGTCTCTAGATTATCTAAATTAAGAGGCAGAATGGATTTTCAGCATAGGTTTTTGCAATTTGCTCATGAAAAAAAGGTGATTGTATGCTTCCCCTTTAAGAAGAACCCCTTTAAGAAGAACAAATCAAATGCATTGTGGGGGATGCCCCTCAGTGACTCTAATTGCTGGTACCCCAGACCAGTATTTTAAATTTAATTTTTTTTTTTTTTTATTTATTTTTATACAGGCCCAATAAATAGCACTACTGGGGAAATGGAAGATGGAGGCAGCATATACCCCTGTTCTATATGTTAACAATTAGTCATTTGGGGCTACCTAACAAATCGGGGCTCCCTGTGAATTTGGCTTTTGTTTCCTTAAAAGAGGATAGATTCTATCTACGTGCAGGAGTCTGATATGATGGATCGTTAGATAAAACACCATTGGGCTGTACTGTCTTTGCCTGACTTTTAGATAACCACCTCCAAAACAAAGCTGCGTGTAAGATTACTCAGACTCTGAGAGTGTCATTGCCCTGAATGTAGGAGCACCAGCCCTAGCCCAGTATATGTGTGTGTAGTACAGAAACAGTGAGCGCACACTGTCTTGCAGATAAGACATGCGAGATGCATCTTCCTGCTTAAGGTTCCCCAGCGGACTCTGTATTCGCATTGTCTGCAAGTTCCGCAAATAAACAGCCTCAGCTGTCTTCCTGCCATGTCAAGGTTATTCTGCCATCCGGTATAACCATCTGTGGGAACGGAATCACATTGTACAGTAACATTG
The DNA here is from genome assembly GCA_038501925.1 of Xenopus petersii. Lineage (NCBI taxonomy): Eukaryota > Metazoa > Chordata > Amphibia > Anura > Pipidae > Xenopus > Xenopus petersii. The sequence continues at coordinate 76,305,015 of CM076687.1, read as the reverse complement.
TGTTCTGCAAAGGAGGATCAGGTATTATAGTGTTTCATTATACTCCTGTTGCAGGGCCTTCCCTGCCTTTTATAAAGAAACTGTAGCTGACATTCACTGCTTTATTTTTCTTTTTTTTCAACAAATGGCAAAGCCGGAACATTCATGGCAGTGCAAATTGCCTCCGTCTGTATCTGTTTTGTACAATGCTACATCCAGTGTTTGCTTAACCTGTATATACAGGTATAGGATCAGTTATCCAAAAAACCCCAGGTCCCGAGCATTCTGGATAACCGGTCCCACACCTGTATACGTATACACAGACACACAAAAACACACACAAAAACACACACACGTGATCCACTATTTTGGATTCGGCCAAACCCCTGAATCCTTTGCGAAAGATTCAGCCAAATGCCGAACTGAATCCAAATCCTAATTTGCATATGCAAATGAGAGGGGGGAAGGGGGAAACATTTTTTACTGCCTTGTTTTGTGACAAAAAGTCGTGTGATTTCCCTCCTCATCTCTAATTTGCATATGCAAATTAGAATTCGGATTTCTTTCAAGCGGGCAGAAAGATTCGGCCAAATCCGAATCCTGCTGAAAAAGGCTGAATCCCGAACCGAATCCTGGATTCGGTGCATCCCTAATATATACAAACACACACGTTCTCTCTCTCTCTGGTCTGAGATGCCGGCTTTTTGGATTCGACTTTTTCCATCCTCGGGATATAATAATAATATAATAATATAATTTTTTGAGTTTTTTTCATTCAGACTTTAATAAATAACCCCCTAACAGTACTTAGTATTTGGCTTTAGATCCACTACAGCTGTACCTGCCCTGATTGAGTATGTCCCTCATAATAAGTAATAATTTTTATATTAGGGCACTTGGGGATAAAGATGTCGGGAGTGTCTCACACATTCTCGGGGGAGATGACTGATACGACTAAATAAATCTGGCCATAGACGTGCACATTTACCTTCATATCGGTGCCATCTCCCGACCTGTCCGATTAACTGAACGACAGATAGCTATCTCTCGAAAAATGTCGAGACACTCCACACACGGCCTAAAAATTTTACTCAACGGAGATTCGTACGATCAAATTTTTGCGTCTATGGCCAGCTTGAACCACAAACTAATTGCCCCCCTTTCCTATACGTTTTCACGTCAAAGCTGAAGTTTCATTTCATGAGTATTACATCTGTTTATCTTCTGGTTACAGAGATATATCCCTGGTTATCAAATAAAACTCCCCAGATTCTTCTCTTTTATTAGCCGCCACCTGTTATTTACACTGCGCAGAAGCCTTGTTTGTCCTGAAGCAAAGAAACCAAATCCTTGGGATGTGATTGGGATTATGTCTATTAACTATGGAGACAGACACACTCGCTTCATTTAGAAACTCTTCTATTTACTCATCCATATTCATTCAGCGCATCTGTATGTGGCATTGACCAACACTGGGACAGAATGCTCTGTTATACAAATAGCTAGAATCTCAGCTGCCATAAAGCAGGACAGGACTGCTGCTTCCAATGGGGATCAGATAGGATCTTTGCAGATACTGGGACAGGATGCTCTGTTATGGGGGTACTCATACTTATATGGCCGCTCTCTTCCATGGGAATAACAGTGTGGCTGCTGTACAATTTGCATTAGAAATGCCAGTAGTCTGGGATAAACACAGGGCTCTTACCAACCTGTGTGATTGAAGGGAGGATGTATCTCCACCAGACAAATCTGTACATTCACTGCCATAAATCTTATTGAGATGAGGACCGTAAGAGTGTGCAATCGGTTTCATTTATCAGACGCCTATGAATGATGTCGGCAGCCTTATACACTGGCCAAGCTGCGGTGTAGCGACGTCTGTGTCTAATTGCTCATTGGAGGAAATGCTCATTATATTTGTGTGTGTGTATATATATATATATATATATATATATATATATATATATATATATATATATATATATATATATATATATGCCCTTTTAAACTTTGTTTTGTAAAGTGGCAGATTGGCAGGAATATATATTTGTTATTCCCTTTAATAAAGTGCGTTGTGCTTGTGCAGTAGCAAAGAGGTTTTGTTCATAGAAGTGACACCTTGAAAGGACCCAGGACCAACAAGTGCAGCATCTCCGGGCCTTTATGTTCTGCCTTTGATGTGACAGATCCTTTGATATATGTGGGACATTGCGCATCATACGAAATATCTGCAAGTCCTGCTCCACCAGTAGATGAAACGTGTCCTTGTCTTGGGCCCCCGGCTGTTTGTTTGCTGATCCGACTAATGCGCGGAACTAAGGGACATCAAAGATTTAGCGACTGCAACAGAATCTCCGAAACCTCCCCTTCCCCGGTAGTGCTGGCACATAAAGACCCCCCCCCCCTGAACTTACATGAAAATGTAAATTTACCTTGTTTGCCTTTATTTATAGCTAGAAAGGATCTAGTTAGTTTACACACAGCAGAGGAGAAGTACCTTCCCTTGTTCTGCTTAAATATTTACAGATATCTGCCAGTTTTGCCTCATAAATATGAATTTACTATGTCCATGGATCACACGACTACAGTTAGGTCCATAAATATTTGGACAACTTTTTTTCTAATTTTGGTTCTGTACATTACCACAATGAATTTTAAAGAAACAACTCAGATGCAGTTGAGCTGCAGACTTCAGCTTTAATTCAGTGGGTTGAACAAAAAGATTGCATAATAATGTGAGGAACTAAAGCCTTTTTTAACACAATCACTTTATTTCAGGGGCTCAAAAGTAATTGGACAATTGACTCAAAGGCTATTTCATGGGCAGGTGTCAGGTTGTTTCATTATCAATGAAGCAGATAAAAGCCCTGGAGTTGATATGAGGGGGGGGGGGGGGTGCTTAAATGTGGAAGATTTTGCTGTGAACAGACAACATGTGATCAAAGGAGCTCCCCATGCAGGTGAAAGAAGCCATCCTTAAGCTGCAAAAGCAGAAAAAAAAACATCCTAGAAATTGCTACAATATTAGCAGGGAAAAATCTACAGTTTGGTTCATCCTGAGAAAGAAAGAAAGCATTGGTGAGCTCAGCAATGCAAAAAGACCTGGACTCCCACGGAAGACAACGGTGATGGATGATCACAGAATCATTTCCATGGTGAAGAGAAACCCCTTCACAACAGCCAAACAAGTGAACCAGACTCTCCAGGAGGTAGGCGTATTGATATCCAAGTCTACCATAAAGAGAAGACTGCATGAAAGTAAATACATAGGGTGCAATGCAAGGTACAAGCCACTCATAAGCATCAAGAATAGAAAGGCTAGATTGGACTTTGCTAGCACAGTTCTGGAAAAACATTCTTTGGACAGATGAAACCAAGAACAACCTCTACCGGAATGATGACAAGAATAAAGTATGATGGAGGCATGGAACATCTCATGATCCAAAGCATAGCACATCATCTATAAAACATGGCGGAGGCAGTGTGATGGCTTGGGTGTGCATGGCTGCCAGTGGCACTGGGACACTAGTGTTCATCCATGATGTGACACAGGACAGAAGCAGCCGAATGAATTCTGAGGTGTTCAGAGACACTGTCCGCTCAAATCCAGCTAAATGCAGTCAAATTGATTGGGAGGCATTTCTTAATGACCCAAAACATACAGCCAAAGCAACCCAGGAGTTTATTAAAGCAAAGAAGTGGAATATTCTTGAATGGCCAAGTCAGTCACCTGATCTGAACCCAATTGAGCAGCATTTCACTTGTTGAAGACTAAACTTCGGACAGAAAGGCCCACAAACAAACAGCAGCTAAAAGGACTGGCAGAGCATTAAAAAGGAGGAAACCCAGAATCTGGTGATGTCCATGAGTTCAAGACTTCAGGCTGTCATTGCCAGCAAAGGGTTTTCAACCAAGTATTAGAAATAAACATTTTATTTTCAGTTTTTTAATTTGTCCAATTACTTTTGAGCCCCTGAAATAAAGTGATTGTGTTAAAAAAGGTTTTAGTTCCTCACATTTTTATGCAATCTTTTTGTTCAACCCACTGAAGCTGAAAGTCTGCAGTTCAACTTCATTGTGGTAATGTACAGAACCAAAATTAGAAAAAAGTTGTCTCTGTCCTAATATTTAAGGACCTAACTGTATATAAATAGCTCACATGGTTGGCGAGAGCACATTTATGTACCTCCTACTGTAAATAATAAGAATATTAGAAGTCACTGGGGGGTTCTGTGACCATATAAAGGCACAAGGCTGCAGGCTGAGTTATACAGGGAACTCATTTCTTATGTATGTTAAGCAGTGTCGGCCTGGGCCAGGTGCCCACCCAAAAATCTTAGATCAGGGGCTCTCAGTACTATTATAATTCCTCTCCTCACGCAACCTCTTTTCTCAATTTTGAATACTTATATTTGGGTTGCAGGAACTCCGCTATTATTTCCCCTTATTTTAAATTCCCCAATTTTAAATTGTGACTCTCTGTAATCACTAAGCCACTGGATTTCCAACTGAGCGCCGCTAAATTCTCCCGGCAGCGGTGCATATAATGAGGTAACAGAATGGATGCCAGCTCTGATCCACGCCCATCAACACAATGCAAAGGTGAAGCACCTGCCTCCGGCATTAAATTATGCTTTGTTTCTTGTGCTTGAACGAGCATGACCGGCTCAGCCTCTATTTACACGTCGGATAGAGGCATGCTGGAAAAAAAAAACATCATTTCAAGTAGAATAAACAGTTGCGACTTTTATTGTCTTGCAAGGGGAAGTGTGTTTCTTTGGGATTTGCAACTGGATAACTGGGTAACCTGTGGTTGGATTTTCACCTTTAAATTAACCTTTGGTATGCTATAGATGAGTGCTATTCTGAGACAATTTGCAGTTTTTGCATTATTTTGCTTTTTTGTGCAGCAGCTATCTGGTTGTTAGGGTCCAATCCAACCTAGCAACAGGGCTGTGGTTTGAAAAAGAGATGGGAGTATGCATAGAGGATGGCCTTAATAGAAAGATAAGTAATAAAAAGTAACAATAACAATAAAATTGCAGCCTCACAAAGCAATAGATTTTTTTGGTTGCTGGGGTCAGTAATCCCCATTGGAAAACTGCAGGCAAATAACTCAGGGGCATAACTACAGAGGAAGCAGACCCTGCTGTATCAGGGCAGCCCAGAAGTGTAGGGGGCTCAGTAAAGGCCTAATTAATGAGCAATCCCACTATATTGTCACAGATTAGGTTAATTTACCAATCTTTTGGGGCCCTAAATTGAATTTGCTATGGGGCCCAGTAACATCTAGTTACGCCACTGTCAGAAACTATACAAAATGTAAAATAAAAAAAATGACCAATTGAAAAGTTGCTTAGAATAGCATGCTGAAAGTTAAAGTGGACCTGTCACCCAGACACACAAATCTGTATAATAAAAGTCCTTTTCAAATTAAACATGACATCCAACTTCTATTTTTTATTTAAACATTCATAGCTGTTGTAAACTCATTAAAAATCTCAGCGGTCAATCAAATATTGTCTGCCCCTCCTCTATGCCCTGGGCATAGAGGCGGGGCAGACAATTACTTTCACTTTCAATTCAGCAGTTCCTAGATGTCACTGCTCCCCACACATTCCCCCACTTCTCTTTAACATATAATTGTGTAGCCAGGGCATGGGGATGGACATCGGGTCCCCCATTCTGGTGCACAAACAAAATTCTGAGATGATGCAAGGCTTGTCTTAATAACAGTATCCACATAATTGCCTGCTTGCTATAATTTTGAAATCCCAGACTGAAGGAAACAAGATTCAAATAATTTATATAGTGTAATTAAAGTTTGTTTTCCTTGACTAATCTGATATTATAGGACTTTGAATAATTTGTTTGGGTGACGGGTCCCCTTTAACTGAACCACCCCTTTAAAGGGATAATAAACCCAACAATAAAACTTCCCATAATGAAGGCAAATTGCATTCCAAGCAACTTCCCAATATACATTAATCACCAGTTTTGCATTTCAAAGTTATTAAAAATTGTCCGTGGTATGGAAAGCAGCGTCCTTGTTCTCCATGCTGGGTGTGGCTCCGCGCAACATTGTGACAATGTAGCAGCAGGCAGTGTTGGTTTGCGTCTCTGGCTCTGACTTGAAACAATGTATCGGGCTCTGAGGAGAATGGATTTCTGTTTTACGTAGTTAGAGAATAGAAATGGCTGCACAGACGCTGCTTTCAGTAGCAATTGCCTGCACCAGGGGTCCTAAAACTTTTAAAATAGGGGCCAGTGCACAGTCCCTTAGACTGTTGTGGGGCTGGACTATAGTTTGAAAAAAAAAAATTATTACCCTAAAGCCCTGAAGATTTAAAAAAAACAAAAAATTGGTGTTCGGCATGGCTGGGCTCCTACTTCAGTGCAATTGGGCTCCTACTTCGGCGTAACTCGGCTCCTACTTCAGTGCAATGCGGCTCCTACTTCAGTGCAACTCGACTCCTACTTCAGTGCAACTCGACTCCTACTTCAGTGCAATTCGGCTCCTACTTTGGCGTAATTCGGCTCCTACTTCAGTGCAACTCGGCTCCTACTTCAGTGCAACTCGACTCCTACTTCAGTGCAACTCAGCAGTTCAAGGGGGGCCACTTAATCCAGGCCCTCCCCCTTTAACATATAGAAGCCATCAATCCTGGACATTTGTCCCCCCAGTCCCCCCAATCTGCTGCTTGCAGATCCACTCTATTCCTCGGCCCCAGCGTCACATCACTGCATGCCCCTCCCAGCTGACGCTAAGGACGCAGCTGCAGCTGAGGGTTAAATAACCTTGGAGGGTCGTATCTGGGCTGTAGGTTGAGGACCCCTGACCTGCACAAATAAGTTTAAAACCAGTGAGAATTTTAATTAATGAATATTGGAAAGTTGCTTCGAATCATCAAATAATAATCATGTAATAAAATTGTGTTCGCGTCAGGAGCTCCTTTTTTCCCCCTTTTTTGGGGGAAGGGATAATAAACATAAAAAGGATCTCAGTAGATTTCTACGGGGAAACCGCCGCTGACGCCTTCCTGCGCCACAATGGCATTGTGTGCCGAGATGAAAAGAGCTGTGAGTGCCGTGTCGTGTCGGTGCAGCTGCCGGCAACCTTGGCAAGTGGATATTTTTAACTCTAATGAATGCCGGAGCTTTCAGAGGATGTCAAATGAGATCAGATGCAGGCGGCTGTCTGAATTACCCCAGCGAAGTTGCAGACAGCTGTCAGCCCATTCCTGTCTACTTTCCAGAATTTTCAACTGAGTGTTGAGTCAGATGAGTCGCTTCTAGAGTGGCTTCCTATGGGGGTCGGAACTGAAGCTTCAAAGTAAAGCTGTCCCCCTTTCGGCCCTCCAGCTGTTAGATAGGAAAACACTCTTTTATCTTCCTGTTCTTTGTCTCTCCCAGAGCTCCCCCCTACAAGTTAAAAAAAAAAAAACAATTGATGGCCAGAGCCCCCCAACAAGTTAAAAAAAAAATAATTGGTGGTCAGGGTCCACCTACAATCTGGAAAATACAGCACAGCCAGCCCCCCCCCTTTAACCCTAGATTCTGTTAGGCCCCCCTGATGGCGTCCCTGATCCCCATGCATAAAATTTTCTCTGTACTCTTCCCCCTTTTCATCCCTCTTTTATTATTCTTTATCTTTCCATTTTGTTCTACAATCACTCCCAGTGTGGGAAGGAGTCCAACAATAAAAAATTGGTAAAATCATTGGCTTGTGGAGCGTTCATGAAAGCAGAACCCCAAATCGGCATTTCAGTAGTAAGATTGTTTGCTTTAACTTTACTTGCAACTGAGAGCAGTATTCTTATCCCTTTCTGTTCTCTGCTCCCAGCAGAGAACAGGTCAACTGGCTTTGGCTATATTATTCATGCAGCCAGAACCTGCAGTGCAGAAAAAATGAACAGCCAGATAAATACTGACTTTAACAATTACATCTTTTTTCTGCAGTTTGTTTCCATTTTTCTTGTTCTTGATGTCTTTTCTCAGTTCCCTTTTATCCCCTTCTCTGCCTTTTTGCTGGTTTCTGTTGGCCACCTCTCTGTGCTGTGCATAGGGAAACCAGACCTATATATATATATATTTATTTATAGGCCCTAGTTACCCATAAAGGTTATTCTGTATGATTCCCCAGCTAGAAATAGTGTAGCAGAACTATAATGTCTGGAAGCAATTACGAGAATATTCAGCATCTTCCCAGCTTTTAATCTTTCACTTAAAGAGAGAAGAGCCCCCTCCCCTTCCCTCCAGCTCATTTCGTCCATTCTCTTCCTATGGTAATTTCCCCACAAAGCAAATGTCAGATTCCTGCCCCTTCTCTGCAGCCTTATCTGGAGGATAATGAATTATGCATGAATGCAAGTTTCCCTGGTTTCACCCAGATATTTACACACCACTCCCATATTACTCCACTTTATACCTAGGAACTCATGCAGAATTCCGAAATTCAACCCAGTCTGCGCCCGTTACACCACAAGCACATCAAACAAGGGAGCTGTGCTTGTTCATCCAGTAGATGGGCTGCCATTATCTAATAAAGGATCCCGATATTTCTCTTCTCCTTGTAACATACAAAAACCAAGCCTGTGCCTAACACTGTGTCTAAGGTGCTACAGAGATATGAGAAAGAATACCGCTCAGACTCACCGCGCCTCCTCTGTAGAATGCAGGCAGTCCACGGATGTATATATAGCTGGGTGATGGAATAGCCTTGGTGTCCCACGCCGCACAGAATGGAGAGAAAAAAGGACAGCTTAGATACTTTCTTGAAATTTACCAATACTAATGATCTGAACCTGACTTTCACTTCAAACCAAAATGTTGATAATATTGCATTTTTGGATATTAAATTAAGAGGTGTACCTCTGACAGGGAAAATGGAAACGGAAGTTTGCACTAAACCAGTAGCTGGGAATACCACCCTAAGGGCAGATAGTTGTCATCCCAGGCACACCAAAATGAGTATTCCTTTCAGTCAATTCTTATGATATAGATGCAACTCCTCTACCATTGAGATTTTTGATGAACATGCAGATATTTTGAAACAAAGATTAGCAGAGAAGGGTTACCCTACTGATGTAATTGAATCGGCCTACCGTAGGGCACGCTCACGTGATAGGAACAGTCTTCTTTCTGGATCAAAACGTAATCAAAATTCGATAGTTTTAAAAAGAATCCGGATACTAACGCCAAAGGCAAAAATATTTATTTTAGCACAGAATATAGTGTAGAATTCAATGACATTTGTCGGATAATACGTAAGCATCTTCCAATTTTGTTCATTTATCTCATTTTGGGCAATATTTTGTCAAATAATCCTCTCAAATTGGTATCTAGGAGGTCGACCACCTTGGGTAGGAAACCATCCCCTATTTGGTTTCCAGTCCAACCGTTCCTCTCAGGTAATTGGCTACGTACCAAAGGGACTTTTAAATGTGGCAGACACCCCTGTAAAACATGTAAGGTCATCACAGTCAGTTCTAACTTCAAATCAAACGTTACAGGTAAAACATTCAACAACACCACATATAACAACTGTTGCAATAAACACGTGGTCAATTTACTTGAATGCAAATCCTGCAATAAACAATATGTGGGGGCGCACAATTCATCTTCTTAAGGACAGAATCAGTGAACATCTTAATGCCATTGATAATTGTGATTTAAAATCTCCCATTGGGAAACATTTTAGCCAATGTAGTGGATGTGGGACCCTTGATTTAGGGGTTAAAATAATTGAAAAGGTACAGATTCCCCTAAGAGGTGGTGACCCCCTACTTTTATTGAACAAAAGTGAAGCATTTTGGATTTTTACCCTCAATACACGGAATCCGTGTGGTCTTAATACTTGATTTTGTATTATTTTTAATTTTCACTTTTTTCCTTTTTTTTGTGTGCTTTTTTTCTTGGATTATCATTTGTGTTTTTTGTATGCATATTTGTTCACCTATTTTCAACACTATATAGTGACACGTCCTACCAGATGATAACTAATAGAGGTCGCTATACCAATGGACTATTTATACAGTTTCCTCACTCGCTATTCCCCTATGCTTATGATTAAGGGCGCATGCGCCCGAAACGTGTCAAGCCCAGTGTGCTCTTCTTTTTAATCATGGATCAATAAAGATTTCGGATTTTAACTCAACCAGTGTGCGGAAGTTCCGTCCTGTCTTCTCTCCATTAAGGTGCTACAGAGACAGTTTCTATTTTATTACCATTTTGTTTAAAGGGTCTGAAATCCTGGGGTGTGGTTTATAGCTATATTTTACCATCAGCCTTTTATTTTTTATTTGTTTGCCCCCTTGTTTTGTTTTGTCTTTGTCTATAAACCCATTAGGCTGCTTCTGCTTCCAATAATTAATTATATACTATTGTTCCAATAATAATTAATTATATATTATTACTGAGAAAAAAGAAAATTGCTTTTAAAAATGTGCATTATTTAGATAAAATGGATCCTATAGGAGACTACCCTTCCGTAATTCACCTTGTACTTGATCCCAGCTAAGATATGATTAATCCTTATTGGAAGCAGAACCAGCCTATTGGGTTGATTTAATGTTTACATGATTTTCTAGTAGACCTAAGGTATGAAGAGCCTAATTATGGAAAGATCCATCATCTGGAAAACCCCAGGTTCCGATCATTCTGGATAACAGGTCCCATACCCAGAGCCGTAACTAGGGGAAGGCAGTGTACAGATTTGTTGGATTAATGAGGGAAAAGGGGGGCATCTAAGGTGTGCAGTTGTGTAATTTAACACACAAGTGCCCACTGCTGTGCAGCATGGAGAAAGCAAGTTACATGCCTGGCACACGGCTAATATTAAAAACATGCACAAAAAATAAATGTTGCATTAATGTGTATATTATACATATTGTGTGTGTGATGCAGGCTCCATGCTTTATCTTGCAGTATGAATTTAAAGCCAAGAACATAAAGAAGAAGAAAGTGAGTATCATGGTGTCTGTCGATGGAGTCAAGGTGGTAATGCGGAAGAAACAGAAGGTGAGAGCCGTTGTGTCCATATTGGGGCTTATTAGGTGTGCATGGTAATTGCCTCACCCTGCTCCCCCTCCTAATCACCCTAATTCACTGTATTCTATATCCCCCCCCACACAGAGAAAGGAATGGACGTGGGACGAGAGCAAAATGCTGATGATGCACGATCCTGTGTACAGGTATGACATTAACTGGGCATTTGTCAGTCCAAGCCCTTGCCCTCCTTCCTCCGCTCTTTTATCCAGGCCCTATTTTACCTCTTCAACTCTGTTTTTTATTAAGCCTCACTTTCCACCTCTCAATCTTTCAGCGGCCCTGCTTTATGGCTGAGATTCTAGCTATCTGTATAACGGAGCATTCTGTCCCAGTGGCTGCACAGGTCCTATCTGATCCCCATTGGAAGCAGCAGTCCTGCCCTGCTTTATGACTAGGATTCTAGCTATCTGTATAACAGAGCATTGGATCCCTGGTAGTATCCTTATATTAGATTAAACCTTTTTTCCTTAAATGACTTATGTTAATGGTATTAGTAGAGGAAAAGACAATGTATGTGCGGATTCGGTGCTTATTAGCCTAGTACGCAGTAACCTTGCTGTAGATAGGAAAATTGTCTGGCGGAACACTTAATGTATAGCCCCCTTTTCATCTGTTCTGAGCATTATATATATTCTGCGTCTCTTGTGGCTTATGTTTATGAAGCCTGCCCCCAGTTCCTTTGCAATACAGTGCCGCCTCTTGTATATAATAAAGCCATTCTTTTACCCAGAAAGCAGATCTGATAGAGTTAGAAGCTCTTTAGATTTTTGTTTGCCTTAAAGTAAACTCCTAGGGAGCTTTAGGTCTAGAATCCCTTTAAATATACATTATTGACCTCTGTGGGACCCCTAGTTTGCTCCATAGCAGCCAATCAGCAGCTGGTTATAGTTCTAGGGTCTTGCTTGGATCTGATTGGTTGCTTGACCCAGAACAAACCCCATGGCTCTTGTACACCCCTATAATAAACCAGTTGTGGGAGTAACAACCAGTCATTAAAGGGTAATACCCAACTGCTCTGCATCGTAGTGGGTACCCAGAGTAACGGGTTGTAATGTGGGTGCAGGATTAATTGCAGGTTGAGTTGGGTCATTAGCTCGCCACCCAGCACTCATTGCCTTCTGCCCATCTATGATGGTCATTTTTTTTTTTTACTAATGATTTTTGGGGCAAGAAGTGGGTAGTGGGATGGGCTATAATTGAAGGTATGCTGGGGGGAGCACTGTATCATAGGAGTTGGCTTTCATCTGCCCAGTAAAATCAAATATCAATAGCAAATATCAATGAACCGTGGAATCTGATTGGTCGCTATGGGATACTTCACCGGTGCAAATGTACCCATTTTCTTGATTGGTCATGCACTTGTGGAACTATAATCAAGCAAATCAAAGTGTAAGCCTAAAGCCTCATGAGGAAACTTCGGGCGACTTCAGAAATGGAAGCACCGCAAGTGCATTGGTGCAGGCGATTTTTCATTTTAGCAGGTGGAAGGCAGGGGGAAGCAGGGCCGCCATGATTCAAGGTGAGACCTTTGCCTCTGGCGGCAGCGAGTGGCCAGTTACAAGGGGCAGCAAAGTGGGAGAGGAGGGGGGCGGCATCTGAGCTGCTGTCTCAGGCGGCAGCAGCCCCAGAATCGGTGCTGGGGGAAGGCAGTTCCTTGAGAGAAGAAGGCGATTAGTCATCAGGTGACTAAATCTCCCCAAATCTGCCTGTGTGCCCCTGCCCTAAACGTCAGCAATGCACATTATCATCTATAATTACCATCTTAGGAAAGGTGGAACTAAGATGTCTTTATTTACTGGTGGTAAGATTTCTGGGGGAGTAAACTCCAAAATTAACTTTTGCTTAATCAAATAAAATGTCATTCTATGCAACTTCCCAATATCTATTCATTCATTAAAGTTCTGTGTAACTGTCATTGTGTCTGTCCTTTTCTCTGCACTGGTGCCTCTGACTCCTGATACAACTTCCCAATATCCATTCATTCCTCATTCTCACTGGATTTATAGTTCTGTGTAACTGTCATTGTGTCTGTTCCTTTCTCTTCTCTGCACTACTGCTGTCTCTGACTCCTGATACAACTTCGTAATATCCATTTATTTCTCATTCTCTCTGGGTTTATAGTTCTGTGTAACTGTCATTGTGTCTGTCCCTTTCTCTGCACTGCTGTCTCTGACTCCTGATACAACTTCCCAATATCCATTCATTTCTCATTCTCTCTGGGTTTATAGTTCTGTGTAACTGTCATTGTGTCTGTCCTTTTCTCTTCTCTGCACTGCTGCCTCTGACTCCTGATACAACTTCTCAATATCCATTCATTCCTCATTCTCACTGGATTTATAGTTCTGTGTAACTGTCATTGTGTCTGTCCCTTTCTCTTCTCTAATTCGGTCTCATGAAACAGTTACAAAATTCTACTCTCCTCCAGGCCTGCCCATCCGTTGGCTTGTGATACATTGTTTCAGAACACTTCAAACAACAGAAATGGCCAGACAGACACTGCTTTCAATGGCAATGACATTTAAACACAACTTTAAAACCACGAATAATGTCTGACCGATGTATATTGGAAAGTTGTTTAGAGTGATATTTTCTTTAATTCAGTAAGATTTTATTTTGGGTTTCATACGCCTTTAATAAACAAACCCAAATTCCAGGTGGGATTGGGCCGAGCCTCTGGCTTGTGTATAGCTCTGTGATTGATGTGCAATTTCCTGCTTTGTTTGATTTCCCGCAGTGGCAGCACCCTCGCTGCTGACCTCTTCTTTTGACTTATGGGTCTCATTAGGATATAGATGTGCTTTGCCTTTCAATTAGGGCGGCCTATTACCCAACTAATTACATATTATCTGAGCAGCCTTTAATACTCTAGGGGCCCCTCGGGTCAATCTTCTCACCAATCTGACAGGCCGATAGTTTAGCACTGTGCCACTATAAGGAAAGTCACGCACGCTGCAATGTTCAGAGTTGTACTGTGAAGACAACGCAATTTATTACCTGTAGTAAACAGTGATTTAAGCCCCTGGTGGGCAGACTGTTAGTGCCTTGGCATCTTTAAAGGCTTAAGCCATAAAGAATGGGTCTACAGGCTAATAAGAATTATTGGGTTGGCTGATTCCCTTGCTGTTTGAAACAGTTTGTCCTTTAAAGGGTAAGTAAATCCTAAACTAGAGTTGCACTTTTTTATATCTGTATCATGCCCCAGAATTTTTGTGCCAGTTTCCATGGCAAGCAGTTTTATGCCTTTCAAGTTCTCCAAGCTGCACTTACTTACATGGGTTGCTAACACTCCAGTATAGCCCACCATTGGTTTCATTTACTTTAGTGGTAGGCCCAGTTATATAGTCAGGGGATCATCTAGGAAGCAGATACCCCTTAAACGCACCAACAAAATTACAGAGGTTGTCCCTAAATACCCTTACTTTTGTTCTCATTTTGATTTTCCTATGACCTGTCTTAACTTGCCCTTTGAGTCTTTCCGTGCATGCTACTGTCTCCACTGCTACACGTGGATGATGTTTGTTATGTTGAAATAAGTGCATTTTTAAAGCCTTTCCAATTAGTGGAGTAAGCAGTAGAAACATTGAGCTGGATGCTTGCAGCAGGAAGGAAGCAGAAACAGTCACATGACTATGAAGGAAGTATATTCCTCTGTGCAAGCAGACAAAAGCGACTGCAAAGTAATTAAAAGCTCTTATCTCTTCCATAATGAATTCAACAATTGATTTCATTATGGAAATATTTCCAGTTTGAGTAAACAGTAGAACAGTAGAAACTTTAAGCTGGGCTCTTGCAGCAGGAAGGAAGCAGATACCGTCACATGACTATCCAGGAAGAATATTCTTCTGTGCAAGCAGAAAAAAAAGTCTCTGCAACCTTTTCCAAAGTGATAAAAAGCTCTTAAGGCTAAGGCCACACTAGGCGATAGCGCCGCGATTTGACTCGCGGCGACTTTTCGTCGCGACTTTTAAGCCGCAATCGCTGGGGAAACTTTTGCGCTGACGTCTATGGGAAATCGCCAGCGTAAAAACACACGCGGCGATCTTTTTTCTATTGTCGCTCGAAATCGCCTCGGGCCACTGAACAATTCCTTTAACTATTCCATAATGAATCCAGCAATGGTCAGAAACCTGTTTTGTTAAAAAAAAAATTGTCATTTCATTGAAATTTTAATCCATTGAAAGTTGAATTTTTTTTAAATGGAAGCCATTTTTGAATTTATAAATGGTTTAATATGAAAAAAAATGTAAATAAGAAATTTTAAATTGAAGCAAATTAAAATAAAATGCAAAATTAGTTGAAAAAATCGAATATAAAAAATATTTTCAATCAAAAAAGTTTTAATGAAAAAAAAAGTTTAAGAGAAGGAAGGATGATTAGTTTTATGTTTGGTAATGACAGTACTTTCCTGCATTCATTGGCAGGCATCTGTAGTACCAAGTGCCAGATCATTTCATTCAAATCCAGTAAAATTATAAAATTTTGTTTTCTGTTCACTTTTTTTCTCCTTTTGTACTTTTTCTTCTATTAGCTTGGCCAGCAGAAATAATAAATAATTAAATTTTTAAAGTATCGGTTCCTAGTACTGTTGAATATTCATGACATGGGGACAAGGCTGACATGGGAGTTTAATGCACATTATTATGAAGAAATGATACTTAGGGGGTTATTTATCAAAATCCAAATTATTTTGTTAAAAAAAGTCTGACCAAACTAGAATCAACTATTTAACCTCATTTATTACTGAAAAAGCTTGATTTTATCGGATATGGGGAAAAACTCGATAAAATCTAGCAAAAATACAAATCTTAAATTTTTTAGAATTTTTTTCCCATTTCATTCAATTTTTTCAGGCTTTTTCCAGAAAAGCCTGAATTTTTGGCATATTTGCCAGAAAAGCCCAAAATTGTTTCCGCAGAAACTTCCAAATAGGATATCGACCCCTTTGACTTATATACAACCTCGGCAGGTCTGAGATGGCAGATTCAGACTTTTTGCAGCCTCGGGGCATAATAAATCTTGAAAAGAAAATTCCCCTAAAAATTCGGATTATATAATTAAAAAACGTAAAATTTTTCGAGTTTTTGCCATTGGTATTTAATAAATAACCACTCAATGTTTTCTTATTCTTTCAGAATATTCTATGTATCCCACGACTCACAAGACTTAAAAATATTCAGTTACATTGCACGAGACGGAGCCAACAACACCTTTAAGTGCAACGTCTTTAAGTCAAAGAAAAAGGTGTGTTTTCCGGATGACTCCGTAGATGGATTTGTGGGGGGGCACATGGGGAAATATATTTTTTACCTTGAGAATAATGTCATGATGCTAAGAGCAGTCCTCTTTAAATATATGTAATGACCAACAGTGCCCTCTGGAGTTTGGCCACTAATAGCAGAGTGTGCTTTGCTATGAATATTATGCATCCTCCACCCTTCTATTGGTTTTGAAGTACACCCATGATAACTTAAAGCACTGATCCCCAACCAGTGGCTCATGAGCAACATGTTGCTCACCAACTCCTTGGATGTTACTTTCAATGACCTCGAAGCAGGTGCTTATTTTTGAATTCCAGCCTTGGAGTCAACTTTTGGTTGAATAAGAACCAGGTGTACTGCCAAAGAGAGCCTGCTGTAGGCTGTCAGTCCACATAGGGGGCTAGCATATAGCCAATCTAAGCCCATATCTGCCACCCCCAGGGACTTTATTCATACTTGTGTTGCTCCCCAACTCTTTTCACATTTGAATGTGGCTCATTGGTAAAAAGGGTTGGGGAACCCTGCCTTAAAGCATAAAGTTCTGCCTATGGCTCCACAATCAACATTGTTGTACTGGAAGCCATTAGTAGAATAAAAACCTCTGGTAGACTCAGCAGGTGAAAGGAGGACTCTGGTACATGTCCCAGAGCCTTAGACTGAGGGATCAGATGATCCAGTTTAGATCTAGGCTCTCATAGACATATCCAGACAAGGCATGTCTAAGAAGAAGTCATTTCTGCCTATGACTGTGCTAGGAGGGCAAGAGACGCATCACTCCATGTGTTTATATTTGGTCGTCTACTAATTAGATGGCTGGTTTGGTAACATCTCATTGAGTGCCTGTCCTACATCTACTCTAGGATCCATTGAAGACGATCAAAAAGTAATCTTCAGCAATCGTTCCTAAACTGTGGAGCTTGGGCCCGGGGGAGGTTCAGCCTGAAGACCAGCTGGGATGAGATTTAGGGAGAGTGCCTATTTGCATACCTCTGAACATTGGACCTCAGATGTGTGCTCGCTCTTGGAGTGTAACAACTACTGTTCTACCTAAAAAACTCATGCAAATAAATTCCCATAATCCAATTCTTACAACTTGCAAATGGGCATCCCATCCCAAATCCAACAGAATGGCATGATGCAACTTGGAATTGGGTGGGGTGGGGTTTTTTTTTTTTTGGCTGGACAGTTTGCATTTGCCTACAGTTACCGGCTTCTGATAAGCACTGGTCTCTAGTTCATTGTTTACTTCTGGAAATTATGTTGCAGTATTTTGTGGTTACTATACTGTTGACTGTCAATGGGATTTAATGTCTTGCTTCTATATGCCAGAGCCAGGCAATGCAAATTGTACGGACAGTTGGACAAGCCTTTGAAGTGTGTCACAAAATGAGCCTGCAACATGCCCAGCAGAATGCAGATGGGCAGGCAGACGGCGCCAGCGACAAATCCCAAGAAGAAGTCAATTTGGAAGGTAGGTATAGGCAGAGGTACATGCCAAGCTCGGGGGCCTCTGCCACCTAAGCGAGTGTGACATGCACAGCAGTGGGTGATGACACAATTCTTAACATCTGCTAGACATGGAAGTATAAAACTGTTCATTGGTGAGCGTTCCATATTATGCCATTCCTAGTCAGGGAAGGCATTAACCTTGAATATGAGGACATCTGCCTGATCTGAAAGATCTGTCACCTGATACAATGTGGCACTCCGGAAGCATTTAAATGGGATGCAAATGCAGGTCTAGAGGGGCAGATTAATATGCGAGGCGACAGGCTACATGCTTAATCCCTCGCTTCTTTTTTTCCTTGTGTTTCCCCATCAGCGAACCAGTTAAAAGGAGAAGATAATAAAGACGACGAAGAAGAACATGCTGATCTCAAGATGGTCATCCTCCGAGAAGAGAGGAACATCAAACGAGACTCCACAGTATCTGATTTGGGGATCCCGCAGTCTGTGCGAGTGTTAATGGAACGTAGTAGTCAGGTAGGACACGCCGCTGGAGAGACTGAGACTTCCCCTGCTTTCCTAAAAATGTATAGTCATTTTTGCATGGTGACTATCTGTTGCTAGTTTTTGCTTCTATTATGGTGTAAAGCTAGTATGAGAATAGCTGGGGCAATAGCATGGTGGATGCAAAACAAACAAAGCCAGTGTACTTTTATATTGTATTTCCCATAGAGCTATAGATTTTATGATCCCTATATGGCAACTGAACCTCTAACCTGACACTGTTTCGAATGTAACAAATCTTGGAGCTCTTGGGGGGGGGGGGGGCTCATTGGCTAATGTTAAAATACATTGGGGCTGCAGCTGATGTATTCAGCCAGATAACCATGTAATGAGTAATCTCCTTTGCAGCACGCTTCCTTTAATGTTATTTATAACGCAAGAGCTCACAATTATTCTCTGGACACTGGAGCCACCAGGTGGTGAACACGTGTATGGCAGTCAAGAATGGTCTGTTCCTCAGCCAGACACTATGGCACTGCTCTGCTTTCCAGATGCTTGTCCTACCCCATGTTTGCTCATGTGCCATACATTCTCCCCTTTTACAGCCTATGTCTTAATTTCTTTATAATTGACTTAATCCTTGTGCTCTGGGTTACCTTACAGAGCATATTATTCTCCTTTATACAGTGTTATTACTTGGTGTATTACAGAGAATGTTTAATCACTTGCCCCAGTGGAGCCAACAGCCTAATTTCCCTATTACATACATACAGTGCACCACTGACATAGGCCATCGGATGGTTCCATAGATGCTCTACTGAAATAGGCCATCAGATGGATCCATAGCTGCTCTACTGAGATACACCATCTGATGGTTCCATAGATGCTCTAATGAGATAGGCCATTGGATGGTTCCATAGATGCTCTACTGAGGCCATTGGATAGTTTCATAGATGCTCTACTGAGATAGGGCCTCGGATGGTTCCATAGATGATTTACTGAGATAGGCCATCAGATGGCTCCATAGATATTTAACTGAGATTGGCCATTGGATGGTTCAATAGATGCTCTACTGAGATAGACCATCGGATGGTTCCATAGATGCTCTACTGAGATAGGCCATAAAATGGTTCCATTAGATGCTCTACTGAGATAGGCCATTGGTCGGTTCCATAGAAGCTCTATTGAGATTGGCCATCGGATGGTTCCATACATGCTCTGCTAAGATAGTCCATAGGATGGTTCTATAGATGTTTTACTGATATAGGCCATAGGATAGTTCCATAGATGCTCTACTGAGATAGGCCATAGTATAGTTCCATAGATGCTCTACTGAGATAGGCCATTGGTCAGTTCCATAGATGCTCTACTGAGATAGGCCATTGGATGGTCTCATAAGTGCACCACCGAGATAGGCCATCGGATGGTCTCATAAGTGCACCACCGAGATAAGCCATCGGATAGTTCCATAAATGCTGTAATGAGAGCCATTAGATGGTCCCATGTGTGCACCACTGAGATAGGCAATGTGGTTCTGTAAGTGGCTGTGTGCATTATACTTATTCACCTCTGATGCATTTAACTAGGACATACAGAAGTACTACATCCATTCCCCTGCATCCCACCAAGCCCAGACTCCAGATTCGTCTTGCCCTATCTCTGCCCTAACTCCACTCGCTTCTCAGCACCGCTTGCAACTCCTGCAACATCAGCTTTTGCAGCAACAGCAGCAAACACAAGTGGCTGTAGCCCAGGTAAGTACTCTGTGTACCCTGTGCGCCAGAGAGTGTATTTGGAAATCCCTGCCATAAAGCAAGGCAGAAGCCTTCTTGTTAACAACATAGACATGTACGTACCAGGAAAGATTCCCCCATGCAAGCACAAAAAGTGCTGGGATTGTTACAAATAGTATCCATTTAACAGACTCCCAGATATTACCTGTCTTACCCACAGCTCACCTGTAGATGGCAGTGAACTTCCAGTGGGACTGTTTTCCCTGTCACATCAGGCAGATTCTCACTTGCCCTTACAACACTCTGTCCGTTAAAACAATAATATTTACTAAAAATATTGTATTCTCCCATAAATCACCAGGTGCAGTTGCTCCAAGACCAGTTGGCGGCAGAAACGGCGGCTCGGATCGAATCACAGGCCCGTGTCCGGCAGCTGCTGCTGACCAATAGAGACCTGTTACAGCATATCTCACTCCTCGTACGGCAGCTGAAGGAGCTGGAGCTGATATCTGTTACCAAGCAGCCAGGTGAGGTGAATCTAGATAAGCCTTTTGCATGACATGTGACTGGAGACAGTCAGCTGGTTTTCAGGAGTCAAAATGAGCAGTGCATAGACTATACATTTGCATATACTATGTTATGCCTATAATGAGAGTGTTATATCCCATATTTTTTCCTGTTAACTATTCCAGGGGACAGAAGATCATTACAAAACCTGGCTATTGCGCAGTCCCTCTCGCTAAACCTAAAGAATCTATACAACTTGGAGATCAACCTTCCATGCACCTCCACGCCCGCAAGTCTTCAGAGTAACCCTGGCATGGTGCAGGTCTTGAATGGTAAAAACATTGGGGAGTCGTACCTGAACTTGTTGAACCTGGATCATCCACATGTACCCACTGAGGAAGGGACCGGGGTTTTCTGCAGAAAGGTGGAAGGATCGGAGGTCATTGAGGTCATTGAAGATCATAGCAAAGGTTTCAAGGCCAGGGATGGAAGGGCTGGATCAGATGAGGCAAAGTAGGTTTTTTTCAGCCCTTCTGCATCTCTTCTCTTATGCAAATCATATTTTTTCAATTTTATTAGTCCCTGTTTAATAACAAGTGTGTCTATTTTTTTAAGGCTTCTAGAGTCTATTCCCAAGCTGATTCCACCACCTCCCATCACTAAAAAGAGGTCCAGTAAGATATTTTCCAGCCAAATACCAGAATCTGCGTCTACTGAGAGCATAACCGTTACAACCCCAACCACCGTCAGCCTGACCAGCTTTACTACCATCACCTCTTGCTCCATTACGCCATCCGAGTTCGCCCCTGAGGACACCAGTCCATCCTTTAAAAACATCCACTTCCCGTGCTTTGAGAACTCTGAGCTTTCTCCCATCAAGGAGGTTTCCAATTTAAACTTCCGCCAGGAAGCTGTGGATGAGAATGGGACATTTCACTCGATGACCAGCAGCTATGACAATTTGGAGGACACCCCAACCATCTTGCCCGATATCCAAGTCTTTAATGGTTCCACCAAGCAGCTTGCCATCAAAAGCACATTGCCCTTCTCCACCGCTCATGACACCTGTCTGCACATCAGTTTCTCTGAAGATGATCTCCCTGACACAGAGTCGGATGTGTCTGTCCAAAAACAATGGCGTCTAATCAAAAATGGGAACTGAAAAGTTGGCTTTGTTCTGGAGAACTGCTGGTTGGAAAACCACATCATCAACATGGGCATTTCCAAAGTTGCCTCCAGCTGCCTCATTCATGAACTTTTCAAAGTCGCCTCCATCTGTAACACAAGACAACCTTACAGAGCGCTGAGTTACAACTGAGAGAACTTGGGTGCAAGCCTTTCCAGTCTCCAGATGGGTCCCAATCTCCATATGGGTCCAATGCCAATAAGCAAGATTTCCCCAGTGCTATTTGGAACCAGATAACTGACAATTGCCAGATGAATCTCCTCCCCAAAAAATACACTAATATATCATTAAAGGTAAATGGTCGAAGTGGACTCTTCCTGAAGGACACCAATTCCCTTATGTTTCAATTACACAATTTAGCTCATCCCCAAATCTGCTCCAGGTATGCCCAGTTTGAATCAGCACCATAGGGATAGAACGGTAACCTTTGTCTATGGAGGTGTCTTGTACTGGCCCAGTATGGGGTGCCGTTTGTCCCAAATACATTCTGTATACAAAACTATCCCTAATACACAGAATGAATGTCTCTCATGTTATATAAGTATTTGTGACCATACACAGAGAAAAAAAATATACAAAATACTTATTTCTATTAAAGAATGAAAACAAAATCTGGTTAGTGCACAAAAGGATGTCATTTTATCACAAACTCCATTCTGTACAGTTTAATAAGCAATCTGTCTCACAAATGTATAACCTCCATGTAACGGACTCACTTATGTGCAAAGTTACTTACAGAATGAATTATGTAAAAACAAAGTTGGACATAATATATAATAGTGTAACTAACTAGTGCTTGTCAAGCTAGTTTTGACTGACAAAATAGATATCTGTGACAGAAAGCACGATTTTATAGTACAGGATTCATTCTTTCCACAAAATGACAGTTTTGTTTCACAAAACAGATAAAATAACCATTCTGTGAAGCAACACTGTCAGTTACATTCCTGAACCAATAAGAACAAAGCTTATTGCCATATACAAACAAGATGAGAAGTGGCCAGCTCTGCTCCACATGGCTAAGGCAAAGTATCTGACCTGCTATAGAGGGCGCCCTCTAAAGTCCCCTGTGCTGCATAGTAATAAACATGAACAAACATTTCCTAAAAGAGCTGCTGTTAAACACTACAGGTTCATAAATGGAAGTTTTTACAAATGGCCGAGAAATATAATGCTGCACTTATAATGATTGTAGAGAAAGAAAAGTATGCAAAACATAAATATGATCGTTTTAGGTGATATGGCTATTCTTATTGTAGTAACCTGCTTGTGTGGCCATTTTGGTTAAGGGCATTCCTGCTGTTTTGCCATTATCTTATGACTCACTCCTGTTCCTCTTCCTGTCTAAGCTGAGAGCAATAATGGGACAGGCCACACCCACCTGCCATCTTCTATTAAATGTACCAGAAGTTACTGTGCTTGTCTGGCTGCTTTGCCTGATTCTCAGAGAAAGTTATAAGTTTTGTATATGATAGTTAGACTCCAATGTCTCCTCCTAGCTGTAATCTTGCACCAATTGGCTTGTAGTAGTCTCTTAATAATGTGCTTAGCTATAGTTCAACTACTACATAATAGATTTAGCCAGAGACTTGGGACTGATCATGTGCACACATACCTCCCAACTGTCCCTTTTTCAGAGGGACAGTCCCTCTTTTGACAACTCAACCTGAGGTCCCTCATTTGTACCAGAAAGTCCCTCTTTTCTCTGCACTGAACAGCCAGAAAAAGAAACAAAGTTTCTAACTTAATTGGCTTTTAGCAGAGAGGCCAGTACAGCTAACAGGTGCAACTAAGATGCTTTATAACAATTTTGAGATAAGAAAATAAGTACATTTAACAGTTTAGATAATGAGAAATATTTTACATTTTTTATAACCTGCTAAACTTTGTAAAGTGAACATGGTAATTAGGGGTGCGGCCACAAAATGGGTGTGGTCAAAAAATTGCTGCACTACATGCAAAAAAAAAAAGTCTCTCTTTTTATTTCCAAAATGTTGGGAGGTATGACATACCTCCCAACTGTCCCTTTTTTGGAGGGACAGTCCCTCTTTTCTCTGCACTGAACAGCAAGAAAAAGAAACAAAATTTCTAACTTACAAGAAGTCATCTGTAGTTTGGGTACTTCAATGTGGTAAACTAATTACTCACCACGTAAGGGAAGTGGCCCAGGTGCACTGCCCTGAGCACTCAGCATAGGGGGCGGACGAACCGAAATGTAAAAAGGAGCAGGCACTCAATGGACGCAGACTTCCAGCAGGCACCAATTCAAAGTGTAAAGATCTTTATTTTAGTGTCCAAAATTTCTAACTTAATTGGCTTTTGGCAGAGAGGCCAGTACAGCTAACAGGTGCAACTAAGATACTTTGTAACAATTTTAAAATAAGAAAATAAGTAATTTTAACAGTTTAGATAAGGAGAAATATTTTCAAACTTTTATAACCTGCCAAACTTTGTAAAATGAACATGGTAATTACGGCGTGTGGCCACAAAAATGGGTGTGGTCAAAAAAATTGCCACGCTACATGACAAAAAATTTTACTTCCAAAATGTTGTGAGGTATGACCACGCATTCTCTATAGTATGATGTGTAGGTTATATGAGCAGCCACTCCTGTGTATTGTGTGTAAACAAAAGGGGGTCATTTAGGCAGGGGCAATTTTAGGGGATCATAATCTAGTTATATAGAAGCAACAAGCTATACAATGCTTTATATTTATTTATAACAAAAGACTCTAATCCTCTAACCCTTTCACATCAGAGTGGGTCGAGGGGGGCACAACACTAGAGCAGAGAGCACAACTGTGCCCATGTCACATGCATGTCCAGGGCCGCCAGCAGGGGGGGACAAGTGTTCCGGGCCTGAAGGGGGGCACAGAAGTGCTGCATTTTTAAAAGAGCCGGTCCCCTTTATGAGCGCCCGAGCTGTGCGGCCATTTCACATATTACAGAATGCGGAAGTGCCGAAAAGACGAAGCTGAAGTCCGGAAGCGGCGAAAAGACCCGAATTCACGAAAGGAGGTGAAGTTGAAGTCCTGAAGCCTTTTGTTTACACACAGTACTCAGGAGTGGCTGCTCATATAACCTACACATCATACTATACACAATGTGTGACATGATCAGTCCCTAGGGTTGCCACCTTTATTAAAAAAAATTACCGGCCAGTGGGGGGCACCAAAAGGGTGCGGTCTGTGATGCTAAAGGGGGCGGAGCTACGTGGGGTGTCGCTGAAAGGGCGGAGCTACGCAATGTGCCACAAAAGGGGCGGAGCAACATCGCACAGCGCTGGAAAAAAGGTAAGTTATTTTTGAATTGGGGGCAGGCCAGGGGCTTTTTTTAAAGGGTATTTAAAACTACCGGCAATTGCATTGCCGGTAAATTTGCAATACCGGCCCTGGCCTTGGCAGGTGTTTTACCGGCTAGGCCGGTAAAATACCAGCCGGGTGGCAACTCTATCAGTCCCTAGGGTTACCACCTGGCCGGTATTTTACCAGCCTAGCCGGTATAACACCAGCCAAGGCCAGGGCCGGTATTACAAATTTACCGGCAATGTAGCTGCCGGTACATTTGTAATACCCTTATAAAGACCCTCTCGGCCCGCCCCCAATCCCCTGTAAGACACTTTTTCTTCCCACCCCCCACCAACCGGTAACTAAATTACAAAAAGGTGGCAACCCTATCAGTCCCAAGTCTCTGGCTAAAGCTATTATGTAGTAGTTGAACCATAGCTAAGCACATTACTAAGAGACTACTACAAGCTAATTGGTGCAAGATTACAGCTAGGAGGAGACATTAGAGTCTAACTATCATATACAAAACTTATAACTTATAAGCAGCCAGACAAGCACAGTAATTTCTGGTACATTTAATACAATATGGCAGGTGGGTGTGGCCTGTCCCATTATTGCTCTCAGCTTAGACAGGAAGAGGAACAGGAGTGAGTCATAAGGTAATGGCAAAACAGCAGGAATGCCCTTAACCAAAATGGTCACACAAGCAGGTTGCTACAATAAGAATAGCCATATCACCTAAAATGATCATATTTATATAAGTTTTGCATACTTTTCTTTCTCTACAATCATTATAAGTGCAGCATTATATTTCTCAGCCATTTGTAAAAACTTCCATTTATGAACCTGTAGTGTTTAACAGCAGCTCTTTTAGGAAAGGTTTGTTCATGTTTATTACTATGCAGCACAGGGGACATTAGAGGGCGCCCTCTATAGCAGGTCAGATACTTTGCCTTAGCCATGTGGAGCAGAGCTGGCCACTTCTCATCTTGTTTGTATATGGCAATAAGCTTTGTTCTTATTGGTTGCTTCACAGAATTGTTATTTTATCTGTTTTGTGAAACAAAACTGTCATTTTGTGGAAAGAATGAATCCTGTACTATAAAATCTTGCTTTCTGTCACAGATATCTATTTTGTCAGTCAAATCTAGCTTGACAAGCACTAGTTAGTTACACTATTATATATTATGTCCAACTTTGTTTTTACATAATTCATTCCGTAAGTAACTTTGCACATAAGTGCGTCCCTTACATGGAGGTTATACATTTGTGAGACAGATTGCTTGTTAAACTGTACAGAATGGAGTTTGTGATATAATGACATCCTTTTGTGCACTAACCAGATTTTGTTTTCATTCTTTAATAGAAATAAGTCTTTTGTATATTTTTTTTCTCTGTGTATGGTCACAAATACTTAAATAACACGAGAGACATTCATTCTGTGTATTAGGGATAGTTTAGTATACAGAATGTATTTGGGACAAACGGCACCCCATAGCCCAGTAAGTGCTTTTTGATACATGGTTCTTTAGGGCCCATGTGGAACCCATAACTAGAAGTAAATGCCCCACTGAGGAGCTACTGCCTTTCAGCTAACATTTCATATGTTGGTGTTGCTTATCTCTGTCCAGGATCTCCATGATGTAACTGCTTAGCCACTGATGTGAAACATGTACATTGGGTTCCCTGTACGGCCCAGCCAGACATAGAAGCTCCTGATTGGTCACTGGAAGATATGGCACCAGTGTAACAGAATAGCTACAATACAGTAGTGTCGTTTGCCGTTAAAGTGCAATACAATAACTTCATCTCTTGTAGAGAGAGAGTTTAAAATGAGAGAGAGAAGATTTAGGTTTATTTTTTAATGATGACTGTGCTTATTCTTTAGATTTGTAATGATATTTTTAAACTTGCGTCTGACAGATGGTTTCATGTCCCCCCCCCTCCCATTAGAGCAAAGCAGATTCCCCTTATTATGCTGAAAGGATATTGATCTTAAGGTGTCTGTACGTGTTCTGATATACGTTGTCATACAAGTGATGGTAGATATAATATGGTTTTTGGTGGACCTTAACTGTTCCAGGAATCACAAAATTAGCTGTCAGGTAAGTATGGGACCATATTATTGGCCTAAATAATGTAGCATAATGAGTAATGACTGAGCCCTCTTACTGAACCACATTAATAGGGGAACCTCTAAAAGTCCAGGTTGGCATCAACTGTGCATGCTCCTGATTAAAGAGAAGAGGAACTTCAGCCTCACTAAACCCGAAGTGATCATCTGCTTTTCACAACAAGGTAGAGCAAAATGCCATATTTAGGGGGTCCTCAATGGTGTGGGACAGGAGGAGGGGGAGAAAGCTCTGAAGGGGGTCCTGGTTATTACACAGGCTTAAGTTATCCTTTAATTTTTTGCCCCTTTGAGTTTTTTTTTCTATAGGTGCACCTTGGGCCCAGGCAAGTGCAGCTCATTTATGTGGACTCCGTGTTATTGAGTGGCAGTCACCTGACTTGCAAGTGCCTCCCTTTGGGGATGTTTGAAAAGGATGGATTGCAGGGCATATAGGTACAGACATATAGAACATATAAGTACATATAGGACATTTTCAGTCTAAATTTATCATGTTATGGTTGGGGGTTCAAATGTGGATGAAGGGAATTGGTAAGTGACTCAAGGCAGTGGGACAAGGTAGTTGACATAAAGAGATGGTGGTACAGGGTTTCTAAACTCTAAACAGCTGGTGGGAGATTGGTATTGGCTATAAACTGTAGGGATGAAGGGGAGCGTTTTCCCCACCCCAAACCTAAACAGAAAGTGGGTGTACCTAATGTTCCCTATAGCAAAGGATCGCAACCTAATAGCCCTCTATGGCTGGAGTTCTGAAGCGCTGCACCAGGGGTTGATGGGAAGAAGGAGTTGAATGTGTTTAGAAGGTTTCATGAGGCATAGGAGAAGGTTAGAGGGATGGAGCAAAGATTCAGTTTAAATTAAAGGGATCCATTTAAAGACCACTATAATTTGCCATATGGCTTCCCTACCATTACATTTATTATCCTAGTACAGTATATAGATCCAGAGTGTAATTCCAAAACAGCTGGGCTGAGCCTGGCAACAGGGGATTCTGGGCGATCGGAAGACCCCAGCTTATGCCTGCCTTGTGTCTTAACCCTCCTATAGATATTTTTTAGCGCGTGTTAATGAACGCCTATTATTGTGAATCTTAAATATGTGTTTAGTCCACTACTGAAGAACATGCATATATTGCACAGGAACTGGTTTTCTAATGAAATTAAAAAAAAATTTAACTTGTAATCATCCTGGTGCCAAGTGTTTATTTCTTGCTCAAAATGTGACCTGATAAATAATGACCTGATTTTGTCCCAGTGCAAGAACAGAAGAACCCAATCTTAAATTATCCCCACTGTATCTACTTGATATATTCGGCACCACTTGAAAAGAACTCTGTGGTTCTCAATGTTGTGACGTAAAAAAACATAAATTGGCTTACAATTGCAGAAGTTACCAGCCAATTTATTTTCTATAGATCCTCTTTAGAACAGAACCACGCGCTAAATCCAACTGAAATTCAAGATCTTAGAAGCAAATGTGCATTTCAGCATGTGTAAAAGTGATCAACCCTTTTGAAAGATGAACATTGTGGATGAGTAAACCCCCACAAAGACCTGGGGGTTATATCAAGTCAAGCCATGAGGACGTTGGCATGAGTAGGCACCAACATTGTCCCAATAGCAGTCCAAAGTCTCAGAAGGTTAATGGCATAGCAAGTCAACCCAAGAAGAGGTTAGTATGTAGAGGTATGTTAGAAGAGTAGGCACCAAAGTTGTGCTCTAGCAGTCCCACGTCTAGGTAGGTTGATAAGTAGCAAGTCAACTCGAAAAGAGCGAAGCAACAAAGTGTACCCATAGCCGTCCCATGTCTTGGAAGTTTGACAGCATATAAAGTCAACCCATGAAAAGGTTAGCATGAACCAAAGTTGAACCCGTAGTAGTGCCATGTCTAGGTAGGTTGATGCCATATCAAGTCAACCCATGAAGAGGTTAGCGTGAGTAGGCACCAAAGTTGTGCCCTTAACAGTCCAACATCTCTGAAGGTTAATAGCATGGCAAGTGAACCATTGAAGAGGTTATCATGAGGAGGTACCAACATTATGCCTATCAGGCTATACTGACTAAAGTAAAGTGAAACAGGGAATGGAACGTATTTCATGGTAGAGAGATCTACTACTTTATTAACATAAATGAAATACTCTACTTTGCCACACTACAATGTCCTGTATATAAGTGCAACGTACAATTATAGAAACCCACCAGAGCCGTGAGAATAACCCTTAAGTTTGTGGGAGAAAATGAGCCACTGATTATTGATGTTCTTGACCAGTCAAATTAATAGAGATCAAATGAAACTTCTTCCTGTGCTGCTCAAGCTGTTGGGTTTATACCATTACCAACTGGTTTTGTAAATGGTAATGCCACCTGCAGATAAATGGATGATAAAGCAGAACAGCTATGATAACAGAATGTGCAGTAAGTGAAGAGGTAATTTTTGATGTCAGAGGGCTCTGTCTGGAGAGCTTTTGATATCCTGGAAATTAACTTGGAAAAGAAACATCTATGAAGTTGCTCTGCTTTGAAAATAAATTAGGTCAGGGAGCAGGTAAGAGGCATCTGATGTTTCTCTGGTCAGTTCTTAAGCAGAGCAACATCATAGATGTTTCTTTTCCTAGTAAATTCATTTTCAGCATATTCAGTTAACTGTAATGACCAGCAGGTGATGCTGTTGCTTCAAAGAAAAAAAGACCTATATCTTTAAATAAAGTAAATAGTATAAATTGAACAAGAACCCTGAGTAATTTTGCATTCATTTGGTTTTATTCTTAGAGTGATGTTACTTGGTAATGCCAAGAGTCCTGGCTGTCACAACTATGCACAAAAAGGCATTATAGGGTTAATATGTTTATTTAGAATAGGATTTGATCCTATTCCTCAAATGAAATCCTGGAGATATTGGCCCCTGTACCTTTACACTTTTAATAATTGAAGTTTGCAATGATTGCAGCCAGAGGGTGCCACATCCTTTAGGCTGGTTAAATGGCACTCCTATTGGTAGATAAGGGGGCACATATTGTACCCCCCCCCCCCCATTCATTAAACAGCTGCTTTAGACAAAGACTAAATATCCATGTTTAAAAATTGTGTAAGTTTTAGATGAGTGTTAAAGGGGATGTGAACCCAAAACTAAAATGTTGCCATCTCAGAGAAGAAATAATTAAATTTTGGGGTTTACTTTCCTTTTAAATGAGTATTTGTGTAACAGCTCACCCTGGTGGTCTAGAGCACCCGCTGGGTTGCCTCTTCCTCCTCGTTGCCGGTCTCCTATGGTGCATGCGGCGTGCACTTCCGCAGTTTACAACCCATGCGTAATGATGTCATAGAGGCTTCAGGTTACAAATCAGTGCCGTTATTAGGTCTACGTTGTAGTAGTAGTAGTAGTAGTAGTAGTAGTAGGTCTACGTAGTAGTATCCTGGGTGCGATTTCTGTCTTGTTTGATTCCGGTTTTGATCCTTGCCTGCCTGACTACCCTGAACTCTACCAATTCTGACCCTTGACTGCCTGACTACTCTGGACTCTGCATAATAGCTGAGGGCTCCTCCCGAGGCCAAAGGCAGCTGCTACTGGCAGAAGATTGAGCCGTGACCAGGGAGCTTTAGCACTTGTTCTGAATTTACGTGACAATTTGTTACTATTCACATATGTTGCTGGGAGTTGTGCTTTAGTAAGATATGCTGATCTCTCCACTGCTTGTTCAGACTACTCTTACTATCAGTAGTCGCTGCCAGGACAGGAACGGGCCAACAGGACATCGGGAAAAACCCTGTGGACCCCGGCCCAGACCCACTCCCTGCACAACACCTTCTTTGCTGCCCCAGACCTCCCTACCTGGCCCCCAGCATGACCACAGAAAGAAAAAATATGAGTGGGGGGACAAAGGGGGGTTGTAGTTTGGGCAGAGGGTTCCAAGGGGGCTTTGTGGCTGCTGCGGGGGCCCTGGAGGAGTGTGGGAGGCCCTAAGACAGCAGCCCCACTGGGCCACCAAGTCCGACGCTGGTCAACGCTCCCCCAATTCCCACAATGCCTTGATGTTCTGCAGTTGGGTTTCAGGCCATTATTGCTCGGAAAGATAATCAGTTGACCCACAAGTGTACAGAGGGTCCAGGCAATTACCCTTTTGGTCAGTGGAGGGGCAATGGCACCAGATTGCTCCCACTTATTTGGAATATCAAATTGCACCTGTGTGCTACATGACTTTTTTAAATTTGTTTTTATTTTAATGGGGCCCCTATCATCGAAGGGGCCCTTTGTAGGGATAAATGCAAAGAATGAGAAACTGTGCACCTAGGTGTGTCTCTGTGTGACAGAGGCCCTGGCAGAACCTCCATTCTCCAGATGTCAGTAGGATGTGATGAGAATGTGGAAGGTGGTTGATAAGGATTTCCGAGCTGGAAAGGGCGGGGTTGGAAAAATATATCTATAATAAAACAATCAATATCACTGTATCTCTAGTCAATGTTTCCAGTGTGATTATAAGTATAATTAGCCCAACCATTGCCCCAATCTGATTAGGTTTCCATTCGTAACTCGGCAGGAAAGACCTTTCAACTTTGAACTCTGTCATTCACTCTGGGAATTACTTAGAGATTGAAGGTTATAGTCATAGTTATAGCTATAGACTGTCCGTAGTGGTGTTGGGCCCTGGGTCACATATTATGTTTTATAAAGTACAAATGTTCAACATATTGCCTGATATTGAACTACTATAAACTGCTATAAAGTTATAGTCATCCTGCCCCACTCTCTCCATTTTCTCCTAATGTCTTCATGTTGCTCTTCTTTCCCCAACCTGACCTTTCACCATCTTTTTTTTCTTTATCCATCTCACCTTACTTAACAATGAACTAAAAAGCTGCACAGTTCCGCAATGGATCAAAATAAATATAGGTAAATTATCTAATCGGATGAGAGTAGGAAATCTTGCTCACCCGGTAACAGACGTGACCTGAGTGTAGAAACCCCAGGTCCAGCGCTTAAGTGAATGATTCAAATGAACAGTCACCGATGTATAAGTGGAAAACACTCACCCGTAGTCTTTAGTGGTCCGGGTGCATCGCCCCGAACCCGTAGCAGGGGGTGTGTGCACTGTCAAGTATAGAGGAGAAGGCAAGCACAACCAGACGTCACTTCGTGTGGGTAAAATTCAACTTTTATTTCAAATTCATTAAAACCAGAATGTCCTCATTCATAGGACATTCTGGTTTTAATGAATTTGAAATAAAAGTTGAATTTTACCCACACGAAGTGACGTCCGGCTGTTCTCCTCTATACTTGACATCTCACCTTACTGTCTACATTTTGTCTTCCTGTCTCCAACTTGTCCTCCTGTGTCCAATTTGGCCTCCTGTCTCCAATTTGGCCCCTGTCTCCAAACGAAAACCACTCATTGTCTGCTTTTGATCTTGAAATTCCTCATAAGGGCTCATTTAGGGAGGAAAACGAGGCTTAGGAGGAATAAAACCCCCCCCAGTGAACATTAAAGGTGACACCAATCTCCTATTTTTAAGTAAAACTGAGAAAAACTTTAAAAAAAATGTCTTCTTTTTAAAGAGATAATATATATCATAAGAGCTATAGAACGGGTGCCATCCAACCCAAGAACGCAGTGGGAGTGGCTGCCCCCCTCCCCCGCTGAAAACAACAGGTAAATGGTTATTCATTTATTCCACTTGTTCTTTCAGAGCTATTGTGACTCTTGGCTTTAGAATGGCTAATTCCAAGCAACTTTTCAGTTGGTCTTCTTTATTTATTTTGTATAGTTATTATAATTATTTGCCTTCTGCTTCTAACTCCAGGTTTTCAAAAAAAAAAAACAAATAATAAAAAAAAAAAACAATTGCAAATTGTATCAGAATATCCCTCTCCATCATACTAAAAGTTTAATTTAAAGGTGAACAACCATGTATTAGCACTTGTGTCTGTATGGCCTTTGTACTGATGGGTGGGAGAGGGGCCCAAAGAACTTTGTTGTATGGGGCCCTGTGATTTCTGATTATCTTTCTATTATCCTTTATTTGAGGCTTTACTTCCCCTTTAAGTAGAGTAATTTTTTATAAATTGTAATTTTACAATTGTAGTTCTAAGCAATATCCATTCATTCCTCACTCTCACTGGGTTTATTTGCAATGAAAAGCAGTCTGTCTGTTTGTTTGTCTGTCTGTCTGTACCAGCAGGGCTGATTGGAATTGACACCATGTAATATTCCGAGGGTGGAATTAAAGTGATATAAAGATTTGATTTGATGGGAATCCCCCAGCAGGTTTTTCCATGATCCAGAGCCTGCAATTAGGATCCAGTGACAGTGCTGGGAGTGCCTGGGAGAGGAGGAGGAGGAAGGCTGCTGCTTGAGATAAGGGAACTGGGAGGAACTGGGAGAGCGACGTAGAACTGGGAGGGATTGGTGTCTGTTATGAAGTCGGGGATATAAACTCCACTGGGGCACAGGGATTGTTAGTGGAAGCGACAGACATGGCTGACAACACAGAACTCAAGTCCAGGAGGGGAAACCAGGAGTCCAGTAATATCAGTATGTTATTATCCACAGAGATAATCCTATTATAGTAACTTGTCCCCCTCCCCCCGGCTCTTACCAGCCTTCCCCTTATCCATGTATGTACTGTACTTTATTATATATATGTATATATAGTGCTACCTGTATACACAGTGCTGTACATGCACAGAACGGAGATCTCTGCACACAAGAGCTTACAATCTATGCAGGGATCTTAACACTATGGAGGGAGATGGGATGGACCTTCTAAACTGTATCAGGTCTCCCCCTTTCATCTGGCATGGGTGGCTAATTACACCATGACCAGAAGGGTTAAAAAAAATTAGACACAATGGGGGGGGGCTACTTGTATTTTAGGAATCGGCACTAGTCAATGGTGCCAGCAAACCAGCAGCAACAGATTAGCAATAACTATATATAACTATGTATTTGTGTGTGTGAGAGACTTTAGAATGTAAGCTCTTGGGGACCGGGATCTTCCTTCCAGTTGCAGATTTGTGGGCACAGGGTTTGTTTTGCTGCAGGTCTTGTTGTGTTAATAATATATACGTAGCTTGGTGGGGACTGACAGACACAAATGCTTCCATCTTGGCGTCTTAGGAATGTCCAGCACTTACATCTATGGTAACCTGCAGTGCTCTGATCATTCCAAATGTGTCCCAGTGGCCTTGGACTGATCCAAGGAATTTCATCTGGGTCAGGGGAGCATGTGAATTTGGCTGCCGTAATGCTTCCTGTTTATATAAATGTTTACTTGCAAACTCCAGCGCTGGGGGCACCAGGGTCTTTTTATGGGGGGCAGTGCCGGAGTCATTTGTGCATAATTGGTGGTTACAGTGATGGCTGCCCAATAACTAATATGTTTATTATCATAGATACAGCGTAATGTACCCCTACTGCAAATATATAAGGATGTTAGAAGTAGGGGGTGCATTACAGTATGTAGAGGTGGTGCCTATAGTAACAGTTGGATAATAGTCTCTGGAAAGGGAGTGTGGCTGTAGGATAGCAGGTATAGTAGGGAGAGATGATGTCTAAAGTAACAGTGGGATAATAGTCTCTGGGAAGGGAGTGTGACTGTGGGATAGCAGGTATAGTAGGGAGAGATGGTGCCTAAAGTAACAGTGGGATAATAGTCTCTGGGAAGGGAGTGTGACTGTGGGATAGCAGGTATAGTAGGGAGAGATGGTGCCTATAGTAACAGTGGGATAATAGTCTCTGGAAAGGGAGTGTGGCTGTAGGATAGCAGGTATAGTAGGGAGAGATGATGTCTAAAGTAACAGAGGGATAATAGTCTCTGGGAAGGGAGTGTGACTGTGGGATAGCAGGTATAGTAGAGAGAGATGGTGCCTAAAGTAACAGTGGAATAATAGTTTCTGGGAAGGGAGTGTGACTGTGGGATAGCAGGTATAGTAGGAAGAGATACTTCCTATAGTAACAGTGGGATAATAGTCTCTGGGAAGGAAGTGTGACTGTGGGATAGCAGGTATAGTAGGGAGAGATGGTGCTATAGTAGCAGTGGGATAATAGTCTCTGGGAAGGGAGACCCCTTGCCCTTTGGTCTGTAACTTGAGTACACTTTGTATATGAATGTCTGTTTTATCAAGCTGAGTCCCATTTATATCCATAGCCTGCGGAATGGAAGATAATGTGTTGTTTACTTATCAGAGGGGTGTCAGCCTTTTATTGCGCTCCAATATAAATGTAATGCCAGTGCAAGAAATGCTTTAGCTTTTTGTTTCCTTCAGCACCTTGCAGACAAGTTGCCCCACAATATCTGCACCTTTGTAAAGATGGAGACAGTAGGAATAGATGGAGAAGATACAACCAATAGAGCAAAAGGAGACAGCAGGGAAAGATAGTCACAATAATGCTAGATTGAGTCAGTAGGACAAGATGAAGTATGCAGGACAAGATGGAAACAGTAGAATGAGATGGAGACTGTCGGACAAGATGGTAAAGCTGGCAAAAGTAGAACAAGATGGACACATTGGATCAAAAAAGGGGACAGTAGGTGATGGCAGGGCAAAATAGAGACAGTAGGACAAGGTGGCGATAGTAGGGCAAGATAAGAGTCAAATAGGTAAGATAGTAACAGTAGATGAAGACCATAAGGCAAAATTGACAGCAGGACGTGGTGGAGACAGAACAAGAAAGAGACAGTAGGACAGGTTGGAGACCATATGACATATGACAGACTAAATGGATACTGTTGGTCAAGAAGAAAAAGAAGATGAAGGTGCAACAAGATGGTAATAGAAGCGCAAGAAGGACCCTTGGTCTATTCTGCTTGTATCTTTTTCTGGCTCAAGCTCCATAACAAGGTTACCAACCAGCAATATATCTCGTATTGCCTCCTAGGAACACAGGCCTCTGCTTTCAGTTAGTGCCTATGTAATTCTAATTATCATGTTTTTTACTGGCATTTAACTTCCACTTCCCCAGCAGGGTTGTGTCTATAGGAGAAGCAGACCTTGCAGCTGCTGGAGGGCAGTCATTGCACTTGTAAGCAGTATCTGGCTGCCCCTTTTTGTTCTCTGGTTCTCAGTTTAAACAATTTATCAGAAGTGGCTTCTCCTCCAGGTCTTTTATTCAGGTGGTTTCTGCCACATAGTTTCCAGAGTCAGAACCAATAGTGCAGAGGAGATAAACAGCCAACCAGACACTGCTGTCAACGGCAATGGTATTTGTACAAAACTATTACCAGGAAAGTGCGGAATAGATGTATACCGGGAGATTGCTGTTCTTTTATGGTGGAACATTTTCTTTTTATAGGGCTTTTAAAGAAGCAGAAGGCTGTTCAGCAGGCAGTGCCAGTGACGGAATGAGGCAGGAGTATTATGTCAGTAATCACATGGAGGCTTCTTGGCAATGTTTCATTAGTGCTTGAGAGCTGCTCTGGAGCTTTATTCTATAAACAAACTTTCTCCCTAATGAGTTTTTGTTCCTGTCAACAGCAGCAGTGTTGTTGCTTTCTCTTATGTTGCTTTCTAACCCGACAAACACAGCCATTCCCTGGGGAGGAAGACACCCCATCTCTGGGTTTCTGTTCTTTACACCTTTGTGACTGTACCCTTTAATTATCCTTTGTTTATACTGGACCCAACCTACTTTGCTCAGAGTTTGTTGTTCATTGGTTGCAGTTCCTGCCGCAGCCCCTAATGCAATTAAATATCTCAACAGCTGGAGAGGATAGGAATATTTTATCATTAGTAGTCGGGCTGTGACAGTGCAACAACTCCTGCTTCATGGCGTAATTGTAATTGTCTTAATCATCTATATCAGATGGTAGATTGTGTATTAGCTAACCCAATGACAGGACCGTAAATCATACAGTATGTTGCAGTAGGAAGAGGTTGAGGGTGAATGTTTCTTGTGGATGTAGGATGTAAGGATGTGGCTTCTCAATGGCTCTGCTTGCAACTTTGGGAAGAGGGAGGCTCAGCTGGTCATTCTGGACCAATCCATTGTAACTTTTATATGGTGGCGACAGTTTAGAACTGCTGTCCTAACCCTGTGACCACTTCTGTAGGTCACAGGGTGAAGACAGCAGTTCTAAACTGATGCAATACTTCTTGTTTGGCAAAAAGCCTTTGTTCCAAAAAGTGCCAAAGTTCCCCTTTATAAAGGTAAATATTTCTATTGCTAGTTTTTAGAAAGAAACCATTAACTCTCCCCCCCCCCACGCACACACACAAACAATGCTAGTGACCCCTTCACCTTAAACCAAGAAGCAAAGGCTCAATGTTAGGGGGCTCAATTCCCCAGACCCATATCAGATCTTCTAAACCCATCCAGCAGGTGGCAGGTAGGGTTGCCACCTGGCCGGTAAAAATGCTGGTCGATGCCAATGTTATTAATAGGGGAAAAAGATAAATATATAGGAAGGCCGGTATTTATTTCCAGAAAAGGTGACAACCCTAGTGGCAGGTGATGGTAAACGTTTCAGAGGGAAAGTGCATGGGTCTGTCTATCTGATGCCCCATAGAATTCTGGGAGATATAATTTGGTTAGAATTAATGTGATAATGCCGGTGACTCACCCAATTACCCTGCTCTGTAAATCAGGCTGCAAATGTACCATCCTGCTGTGCATAAAAAACACAAGACCAGAAAATACATGTAATGAGGTTTTATAATTCACCCTCCTTGGACCACAAGGGGGTGACTGAACAAAAACCCTCTGCTCTAGGTTGTAAGTAACCTGTAAGGATTCCAACTTAAATGTCAATGCTGACCACGTGGTGTAAGAGCTTAGGTGCAATTCTAGATAGCCTCAAAACCACGGCCTTGACTACCTTCCGGACAAAGTGAGTCAGGACTGGACTATAAGATTGTAAGATTTGCAGGACAGGGCTTTGGGACTAGTTCTTTGCACCCAGTGATCCCTGCTGTAGGTAAGGGTGTCACGTGTTGCTGTCATGTGCAGTGCTGGGAAAATCCCTGCTGAGATGTGATTGGACATAAGCTTGTAGTAATTGCCCCTAGCTGGGGACAACAACCTGATAAGCACATTGCTTTCCCAAGATAATATTTATATATCATAGTTGCTTTATAGATAAGGTTTGAAAAGAAAAAAAAAGTCTCCTCTATATGGTTCAACATTTGGTCCTTTTGTTTTGCACAGTAGCTCCCAGCATCGCACAGTCACTCCTGAGCATTCGCTATTTTGAGCAAGAGGGTGCCACATGTATATAAAAAGCTGTGATCGTGTTCTGGAGAGAAGAGATGTTCCATGCACAAATTATCTGAAAAAATAATACAATAAACCACGTTAATAGGAAACAATACAAATAATTGTGCAAGGTTTTCTGAATTATAGGCCAGCCAAGTCTTACTGCCAGTTGAGTGTTTACAATAAACAAATCAGGTTTTCCTTACACTCTACTGGAAGGGTTGGGTCTCTGTCCCTTTAGCACTGTATAAATAAGGGAAAGAATGATCCATATAAAGCCTGATTTCTCATTGGAAAAGCAACTTGCATATATAATGAGCCCCCCATGCAACTGGCACTGCTTCTCTTGCTGCTGCAGTATTAGTGTCAAGGGATATTACCAAAGCTTTACCTGGTCACTAATTGGAAAAGCCCGACTGATGTTCTACTATGGAGACAATATTTTGATGAGTGCCTGGATATTAACCAATCAGACTCACACTCCTTCCCTGCTTATGTGATGCAGAAGGAAGCAGCTAATAGAGCATTAAATGAATGAAAGCTAAAAACATTCAAGTGTTTGTCCATAAAATGTTCCTGCTGGAGACGTACAAAGGGACAGACACTGGAAACGGGGCTTTTACTATGATTAAACAAATCCATTATGAAAGGGCTCTTCACCTACAATGCCCTTGGGCATATCTCCCAGCATAAAAGCCTGCTAAATAAATCAGGAATCTCAGATTCCAAATAATAACCACGGAACCCTAATGCTTAAGCACATGGGGTGAGTTGGACCTGACCCAAATGGAAATGGATATATTTCTACTGAAAGGGTTGAAGTTCTTCTGCAGCACTGCAGAATATGTTGGTGCTTTAAAGACTATGGTTTATAGACCTATGGGGGAGCTGATGATCTTTAAGCGGTAACTAAACACTGAGTATCTGTTGCAGCTGTTTCGGAAGGAGGGCTTGGATGCTGCGGCTGGTTTTTGGTGATTTTGTCCTTCATCTTCACGATCCTCACCTTCCCCATATCAATATGGATGTGCATAAAGGTAAGGTGGCAATAACCCTTGCAGCAGAGAAGCTGCCATACTGCTTAGCTCATATCTTCCATAGACCATTTATGAACAGAGCCCCTGGTGGCTGTTGCTATTGGTGGCGTGACATCTTCTCTCCAATTATATTTTAAATATATACAGTAATTAGGCATCAACAATGCCAACAGACTGTAGCACTTCTCTTTGGAGAACCCTCCCTTTTAGAGGGGAGTAAAATACAATGGGGGGGGCTGACTGAGACTAACCAGGGCTTTATCATTACAGATTGTGAAGGAATACGAGCGAGCTATCATTTTCAGACTAGGACGAATCCTCCGTGGAGGAGCAAAGGGACCAGGTCAGTATTCCCTACTTTGACTCCGACCAATCCAGTGATCCCCAACCAGTAGCTCATGAGCAACATGTTGCTCTCCAACTCCTTGGATGTTGCTCCCAGTGGCCTCAAAGCAGGTGCTTATTTTTGAATTCCAGGCTTATAGGCAAGTTCTGGTTGTATAAAAACCAGGTGCACTGCCTCAAACTAGATTGACAAGCCACATAGAGGCTACCAAATGGCCAATCACAGCCCTTATTTGGCACCCCAAGAACATTTTTCATGCTAGTGTTGCTCCCCAACTCCTTTTACTTCTGAATGTTGCTCACGGGTTGAAAAGGTTGGGGATCCCTGAATTAGACACTTGCTTTCATGATTTTAGCTGCACTAGACACGTCAAAGCTCATTGTTGATTGGGTACAAGCTCAAACTACTACCCATTGCCTCTAATTCTCCCTGTCCATTTCCTAGGTCTGTTCTTTGTTCTCCCCTGCACCGATAGCATCATCAAGGTGGACATTAGAACCATTTCATTTGACATCCCTCCCCAAGAGGTAACCATCCCTGTCCAATTGTGCCCAAACCCTAAAAATCACTACACCAGCAACACAGCCGATGTAATTTGATTTGTTTTCCAAAAACAAGTAATTATTTTCTATTGCATTTTCCCTTTAGATCCTGACAAAGGACTCCGTCACCGTTAGCGTGGATGGTGTTGTCTACTACCGGGTCAATAATGCTACACAGGCAGTGGCAAATATCACCAACGCAGACTCTGCCACCCGTCTCCTGGCTCAGACCACCTTGAGAAACGTCTTGGGGACCAAGAACCTGTCCCAAATCCTCTCTGATAGAGAAGAGATTGCCCATAACATGCAGGTAAGTGGCACTGAGCTGTGGTGTGGAGGAATAAGGTAAGGAGAAATAATGTAGAACATAAGAACTTTCTATTATTTCACCTTGTGCCTTTATATGGGCACAGATATCCTTATCATTTACAGTATGGGGTATATCATCCCTTATAATACATGAGGGATACCCAGAGTTCCCTGTATAACTCAGCCTGCAGCCTTGTGCCTTTATATGGTCACAGGACCCCTCAGTGACTTCTAATATTCTTATCATTTACAGTGGGGGGCACACCCAATACATCTCTTCTATGGCTAAATGTGTTTGATTTCCATTTCCAGGCCACCCTGGATCTTGCAACAGACGACTGGGGTATCAAGGTGGAGCGAGTAGAGATTAAGGATGTGAAGCTACCCATTCAGTTGCAGAGAGCGATGGCGGCAGAAGCAGAGGCTGCAAGGGAAGCCCGAGCCAAGGTAATGCCCCCACAAACCAACGTACGGGTGGTACTGCTATACCCAAATGACATTGTGATGACTCCCTTTGTACAGGAAATGAGTCAGTGAAGCCGGGAAATATTTCTATAAAACGACTGCTGTGTGTGAAGGAGCAAAACCTGGAAACATTCCATGGGCATCAATTAGTCTTTGTATCTCCCTCAGAATCTCTGGTTATTGTCAGAAATATCAGTACAATCGGTGCAGTTCCATGACCCACCCTATAGGAGGCAGTAGTGAACTCCCTCTTAAAACAGCAGGATGCCAACTCACCCCCCATCATGCACCTTGCTCGTCTTAAAGTTGTACTTATTGGGGGATTTTGGTTGGACCTCTGTCATGAGAAAAACCTAATGTGGGTAGGGAAGATTTAGTTTGGACAGGCTCTTGGATTCAGCTGATTTCTGAACTGAATCCAGAATTTGATGCTTCCATATTGCAGACACTGAATCACTGAAAGCCTAATAGTAGCAGTCTAAAACTAGAAACCACAAAAAAAGTTTTGATTTGAAAATCCATAAAAATTACCTAGAGGAGAAGTCTGAGTAAGTTTACAATCATTTTCAGTTTGGGTTTATATCCCCTTTAATGAAGCAATATGAATTACCCCCAGGTCATAGCAGCAGAGGGTGAGATGAACGCATCCCGTGCCCTGAAAGAAGCCTCCATTGTCATTTCGGAATCTCCATCTGCCCTTCAGCTGCGCTACCTGCAAACGCTGACCACCATTGCCTCCGAGAAGAACTCAACCATTGTCTTCCCACTGCCCATGGACCTGCTCAACGGACTGATGAAAAAATAGATCCGGTCTCGTTAGGCTGAGGCTTTTAATGAACCGCCAACTGTAATTAAATGTGATCATTTCCTCTTCTCATCGAGTCTGGTTCTCTGAAACCAGGTTCCATGTCCCAAAATGATTTCAAATACATTTTAATTAATGGGTCCTTAAACCTTTCAAAGCTGTTTGTGAATCAATGAATATAATAAATAGATGCTCTCAGGTTTTATCCCATTTCTCTGTTACTCACCGGGGGGTCATTAAGCAGTTTGGTAACATGCTATTTAGGGGTGCAAGAGCCAGATACCCCCCAGTACTATGGAGGAACTACAACTATGTGTGTGTAAAAGCAGAAAGCTACTTCATTATAAAATAGTGTAATTATTTCTTAGCATATTCATATCATAGCAGGTGTGAATGTTTATAGATTTCTGGGAGCAGAAAATAACCTCACTTTAGATCTGCACCAAGTTCTCTTACAAAAGTTCTACTTTGCACTCTCAGTCGGCACAGTCGTGTGTGTTACTTTAATTTAGGAATTGTTTTGTTTTTAATGAATTGCACTATATTTTTGTATCATTGAACCAAATAAATACTCTCTTTAACTGTGCCCTGAGCCGGCCATTCTGTTCTAGGCAAGTCACTGCAGGGTAAAGAGAGATCCTGTCTGAGGTTGCCTAATGACATTCTCTGTTATGCACTCCAGCCTCAAAGGGACACCAGACTGGGAGGTAATAATATTAGTCTAAACTGTGGGAGAAGGGGGCACAAAGATGGGGGGGGGGGGGGTAGTTGGGAGTAGGTGGAGAGGCCACAAAGACTGTGGTAGAAATAGGCACAAGTTGGAGAGGGCAGAGACTGGGGTAGAAGTAGAGGAGGTAGAGGGCACAGAGAAGAGTAGGAGCAGGGAGAAGGCGAGGAGGGCACAGATACAGGGGTAGAAGTAGGAGATAGATGTCACCGAGTGTAGTAGGATCAGGGAGGAGGTGGAGAGGGCACAGAGACTGGAGACGGCACAGAGACTGGGGTAGGCAAAGGAAGGCGGTGGAGAGGGCACAGAGACTGGAGCAGACAAAGGGAGATGGTGGCAAGAAAATGCACTGGCACACAAGGCAAGTGCAAGCGGGGACAAGCCCTTGTGTGTTTATTATGGAAATGCATCGTTTTGGGGTAGCAACTACTTTGTGCAGTGAGTGCAGCACCTATTTAACACCCCACACATAATTCACAAACATAAAAAGCGGGATGCATTTTCAGTGCTAAGGAGCCACCCTCAAGGGATGATACAATGCCAAAAAAACTATTAAACAAGTTTGTAAAGTCCATTGCAGACCACTAGTGCCTAATAATTCCAAACAGGAGATTCCTCCAGATTCGATGAAGCCTTTCAGATAAAGCAAAACATCATTTTGTCCAAAGATACTGTAACCAAAAATGTATTGCAATGTGTAAACACAAGCAGAAGGAACAAAGTATCCATACCTCCGGGTTTGTAGTTGTGTCTTAAGCAATTCTGATAAAACAAAATTTTTTTATCCTGGAACTAAAATTCATTACAATGAGTAACAAAAACAGGCGAAGACAGTATCAATCTAAAATGTTTTATCTTTCCCCACAGGAAGGGAGGGAGGGAGGAAGAAACAGGGAACAATACCTGTCCCTGAAGTATATTACACTATCTGAAAGACATATTTATCTGCTAGGGTGCCTGGATTGTAGTAACCAGATCCAGTCTCACTCCCTCTGTAATAATGTTTTCTTTCAGTCTTGGCCAGGGCCTACTGTATATCCTTTTTGGCACCCCTAGGCCACCTTGATCCTAACACCCTTCCACGAACTCACGCACATGCGGCTCCCCAGTGCTCCTCTAGATGCGGCTGGGCGGCATGTTGCCCCACAAATTTTGCTGCCCTAGGCCTGGCCATTTGTGGCCTCACCACCATGCGGTGGAGGAAGCAAGCAGGGGTGAACAGGGGCCCACAGCTGCAGGGGGGTTTAGTTCTCCTTTAAAAGTAAAGAGTTTGTTTTAGAAGGACCATTTCCAACAGTTGGCAAATAAAATTCACCTTAAGGTTAGGAAGATTACTTGCAGCCAAATAGGAGCACCTACGTTTGATCCCCTCCTCATGTGGTTGATATAAAGAGGTATTTTGCATCCAAAGATAAAATTTACCATCTGTTCAAAAAAAATGTGATGTCTGTAAGGTTAACTTCCCCAAGCGATTTCGGCGCGATCCGAGGTGTTAAGCAAAAACGCAGGCATTAAGTAGTATGCGATGAAAAAAAAGGTAAGCAACAGGAACGTTGGATAGAGTTGCAGCGTACACCCGACGACACGACTGCCGGATGATGCATCTGCATCCGACAGTTATGTCGGATGAACGCCGAGACTTCATCTGACATTTCCATCTCTTATTTCCATTGCATCCAACTTAACACCTGCGTTTTTGCGCAGCACGCCGGATTGCGCTAAAATCGCCCGTGGAGTTCTATCCTTAGACAACGCTTAAAAGTTGGAAAGACCTCTTGCAAATGTACATATCGATAGAAATAGCCAATGGCTGCCATAAGGCTCCCACATTTGACACGATTGGTCTTTCTGGGGGATTCACAAGGCTCGTGTGGATTTTGGGAAGGAACATCAGGTACCTTGGGGTATTGTTGGTACAATAACTCGTGAATTTAATCTGAATTTAATCTGTTATCACACCCTCCAGTACTGCAGCATTTAAGAATATATTTAATTCATTCACTATCCAGTTTTTTTTTTTTTTTTTAAATTTTATTAAACCCCTGACCATAAATATATTATTTTAATACTCTAAAGGCCCTTGCTACCAATGTTTTTTTTTTTAAAAAAAAAAAATATTCTCTGGGACCCTAATGGCGCCATTTAAAAAAAAATAAAAAAAAAAAAAAAATAAAAATAATATATGGGAGGGCCCTCACCAT
The DNA here is from genome assembly GCA_038501925.1 of Xenopus petersii. Lineage (NCBI taxonomy): Eukaryota > Metazoa > Chordata > Amphibia > Anura > Pipidae > Xenopus > Xenopus petersii. The sequence goes on along the minus strand of CM076687.1, from coordinate 76,260,315 downwards.
CAATGGCTTTTTATAACTTGTCTGGGGAGGTTTACCGTTTTTAGATTTGATGTCGGTGTGGTCTTTAACTGTGGTGTGCACGGGGCCCAGAAAATTGTGTTGTACAGTGCCCCATGATTTCTAATGGCGGCCCTGAAAATGTTCACCCTGCAATGTGCTTTCCTTATCACAAAAATAATGCTTTGAGCTTCGGTGATCTGACAAATTTATAAAGATAAATTGAGAAGGAAAAAGGTGCAGTGTATGTAGGGACAAAGCCCAAACCCTTATTGAACACCAAAAGTTTGTTAGCAGGAGGATCTGTTAAACACAGTATTTGGGAATTTATGCCAGGTTGCTTGCTTTCCATTCCTTCTTTCTTTACCCAACTGTAAAATAAAGAAACTGTGGAGCTTTGTGAGAACAGTTCAAAATCGGCTGATTGTGTTGAAGATTTGTCTGAAGTAATTGCAGAAGAGATTGCTGTGTAATCTTGTTTCTTGCCAGCTGTGTACAAGACAAAGGGGCAAATTCGCTAAAGGGCGAGTTTTCATTCTCACTTGCCAATTCACTAGAATGCGAAATTGCGTCTCGGCAGCCGAACGCTGGCGAAGTTTCTCTAGTGTTAATTCATCAGCGCAAGCATTTCAAAAGGAATACCCGCAACTATGAAATGGGTAAGAAACAAGACTGTTCTACCACAAACAGCGCATCTCTTCTGCAATTACTGCTTAAAGGGGGTATAAACATCCCACTTAAAAAAATGCTATTGGGGTGCTGAGAAAAGCCCAACACTACATGCTTTGTCTTATTCCATATCCCAAAACCCCTAGGAAAGAAAAAACCCCGCGTGTAGAACATGTGGTTGCTTTATTTCTTTTAAATATTCCAATAGTACAAGAGGGGGGCAAGGTACAAACTGGGGAGGGGGGCACTTTGGTTATTGCACAGCTAAGTGGGGCTAGGAAGAGTCTCTGGCTGAGCACATTTCCTTGTCGGTAAAGGCACAGAGATATTCACGGGAAGGGTTCAGCTTGTCCAATTAAGTGCTCTAAGTGCTCAGACCTGCCATTGCCCTCTCCAGGGGGTCAACGTGCCAGTAATCAGCCTCCCAACCCAGGAACCAGCCTATGAAAGTGGGGGGCTCAAATCCTTGCCTGGTGATGGCAACTGGAGTCCTCTTGTCTCTGTTTGCAGGGTCACTCTCTATGTACTTGTAGGCTGGAATAGAAAGAAATTGGATCAATGAAAAGCTGGTGCCTTTAGCTTGTGCAGTGTACATAAGCCACGGCTATACCTTCATACTGTACTGTCTAAGCTCTAAGAGAAACAATATGGCACCTCCTTTCATATGTATAAATACAAATATACAGAGAAGGAATTTTCTGGGAACACAATAAGCTATACTCTCATATTGTACTGTCTAAGGTAAACAATATGGCACCACCTTTCATATGTATAAATACAAATACACAAAGAAGGAATGTTCTGGGCCAGAAAGCCATTGTTACTCACCTGATGCTATGGCCTCTTTCTTCTCATCTTCCTGGGCTTCATTACCCACCCAGACATACACCTGAGCAAAATGAAAGTGGTGCTTTAAATAAATCATACAAACAAGGATAAGCAATAAAACGTATAGATAATTCTCTGCTAGTGGATAAGCTATGGGCTCCAAAGCCATGTTAACTGGTGGAGCTGAATATGACAAAAAGAAACTGCGCACAAAAAGATGCCAAGAAAATATGGGAACATCTCCATTGGCAGATGGCTATAGTTATTGACTCGAAGAGTCTAGTAGACTATTACTGTCAAAATGACCAGATCTTGACAGATTAGGCTAAGGATCCATGGGTAGGTTGGCAATTTGAGCACCCAAGAAAATCACCTGATCCCAAGTATCCAACAGCATGACATCATCTGTGGCCAGATCATCCTGAGAGATTTCTCCTGGAACCTCCTCAATCTAGGAAACAAGTTAAAGGGTTATACAAGCAAATTAACCAGTATTTGATGGTTCTACAGAATCTGGGGCACGTGGTGAACCCACCCAGACCATCATTTCCCTAGTTCAATCATGCCAACTTACAATGAAGCGCCCGGTCTTGTTAGAACAGGCAAACAGACGAGGAGGATGGGCGTTCAACTTGTCCTTTAGTCTTGCTGAGGTACGATAGTCTGCTTTGCCTCCTAGTGCTCCCCAGAAGTCATCTGCAAGCAAGTTATTAGCAACAGGTCACAAAAAAGGTGGCTTACAGATACAGGGCTTTTATATGGGGGAGGAGTGTTAATGGATTCACTGCCTTTGCCTCCAACAATTGCTCTGAAGCACCAGTAAGTTGCATAAACTTAATAATGCTACATAATTGTAATAACACAAGGTTCATGTACCAGTTTCCTGCCCTTCTGGTATCTCAGACGCAGAGACTCCCAAGATCTTTAGTAGTTCCTTGGCTCCATTCTTTTCCACATTAGTGGAACCTTGCCCAACCCACAGGTAGGCAGCAGAGGGTGTCGTCAGTACAAAGGCATCATTGGAGTTCAGATTGCTAGCTGTATTGTCCACCTGGAACAGACATATAGTGGTGTTACTACACCTTTTTTAGCGAACATACTCCAAATATCCATAAAATAATCATGTCGGCACTCTTGAGAGCACCATGACCTTCTCAGGGCCTTTAGAACAAAGTCATTTAAAGAACTTCTTCACCTCTACTGCTCTGCTGAATCCAGAAGAGGATGTGCGGACTTGGAACAGACGGACATTTGCATCCTTTGTCTGACCGCCTTCTCTGGAAGTTCCCCCTTTGTAGATAATCATAGGCTTTCCACCGAACAGGCTTATTAGATGGGCAGGTTCCTTGCCCTGCACGACCCGCACCTGTATGTAGAGAAAAACAAAAGAGAGTTATATTTGGGGGCTGTCTTATGTCCTGGTTACCAGAGGAGACTGCTGGGGTACAAAACCCCAACTGTAGTTCCTTTTCCTATAAGTCAATGGGAGTATTAAAAATTAATCAAATGTTAAGTCTGGTACTACAGCTAATCCATTTTTTTGTGAAGCTTTCCCAGTTTGGGGGGGGGGGCAGATTTGTTTTCATTTATAAAGCCCTGGTACTTTACTTGGTATTAAGAAACGAGATTGGCTCAGACTGGGATTCCCCTGCTTGACATATACCTTGGGTTGTGCAAGAGTTGCCAGTAATTGCTTGGCTGATTTATAGCACAGGGCTGAGGAGGTTCTTCTATCATAAGGAGGATATTCACTAAACTGCTGCTGTCCCCACAGGGAATTAAGCATAATAGGCACACAATAAAAAGGATAAATGATGGTAGGTTCACAGACCCACTAAGGGTTACAGGAGAAAACCAGTGCTTATAAACGTCATTGCTCTCAGGGGAAAGGTAAGGAGTTGCCATAGTGCCAAGAAGCAGAGGTTGCAAGCAGGAGATTATATGTATATTACACTTTAGTGTCACACAGCCAATTGCAACCTTTGGCTTCCAGCTTAGGAGAAAATAAAGTTTCGTTTTTACAGAGGAGGAAGGAGCCTGCTCCTGGTTACACACACACTTCTGCATGATATGCTACCAGCTCTCCCATTGCAAATATAACAGTAATGCCAAGCCCATATCCACACATCCAGTCTGATATGTTTAAAGGGGACATAGACTTTCATACAAAAATACTCTAGCAGTAGGTTAATCTCCCAAGACCCAAAATTGCAACAGTTACGTTGTCTGGTGCCCTCTAAACTGTCATATAGATATCTATAGCAACCCCTCGGTTTTAGATCACTGACCCAACATTAGAGACGACTGGCACTATATAAACAGGTCACTCACAGGAACCTTGCCAAAAATCATGTAACATACTGAATAAGGAACCGCAGATGGACCCTGCCCAGACAGAGGGGAAGGTGAGGGGCACATACAGAATGAGGAAACCACAGATGGACCCTGCCCAGACAGAGGGGAAGGTGAGGGATACATACAGAATGAGGAACCTCAACCAAAAGTAGCAAATAACCATTTCTTAATATTATAATTATTAATGCTAGAAAATAATGGAAATGTATATACACTAACAACAATACTTTCCATGGATCCCATAAACAAAGATACCGATTAGGAATGGAAAGGGTCAGAGTCCAGTTATAGGGAGATAGCAAGGCACTAAACAAGGGAGCTTTCCATTAATCAGTACAAAGTGCTAGTGAGCATTCACTGCAAAATCCACACTGCTAGTTGTGTTAGTGCCACACAAGTCATGCCAATCCTCAAACTGCACAAACACATGCAATATACCTGGGTCCTTGAACCCTGCAGGGGAAAGATGGGCACAGGAATAAGGACATCTGTTAGAATCCAGTGTTATTGCACTCAGACTTATTTATGTATAAATTCTACTACATAGCACATGGGTGGATACTAACCTATGCATGGACAAACTGACTGCCATTGGTCTAACAAAGTCCTTAGAGCCTCAAAGCAGGGTGTTCATAGCAGGTATGGGGAAAGGGTAGCAAATTGAAATACCGATTAGATGATACTCCTAATGGTGGCCCAATTAAAGTAATGGTGCATGTGTATACAAGTAGCAGATATGTTGTGTTGTGTTGGTATTACACAAGCACAACAAGATCGGTTTGTTTGTCAAGCTTGCCATATGCAAAGAACATGTGCAGGAATTAGGCAAATCAGGGCTAAGCTGATCATTTGACCCTAGGGCAGATGTTCTCAAGCCCTTGAGCGACCATTAACACCATGCTCAGATAGACTCTAAAGCCCTTTTAGTCCAGGGCTGAGGCAGAGTGTTGGAGGTGACAGCCAGAGTCGGACTGCGCCGACGGGACACCAGGAAAAAACCCGATGAGCCCCGCCAATCCAGACCCGCTGTTGGTGCCGCCTTCAGATCTCCTGGGGGTATCTATGCGTTTGCCACTGTGGCGGGGGCCCGGGGGGGGGGTGTGGGCGCACTGTAGCGTAGAAGCAGGATATTGCCTTGTACAGGATTGGAGATACCTTTATCCGGAGTCCAATGTTCAGTTTAACCTAGGCGTCATCTTCTTTCAGCATGAATACACTAATAATGTCTTGTGCAATAATTCCAGAAGATATGTTATCTCACCTATAACTGACAGCTACTAAACAGCTTTGCACCCTATGCCCGGGGCAATATCAAGTCATGGGTTTTGATCACAAGATTTTGAGCCTTGTGATTCAATCGCACATCATACGTCTGGAAGCTACAATTTTACCAAAAATGGGCTCCATCACTTACCGATTGGTCAAGCAATATCCGACCAATCAGAGTGCAGAGTCAGACTGGACACCATATGGCCCTCTTTCTATTGTTCCACCAGACATGCCAAATACAGAGACCCTGTCTGACCGAAGACACCCACTTTGTGTTGCCTATGGAGTCAGCAACCAGCCAGAGAATGGGGCAGAACTTCCTACTGACCATGTCATAGCCCTAGATACAGATCTGCAGAATGAATTTGATTACAGGCAAAAAAGATGGTGTTCAGATGAGGGTGCCATATACCCAGCAGATATGCCACATAGCCTATGGAAATATGAATTTAGTGTCATGTTATAATTCACCTGCACTGGGCCACCACCAAGCTCCTCGTCCAGCTGGGCGCTCAGGATTGCTGAGGCGGTGATCTCGTCCTTTGTTGAATCGTCCCCTTGCCTGCAATACAAGAGCCATCAATCACCCCGACTACTGGATCATTATTTTCCATCACAAAGGAAACAGTGAGGCAACAGTGGAAATAGGCAGTGCACTCCTTGGCACAGCTTGAAGCAAAGGTTACCAATGGTGCGGCCTTGTTGTGACTCATAAGCTGCTTTCATCATCGGCAGCTCATGACTCATGAGCTTAAGATTTCCTTCCTTATTGGAATACTTTTAGTGTGTAACTAGAGTTACGGTGCTATGGGCCGGTGCTCTTAAAGGAAAACTAAACCCCTCAAACAATGTAGATCTCTATAAAATATATATTGCATAAAACAGCTCATATGTAAAACCCTGCTTCATGTAAATAAACCATTTTCATAATAATATACTTTAGTAGTATGTTCCATTAGGTAATCATAAATAGAAAAAGAGTTCTGTCTTTTGCTTCCACACTTCTTCCTGTTACAGTTAGAGCTGTAGTATTTCTGGTAGGGATGCACCGAATCCACTTTTTTGGATTCGGCCGAACCCCCGAATCCTTCACGAAGGATTCGGCCGAATACCGAACCGAATCCGAACCCTAATTTGCATATGCAAATTAGGGGTGGGAAGGGGAAAACATTTTTTACTTCCTTGTTTTCTGACAAAAAGTCACGCAATTTCCCTCCCTGCCCCTAATTTGCATATGCAAATTAGGATTTGGATTCGGTTCGGCCGGGCAGAAGGATTCGGCCGAATCCGAATGCTGCTGAAAAAGGCCGAATCCTGGCCGAATCCCGAACCGAATCCTGGATTCGGTGCATCCCTAATTTCTGGTCAGGTGATCTCTGAGGCAGCACATAGACCATCACAAAATGGTGGTTCAAGGCAAGAGATGTAAAAGGGCAGAATTAACTTACCTATTTGGTAAGATTCGTTAATATGCCACTTAATTTGATTTAAACTGTTGCTCAAGTATTCATTTTGGGCGTATAGTTTTCCTTTAAGTTAACAGGCAAATATTCTATGCACTCAATCTTTTTCTGGCCTATTGAAATCAATAGGAAGCGGCTGCAAAATCGGTAGGACATCAAAGAGCATCACCCAGTGTATGGTCACCTTATAGGGGTTTATAAACGTTACGCCTACCTAGCTGCCCAATAGATATTGAAATGGTATAGATGGCACCCTTCTACCATGAAGAGAAATCTATTGGAAAAAAAAAAAAAAAAAAAAAAAAAAAAACAGACAATATCTCATGATATAATGGGCAAAAGTGGCAGCTTTCAATGACATCGCCAGGAATCTTGTAGTGACGGATAAATTAAGTTATTATTTATGCTTTGGGATGAAAAGATATAAATGCATGGAAAGTAACTCAAAACTGCATTAAAAAAAAAAAAAAAACAAAAAAAAAAAAACACAACAAAGGCGACGGTGTCCCTTTAACTGGTTTACTCCACAAAAACATAAGCTTTTTGAAAAGTAAACATAATTTCAAGCAACTTTGCAATATACAGTTAAAAAATATGCAGCCTTTATGATTTATTAATGGCTTCTGACAGTTCCCTAAGCGTAGCCCCCTGCTCTCCTGCTGATCTGTCCGACTACTTTGCTGAGCTGACTGACTACCGTAACTTTGTATCAACAGCCAGCTGTCCTTAGACTGTATCCTCCAAACCCCACAATTCCCTGCATGTGATTTCAATAAGGAACGGAACATCACAGTGCAATGCATGTATGTCCTGCATGCTGTCTGTAAGATGTGGAGTAGTTGTTACAATTTGTAACATCGGTGTTTAGTGCCTCTTCCCTGCCAGGATTTCGAATGATGCAGAAAGAGAACTACTGTTAAACAACTGGATTTAAGCATAGAAAATGGCATTTATTTGGTTAATTGTGATGGAAGATTAGGGGTTTCTGTGTTATGTGGGCCTATTAATCAAAGTTTGGTTTGGAAGCTGTTTGGAAGAGTTCCTCTTTAACAAGAAACACCCACCGTCCCTTGGGGCACGGGCCAACATGTTCGTCACACTAGCAGAGAGAAAAAGCAAAAGTGGTGTGCCATCTAGTGACAGTTTGGTATAGAAACAAAATAAGATGAATGCATGGCCTTTGCACATTTTATTGTCTCTACTTAGAATAAAAAATAGCTGCTAAGGCAGCAGATTTTTTCCCCCAGTATTTTTTGCAAGACAGCAGTTGTATTTTAAACTACTGATAAAATGAATTTGAAACAGCGCCACCTGCTGGTTATAGTGGACCAACCTGTTGCTGCCAACAATACATTTCCTGGGAAGGAGAAAGATTCTTCTGTGCTTGCCAATTTCACTTTCTAACCAGAGCAAATTCTGTGCAACCTCACAATTCTCAGTAAATTAATTTTCAGCAAGTCAGCCAAAATGACCAACAGGTGGTGATGTGTCAGATTCATTCTACTGGCAGTTTGTAAACTTGAAAACTTTTCATTTGCCTATAACACTGTCCTGTACATTAGGGAGGAACAACTCAAGATGATTAGAGATAGAGATGATAGAGATAGAGATGATAGAGATATGTGTGAACCCAAGATCAAAAAAAAAAACAAAACCCACTGGAGCAGCACAACAACAAAAAGGTCAAATCTTCCAAGCGACTCCACCCACACTTACCATGTGTAGATGATCTGGCCTTGTTTTCCACCAGATTTATAATGATACAAAATGATGTAGCTGTCTCCCCCATAAAACTGGCCGTAATGCGATTCCAAAACGGGAACTTTCTCACAGTTTTCAATACGCCAAATCTGGGAGGAAAAAACAAATTATTATAATGAAGAGTAAATATGGTCATGAAGTGCACGATTGCCTGCTGCCCCCTAGTGACAAAGCAAGAAGTCTAAATGCATTGTGTATGAGGATTATTAAAACTCACCTGTTTTTTGCCAGATCCATCATCCACCATGCCGTGCTGGGCAGCCATGGCTGGGGATTCGTGTAGAACAGTAACATCGAAAGGCACATTCTCAATTTTGGCAATGTGGTTGGGGACATAGGCAACACCCATGCCATCAGTTGCCTCCTTGTCTCGCCAGTTCTTGAAAAACTGTTTAAACAGAGGAGTCTCACCATTCTCTGGCAGCACTTGGACCTGCCGGAAAATAAAGGCTATTAACAGATGCTAATCCTGACACAAGAACCAGCAATGAAATATACACAAAAGGGTAAAATAACTACAGCAATGGTTTTCGGTTTGAGGTTCCCTAAAGTGCCAACATTTCATCTCCTTGAAGCCCTCCATTATCTTACATCATACATATGATAATGATTACTTGTCTGGTGTCAACAGAGAACATACTGCAGGTTTTTGAATCCTGCATTATAAGCCCAGCAGAGGCTGAGACCCACCTGGGTTTGTTTTGGGTAACCCATCTTGGAAATGAATTCAGTGGCAGTCTTCAGCGCAGCTTTTTTTTCTTCCATGTTGGCATTCTTTCCTAGAAACACAGGTTAAATGTTGTTAGAAGGCACCCATGGGTGCATCTGAGATGATCGATTTCAAAAGTCTGGTTGCTAGGGTCCAAATTATCCTAGTTATAAAAAGTAGCAACAACAATACATTTGTAGCCTCACAGAACATTAGATGGGGTCAGTGATCCTCATTTATTAGCTGGAGTCAGTTGGGCCTTCAAATTCATGAAAAAGTTGCTTAGAATTGGCTATTCTATAACATACTATAAGTTAACTTAAAGGTTAGCCAACCCCTTAATAACCCAACAACAGACTCTCCATTCAGATCCACTAATCTGTTTGCCTACACGAATACAAACCTTTCCATGCAAAGATCTTTCCATCGGAGCCATGATCTAGTACAAAGCAGTCATCAGAGTTGAGAGCTGACTGGGAGAATGGGTTTTGATCTGCCACTAGAGACACGGACATGGCACCCTTACCATCAGAGACCTTGTAAGGCAGAAAAATAGTGATTATGTCCATACAGGAAGCTTCAGATTCACTTTTACCAATTTAGCTACTAAAAAAGGAAGGGGGGGTACCATCATATCACTGGTGACAAACTTTTAACTTAATAAAGATAAAAAAGACCCAACATGGGGACTCCAGATCAGAGAATTTTCTACAGAGGTCTTTGTTGTGCTCTTGGTCTTGTACCTTGGTTGTGTTTATGCTTAAATACATCACTTATTCTGGGGAACAATAAACCTTGAAAATAAAAAATTTGCAATTTCATATCCTATACATGTGCCTTACTACACCCATTATCACTTTTCTTCCTATCCTTCACTGGATAACACCCCAATAAATCAGCCAGACATAGGTGGAGAGGCTGGCTATTGAAAGAAATCTATGTATGTATAATTGCAAATGCCAACTTGGTGGTATATATGTGCTGGGGGTATCCTGGAGGGGTTGAACTTTATGAGCTATCCGAATTAACTAATTAACTATGTATAATAATTATGCAATGCACTGCAATCAAATACAGGGCCAATTCCAATTATAATACCCCAGAGCACACGTCAGGATAAATACAGAGCCAATTCAATGTAGAATACCCCAGAGCCCACGACAAGATGAATACAGGGCCAATTCCACGTATAATACCCCAGAATACACGGCAGAATAATTACAGGGCCAATTTCATGTATAATACCCTAGAGCCCACAGCAGGATAAATATAGAGCCAGTTCAATGTAGAATACACGGTAGGATAAATACATGTATGATGGAACTATATTTATCCCTCCATGAGTTCTGTGGTTATCATATAAAGAACGGACACTATATTTATCCTGCCCAGTAGAATACCCCACAACACATGGAAGGATACATAAAGTGCCGATTCAAAATGCCACCTGTTGATTTTTACCGGTACTGCAACTTGTAAATACTATTTTTAAAATGAGTAAAGACTCGATAGCATGAATAACAATATAATTATTCAACAATGAACCCATCTGTAGGAAATGCATCAATGTTGGCAGAGGAAGGCTACATTAAAAACAAGTCATACAGCCAGAGGTGACCTGTTTAGATAGAACATAGCCTAGTTTGTCTATGAGTCTTATAAAGAAGGAACAACACCTGATGTGTAGCCCGTGAGACACCCCCTAGCATTAAGATGGGTTCAGGAATATGCTTGCTTAAGACATTTACCTTATAAAGCTTTGCAAGTTTCCTGTTGGAAGCATCTGCCTTAATATCATCCGATGGTCCCTCTGGCAAATCTGGCTTCTCTCCCAGAACCTAGGAGAAATCACAACAGCAGGAGAGTTGAACCGATGCTGCCACGTTGTTGCTTTATAAACTCATTATTGAGCAAAACAGGGGGTGCAAACATCATGTAGTCATCTCAAGACAAAAGTGGTGCAGGTAAAGGAGATGAACCATAAACTGTGTAGATATTGTTCTAGGATGTATCCTTACAAACTCTCCACCAGGGGGCACCAGGCCCGGATTTGTGGAAAAGCCACCAAGGCTCGGGCCTAGGGCGGCAGCATGAAGCCCAACCACACCCACATGGTTCAGAAAGTCTGGGGCTGATCATGAGATACAGTAGGTTTTTCCCCATTGCCAATGACCAGTGCTCCCAACCGGATGATGAAAATTTGAGCATGTGCACAAATTAAGGGGAGGGGACAGGGGTGACAAACGGCAGCAGACCTAGGGGCGCCAGCTATGTAAATCCGGCCCTGGGGGGGGGGCACACCAACCAGCTGAAGGAACTGCCTTTTTAAATAGAATTTGCTAGTGACATACCCAAGTTTCTTCCAAGCTCTGAGGCCACGGGCCCTGCACAGCAATAGGATAATTAGCCATAAAATGTGATGAGACTTGATTGGGATTTATTAATTAGTGCATCACCTTGCAGTCACAGCTGCTGCTCACTAACTTTAGCTACTGCCTCAAGTGCATGTGTCCGTTTATATGGGACAGACAGGAATATAAACATTATCCAGAGTCTAAGGCAGCTAGAGCTGTACCCATTGTCCCATCACTGTTTCCCCCTTTGCTAGGATGAGCGAAGTCATGCACACCATAAAGGTCTGCTTTTGAAACAATTTTAACAATATAACAACTTATAGAGTCACCATCCTCCTCTAGAGCCACATCCTACAGTGTTTTTGCAGTAAGAGTTGGACACAATAAGCTTTCTCCTCTATCCCAACCAATTGAGGCATGTGCTCTCTGGAAGCCAAAAGAAACCCCAAACTCTCCAACTATGCAAGCCACAGCTGCACGTCTCTTGTTTACAGCACTGAAGCCCAGAACATTTTTCCCCCCATCCTATTTCTGTAATCTGAGCAGTAAAATATATATAAATAAATAAATAAATATACTTGGCTGCAGGAAAAAGCACAAAAATGACAAAATGAGTTCAAGATGTAGAAGTTTTTTTTTTTGCCCGTGGAAAAAACCCAGATGCATAATTGATAGTATTTGGAGATTACAGATGGGGGCTGGGGTGCGTCAGCTCAAGACTTGAAGCCAGAGGGAAACAGGGTTTTCACAATTAGCATCAAACAGAACAGATTTAATTAAAAGGGGCACTAAATGTGACAATTTATAGAGTTCCAAAGGTGTTAAAAATTTTTTTTAAAAAAAAAGTATCTGGCACAGTATAAACTGGAGCTGGTAATTACAAAAACTGCCACATGGTTGACATCACAGTAAAGATATCACAATTAAAACTGCCCATATGGGACAATGAAAACCCTTCCCCATCGGAGGGACATATAGTGGCATAAACAAGCACCTCAATCATTTTCTCTCGCTCCATCCCTTCTTCCACCACATAAACCTTGGCTCTTCCGCTCCTTTCATTGTCCCTGATATCCTTGGCAACGGCAGTGGCTTTCAGTTTCTCAAATCGGTTGGATTTCGATCCGCACCATTGGTAAATCTCCTGTAAATAAATAATTCAGCAGTTAAAGCGGTCCTCCCAATGGTCTTAATGCACTCATACATCGACAGAGACCACTCTTCATTTTTTGGCTCAGTTAGCAGGAGCTGAGCAGTCATGGAGGGATCCATTTCCTTGGTACTTGTGTGATTAATTTGGCATTCCTTTCAGCAAACCACAGAGGTCCTAGGGCCCCCCCCCCTTTTTAATTTCAGACAGAAAATACTTACACCCCCAAGATCAAGAATAAAGCAGTCGCCTTGATTGAAGTTGTCCCAGCCCACCGGAACCTCAGTGGCTCTGACAACCCGGCGGCCTTTCACCTGGAGGAGTCGTTTGATGTCCACCTCATTTGGTACCACGTGTGTGAAACCTGAGGACACACCTCCTGCCTTAAATCAAAGAACAGTATGAGGGTTGATCCGTGGATTCTTATATTCAGGTCAGCTTATCTGATTTACCGTAGATTTGTCTTTAAAGTAGGGGTTGGTGAAAGAATGCTCTGGGCACACAAGCCTCATCAGGCCCACTATGTCCCTGGGGCCCCCTGCAGTCACAGGGTCTGCTTCCTCTGTAGTTATGCCCCTGCGCCCACCAGTATGTATACATACAATTATACAGCAAAGTTCTGTTTTGGAGACAATAAACCATCTAAAGCATTAAGGTAGCCCCACTATTCTTCTTAAGATTGCGGTCTATCTTCCTACCTTGTATTTGATGCCAGGCTTGAAATAACCTACGAACGTTGAAGACTCATATCCTTGCACTTCCCGGTTCTGAATGGGCTTTCCTCCCAGATGATCATCCATTTGTACTGTGAATATGGCAGCTGATCCACTTTCATCCTGAGTGCACTCATCCCCTAAGAGGAACAAAACAAATCCAACATGAAAGATAGTAACATTGTAGGCAGAACATCTATACATGGCCTTCTAATCCAGCAGGGCGTTTCCCACCCTTAAACAAAAACCAACTATGCCCAGAGTTTTGGGGCACTGCCCTGTTTACTCCCAAAAGCTGACATTTGGGGTAAACCAACATTCTGAGTTCTGACGGTCAATGAGAATCACAACTTGCAGCAACTTGTGATAAAAATTTGTGGGGGATGATCAGTTTTGGTGTATGCAATCCATTGGTTTATGAGCCTATCCCAACAGAGGTAAAACAAGCAACAACTACTTATTCAGCAGCATTGCTATGTATTTGCATCCAGGAACACAAAGCTTTGTTTCCCAGCCATGCTTCCTCTTTTTATAGCAATAAAGATAGGTGGCTGTCTCTACTCAAAAATAAAAAGGGAAGTTAAGGTGCTTACCCAGCCAGTAGTGAAGATCATACTGTAGGTTCCCAGAGCTAGTCTTAATGGTGTTCAGTACAAGGTAGGCGTCCCCAGTGAAAAATGAACCATACTGATTTGTAGGAACAGGCACCAAATCAAATTTCTCCACTCTCCATACTTGGAGTCCCGGGCCCTTTCCGGCTTTCTCGAACTCTGGATGGTCAACCATTTCTGAAGGCTGGATGGGAAGGGAGAAAGCACACTAAGCGTTTAGTCCTTCTAATTTCCCAATTTCTGAACCTTGGATACATAAATGCTGTTAAATTACTACTCAGCATGCTTTGACTTAATAATGGGAGTTGTAGTCCAGCAAACATCTGTTAAGAAAGAAGGTTATAATGTTAACACAGATTTTAACTCGAGAATGGTCAAGAAATACTGGAATTTTTAGTCCAGCAACACATCTAGGCAACTGAGGTTAAAGGAAACTCCACTCAAAAATGTTTTATTCCCCCCCCCCTCCCCGATAGAAACTGTAATGATAAGCAACTCTCTAATATATATCCATTACAAACATACAATCATTTTAAAGTTATGCGTCAAAGTAAATGCTATTGAAAGGGTTTGACCTGGAGGGTCAGCTTTGACCTGGAGGCTCTGACATTCGCAACAGTGTAACAGAAGCAGCTGATTTAAGACCTGTCTGTGCAACATTGTTTCAAAAGTCAGAGCTAGAGAAATGGCCGGACAGACACAGCTGTCAATAGTAATAACATTTATAAACTACTGTAAAACCATTGGAAATTTTTAATTAATGTATATTAGAAAGTTGCTTAGAATTCTATTTTCTTTCATTATCAAAAAGGCAGTTATTGGGCGAAGTTGCCCTTTTAAGAAACTGGACTGTGATTAGAGCTGGGGCTCCAGATATAAGCGGCAGAAACCCCACTGAAGAGTAATGGCAAAAGCAGTCTAGTGCTTTTTCATGCTCACATTCCAACTGTTATCCACTGAGCCAAAACAAAACCGCAGAGTCGATGTAACACTACACCGCAGCCATTTACAGGCCTGGTGCTTGTACAGCAAATCTGTTGTACACACAACAATGGCAGCGATTATCTGGGCATTGTCCTGGATATTTCACAGGGAATAATAAAGTCTGATGGGCGGCATTGAACCAGATCCATTTCAGACAGACAGTGACTGGTAATATGCTCTGCAACGCTTTATTCAACATTAATCCCAAGGAAAACACACTTGTTGACTTTGCACCATACATTTTAACTCTACCTCTCCTTGCCCTTTAACAGACTTTGTTAAACACTAAATCTATTATTTGTGAGTAAAATTAGGTGACACACACCCTGGCCTCCACCCATGTATACTTGTGGTTTGTTAAAGGGGAACTCCATTGAATAATGTCATTCTACATTATCAATATACATTGATTAAAAGTTATGTGTAAATGTAATGGATACAAAGGAGGTAAGAAACAGAAGGGAAAATTAGGGTTTCAGAAAGAAGCTTTTGGGGTGATGCAGGGAGATTGGGTTGATAATGCCAGGGAGTCTGATCCTGTGCAGGGTTGTTAATCTGCCTGCCACACTGAGGAGCACAGAAAGAAACCAGTCTGGGACCATGGACAATTATACAGATTCCCCAGAGGAACAGAAAATAATTTTGAATTGTTTGTGCTCACGGGGACACAGGTTCTAGCAGGTCGATTTTGCTTAAAGGCAGAAACACATCTTTATTTCCTCTCTTCCACCTCTAGTTTACCCTCCTTATTGCTTTCCAAAGCCAGAAGGCTGTACAGTATCTCTATGGGCAGTATTTTAGCAGCCGTATGCCAACAGCCAGAACATGAACTATGGCACATGTGGCATATTTTCCCCCAATGGTCAAAATGCCCATGTCCAGGCTGTTTCATGCCCCACAAACTTCAGCCTAAAAATGTACTTGAATTTTTTTTTGGGATCTGATAAAGTAAATATTAAAGACCAACTGAAACGTTGCTTAGAACATATCCACCTGTAACACAGGATTTATGTAAAGATGAATTTTCCCTTTAACAATACAGGTTGTGCCATGGTGTGGGAATTGGGAAGTAGTAGTAGGCAAGACATTTCTCACGATCATTAAAAATGTCATATCTATTAGAAAAACACACACACACCAATATGGATTCAGCTAATAGCCGTGAGCCACCAGCAACTATAATGCAGCTTAAATTCAGATATTTCAGCCAATGTTCACCCTCTGGAAAAGGGTTATTTCCGTCTCCTGCTTTTACCCAATGATCACTAATTTAGTCACTCTCACACCTAGTCAAAGGGCCAGAAGAAAGGGGGCGTACCAAGAAGGCGATTTTGCATACAGTTGGTACCATCACCAGCCGAAGGAAAAACGTTAAAGCTGTGATATTTATATACCTGAAGGGGGACAGGAAAGCAGATGCATGTATAGTAGGGATGTGCCAAATCCAGGATTTGGCCAAGATTCAGCCTTTTTCTGCAGGATTTGGATTCAACTGAATACCAACTGCCTTGCCCAACCTAATTTGAAAAAAATTTAAATATTTTTCTATTTTCCTAATTTGCATATGAAAATTAGAATTAAGATTCAGTTTGGTATCCAGCCAAATCTGTCACAAAGGATCCTAAAATAGTGGATTCGGTGCATTGCTAATGATTGCCGAAACCCCCAGATCACTATCTTGAAAGAGAATTATCCCTTGAAAACATCAGTGGCTCCTAGGTATAATCACCTGTCAAGAAAGTGCCCCCAACACTTGTCTATGTAGCTACAGAATGCTGCCTAGGTAACAACAATGCTCCGAATTGTCCCATGGGCAAGCGGAGAGGCAGAGGAGATTAACGGATGATTACTCTTGTTAAAGCTTATTTATAAAGCACCAAAACATCCCTCAGCGCTGTAAGGAGAAGACAAACCGTACGATAGAGAAACAAAACAATTACAATCAGGGCAGCCATCAAGGGGGGGGGGGGGGGACAGGTGGGAAAGTTGTAGGGGGCCCGAGGGTAAGGGGGGCCTCGTACATGCCACACTTACTTGATTAGCCGGGCCCCCCATCTTTCTGAGAGCTGCTGACTTTGGGAAGGCATGGACGTTTAAGGGGCCCTGGCCACCAATTTTCTTATGTGTGGAGGGGGGCCCTGGCCACCAATTTTTTTTTCTCATGTGGGGTCCTAGCCACCAATATTTTTTAATGGGGGGGGCCCTGGCCACAAATGTTTTTTATGGGGGGCCCTGACCACCAATATCTTTATTTACATGTGGGAACCCTAGCCAATATTTTTTTTGTTTTTTTACGGTGTGGTGGGGAGGGCGGACCTGTAGGTGAGGCTTGCGATGGGCGCAGGAAATTTTGTTGTATGGGGCCCTGTGATTTCAGATGGCGGTCCTGATTACAATAGCGGAGACAAGAGCTCAGTCAGCCCTGCCCATGAGAGTCTACAATGTAAGTGATTACAGGTAATAACTTCACTAGCAGGTAATATCAAGGTTCCCTCGAATCCCTCAAAGTTTGGCACCAGTCGATAACTCGAGTGCCAGTGGCACTGTACTTACTCGGTATGCAACACAACACACACAATGAACAAAACTAGTAAATGGGCACAACATCTCAGCAACATAAGAGTTACTGATGCTGCCCTGGGATTATAGAGGTTGTGAGACAACTGGGCAGGAGGCCAACCCAGGGAACTTTAATGGGCTGCACGAGAGATAAGGGTGACTTTATCTCAGGAATGACAATTGCACTACAGGAGATATCTAGCTGCTCAACCCCAAGTGGGAGCTTGCATGAGATTGGAGAGGAACACTGTAGAAAAGAAATGAAGCAGAGTACATCATGCTAGCATGTCTCATAAGTTCCAGTGAACCCCTACCAGGATAGAGTTAGGTGGCATACACTACTTACACAAGAAGATTGGGAAGATCAAGGTCCCTAGAGAAAAGCAGAAAAGCGCAACTATACACTTGTTTTCTGCATTTTTATAATAAGAGGAACTAACAAGGTTGAGAAGTTGCAAAAGAAGAGGAAGAATGTGTCTTGCTCAAGTCTTTGCTCAGGTGGTAACTCATTCGCTCGGACTGCCCAAGAGAAAAACCACAAGCTTTTGCCTGAGAATTCTATGACAGTTTATAGAGACCATATATTATATGTTCCGCTTTTTGCCGTTAATGTTGCAAAGGGGAAATCTCTCTGAAGCATGCGAGTAATCAGCTAACAGATACGAGCAGATGAATATTGTCTTGTATGCCTGTCCGATGACCAGAGCACTGGCACGAGAGTTGATTGCATTTCCTGGGCACTGGGTGTCAGTAGGAGCTAAGTAGTGAGCAAAAGCAGATGAGGTGGGGGGCAACGCACAAAGCAGGCTTGCCTAGGGGTGCCCACGCTATAAAGCCAGTTACTTGGTATAATACTGATTGGATCTTTATAAGATTTGGCGCAAACACTTTCATGCAGGGCATTATAGAGCTGACATCATTCCAGAACTGGGTAAAGTAGTATTGCTGACCTAAGCAACACTTCCTGGTCTAGCGCCACCCCCCCACCATCATTCTCCCATTCCTGACCCAATGGAGCTTAAAATCTAAAGGCATCTATCACACTCCCATCAGCCTATGACCCAGTGGAGTTTATTACCTAAGGTCCCAATAACATGCCCATCAGCCCCTGACACAGTGGAGCTTACAATCTAAGGCATCACACTCCTATCTACCTCTGACCCAGTGGAATTTATTATCCTAGGTCCCTATCACATGCCCATCAGCCCTTGACTCAGTGGAGCTCACAATCTAAGGGTATGGGCACACCTGGCGATTCGGAGAGATTTAGTCGCCTGGCGACTAATCATCTCTTCTTTGGGGTGACTAATCTCCTCAGACGGCTTCCCCCTGTCTTCCGCCGGCTGCGTAATGGCGCACGCGGCGCTTCATATTCCAAAGTCGCCCGAAGTTTCCTCGTGAGGCATCTATCAAATTCCCATCAGCCTTTGACCCAGTGGAGCTTATTTTCTATGGTTACTGATGGGAGAATCTGTCCCATTTCTCTCTGCCAAAGTATTCGAATTTTTGCGAAAAAAATTTGCAGATGGCAAAATGCAGAATTTCACAGTAAATCCGTGCCTGGCAAAAAATTCGCTCATCACTATCTAAGGTCCCCATCACATTGCCATAGGCCCCTTTCCCAGTGTTTCTCACACACAGTTGCTTCTGCCTATATGTTTTGGAGTGTGGGGGGGGGGACCCCAGGTAGACATGGGGAGAACATATAAATCTGCATTCTGTACTATGAATGTAATCTAAAAGTTGCACAATTTACACACACTTGTTTGCCTTGCAGGTAGGGTGTCAGTGACACATTAAACTGTTTGATGACAAGTTTTAGTAGGGAAGTTTGACAAAAGGGTGTGAGACATGACAATTGCGTGGTAAAACCAACTGTGAAAAGGCCGTGAGCAGACATATCAGAGCAGAGCGGTTGAGAGTCGAAGCGAGTTCCCCGGGCAAAGAAAAACAACACAGGAATTATCACAAACATCAATGTTATACAGTTTCATGAACTTAAGAGTCACTAAAACCACCAATTAGGGAAGACTGGGTCAGAAATATTTCAACCAGATCCCAGTTCAACTATCTGAGCATGAGTTTGAGAATGGCCTATTTGGACATTCAGGTGGCACGCCAAATGGTACCAATCTAGTATAAAATCCCCTTGTCCGACAACAACTTCTCCTATACTGTCGTTTATAATCTGCCCTACTGCTGTTAAGCTTTGGCTCCCACAGTGTTTAAAAGCAGCCAATCAACAGGAAAACATGTGCAGCTTCCCGTTATCCATCCAACACTGACAATGTTTCCATGCTCACTCTATCAGATTAACATATACACTGCCAGATACTTAGTTGGAGGAGTCACTTCCTTCTCTAGGTATTTATTTATAGGGGAATCTGTAGTAGTAGTATTTTTTAAGGCCACTAGGATCTGTGTTCTAGCTGCATGTCCTTGCAAAAACCAAGGGAAATAATATGCCAGTTCCCCTTTCTATTTAAATCTGTAGATATATTTCATACCTATTTAGTGGATAGATGTCATACCTATTTCTCTTAGCTAGAAGTACAGTAATGGGATCCATTATTCAAAAACCCATTATCCAGAAATCTCCAAATTATGGAATGGCCATCTCCCATAGACTCCATTTTAACCATATAATCAAAATATTGATTTCTAGTAGACAAGGTATGTAAATCAAAATTACGGAAAGATCTGTTATCCGGAAAATCTCAGGTCCTGGGCATTCTGGATAACAGGTCTCATACCTGTATATATTGTATCAATGCTGGACTGCAACTCCCAGCAATAACAGATTTTAATCAGACTGCCTGCCCACATACAGCCTTGGCTCTCACAATAACATACAATTGGAAACGTTGTACCAGTAAAAAGATTTGTACCTTTGCAGATGGTCATTTGGACTCCGGGTTATAGGTACTGACCTTGCAGCAATGGTTCTTATAGCCCTCTGCCCCAACGCCTAGGCCTCATTGGTTCCCTACAACCTACAGGTCAGGTGAGTAATTTAGCAGATGACCTCACCTGGTTAGCAACATCAGGGAAGCCCTCGTCATCTCTTTATACTTAAATCCCTTAAAGGGGTTGTTCACCCTTAAACTAACTTTTAGTATGATGTAGAGAGGGATATTCTGAGACAATTTGCATATGGTTTTAATTTTCTATTTTTTGTGTTTTTTGAGTTATTCAGCCTTTTATTCAGCAGCTCTCCAGTTTGCAATTTCAGCAATCTGGTGGCTATGGTCTAAATTACCCTAGCAACCATGCATTGAGTTGAATAAGAGACTGGAATATAAATAGGAGAGGGCTTGAATAGAAAGATAGGTAATAAAAAGTAACAATAACAACACATTTGTAGCATTACAGAGCATTTGTCTTTAGATGTGGTCAGTGACCCCCATTTGAAAGCTGGAAAGAGTCAGAAAAAGAAAGCACATAATTAAAAAACAATAAAAAGATAAATAATGAAGACCAATTTAAAAATTGCTTAGAACAAGCCATTCTGTAACATACTAAAAGTTAACTTAAAGGGTGGTTCACTTTTAAGTTAACCTTTAGTTATGGGCAGCATTTTCTAATGCAATAGGCCTGATGTGGGGCTGCACAGATCTCATCACAGCATGCATCACTCGTGACTGTTAAAGGTGTACTGCTTTTAAGGTAGAAGGTATGTGGGAGCTGCCATATACACAACCACACAGCTTTCATACAAATGCCCTAGGAAGGGTTGAAGGAGAATAGAAAAGCGCACACACCGGTGGTACACAGCAAACTCCGGCAGTGTTCGTGTTCCCCATGGCTAGCAGCTACTCATGCCAGGCGGCCAGGGACCTTTTGCATCTGTGGTTTGCCGAAAGCAGTGCTTTTCAGGAACTCTCTCTTGCCACTAGCTGGCCACACCATCCATGTGCCAACTAACCTCTGGGGAGCCGACCTACTCCAGCATGCAGCAAAACAAAAGCAAGTGGGTGGAAAAACAAAACCAGGGCCATCAAACTCGCTCACCGGGGCTGCCAAAGACTATAAATCCCAGAATTCCAAGGCAAGCTGCAGCTGCTGGACAAGAATTGTACAGGTATGGGACCTATTATCCAGAATGCTCAATACTTGGGGCTTTCCGGATAATGGATCTCTCTGTAATTTAGATCTTCATACCTTAACGGCTCAGGGCACACAGGCAGATTAGGGGGGTTTGTCGCCCGACGACAAATCTCCTCTTCTTCAGAATCTCCCAGAACTGCCTCCCCGCAGGCTAAAATGTAAATCTCCGGCGGGATGGCCCTCGGATTGCTTCGTTTTCCGAAGTTGTCTGAAGTTTCCTCTAAGGCAACTTCGGGTGACTCCGAGCGCCTTCCTGCCGGCGATTTTCATTATTGTCGAGAAAGGCAGTTTCTCCCCGAATCTGCCTGTGTGCCCTGACCCTAAGTCTACTAGAAAATTAAGTAAACATGAAATAAACACAATAGGCTGATTTTGCTTCCCATAAGGTTAATTATATCTTAGTTGGGATCAAATGACTGTTTTATATTATTACAGAGAAAAAGGAAATAGTTTTTAAACATTTGGATTATTTGGATAAAATTGAGCCTATGGGAGACGGCCTTTCTGTAATATGGAGCTTTCTGGCTAATGAGTTTCCGGATAACGGATCCCATACCTGTAGTTTGCAACAGCTGGAGAGCAGCGAGTTCGAAACCCATAGTGCAGTTAACCAAAAAGGTTAATTAAAGAAAGTGAATTAATTTAAATGTATTAATGGTGAAAGAATGCTAACTATTGTTAATGGCATGTAAAAACAATGTAGCTATACCCTCCTCCCCAAAAATTCACTGTTACATAACGGTCTTTCATTTCTGGCATGTTGGTGTCCCTGGATGGGACTCTGCAGCAGTAGAATCAGAATCTGGCTTTCATCAGAATTACTGCTGTTGGCTACTTAATGGTGATTGCTGATTGGTTGATATAGTTGTTTTTATGAATTGTTCATAACTTTTTTGTACCCAACGGTGAGACGTTGCAGTGTGAGATGGAATTTAATTAAGAAATAACTGGTTCTTGTAAGGCATGTACATACAAGGGTTTCATCCTACAATGCCTGCAGTGCATCTTATCATGCACCAAAATTATACCTATACTTATACCTTTTACACTTTTTTTAAGTGTCCCTCATGCCCCTCTATCTATACATGCCCTAAAGGACAAGCAAATGTAGAATTTTTATGCCATTGTTAGTTACCCCTAGTGAGTTGGGCAGGGGGAGAGGAGAGGCCTTCTGATAGCTGAGATTAGCGGCAGGTTGGAGGTGCAACATCCGGTAATTACAATTTTTTCAGAAAATACATTTCTAGGATTACAATTTGTATTTAAATATGAAAATAGGGTGTTACTTATGGCTTATTCTTGCAGACTTTTCCCTTTGTATTTGCCTTCTGTCTTTGGAGGTCAATGACCCCGGCAGCCAAAAAACGTACTGTTCTTTTAGACTAAAATGTTACTGTTGCTTTGTATTTCTATTCAGGCCTCTCCTTTTTATCTTCCAGTGTCTCGTTTGCGTCACTTCCTGGTTGCTAGGGTACACTAGACCCTAGCAACCAGAAAGCTGCTGACATTTAAACTGGAGAACAAACTGAAGAAACAAAGCTCATGCAAGAAATGTGAGTATAGGTGAGAATTTAAAGGTAACTACAGAGGAAGGAGACCCTGCAGCTTCAAGGGGGGGGGGGCTGGCAGTATAGGGGGCCCATGAGGCCCTAATTAATGAGCAATTTCACTATATACTGGTAAAACAGGACAACCTCCGGATATTTAAGGGGCCCTAAATGTAATTTGTTGTGGGGCCCAGTAACGTCATTTAGTTAAAGCCACTGAAAGGTAAATTAGCCCTTTAATATGTACAGTATTTGGTTGATTCCCACGCTGAGTAGACTGAAAGCAGATACATTGCTCTTCTTGTCTTTGTTTTATGGCGGCTGTGTATTGCGCAGAAGTTTGTGTGTGAACATAGGAAACTGAACATTTCCTGTCGACCAAGGAATAGGTTTCCTTTCATTCTGTAGCTTCTGAATTTGCAAGATGGCCAAAGGATTGGGGCACCCCTTTGTGCAACATTTCAAGGTAATTTTCAAATATGCAAATGTCTTTTTGGGTTTTAGGGCATTAAAAAATCATTACTAAAGGGGTGCAGACACAATTAAAATTATATTCAGGGCCCAATATACAAATGCCCTAAAATTGGGTTGATGCATGCTTGGCAGCATAAGGTTTAGCTCCCTTTCAGCAGGTTCCTGTTTGTCAAGTCAATGGGTTGAAACAAAAGACCATGTAACAGTGTATTCTGGCTGTTTATTTTTATTGAAATGCATTCTCCGTGGAATCCAAAAATAAACAGTTTTATTGTAAGTTAAACTGGCCCTTCCTGCTGAATCATGCAGCAGATGTGTTAGAGGAAGGGGTTAATAAATGCAGCTAGCTTCGAGGGTATCATACTAAAGGCCAAGTGCATGGGGGTTAGAAGAAGGAGTGCATGTCAGACTGCAAGCCAAGCCGCATGCATGTATATGCACAGTCACACAGAGTATACCCGAGTGTTCTTGGTCTCTATGCAGTGCAAGCCAAATGCAGCATCTTGCTGGATGGGGGGGGTATGAAAATAGGGAACCTACTACCCACCGCAAATGTTTCCCTACTGATTTAAATGGGTGGAGCCACTTAAATGGGAGGAGCCAGGGATCACCTTGCCACAAACACTTAATCCACAGCCACTCATAGGGCACTGCAGAAAAAGTCAAGAGCAACTTCAAATAAAGGTGGCCATAGACGTAGAGATCCGCTCATTTGGCGATGTCGCCAAACAAGCGGATCTCTCCCCAATATTCCCACATTGAAGTGGGGGGATATCGGACTGATCCAATTGTGGGCCCTCGTATACGAGTGGGCCTGTCTCCCTTTTTATTTGTCTCTGTCAGTACAAACCATCATAGCTTTGCACAAATCCCATTTAATATCCCCAGATCAAGTCATGTCAAGCACCTCTGCCTCAAGCAATACAATAACTATTACAACTCGTCAGCTTAACCACTAAGGAAGGTAGAGTTGCCACTATTATTGTAAGGCTACTATATAATCCAAAATAAATTCGGGGTAAAAACTGTTTGGGTTAGCAGCTGCCATATGAAGAACTGCTTTTAGGCTGGGAAATAAAGACCTCACAAGAAACAGGAAGTTGAAGTCGTCTGCAGTTTACCCTGTTTGGCTATTCATATTCATTGCCCTTTTCATTCATGGTATATGAACCCTTAAGGCATATACAGTAGCACATGGTGTGTTTTGACAGCCTTGGACAGAAAACATCACAACTCCTCCATAGATAGAGATATATATATATATATATATATATATATATATATATATATATATATATATATATATATATATATGGAAAGTGCTGCCTAGCTGGTTGCTAAGGAGTCACTGACCATAGAAACCAGATGCCATTGTTCCACTTTGGCTTGAGCCAGTCTAGAAGCCATTTGCAGACAATGTGGCAAAAGATAAGTTCTTCTCCAGGTCTACAGTGTCTGGAGTCAGAACCGACAGTGTGAAGAATATAAACAGCTAGATAGCAACTGAATATACAAATAACATTAAATCCATTTGTAATAAATGTATAGTGGAAAGTAGTTTAGGATTACATTTTCTTATATTAGGCAAAAAAAAATGCTTTTGGTGGAGTTGCCTAATTAATTTACCTTAAATGCACAATTATAAAGGACCTATTTGTACAGCTGAGATGACTGATCCACCCACTCCACTGTTAATACTGTTAGTAATAAAAGAAAACCTCTAGCTGGTTCCTTACGAAGTACAGAAAGCCTGATCACCTGTTGAAAGTCAAGAGCTTCTGCAGCAGCTCAGACACTTTAATACCAAATGCTTCCTTTGTTCAGCTAGCAGGTTTCTGAGACCTTCCATAAGGGTGGCACGGATGAGTTTGGAGTGTCAGCAGTGAGTGGCAGACCAGTTAAATGATCAACAAAGGAGCATGGGAAGTCAGGAGTGAGTGTCAGCTCTGCTTCCCAAAATATCTGTGCAGCTGGCTATGAGTGAAAATCAGTGGGCAGATGCCAGGCTGCCCAGCAGCACATAAAATGCTCACCCAGACTCCCCAAGCCTTCACTGATCTCCCAGTGCCCATGGAATTCTGCTATCCGCTCCAAGCAGCACTGTAAGTAATTTCATGTCTATATAAGGGCCAGGGGCTGGGCAACAAGGAAATGGGCATATCCTGCATGAAAATGCATTTGCTGTATCATGAAGGGGTTAAGTAAATGAGATCTTGCAGGAGTAGGGGGCATGCATGTACCCCTCCTGTATATGTTAGTGCATGCATGACTTATAAGAGGGGTTACCAGCAAGATTTGCCTTGTAACCCCTCTGGATGCAGGAGATGGAAGGGTTAAGCTGGGGAGGGATGCAAATGTATGGCAATGCATAGGGTAAGCCAGTGACAATGCCAGGAGACGGAGGCCTAGCTTTTGCAGGAAAGGCTAGCAGCACTTACCTGATGGGTCACAGGCACAAAGCACAGGAGCTGGGGGCTCTATCTTCCTGCTCAGAAGAAAGAGAAGCGAATGAGCCTGCAAAGCTGCTTACAAGAACAGAAAGCTCAGCCACAAGGCCACCACCCTCTCTGATTCATCAGCTTTTGCCCCACCTACTGGCACTTGCTGGTACTGCACACTGAGGGGCGGGGTGGTAGCTCTGAACAAAGTGTAAATCAAAGCTGTAGGGAATTCCTAAGGCTGTCAGCAACAAAAACACTCTTAACAAAGTAATCAAAGATTTGAGTTGAAAAAATGTTGTTTATTGGAACCTAGTACATTAGTTAAGAGGTGTGTGCTTTAATTCTTCATTCATTGAATGGTGATCAAAATTTTAAGGCATACAGAAATGAAATGTTCAGCCAGTTGAAGGGGATGTAAAGGCAAAAAAATTAAATCCCATTTTTACTTTCTTTAATGAAAAAGAAATCTATCTCCAATATACTTTAATTAAAAATGTGTAAATCTGACTGTACTCCGTGAAATGCCACTTTAGTTTTACTTGCTCTGACAGCTGCAGATAGGAAACTTCAGACGGTCCTTAACTGCTCTGCAGGGAAACAATCATAATTTCAAATGGCAAGGGAGAGCCCCGGGAAGGGAGAGCCCCCTCTCCCCCACCTTACTTCCCTGACCTCAAGCAGCTTTGTTTGTTTCCCTGTAAGGGTGGTGGCAGACGTGACGATTCTGGGGAGATTAGTTGCTCTGCGACATAACTCCTCTTCTTCGGGTGACTAATCTCCCCAAAATATCTTCCCGCCGGCAAGAATGTGAATCGCCGGCGGGATGGCACTCAGATTGCTTTGGTTTTCCGAAGTTGCCCAAAGTTTCCTCGTGAAGCATCTTTGGAAACCAAAGTGATCCGAGTGACATCCTGCCATCGATTCACATTCTTTCCGGTAGGAAGGCATTTTGGGGAGATTTGGCATTGGGCGACTAATCTCCCTGGAATCGCCACGTCTGCCACCAGCCGAAAGCAGCTGACGACTGTGTAGAGATTTGTATCCGCAGCCCAAGTGCAGTCTGTATAGCAGTAGTGTAACTAGAGGGGGGTGGGCCCTGGTGCGTGACGCGCAGCTGGCATCCGCCCCCTCCGTACTGCCCGCATTTTCAGTGGTGCGCGGGCTCCTGGGGGACCTGAGGGGGTGCGGGCCCTGGCCTGTTCGCACCCCCTGCTCCCCCGGTAGTTCCGCCACTGCTGTATAGTGTGATTATTAATCAGTCTTACTGTATTGGCTTCTATGGCAGATATTATTTGACTTGTGTTGTTTTGACAAGTTATGACAATCCCTAAGCTCAACCTCCAAACTGAAGTTAAGACCACACTGAGCATGTGCGTGGTTTTGGGCTTGCAAAAATGTTTAACAAAGTTACAAGATGATGACTCCCTGTGGCCAACTTTGAAAACATAAATCATTTGTTTAATTAGTCTTCTGGTGCAGTAAGACTGCATTTCTAGCATTATTCTATTTTAGATTTTAATTCCCCTTTGAGGAACATGGCCACTAGTCATGTTATAATGCAGCAGGGTTGTCCAGGGTCAGACTGGGCCGGCGGGACACCGGGAAAAAACCCGGTGGGCCCCGCCAGCCCAGATCCGCACCCATGTAAGCTTCTTAATGCTGCGACCTCCCTTAGTCGTGTGGTTGCAGCAAAAATATTGCGTCTGCATATGTTGCTGTGCACATGCTCACATCCTCAGCGCCATGCGCCGACGCAGAGGCTTACTGGAGGAAGGCCCTGGAGCAGTAATGTTGGTGGGCCCAGGGCCCCCCAGTCCAGCCCTGGGGCTGTCTAACTTTAACATTTAGTGTTTTAGTCTGGCAGCTCAGTCATTTAGGTGCAGAGTCTCATATTTCATACAATTAATTGCTACTTTAGTTGATCAATTGTATCAATTCGAATGGCCACCTTTAATGAAACTCAGGTTATCTGCTCAGCAGGGACAAAGATAACCCTCCCAGAGGTGCTTTGAAAGACATAAAAAGGTGAAAAATAAAATTTTAGACTGCAACATTAGAAAGAGAAAATAGAAAGTAATTAGGGAAAAGTCTTTATCTGGTGAACTATCTGAAAACAACTGAACTGAGGTGTTGGAAGATGTCTATCCTGCCCAACTGTCTCCATCTTGGTCTTTTCTCCTTATCTGCCCTACTGTCATCATCTTCCCTTCTGTCTTTATTGTGTCCTACTGTATCTATCTTGGCTTTGGACTGCAGCTTATCCTACCATGCCATTTTCCTCTACTGTCTCAATATTTTCCTACAGTGCTATCTCATCCTACTGTCTCCATCTTGGTCTTCCCTCCTTATATTGTCCCACTCTGCTATCTTGTTCAACTGTCACTATTTTCCCTTTTGTCTTTATTGCGTACTACTGTATCCACCTTGGCTTTAGACTGCAGCTTATCCTACTGTGCCCTCTTGTCCTGTACTGTCTCTATCTGGTCCTACTAGAGCTGCTATCCACCAACCCCCCAACTATGTACAGGGCCCAAGACCCTTATCCCTATACTAGGACTACACTAAAAATAGTTATGATTCATTCTAAGTTGACAGACCTGTTATACATTCCCTGCTTAGCACACAGGAACTATACAGTGTTCAGAAAAATGACAGTGTGTTTTAAGAATAAAGTGAATAAAGCTCAAAATCCTTACAATAGTGTTTATTTCCATCTGATCAAAACTGATCAAATTTGTGTTATTCCTTTACAGAAAGTGAAGAAAATGGAATGTTAGTCTGTTCCAAAACAATAGCAGTGTGTGCATTCTTCTTTACAAAATCAAGTGAAACACATTTCAAGCAGTTGCTTTCCTTTGAATGACTGAACTAATACTGAGTTGTATAAGTAGTGTTTCTGAGAACTGCTGCACAACCTGTTACATTCCACAATCCTTCTTTCTTGCTTTTGCCTCAAAAACACCATTTTTCATGTCACCCCACAAGTTTTCTATTGGATTAAAGTGCCACTCCATAACTCCAATCTTATTGGTCTGGAACCAAGATGTTGCTCGTTAGTCATGGGGAAGAGAATGGCTGAACGAATGAATTTACTGTATGGTTACTTCTGAGAAGAAAGCACCACACTGTTCAGCACATTCTTTTTTGGCTTCAGATAAAAAAATAAACAATATTGTGTCCTTATCCGCTGGCTGTTGCACAGATGAATCACCCTAGGTAAATAAGGGTTATATTTCACTAAAACCTTTGCCTTATATCCTTGATAATAACATTCTTCCTTCTTCAGGCTGATATCCCACAAGTATCTAATCTCTCAGCAGGTTCAATGCTAAATCTAATGGTTCAGTCTGCAATGTGACTACCACAGAGCTGATTTTAAGCCTGGCAATGTAATAATTGCTAGCTACGTCTGTGTCGGGAAACTCAACATAGTTATTATGTTCCTCTCAGTCCATCTGTGCACAATCGGAGTGGAACACCAGAGAAATCAACATGTGATTCAGCACTGAAAGGACAGGGTGAAGGTGCCCATATGTGAGTAGATTTTAGTTACCAGCTGGGCATCTCTTGACCAATCAGAGGTTTATTGGCTGTAGTGTCCAAAATGGGCCTTGGTCCCCAGCAGGTCCTGAATGATTATTATCAACAGGTGGATTTGTGTCCAAACAGCCAAGCATCTTTGAAAGTTTAAATATAACCCAGTTTCAAAGGGGAATTAAATGCGGAAGCCGAAAAAGTATTGTCTGTGTGTGGTCACCAACTGGAGCTAAGGAGTCCTTAGAACCCTATAGCATCTGTCAACTACAAGCGTTGGTGGATTGGACCTCTTAGGTCCCACTACAGCTGATACAGAGGGGTCACTCCTGGCTCAGAGAAGTAGTATGGATATGTTTCAAATGCCGAAAGGGATGCTGTAAAATGCCACAGTAATTTTTCATTGGGCTGATTGAGCCTCTGTCAGGGGTGCTGCTCCCAAGGAGAGCCAAGGAAATTGCCTCAGGAGGCAACAGCCTGCAGGTTACCAGGGGCAGCAAAAAGCTGCTGCTGGTAACTTCAAGAGCCGAAATTCTGATTTTTAATTTGGAATTTTGGCTCTTTTAGAGCGGAGTGCGCAATTGTGCACTACCGATACGGCCCTTACCTTAACCCACTCAGGAGCACTGAACGGTAAGTGCGGTAAGTGTCAATGGAGGTCGCCATTGAAAAGGCTGTCCCAGGGTGTCGAAGACCACTGTGGCCTCTGTGTACTTGAATTTGCAGAACTTGTACCATTCTCATAAACATATGATATTGGTGTTGTACAAACCTCTGGTAGAAAACCATTATTACTTGGCTAGAAACTAAGTTGAATTCAGAGTTTAAATGATTAAAGGAATTGGTCAGTGTAAAAATAGCTGGGGATAGATCGGCTGTGCAAAATAAAAAGTGTTTTCAATATAGTTAGTTAGGCAAAAATTTAATGTATAAAGGCTGGAGTAACTGGATGTCTAGCATAATAGTCAGAACACTACTTCCTGCTTTGCAGCTTTCTTGGTTTCCACTGATTGGTTACCAGGAATTAACCAATCAGAGACTTGAGGGGGGACCACATGGGTCATAACTGTTGCTTTTGAACATGAGCTGCATGCTGAGGATCAATTGAAAACTGAACAGTTATGACCCATGTGGCCCCCCTTAAAGTCAGTGACTAACTCAGAGTAAGAGAACTGAAAAGCAGAAAGTAGTGTTTTGGCTATTATTTTAGACATCCAGTCACTCCAGCCTTTATACATTACATTACATTTTTGGCTAACTAACTATATTAGAATTTTTTTTTATTTTTTGCAGTCTTTATATTTACCCAATTTTTATTTTTACATTGAACTATTCATTTAACGTTTGCCTGTTGGTCGGTGTGTAGGAGTATGGCATCACCAGCTGAAAAAGCTCATTGTGCGATTTAGCGGGTAAATCATAGGATAAGCACTCCATATTCTAGACGGTAGGGAAAATCTTGTTTTCTGAAACATTGCAACAACAATAAGCAAAGTGTGCGAAAGTCAAACATGTCATGGGGGCTGTTAATGTCAAAAGCAGGCAGGCGTAGGTAGATCAGTGACACACACGGTGCGCCACTCGGAAAATTTTGGATTATTATTGACTCTCCCGATCCTTATTCCTTAACTGTGTATAATGATGCAAAGTAACATTGTGTTTACAAAACCAGCCAGCAGGTGCTAAAACCGGGCTATCCGGTTCAAAACCAAACAGGTGGCATGCCTACATGTGATACTTATAGTGAATGGATTTTATATCTATTATATTTATATCTATATTTAAGATCCTTGTAATCTCACAGGAGGGGACCTCAAAACTGGGGGTACTGCTTGATGGGCAGTGTTATTATCATATTATGTAAAATGTCTTGTTCCCAAAGTTTAGGGGAGCCCCCAAAAGATTTTTCTGTGGGGGCCCAGTTATTTCTTCACTGATGTATTCTCTTAGGACTTGCTCTAAATGAAGTTCTTTGACATTACAGGCCGGTAGATAATTACATGGGAGGAACGTATTAAAAGTTTAACGCTTTACATCACTGATGAGTAATTGTATCAGTAATTATGGCAAGTGCTAATAAACAATACTGCAATAAAACGGATTGGGTTGACAAATAAATCCTCTGATTAATAAGGATTTAACTATATAAATATATATTTCTGTGGATACAAAGGCTGAAATGCTCACAGCAAATAGTAATGGAGACAGTGGGCTTGTATGTGTGCTTTATAAAACCTATTGCTTTTCTGGTTGCTGAGCTTACTGCCATTAGCAACCAGACTCAGTTTTTAGATTCTAACGGTAGCACTTCCTCTCATATCCCGATTGTTGTGTAGTCGCTTGGCAATCAGTAAATAACTGGCACAGATTGTCTGACACAGATTGTCCTATAACACATAATACATGATTAAAGTGCTGTATGGATACCACAGACTTTTTTTTTCTGAAACGACACAATTCAGCATCAGACATGCACATTGCTTCATGTGTTTGCATGCTTTCTGACATTTCATTAAAAGAGTATGTGTTTTGTTTTGTATTGAACTGTTTGAAGGTTATTGAAATGCCTTTTTCAGCTTCTTCGTGGGAAGCTTCGTGGGAGTTCTGCAGCCTGTGCCACTGCAAAGAACAAGTAAGGATGGGAAGACGGGCAGCTCAGCTCTGATGCCTAGGCTGGCAATATGGCCAAAAATGTCCCCGGGTAAGCACCAGGGAAAGTGGTTCCAAGGTGTTGGTTTTTGGGTAGTGCTCTGCTGTTGCAAACCAGTGCACAGCAGCCCAGAATCATATGCATGGGCAACACAGTGGCTCAGTGGGTACCATCTGCTTGGGAGCTATCTGCAAGAAGTTTGTATGTACCATGTCTGCATAGGCTTTCCCCTGGAATCCAGTTTCCTTTCATACTCCGAATATATACATGTTAATTGGATCCTGATAAAATTGTCCCTAGGATGTGTGACTGTGATAGGGGCCTTAGAGTGTAAGCTCACTGGTGCGGGGACTGGTGGAAATATGTAAGGATTGTAAACTCCACTGTGGTAGGGACTGGTCTGAATGATGATTAATATCTGTAAAGCTCTGCATAATGTGTCGATGCTATGTAAATAACAGAAAACAATATTCCCTCCTACCTGGACACAATATACGGGTACAGTCACTGGGCTGTTGCCAAGCATGCAAGGGGCTGTTTATTTCATTTGAGCCCTGTTTTACTTGTTGACAGGGTCCACCACCCAGGCTGCCTAGGTCTAATAACTCCATTGATAGCAACCTACGATATACAGTAATTCAATCAAAACTATGTAAGTATATGTATGAGCTCAAATGCTACAAGCAGCAACAATGTCCATGTGCCATTGCCCTTGAGATTTCAAGGCACAATCAGCAAACTGAATGTTTTATGGCTCAAACTAAACCCTGGGGTTTATGCCAAATTGCAGGATGTGCATTGTGTTTTCTCCTTGGTTATATAAGTAGCTGAGCTGTTTCTCTGTTGCTGTGCGTGTGTGGATATGATCAGCC
This sequence comes from Xenopus petersii, assembly GCA_038501925.1. Classification (NCBI taxonomy): domain Eukaryota; kingdom Metazoa; phylum Chordata; class Amphibia; order Anura; family Pipidae; genus Xenopus; species Xenopus petersii. Next base: position 76,227,268 of record CM076687.1, on the reverse strand, counting down.
ATGATAATGTACTGTGCATGTCCTGCAACTATAATCTGCGGGAACAAAAGATATTGTGGTGCCGTACGTATTAGCTGCTTTCAGATGTAACCACAAAGTAAAGGCAAGCGAGTGAGCATAGAAGTGGCCAGAGTAGGAGTTTCCAATGCAGCATTATATGAGCACCTACACATGCCTACAGGTGGGGTCATGTGTCTTAAAATGTATTGTATGCCTTTTTACTCCCAGATATTTTTAGTTCTATTTAAGCAAACACAGGCATAGGTGCGGCCTGCTTTATCAACTGATCCATATTATGCCTGGACACAAGATCTATTGTATGCTCCAAGTGACTGCAAACATCTCCTATGAGTCATATGTGTGAACTAGTCATCATGAAAGCAAGAAGGATCATGACACACAGTGTAGCCGAATTTCGATGAAAATTCTCAAATGTATTTGCCTGGCCTATGGGGGCTATGGATTTGATGCATTCTATAGGTCACTGGTCAAAGTTAAAGACCTTTGAGGATCTAGTTGGGAAGAATTGCTCCTTACCTGAACCCACTCGTCCAACCCCAAAACTGGCCATAGACGTACAGATTTCACCCATGTATCGGACGTCCCAATCTTCAGACCTACCACTAACCATTCAGCTTAAATAAAGTAGTAAATGAACAAATCAGACAAAGTTCTGGCTGTGAAAGCAATTGTACGAAAGTCACCCATTGATTGTCAGATAGGCAATACATGAAGAGAAATTATTGTTAGCCGACAGAAATCTTTTAACCTGTCCAATTGACTAAACGACCGATCGCCATGGTACAAAAATGATCCACACATGGTACGTAAATCCTGTGATTCATACGACTATATCTTTGCTTCTATGGCCAGGTTTACAAGCACCTTTACCTACGCATAACTACTACTAGACCTAAATCATTTTTATTCCCATACCAAAGCCTGCTACCAGAATGAGATGCCTTGTGCACTATGATGCAGTGCCTCCACCTAATGGATTCCAGGGATACAACAGCAGAGGGCTGTAAGAATCCTGATCCCAATATTTAATGAAAAAATTATCAAAGATCTACACCTACTTTTTCTACATTCAGCTTTTGTCTCTATTGTTGCTGGTTAGTGATGGGCGAATTTGCGCCATTTCGATTCGCCGTAAAATTCGCGAATTTCGCGCGAAATTCACGAAATGGCGAAAAATTCACGAAACGGTTTTTCCGACGCCGGCTCCCGTTTTTGACGCAGGCGCCCGTTTTTTACGCCGGCGTCCATTTTTTCGAAAAAAAATTTTGACGCCGGCGAATTTTTGACGCGAATTTTCGCGGGAGTTTTGAATTTATTCGCTGGCGGCAAATTGCGCAAATTCGCTGCGAATTCGCGCCTGGCGAATAAATTCGCCCATCACTATTGCTGGTACAAACCATGATCACAGCCTTTGCTCCTCTCCCAAGTAGTTAATTATACTGTATTGGAAGCCTCCCCAAACACAAACGCCTCCCTCCTCCCTTGTCTGAGCTGTAGTTTTTACAAGCTATGCCACAGATAAGGTTTAATGCAGGGAAATGGACTAAAGGGGAAGTACAATAATGTTGTTTAACCCAACCGATCACATTATAACCAGTAATAAGAAATATGTTCCACTACTGAGTTTATTTGACCAAAATGTCCAGCAGATAAGATAAAAGGCTGCACTTTGGTGCACAGGGACAGGGGTGGACACTTAAGTAGTGGAATACAGAAAGAGAAACATACACAAGAAGACAAATATGCGGAAGACAAATTGGGGGAGGGATATACAGTTCCTGGCATTTTGGAATGGAAAAAATTGTTGTGCGACCCACAAGGAGAGCTTAGATTATACACGGTAAACTTGAGCCATTTATGCAGCCACTCAAAGGCAGCTGCAGTTTTACAGAACAAAGAACCCCCCTCCCCCATTATGGTGTGCAGACACATGTAGCATTGCTTTTGGCACTGTATACATATGACTATAATTATAGAGGTAGCAAACCCTGCGGTTGGGGGGGGTCAACTTCCTCAAAAGCATCAGAATCCTCCACCTCCCCCACTTCATTGGTATTGCAGACGAAGACAGCTATGCGCAACGTTCCCCTCTGAAGATTTTTTTTTGCCAGGGGGGTCACGCACTCTTGTAATACTTCTGTACGTATAAATGACCCCTTACAATTTACCACTAGGACCAGAAATGTTTCTCTTGGATCTTAAAAATAAACTTTATTTACTGTGTTTACTAGTGCTGGGACATAGACAAACTGGCATTTCAATCAGATTTAAACATGAAAAAATGGCATTCTAAGCAACTTTCCATTTTACATTAATTACAAATGCTTTGTTTAAAGGAATGGTTCATCTTTTAGTTAGCTTTTGGTAAATCACAGAATGGCCTATTCTTAGCAACTTTTCAATTGACCTTTATTTTTCCTTTTTTTTCGTTATTAAATTATTTGCCTTCTCCTTCTGACTCTTTCCAGCTTTCAAATGAGGGTCACTGAACCTATCTTAAAAACAAATACTCTGTAAGGCTACATATTTATTGTTATTGCTACTTTTATTACTTATTTTTCTATTCAGACCCTCTCCTATTCATATTCCAGTCTTTTATTCAAATCAATGCATGCTTTGCATGCAGATTGTTTTAACTGCAATATGGCGAGCTGCTGAATAACATCAAAGCCAAGAATATCACCCTATACATTAGTGATCACCAACCAGTAGCTCGTAAGCAACATGTTGTTCTCCAACCCCTTGCATCAGGTCCGGGCCAAAGCATTTTGGCACCCTAGGCAAGGGCTTCAATCAGTGCCCCCCACCTCGTCCTGCATTACCATTTCCCACCTTACCATTCATGTTGCCCCATGTACCTGTCCCAGCACATATCAAATTGCCCCCATTTGTACCTGTGCCAATGGCAGTCAATCCCTCAGATTGCCTCCAACCCCCAATCGGTACCTGCGCCAGCGTAATCCAAAACATCATATTGTTACCCCTAATCTGTACCTGTACCAGCAACAGCCAAAAGTATTGCCCCCAAATACAGTATGTACTTGTGCAAGCAGGAGCCAAAATATCCACAATATTGCCTCCAAATATTTACTTGTGCAAGCAGGAGCCAAAATATCCACAATATTGCCTCCAAATATGTACTTGTGCCAGCAGGAGCCAAAAATCCATCATATTGCCCCCAAATATGTACCTGTGCCAGCAGCTGCCAAGAGGGAGGTGGGGAGTGCTTCTGCCTACAGTATGAATCACGGGCAAGAGGGTTGGAAGAGGTGGTTTATAAAATTGAAAAACTATTAAAGGTCGAGCATACCAGGGTTAAAGAAAAATAAAATAAATTCTCCTTAAAAGTGCACCCCCGCATGATTGCACCCTAGGCGGGCGCCTACTCTGCCTACCCCTAGTTCCGGCCCTGCATTGCATGTTGTTCCCAGTGGCCTGAAAGCAGGTGCTTATTTTTTGAATTCCAGGCTTGGAGGCAAGTTTTGGTTGTATAATAACCAGGTGTACTGCCAAACAGAGCCTCAATGTAGGTTGACAATCCACATAGGGGCTACTAAATGGCCAATCACAGCACTTATTTGGCACCCCAGGAACATTTTTCATGCTAGTGTTGCTCCCCAACTCCTTTTACTTTTGAATGTTGCTCACGGGTTCTAAAGGTTGGGGATATCTGCTCTACATCATAGTAAAAACTTAATGTAAAGGTGAACGTTAAATTATATGTACATATAACTGCAGTCTCTGTCCTTTCTGTCCTTCTAGGGTTCTGTCCATCAGTATGTGACAATCTCCCTCGGTCCAGCTACAGAGTCCAGGTGGCACTGCAGCTCTCTTTCATGTGTATGGTTGTCCTGCAGGTATAGCCATGAGTTTTCAGTATGAAAGAAGTTACACAGTTACATATGGGACACTGATACACGGGGCATATAATGATGCAGGTGCTTGCCAAAGGACAAAAAAGTTTAGAAATTTGGTGTGACAATATCCCTTAAAAATTTAAATATTACTCACTAGTACCATCTAGTGGTTGAAAGGCTAATGACATAGTCGGTTTGGTGTTTGCCTGAATTTTTTTCCGTATTTTACTGAATACGGAAATCACAGACTTGGGGCACGTCTGAAATAATTCTTATTGCAGGCCACATATATGTATAATACTGGGAAGTGACCAGAGAAAGAGGCTCCTCAGTATGTAATGTATCAGTTTGTCGTTTATTACGAAAATAATTGCTGCAGCAGCACTCCGATCTTTGAGTGCAGGGAGGATTACAGCGTGCACCTAGGGTTGCCACCTGTCCGGTATTTTACCAGCCTGGTCGTTAAAAATGATGGTTGAGGGGGCGTGGCCTAACCGCCAATGTAGTAAGACGTGTTCCCGCTGAGCTCCAGTCTCATTGATCCGTACTGACTGATCCGAGGGCTCCACAGCCACGAAATTGAACAATCAGCTACCTAACACCACCTGTATTGTCGCAGATGGGGGGCCACAAAAAAGCCAGCGACACAGCAGCGTCTAAAATGGACAAATATGTCAGGCTGCAGAATCAAGATGGCGCCCGACTCCATAGAACGGACCCGCCATCTTCACAACCTCCGCCAGGTCAGTGTGCGGACCAGTCTGATCCGGAACCGACACTGCAAGAAGTCCTCCTTGCGATCCATGAATCTAGGACTGCAGTGGAGGTGAAAATTGATACCAGGATCGAGGAGGTTAAAACTGATTTGGCGCTCCTACACCAAGATCTTCAGAAGGTGCGTGAGCGGACCGCGGAGGCGGAGAGGAGAATCTCCGACATCGAGGATGTTACTAGAGATGTCCCGCGCTCCATCAGTGATCTACAGCAGCAACTAAAGATGTGTAGAGCCAGGGCTGATGATCTGGAAGGCCGGCAGCAGCGGAATAATATCCGCGTCACCGGTATACCTGAAGGCCGAGAAGGGCCCAACCCAGAACTCTTCCTCGAGGCCCTGATCAAACAACATGTTGAGGCACGGTACCTCTCCCCTCTTTTCCTAATTGAGCAAGCTCACAGAATCCCCGGGCGCCCTCCGCCTCCGGGTGCACCTCCACGCACTATGATAGCCAAAATTCTCAATTATAGAGACAGAGACGCTATCCTGAAACAAATGCGAGTGAAAGGGGACATTGCTATGGAAAACGCTAGACTCCTGTTCTTTCCGGACTATACACTCGATGTGCAGCGTCAGAGGGCTAAGTTTGCAGAAGTCCGAAAGAAGCTAAGGGACAAGGGAATTCCGTATTCGACGGTGTTCCCCGCAAAGCTCCGTCTGATCGATGGTGAGACTACCCGTTTTTCGATACTCCCCAGAGTGCCATGGACTGGCTGGAACGGCAAGGCGCGCCGGCTTCACCACGCAGAGCCTAACCACCTTCCTACTGTAATGTGAGTTGTCCCAAGATGCAGGCTATTTCGAGGACCCGATTGTCTCACACTTTCTCCCCCCCCTGCTAGACTGTTGTCCATCATGGAGTGGGAGAGCCAACAACTACACCTGGGGGATCCCAGGGTCGGACTTTGAAGACTCTGTTCACTACTGGGACTCGGAGCGCAGTGGGTAATGTGATATGTTTACAAGTTTCAGTTGAGTGCAATTACTACTGCAATGGTTCCATTGTCCCTTGCAAATGTTTGCCTATTTCAGTTTGGGGCCAAGGCCCACCCCAGTTTACAGGGTGGGCAGGGAGGGTTAGGGTTATGTTTTGTGGGTTTTTTTCTTCCCTTCCCCTACCTTTACCTTACCTTTCTGCTTGGGTACAGAACTAGGTCCAGCAATGGCGGTCAACCATAGGTATAAATGGCAACCACAACATTAGTGTCGTGGAACGTCAGGGGACTTAATGACAAAATTAAGAGGGCCCTTATGTTTACAGTGTTGAAACAATGGACCCCTGAAATAGTTTGTCTCCAGGAGACTCATCTAATAGGGCGCAAAACTCTTGCACTTAAGAAAGGTTGGGTAGCCCAGGCGTACCATGCTACATTTTCCTCCCATGCCAGGGGGGTTGCTATCCTTATAAAAAAAAGCCTTCCCTATGTGCTCCATCAGATTCATACAGATCATTATGGGCGTTACATCATCTTACATTGTACTATTAGATCTACTGAACTCCTGCTGATTACTGTTTATGTGCCTCCACCCTTTAGTGTCGACCTTATGGACCAGATAATGAGGAAAGTTATCACTCTGCCCCTCCTCCCTCAGTGCTGGGTGGGTGACTTTAATTGCTGCTTAATCCTGGCCCTTGATAGGCTTAACTCCATTGACACTACACCGTCTAAACTTAAGAACTGGGTGGATAGTATGGGATTGCTGGATCTTTGGAGAGCTAGGAATGCCTCTGCCCAGTCCTACTCTTGTCATTCGGGGACCCATCGCACCCTGTCACGTATCGACCTGGCCCTGGTTTCTCCAGAATTGGCCGCTAAGATTGTAGACATTAAGGACGAATCACGGTCCATCTCCGATCACTCCCCCTTACGTATTAAGTTGCAATTGTACCCGCATCAGGGATTCAAAAGGTGGAGACTGAACTCCTTATGGCTCTCACAGGAGGAGGTAGTAGGTAAAATCCAGGCCTCAGCTGAACGTTATTGGGAGGAAAATACTAATCTCCAGCTCTCCTCTGGGATGCTTTTAAGGCAGTGGCTAGAGGGGACATCATTCAATCTATTAATGCTGTTAGGGCTAACACTAAGCTACAGGTCCATCAGGCAGCTGAGGAGGTGGAGCGGGTTGAGCAAGCTTATATTGCAGCGCCTTCAGAGGGGGGCCATGCTCTGCTGGTCCAGGCTCAAACAGCTTTGAGGTGTAAATTTACTGAACTGACCCAAAAAAAATTGTTATATGCCTCCCAAAGAGGATTTGAACAGGGGGAGAAATCGGGTAAAACTCTAGCGTTTCTTTCCAAAATAGCTGTGCCTAAAACGGTGATTCATAGACTCAGGGATGGAGAGGGTCATATCTTAACTGATCCTGCGCAGATAGCTGCCCAATTTAGGGAATACTTTTCCGACCTGTACGGTACCCAAGCCAAATACACCCAGACGCAGCTAGATAATTTCGTAACAACAATACCTCTCCCCAAACTCCACCCCGCATATGCTGCTCTATTAGACAGCCCTATAACAGCTGCCGAAATTCAGGAGGCGATCAGTGCAATGGCGACCTCGAAATCCCCTGGACCTGATGGTCTACCGGTAGAATGGTATAGGGCCTTGGGAAAGAAAATCACGGGTACTTTATGTGATATTTTGGCTCAAGCCTATGACCAGGGTACATTGCCCCCCATCATTTAGTAATGCTTTAATTGTTTTGATTCATAAGGAGGGAAAGGATGTGGAATCCTGTGGGTCATACCGTCCAATATCCCTTCTTAACGTAGATGCTAAGATCCTAGCGAAAGTGCTGGCTATCAGGCTCAAGCTGGTTATCACCGAATTGGTTCATCCTGACCAGACGGGTTTTATGCCTGATCGAGCCACTGATGTGAATCTAAGGAGGCTTTACTTTAATTTGCAGGTCCCACATGACAACATGGGTTCCAGGGTGATACTGTCACTTGACTCAGAAAAAGCCTTTGATTCTATTGAATGGGCTTATTTATGGGGTATCATGAAACACTATGGGTTTGGGGATAGGTATATTAAGTGGGTCCAGCTTCTCTATCAACATCCAACTGCCCAAGTACAGGTTAATGATTTTATAACTGATACTTTTCAGCTAGGAAGGGGGACCCGACAGGGGTGTCCTCTGTCCCCCCTTCTCTTTGCGCTGGCTATTGAACCACTGGCCATTCAGATCAGAACATCACCGCAGATTAAAGGGCTCAAATACGGCGACATTGAGGAGAAAATCTCCCTGTATGCGGATGATGTATTGTTATACTTGGCTGACACGGGTCCTTCCTTGATGGGGGTACTGGATTTGTTTGATAAATTTACTAAATATGCTGGTTTACGCATTAATTGGGCCAAGTCCGTAGTTTTCCCTCTCGAACAAGATTTAGACCCTGGCCTGGCAGCTGACCACAGACTGCAATGGGTTACTTCCTTTAAATATCTGGGGATACATATCCATAGGGACCTTGACCAATTTGTGCCCCTGAACATTTCCCCCATAACTAGACAGCTCACGTCAGCATTGATATCCTGGAGTTCACTCCCTCTTACCCTCTGGGGCAGAACTAATGTAATCAAAATGATTTTTTTACCAAAGTACCTATATGTATTGCATAATTCACCGCTGAGCTTAACTAAAGATATCTTAGATTCTATACAAGCCCTGATTAGACCCTTCCTGTGGGGTAATAAAGTCCCGAGAGTGTCTCAGACTACATTAATGGCACCGTATGATAGTGGGGGATTGGGGTTGCCCAATCTCTATGCTTATTATCTGGCAGCCCAGTTGGCTTACATCAATTGGTGGCTAACGCAGGACCTGGAAAATCCTAATGTACTTCTGCAGGCCAAATATGTGGGCTCTCTGGAAGCTCTACGGAACTGTGTCTTTAGAAAAGAGAAGGACATTCCACACCTTCCACCTTGCATGAAGGCTCCATGGTTAGCATGGGGGGGGCAGTAATGAAACTAACCCGAACCAAACCTCCAATCGTATCTCCGGCACTTCCCTTATGGGGAAATTCCCATTTACGGCATTTTCTAGATACTGAGATCACTAAATATTGGGCACCCAAAACAATCAAGTATCTGGCGGATCTGGTGGATGGTTCCAAATTTATTGATATGAACCCCTTGAGGGATAAAACTGAGACCCCAAATATGCCCATGTATAGATATCTCCAACTCCGGCACGTGTTTCAGGCTCAGTTTGGGACAGGAGTTTTGGTTCTAGAAGAACCCCGGGTACTTAGCCAGCTCAGACAACAAGACACCTCCAAAATGATTTCCAAACTATATGCCATAATTATGGACACTGGTCCCAAACCCTTTGACAAAGCGTTGGCTGCGTGGAAACAAGATATTCCACATCTCAATACTGATCAGTGGGATGAAGTCACTGGGAATCTTTATAATTTCCTCATTAGTGCCAGAGACAAGCTTATTCAGCACAAATTTATTCTAAGAACTTACCTCACCCCTACCAAGTTATATCGCATGGGGAAACTCCCAGCACCAATATGCAAGCGCTGTGGGGATCAGGATGGGTCCTACTGGCACATGATTTGGAAGTGTGCAGTCATATCTAGATATTGGGCAGCAGTGACACACCATATCCGGGAACTTCTTGACCTTCCTGTTCCTTCTATCTGTTCCCCAGAGATTTGTTTGTTGGGTCTAGTAGAGGATTTTCTGAATGCAACCAGAACACGCACTCTAGTTAGATCCCTCCTTTATTATGCTAGGAAAGTAATAATTATGAAGTGGATGGCTCCTTTACCCCCAACACTGGGTGACTGGGTACAATATGTTAACAAAATGCTCCCTTTGATCAAACTGACCTATGAAGCCAGAGGCTGTCCTGGAAAGTTTGGGAATATTTGGGACCCCTGGACTGATGTACACCTGCCAACATTACCTTGAATTATACATGATATTATTCTGTATGCTTATGGAATGCAAATGATGTTTAATTTCTATGGACTTGCTGTACCCCCCCCCTTTTCTTTTCTGTATCCCACTTTTTGCTTTCTTTTGGAAATGTTAATAAAAAGTTACCTATTAAAAAAAAAATGATGGTTGATCCCAATGTTATTACTAGGGAAAAAAGATAAATATATAGGAAGGCCGGTATTTTTTTTAAAGAAAAAGTGGCATCCCTACGTGCACCCGACGCTCCAAACAGCGGATCAGTGTGAGTGTGGCATTTTTTTTTTTACTTTTACAGCTTGTTGTTTATTATGTACACCACTGTGCAATACATTTGCACTTTATAAATAAACATAATAATAATACATTTTTGAGAGACAGACGCCAGTCAATGGCACCTCATTTTCACTTACATTAAAGGACCAGTAACATCAAAATTTTGTTAGTACACAACGAAAAAAAAACACCAACACAAATGATACTTTAAAAAAGCAAAGTCTTTATTAAGAAATAACTTACAGAAACTCTGTGGGGCTTGAGCCTGTACAGCAGTGAGAGAGAGATCATGGACCCATAGGAACAATGGCACCGCAGATCCGCAGAAAGTTCATGCTGGAAGCGCCACTGCACTACAGAAAGCACAAAATGTGGCAGCTAAAGGATCCAGTAGCAGAGAGCCAGGGAGGAGAAATCATGCTCCGCTCAATGGATAGTCGCCCTTCCGCCTTTTCTGTAGACAGAAATGACCATGGTTCCTCCTGGGAATAGAAAAAAGAAAACAACGTGTGACTATAGCTGTAAAATCTTAAGTTGCAGGTGCTGATAAATTGTGATCTTTTTCTTTTGATCTAGCTGGAATGTCAGGTATAACAGATGTCAGCACCAAGCACTTGCTTGCTCATAGGACCCTGTTACTCCATTCCTGAGAAAGCTGCAACTACTCAATTCCTGTTGTTGGACTTTCACCTGTTTTCCTGACCTTATATTGGGAACACTGCCTGCCCTTACCTGTTCCTGAACTTGTACCTCACTAACAGGCTGCCAGCCTCGCCTATTGTGCCCTGTCTTGCCCTACCTTGCTAGCCTGTCACTGCCAGTCTTGCTAGTCCTTTCTGTTTCCCAGCACCATCTTCCTCTTCGTTTTCTCACATCCCAGTACTGAGCCCTGCAGCCTCGACAGCCATGAAGCCAGGACAGAATCTCTCTTCACACAACACAATCTCTCTCATGACATGGGGTTGGTTGAGGTCTCCATCAAACTTGTGTGCTAGCTGGATGGCAGCTGCTGGAGGTTCTGCAGCAGCTGAGGTGTATTTTTTACCACAGAATACTAATATGTGCAACAATTACAGAATGTCCTGATCTGACTGGAGTTTATAACAAGGAGCAAAAGGTGTAAGTGTTAAGTGTTAAATTAGAAGGCTGTTCATATAATGTTCTCTGAATACTCCGTCCTGGCATCCACAAATCATGTAAATGTATCATAAAGGGTAGGAATCATACAGCAGTAGGCTTTTATTTTGTTCCCACCTGACATGTAGGCTATTAGCAGTTATTCTGCCTGTTGTGTGATTCCCAACCTTCATGATACATTTACACAAATTTTCCCTGACCTGGTTGGTCCTCAGCAAAGGCATAATGTCTGGGATCTCTTTCAAAGTAGGTTCTGCAGCAGCTAAAATTGTTTGTTCTCCAGAATATACCTAAATGACAGCAGTTCAAGCCCTTGGACTTGTTATGGTCTATTCTTAAATAAAACACAAGGCTTAATATCTGATGCAGAGGAGGTTCTGCTGCAGCAGCTGAGGTGACTCTTACCACACAATACAAGAGAAAAGGCAACTCCTTGCTTGGTCTTGTCACAATCTAAGGCCGGGACGTTGGTCCTAAAGAGCTAAGGTGTAGTTTTACAACACGATTTACTTATGAAAAGAGGCAATTGCAGAATTCCCCGACCTGGGCATATGCTAAACTCGGGGATAAGGCACGAGACCTCAGTCCTAAGAGGTTCTGCAGCAGCTGATTTGTACTTTTACCACATAACAAAAAGTACTGCGCCCTGACAAGATTTCAGCTAATGTGACGTTTCAGTTCAAGAAGGCGCGTTCTTGTTGATCCACTACGTCACCCGTTCTCCGGGGCATGTGACCCACCTCGTCCCATTTGTGAAATTAAACGAGCACAGTGCGCGCCCCCACCCCTCCCAGCTCCAGGCCTGGCCCGTGACGGCTGTTCCGGGAAACCCTGTGCAAACGCTTCCGCCATCTTGGAGTGAGGGAAGAAACCCCGAGCAGCCAGGGGAACCGCACTGAGAAAGAAAGGGGGGAGCCAGAGAGCGGCTTCCGGAGGGTGACAGGGATACTCTGACACACACACAAACACACAGAGAGCCGGCATCACGGAAGGGAGGGGCTGTCACACCGAACCCGCCCAGACTTCCTCACAGTCCGACGCCGCTCCCAGACAGGTAAACCTAGGGGGGAGAACCGGCCGGCAACCTTCCTCCGCCTTTACTTCGCGGCTCGGCCCTTCCTTCTCTTTTTCTTTCTGACAAGCGCCCCCGCTGCTCCTTCCTCCATATACTGACCCTGTCACCCCAGCCTTTGTCTGCCCCTGTCACCCCCATCTCCCCAGCCTGTGTGTGACTGTTGCTGGCGTCACTTCAATGCCCTTGCCTGGCTATAATTGCCCCTACCATTATTATATTGCCATTATTATATTGCCCCAGCTTGCACTTTCACCCATCTGACTTAACTTGCACCCTGCCACCCCCTGGTCTTGTCAATAATTCTCCTTTAACTGCCCCACTCTCTGCCTGCTCTTAATACCACTTCTATCTCTCTATTGCCCCTTCACTGCACCCATCTGCCCCTTCCATCCTCCTCTGGCCCTGACATCCCCTCCCCCCACTGTAGCCTTCTCTTGCCTTCACCCAGCTGCACCCCATCCATTGCACCCCTCTGCACCCCATCCATTCCTTCCCCTGTGCTCTGCCCTGATCTCACACTACTGCCCCTGTCTTGCCCATATTATTCTCTGTACCCCCTAACCCTGCACCCCCACTTGTTTCCCTCACCCCAATATCCTTTGCAACCAGTCCATTCGCATTATCTCCCCCCCCCCAGATTCCATTCATCCCTCTGCCCTCCCTGACCCACACACTGCCCAGTGCTGCAGTAGAGCTGTACCAGGCCCTGCCTTCTTGCCATTGTGCCAGAGACTGGGGCAGGTGATGGTCCTCACACATAACACACACTCTGACACATAACACACACTCTGACACATAACACACACTCTCACACATAACACACACAACACACACTCTCACACATAACACACACTCTCACACATAACACACACAACACACACTCTCACACATAACACACACTCTCACACATAACACACACTCTCACTCAACACTCGCACCATAATGCTGCTGCTCCTCAAAAGCAGGGAAGGGTTTGTTGCCATTTCCATTGCTGGCCCAGTTCTTGGGATACCTGCACTGCACATCTATTGTGTAAGCCAGGCCTTCTCTTCACATTCCACCCTCCCTCCCTTTCTCACAAATTGCACTCTCTGCTTCATTTTCTCTCTCTCTCCCCCATTCTCTCTGGGGGGGGGGGGGGGTTGATTCAGCCTTACTCCCTCTTTGTATGCATGTTGTGTATTTTTCCCTTGCTTGGCCCCTGGTTAGTGCATGCAGTATGCTGCCCCTATTGTACAGGCTGCCGTGGGTGACCTGGCTTGTCAGTTTCCGGAAGAACCAGATCCCGTGACCCTTCTCTTGTTTATCCTCCCTGTCCTAGCCGGCTAGTGTCGGGCCTAGCAGGGCTTTATTTATCTGCACTGTTATTTTCCAGCTCATGCATTGTTCTGGCTCTCACATTAACCCTTCTTCTGCTCACAGCCTTAACCCTTTTAGCAGCCAGGGACATAAAGCCATTACATTTCCTAGAAAGGGAAGGTTCTTTGTTGTTATGCAAATGAATGTCGTGCTTTAGGAAATCTCTAGGGCCCCTCATCCTTAGGTCCACACGTTTGTGCCAGAAGCAGATTGTTTGTATCAATCATACTTCCTGTACATCACAATGTTACAATGATAATGTTGGAGTGAAAAGTGATTGCTCTGAAGAGCTAACCTTACCCTCAAAGGCTGAAAACAGTTACTTCTGGTGGATGGCTTTTCTTGAAAAAATGTGCTTTATTAAGCCATAACCCTTGAACAAACATCTAATAGTCATGGGTGCACTGTGTAAATTCATAGGTGGTCGGTGAAAGGAATCGGTAGTTCCCAGCTGGGTGGTGTCTGCCCCTGTATTGATGGTTTCATTTGTTGCTTAGATTTGGTGGTGGAGTGAAGTGGAGAGCATCATGTTAGATCTGTTTTTGCAGTAAATATAAAGGGGACGTTTGCCTTTCAGTCACTGTTTTCAGCTCAGTTGTTTTAAACAATACCACGGAATGAACAACTTTATCGTTTCCTATTATTTAATATTTCCCAAGCTTTATTGTTAATGTTTCCATCCTTTCCTGTTTCTTTAATAAGTGTCCCTGATGCTATAAACTGTTGAAATGTGGCACATTAGTTTCAGGCCTGTACAGTGCATGCTCTTTTAGCTTTACTAAAGGCCAGTGTTACAACTGATACATTCATACCTGGCGTTCCTCTGATGTTGCAGAGAAATGTGGCAAATTGGGACAGATTAGGACACGTGTATCCTGGCAGAAAACATTAGAGGGAGAAAAGGAAAGTTAAATTTCTTATTAAACGGATACATTGTAAACATTAATCTGTCATTATTTCTGGAGTACAGTGTAAAAACAGGTAAACACAAAAAAGCTTCAGAATTGGAACAACACCTTAAAATTTCTTTGGGCCAGAGATTTGATCATGCTGCAGGCCTATGGAGACCTGTCACGACTGGACCAAATTATTGTGCCAATGGATTCCTCATCCATTCATGTGATCTGTCTGGTCCAATGGGTCTGTTTCAAGAGAGCCCAATACATGGACCAATAAAATTGTTGTGCCCTTTTACAGTATGCTATCCTACCTTTGTACAGACTATGGACACATAACATAAGTAATAAATGCAAAAGAAAGCACAACTGTAACTGAATTTATTTTGATACTTTTACAGAAATTTCTTATTTACATTATTTTCTTTTTAAAGGGGTGGTTCAACCTTCAAGTTATCCTTCTTGCTATTCGTACCCTTTCTATTGATATTCCAGCCTCTTATTTAAATAAACACCTGGTTGCTAGGGGAATTTGCACCCTATCAACCAGATTGCAGAAATTGCAGGCTGGAGAAAGGCTGAATAAATAGCTCAAAAACCTCAAATAATGGAGGGAAAAAAAGAATCGGAATATCACTCTACATCACACTAAAGGCAAATTTAAAGATGAACGACCCCTTTAATGTCCTGCAGTTTCTATAAATTTGATGGCACGTGAAGCATTGGAAGCCCCCCTGCCACCTCCCACGCACTTGAATGGGAACACCAGTCGGCACCAGTACTGTATAATAGAACATAAACGCTCATTAGAGCATCTTTAGGCCAAATAGAACCACTGTGGTCATGTGACCTGAATGGATTTTGGCACCCCATGTGTCATCAGCTGTTTATTTTTTTCTTGGTGGGAATCAAATACCAGAAATAGCTGTGGCCTGTGACGTGTCTGAGATTTCTACCCAGTCACGTGCAGACTGCTTTCTCCTGTATTTTATATGCCCAATATTGTAGTGGAAGGATGCCGTGTTTCTAAAAAGGTGTAATAAGCAGCCACATTTGAATTCGATGCTTTGCCCATGTGTTTAGTCCCTCTCGGCCCGGCATGCCAATTCCTCAGCCCGGGAATGTTATTGGCAACCAGGACAGGATCGGTAATCTGTAGGTTCTGGCAAATATCAGAGGGGCTGCCAGCTACTGCTTATGGGGCCTCTGGACTTGTAGTTATTTATCCAAATACCAAAAATTTGAAGGTGTTGGTCCCCTTTGAGTTAACTGTTAGTATGATGTAGAGCAGGGGTTCCCAACCTTTTTTTTACTCGTGAGCCACATTTAAATGTAAAAAAGAGTTGGAGAGCAACACAAGCATGAAAAAGTCCATGGGGATGTCAAATAAGGGCTGTTATTAGCTGTTTAGTAGCCTCTATATGGACTGGTAGCCTACAGGAGTCTCTGTTTGGCAGTACACCTGATTTTTGTGCAACCAAAACTTGCCTCCAAGCCTGGAATTCAAAAATAAGCTCCTGCTTTGAGGCTACTGGGAGCAACATCCAATGGGTTTGTGAGCAAAATGTTGCTCGCGAGCTACTGGTTGGGGACCACTGATGTAGAGAGTGATATTCTGAGACAATTTGCAATTGGTTTTCATTTTTTTATTATTTTGGTTTGTGAGTTATTTGGCTTTTTATTCAGCAACTCTCCGGTTTGCAATTTCAGCTATCTGGTTGCTAAGGCCCAACTTACCCTAGCAGCCATGCACAGATTTGAATAAGAGAATGAAATATGAAAAGGAGTAGCCTGAATAGAAAGATGAGTAATAAAAAGTAACAATACATTTGTAGCCTTACAGAGCATTTGTTTTTTTAGATGGGGTCAGTGACCCCTATTTGAAAGCTGGAAAGAGTTCGAAGAAGGCAGATAATTCAAAAACTATAAAAAATAAATAATGAAATAAAAAGTTGCTTATAATTGGTGATTCTATAGCATACTAAAAGTTAACTTAAAGGTGAGCCATCCCTTTAAAAATGATTTCCCTTTTCTCTGTAATAATAAAACAGTAGCTTGTACTTGATCCCAGCTAAGATACAATTAATCCTTATTGGAAGCAAAGCCAGCCTATTGGGTTTATTTCATGTTTACAAGATTTTCTAGTAGACTTTTCCGAAGTCGGAGTTCATGGCTGCAATCTTCCGGGTCTTCGCTAATCTGAGAATGAGACTGGCGGCGCAAGCGCAGTTGGAGCAATTTCCCGGTTTGCGACAACTGCGCATGCGCCAAAATGTACGGAAATTGCCGAAGACCCGGAAGATGGCTGCCGTGAAGTCTAATCCCTGAATCTGCACCGAGGGGTAAGTAAAAAGTTAGGGGCATTTGCCCGGGATAGCAGCTAGGATGGGGTGAGGAGGGAGGGTGTATGTGGGGTAGGGGGTTAGGGTTTTTTTTTAAATAAGGGGTTTGTTTCTTCTTTAAAGGGGTTGTTCACCTTTAAGTTAACTGTTAGGATGATGTAGAGAGGTATATTCTGAATTTGCAATTCATTTTCATTTTTTTTTACTTTTGAGTTATTCAGCTTTTTATTCAGCAGCTTTTGCGGTTTGCAATTTCATCAGTCTTGTTGCTAGGGTGAAATTACCCTAGTAACCAGGGCATTTATTTGAATAAGAGACATGAATATGAACATAAGAGGTCTGAATAGAAAGATGAGTAATAAAAGTAGCAATGAAAATACATCTGTAGCATTACAGAGCCCCCCCCCCCCAGTTGAAAGCTGGAAAAAGTGAGAAGGCATTTAATTTAAAAACTATAACAAATAAATAATGAAGACCAATTGAAAAGTTGCTCTATAACATCTATAACTCTATAACATACTAAAAGTTAACGTAAAGGTGAACCTCCCCTTTAAGGGCCACTCGTTTGGACCTTTTATGCGTTGCCTAAAAAGTAATATGGCATCTATTTGTATAAATATGGGATCCTAGTTGTGCAACAAGAATATACAATGACTTGTTTATTGGCCGTGTAATGTGCTTACGCAATGGGTATTGTTGGAAGGGCCCGGCAGTTACACCTGGAAAGGTAGGTGGAAAGAGTGGAGTAATAATGTGTGTGACAGTTTAAGGGCAATATGCAGCACAGCATTACTATAGTGCTTCTATTACCATGGTCCGCAGGAAGAAATGCTGCCCCAACGCCCAATTATCATTCTAATTGTTATTATTACTTGGACGCCGGGTAATGCTTAGTAGCACAGCATGGGAGCAGATAACCACGGAATACCCACAATAGTGGTCGGGTTTTGGCCGTGCGGGCAACACAGCTGGGTACCCAACAAAGGTGCGGGCTTGATCCCTCCCACCCCCCCTTTGTGGCTCTTCCATTCTTCGAAACGGAGTAACGTCCCTTCTTGTCAAATTTGACATCCCTTCCGGTTTTGTGTGTCCCTCGGGTTGGAAGGTTAGCTGGCCTGTTGCGGGCCGGAAGGTTAGCTGGCCTGTTGCGGGCCGGAAGGTTAGCTGGCATGTTGCGGGTCATATTGTGGGTTTGGGTTGCGGGTACGGGTCGGGTTTCGAAAAATGGACCAGTGCAGGACTCTAGCACAGCACACTGATTGCTGGATATATCTGTCTGCCATCTGTTAAAGGAGAAGGAAAGTCATCCTGCACTTGGGGGTGGCAAATGTTAGCCACCCCCAAGTGATTGTATTGACTTACCTGAAACCCTGGGCCAGTACTCCTATCAGCAGAAAACTGCACAGGCCCGGGGTTATACTAGTGAGCACCACGGAGCGATCCTCTTCAATCTTCTGCTTTCTTCGTGCGGCTGCGCAGTCGAACGAAAAGCCTGAACTTTAACTAAAAAGTCGGCTATTTAGTTCAACTGCGCATGCTTTTCCCCAGGGAATTTTGAAGCTCACTGGTATAACCATAGGCCGGTGCAGTTTTCTGCAGCTAGTCAGTGACAGAAGCAAAGCAGGAAGTAATGTTCTGGCTATTATGTTACACATCCAGTCACTCCAGTCTTCATGCATTATATTTTTGGCTAACTGTATTAAAATCATTTTTTATTTTGCACAGCCTATCTATTTGCCTAATTTTTATACTGAACAATTTTTTAAGTGTGCACGCTTACAGTAAGTAATCCCTTGCATTTTATGGTAATAGAAGTCTACAACATATGGTCTATCCTGCGGGACACTTTGCCTTCCCAAGTATATTATTTTTTAGTTCTAATGTTGGTGTGTATTCTCCATCTCAGGACATTTTGCCTGGTCATGTGCTTTCAGAAAGAGCCAGTGTTGCACTATGGAACTGCTTTCTGACAGGCTATTGTTTCTCCTACTCCATGTAACTGAAAGACTCGCAGTGGGACATGGATTTTTACTATTGAGTGCTGTTCTTATATCTACCAGGGAGCTCTTATCTGGTTACCTTCCCATTGTTCTGTTGATGGTGGGGGAAAGGGAGGGGGTGATATCACTCCAACTTGTAGTTTAGCAGTAAAGAGTGACTGAAGTTTATCAGAGCACAAGTCACATGACTGGGGGCACCTGTGAAACTGACTATGTCTAGCCCCATGTCAGATTTCAAAATTAAATAGAAAAAAATCAGTTTGCTCTTTGGAAAAACTGATTTTAGTGCTGAAGTCTGCCAGAACTGCACTATTAACTGCTGTATTTTGAAAAAACGTATTTTCCCATGATCGTATCCCTTTTAATTGTGTTTCTGATGGAAATGAGGGGATTGCTACTTAGCCCCCCCACCACTCTATTTTATCTGTTCTTATCTGAACAATTTTATTATTGTTCTGTATTGCAATTTCCAGCGCAGTTATGTGTTGCTAGGTCTAATGGCCTCCCATAATACCGGCTCAATGTTTGCACCCCGTCTGCCTTGGCACACAGGTTCTAAAGATGTGGGCTACAAGCAAGGGATTGGATTGGAGTTGTGGAGGTGCTTATTAAGATATTGAAGGGGGTGGTTCACTTTTAGTATGTTGTAGAATGGGCAGTTCTAAGCATCTTTTCAACTGGTCTTTATTTGTTTTAGTGTTTTAATTATTTGCCTTCCTTCTGAGTCTTTCCAACTGTCGAATAGGAGTCACTGACCCCATCTAAAAAAACAAACTCTCTGTAAGGCTACAAATGTATTGTTATTGCTATTTTTTTTTACTCCTTTCTATTCATGTCCCCTCTTAATTCTGTTGCAGTCTCTTATTCAAATCTATTTATGGTTGCTAGGATAATTTGGATCCTAGCAACCAGATGGCTGAAACTGCAAACTGGAGAGCTGCTGTATAAGAAAGCTAAATAACTCAAAAACCACAAATAATAAAAAATGAAAACCAATTGTCTCAGGCT
Source organism: Xenopus petersii (assembly GCA_038501925.1). Classification (NCBI taxonomy): domain Eukaryota; kingdom Metazoa; phylum Chordata; class Amphibia; order Anura; family Pipidae; genus Xenopus; species Xenopus petersii. The sequence goes on along the minus strand of CM076687.1, from coordinate 76,207,585 downwards.
ATCCCTCTCTACATCATACTAAAAGTTCATTTAAAGGTGAACAACCCTTTTAAGACTGTATTTTTATTTTTTGGGCTGGTACGGGGTATTAATTCAGTGATTAGCCTTTCCAATTTTGAAAAACATATACCACTGCCCTTAAACTACTGTATCTTTAAGGCTGTTACGGGGTAATGGATGTGTCTAGTAACCCATAGCAACCAGTAAGCCAATTGAATTTATAGGTTAGCAGGTGGGGGTTACAAAACCACTGTTATGGGTGTCTAGACCTAGATCTTTTATTAAGTTGCCCTGAAATTAATAAATATATTTTTCTTATGTATTTTTTAAAACTTGCCTGTTTTTGTCTTACAGCATCTCATTTGGCATTTGTGAATATTAATCCAGTTCCACGTCCCTTACAAGGTAAGACTTGCTTCTCCCCATGGGAGCCTAGAGATGTGCCTGGAAGTCGTGCCATAGGACCCTCATAGGCACGTGTAAGAGGTCACTATGTCCGTGTAGAAGCGGTCAGCAGAAAGTGCTGTCGGGGCAATAGCCTTGTAATAAAGTGGTAATGGGGCAGTTGGTTTCCTTCCTAGAGCTCTTGGAGGTTTAGGGTGAGTAATCCTAGTCATATATAAAATAATGATGATCCTAAATACTCTCCATGTGTGACCTGCTGCATGTAACTGCCTAGTAGATTCTGCCCCCTTGCCACAGACGTAGAAATTCTGTGTGCTCACATTGTTCAGGCCCATAAATATAATAACCCCACCGTATACATGGCTGTAGTTGCTTGATTATAAGGGAATGCTTTATACTGTGTATGAAACCTTCATTGCTTGCTCTGCAGTCGGATAAAACGACATTTCATCATGTATATGCATATAATAAACTGCCAACTCTTTTTTTCCTGATCCATTCCCTGCCCTCTGATTTATATCTTATCTACCTTGTGTTTCTAGCAAGGAGTGGTTCATCTTTAAGTCAACTTGTGACCAATTCTAATTAACTTTTCAATTGGTCTTCATTATTTATTTTTTTTTATAATTTTTTAATTATTTGCCTTTTTTCTTCTGACTCTTCCCAGCTTTCAAATGGGGGTCACTGACCCAATCTAAAAACAAATGCTCTGTAAGGCAATAAATGTATTGTTATTGCCACTTTTTATTTCTCATCTTTATATTCAGGTCTTCTCCTATTCATATTCCAGTCTTTTATTGAAACCAATGCATGGTTGCTAGGGTAATTTGGACCCTAAAGGCTGAAACTGGAGAGCTGCTGAAAAAAAACTGAACTCAAAAACAACAAATAAAAAAAAAAATTAAAACCAATTTTCAAATTGTGTCAGAATATCACTCTCTACATTATACTAAAACTTATGGACATAGGGGACACACAAACCAGAGGAGGGTGACCACTTGCCAGCACCCCACTGGTGACTGTAATCACATAGCGCTGGTTTGGGGTACTACTGCTCTTTCTTTCGAACATTGGACAACAAAGTGAATACATTAAGACAACTGCAGAGATGCACAAGAATAGGTTTGTATATATGTGACGTAGCGGTGTTGTTAATGAAACTTGCGCATCTTCTGCTCACTGACAAATGTGACAGTTGCAGGCTAATGCCTCATGGTTATCGGCAAAGAAAGCCGGTTTTCCTAATTCAGCGAGGAATGCAGCAGGGGTGGCACTGAGATGTGTCATCCTTGCTAACAGGGGGGGCGATAGCTGCAACCGAAGTAGTAGAGGTGAGGTAGACCCCCCCCCCCCGTTTTAATCTGTAGAAACTATATTTTCTATGCATTTCCTTACATTTTCTGGGAAACAATCAGGTTTTTGTGGAAATTAATGTTTTGTTTTCTCCCTTACAGTGCCACCATGGCAACCGCACCTTACAATTACTCTTACATCTTTAAATACATCATCATTGGTAAGTCAACTATTTTCACTTGTGTCCTTATTTGTCTTTTCTGCAGGCAGTGCTGTTGGGCTTTCTAACCGAAGCCAATTAGACATTGGCTCACATACTTGCATACGTTGATGCTCCAGGGACAAGCCGCAGTGTCCAACAACACAAACACATTCTGCCAGGGACCGAAAAGACAACTGCAGCGTGAGCTGTCGGTGACTTTTCTCCCTGGCCATTTATTTACATGTCTGGTAGAAAATTGTCAGTTAGTGGGTTTTCTGGAGTGCTTCAGAACTCCCAGGATGCCCCTTAAATGGTCAGTATACTTCACATTTGTCTGAAGCAAGTAGTAGCGCATATAGTGGTCCAGGGAAACGCTTGTCTCCACTTGTGTTGCCTGTCATTGACTTGTTGCAGAATCCTGAACACGCATGGCAGGTAGCACGGGTGGTAACAGGAAAAAAGTGTGTGCCAAGTGTAAATTTATTTCCTTTCGTTTCAACTTTCACTGACTTATTTATCCCCTCCTCAGGCCTGCTATTGTATTCTAAAAAAACATCCCATTGTAAGAATCCAAAATGTTTGATGGGCTGGCAGTTCAGTGGTATGGCATGACATTACTGGTACAAAGATACAATCACACGTTACATAGTAGTAGTTTTGTGGTGGCATCTGTAGAAACAGTAGGAACAGCCCCCTAAGTTTGCCAATAGCCTGTATAGAGAGATCCCATAAAACTATGGCAGCATAGGTATTCCCCTGTACTAAGCACAATTCTGCAGGAACAGCCTCCTAACTAATCACATAATCTGTCTTCTTTTGCTGCACTAAGCAATATTATGCAGCACAAAATGAGTGATCCAGTTGAAAGGCTGCCACTGACCTTCAGAACAACGAACCTCTACCAGTTGAATTGTAGAAAGAGCTAATGTATGTCAGACCCCTAGGGAGCCGGGTCATTCGAGTCCAAGCTAATTGGATACAGGCATAGCTGAATCGGCTGTACATGAGCAGATGTCCAGAGTTTAGGTGCTGCCATCTGGCCAGTGCAAACATACCAAGCATGTGTCAGCCTCAGGGCCAAGCAGAAAGCCTGGAGTCACATGGTCATGCAAACTCACATGACCTGAAGTATGTGAATTAGAATCCTTTGCCTTGTTAAAAGGAACAATTCTGATGTTAGATACAAATCATATAGTGCTAGTCAGGGCAGGACTTGGAATCTGGAATGCACGGTATTATGGATTTGTTACAATGCCATGTCTTTGCCCAGCAGAACCCTGAATATGTATGTAACACTGCTTGCAGTTTGCCCCAAAAGTGGATTATAGTAAGGGGCAGAGGTCCGCCAACCCGATAAGCAAAGTTAAAAAGCTGCATGTGTGTGTATGTAGCTTTAACAGGGTATATGCTATTTGGTTGCTTTGTCTCATTCCAGTAACCCAACCCATAGCAACCATTCAGATGCTTGCTTTTATAATACTTGTGATGGGTGACTGCTGATTGGTTGCTCTGTGTTGCCCACCCAAAGCTGCAAGTAATTACAGGCCCATATCCCAGTACTTTGTGTCCATATAGTAAGAGATCCGTTCATTTGCAACCAAAGAAAAGGATCTTTTGGAGATCTGCCCAATGATTGGACACGACTATAGGCTTATGCAGTGCTGTGATCCCAATGTGACTTCAGACTTATCAGACTGTGTCTTTGAAGTAGACACGCACCTAATCGATATTTTTGGAATTTAGCCAATTGCAGAATCTTTCAGGAAGGATTGAGGTGAATCCCGAACTGAACTAGTTCCCTGAACTAGTTCCCATATGTACTGCCCATTTGGATTTGACCGAATCCCGAACCAAATTCAGGATTTTGTAAATTGACATTGTGGAACCAGAATTGTGATTATGTGTTTATATCTTGCTCTTTCTGCAGGCGACATGGGAGTAGGAAAGTCCTGCCTGCTGCACCAGTTTACAGAAAAGAAATGTAAGTCTCATATCCTAGCCCTGTGCCAGTGGAGCTTACAATCTAAGGTCACTGCTACAGTCACACACACTATCAGGAGCCATGTGACCTGCCTGTGTCATTTTGGGGTGTGAGAGGAAACCAGAGTACGCGGAGGAAACTCACACACAGTTGCTATAATATTAACCCACTCACTTCCTGCCCTTGTGGCTTATACTGTGTATACAGTACATGAGAATGGAGGTTGCTGTACCCCCACCCAAGGCTTTGGTATAAAGCAGCTCCCTCCAGGTGCTGTCATAGGCACCTCTCCCTCACAATATCCTGCAGCCAGGATTTAAAACCCATCAATTATGCATGAGCTGCTCGACTGCCCCAGCACCTGCCATTTTTTTTAAGTTAATTATTAATGTTTATAGTGATTTTTGCTGCTGTTTATTTCCCACTTTGGACGAATTTAACCCTGTAACAGTCTCTGATGTGTTCATTTTGCTTGTCCAGCTCTCTGTTGTAATTACTTTGTAATTGCAACAGTTGTCTGTCCAGTTCTATGCTCTGCACTGCTGGTTCCGACTTTTGAAACAATGCGATTAACAGACCTGTGAGGCACAAAATGATCTGTTAATGTGCAAAGGCACTAATGGGGCGGCCAAGTGGAAAATGTAAAGTAAATATGTATAAAGGGGAAGCAGGCACAGCAGGAAGTGCTTAGCGCTGTTAATAAGGGCAGAGGGATTGTGGGTAAGTGCATCGTGGGTAGGTGCATGTTGCTCATTAGGCTGGAGATAGATAGTGACTAGGGGAACACTAGCGATTGCTCGATTTTGTTTACATGCAACCCAACATTCTTTAGAGGGTTCATAGATGCTTGTAGGGTTGGCGATTATTCTAAACAGTAAACTAACCCTAAAATGGAAATGACAATTCCTGGGCATATACTGTACTTCGTACTTCCACAACTGTTAGTCCAACACTCACAATCTCTGTACTTTCACAGTTATGGCAGACTGCCCTCATACAATTGGCGTTGAATTTGGCACCCGAATCATCGAAGTTAGTGGCCAGAAAATCAAACTGCAGATCTGGGACACAGCAGGGCAGGAAAGGTTTCGGGCCGTCACAAGGAGCTATTACAGAGGTGCTGCCGGAGCACTTATGGTCTATGACATAACTAGGTAAGTAGCATCCTACCTACACACGGCTACTGGCTGGGCACTTGTTGTTAATGAGACCACTCCATTGTATGTTGCAGGAGAAGCACATACAACCATTTAAGCAGTTGGCTGACCGATGCACGAAACCTCACCAACCCAAATACTGTAAGTCGTGCATTCCACCTGAAATCTACTCACTCGCTACTGTAAACCCACTTTAACTCTGTGTGTTTAGTTTCAAAATATTTCTTTCTTAGAAAAAACACAAAGGTTAGTGTGAGCGGGGATAGAAGCTGAAAAAGCTGCAATTTGTACCTCGAATGGGGTCTAAACCCCAAATAAGGGTTAATAAGAGGAAGCAACACAAGTGGTTAAGTGCCCTCAAGGCTACTGTTAGTATTGTAGTGAAGAGTTTGTGATGGGGCATAGGTTCCCTGCCCACCTCTGGCCATAATTCTAATAAGGGCATTTCCTTTCTCGTTTCCAGGTTATCATCCTTATAGGAAACAAAGCCGATCTTGAAGCTCAGAGGGATGTGACCTACGAGGAAGCGAAGCAGTTTGCTGAAGAGAATGGTGAGTACTTACCTGATTGCAGTAGGGCAGGAATCTGACCCACCACATCCTAGGACTCTGTATATGGCTAAGGCTGTAGAAGTTCTATAAATGTCCCCTTTTAAATGCATGGCTTACTAGACTGGTACTGCTTTTATTGATCAATGCAGTACAGCCTTTTTGTTCTCTGTTTCCCACAGGTCTTCTGTTCCTTGAAGCAAGTGCAAAAACGTAAGTACACATTTTGCTTTTATCATTTTTAGGTGACTTGGGGTAATAGTTTAGTGAAAGCAAACCTAAAGATATGGCCGAATATCAAATTAAAACCGAATATGAATCTGCATGTGAGCAAATTCAAGAGGAGTGTTCCAAATCTGAACTGAATCTGGGAGATGGTGCATTCCAACATCATACTCCCGCGTGTAACATCCAATAAATAGGACTTGATTGGGACTATGGAAACATGCCTATAGTTTATATTGCTTGTTCTAAAATGTACAGAACATGGAAACTAAATGCACTTTTTGGCCATATTTGCTCCAAGATGCACGTAGTGTGACATCAACAAACCCACTGCCATTGCTGCCTACTGAGTCTCTTGGCTCTCTTATTTTCTAGAGGTGAGAATGTAGAAGATGCATTCCTGGAGGCAGCCAAAAAGATCTACCAAAACATCCAAGATGGAAGCCTAGATCTGAACGCCGCCGAATCCGGCGTCCAACACAAACCGTCAGCTCCCCAGGGCGGCCGACTAACCAGCGAGCCCCAACCCCAGAGAGAAGGCTGCGGCTGTTAGTGATGTCCCCGGCGACAGCTCGTTTCTTGACCTTTCCCATTCTGTCTGTCCGAAGCAGTATTTTCTACTGCCCCCATTATCTTCTGTACATTCTATTGGTTTAAATTAAAGGTGGGGGGAGGGGCTCTGCTAAGACTACAGTTTAACAAGATACTAAACTGCTAAATAACTATAGATGTATTCAGGTTAATCTGTGGCAAGTCAACTAATAAACACACACACACACAGAGAAAAAAACCTTTCCTGCATGGTAAAATCTAGAACTATTTTTTTCTTTTCTTAATCGTATTTGTGACGTTCCATGATTTTAACATAGCACTGATGCTGGACTTACCTGATTTGTCACCAGGCCGTCTTACAGCTCCACCTCTCTTGTAAGTAAGTCGTCATGCTCTGTCTCAGTCGCTCCCCTAGGTTTATTTGCTGTGAATAAGTTGGGTGGGCAGTGGAATTCTGTAAATGTGGCTATGCACAAGGTTTCTCCCACTGACCTCGCCCGGAATTGTCTCCATGCAATTCCCGTTGTTATCAGTAGGGGGCACCACTAAAGGTGCCATCAGCCTTGCTATTCAACAGGAGGGTGGGGATACAGCAACGTCTTAATCTTTCATAGAATATATATATATATAAATTTTTTTTTTTTCTTTTGGGCTTTATCCTGTGTTTTTATCTTGGGACTTTAACACGTACATATGTAAAGAAGGAGCAGCACTAACACTGACGTACATCCTGTGTATATGATTTTAACAAAGCCAATAAAATGGATACTGGCATTAGTATATAAAGAGAAATCACTTTGTACAGTATGTAAGCCTCCCTTTTAGCTAGAACTTACTGTCTCTTTAAGAAGTGTGTCCATCGTTTGCACTCGTGATCGTTTAGAGATCGGGGGGGGGGAAGCAGTTTGCTAAAGAGCTTCCTGCCTTACGTTGTACAGAAGTAAAAGGCTGGGTTTGACTTTTGTTTTCCTGTTTCTTTTAATCTGTTTGGAGTCAGTGGCTGCTGCTTTTTAGGGGGTTTGAAGGACAAGTAAAGCCTCAGTCACTGGGATGTTCCAGTTTAAACAGGCACCACTACCCAGTTCTTCTGCTTAACTCCTACCCTGGGCCAGGATAGTTTTGATGCTTTCCACAGCCTCTTTCCAGTTGGAAAATTCCAAGTCTGACTAAGGAAGATGGGACACCAGGAAGGCTGGGGAAAGATGGTGGAGACCGGCCCTTTAAGAAGGATACTCTGTGCGGTGCTTTCATACTGATTGGGCCTTAGTCATCTTTCCCAGGGTATCTGCTGTGCTTTAGTCAGACTTGGCTCTTGCACCAACTCTAAGGGGACACTTGGGCAGCTGGAGAAAGATGTTGTGCTCTGTAAGACACAACACAGAGCCAGTACTTGAAGCTGGGTATTCTCAAGGACACCTGGGAAAATTTGGGTAAGTGCCAGGCTAAGAGTTAATTGAGCTGGTGCTCCTGGTGTAGGATCTTTCCCAACCTCCTATGTATCCTCTGTGCCTTGGTCAGACTGGTGACAGATGATACCTTGGTGGCTGGTGAGAGATGGTAGAGGCCTGTTCTGTAAAGAAGCTGGTGGGTCTGTGCCAGGGTAAGAGATAAGGCCTAACAAGTTGCCACTTCCCCAGTGACTGAGGCTCTCCTGCTCCGTTCACTTTCATTGTGCATTTTTAACACTACAAATGAGCAGGTTTTTAAAGCGCAGCATCCAATGTTTTAGATCACTGGCCATCCCCTTCCTTTGCTATGGAATAGTCCACCAGCTGTGTTATTACATTATTGGTTTCATCCACTTTTTATAATTTGATGCGCCAAGCCTATGGGAAGATGACTCTGGCAATTAGGGACACTTAAAGCCCCCCCCCCCCCTCCTTGTGTAGGAATAGTCTGAATTAGAATGTCTCATACCGCCTCTGTCTGGGCAGAGATGGAAAAGGCTGCAACATCTGTGATTGAAAGCCAAGAGATTACGGACTGGTATATTGGACCCCAAATGTTAAAACTGGAAGGAAACCACTGGTGCTGGTTATTCTGTGCATTCTCATGCGATTGGCTGGTTCCATCTATTCACTATTCTATTAGCTTGTTAAGAACATTGGGGTTCATGCATTTCGCCATCTGATAAAATCATGATCGGTATTGTCCAGGGACCACAGCTCATCTCCCCCCCCCCCTTGTCCTGATGACTTTATTTTTCAACCCTTCAGTTACAGTCAGCCACCTGTTTATATCTGTGACTAAAGGGATTTGTTTTGGACTGCTGTACTTTCCCTTGATGTAACTTAATGCTATTAATCAAAATATTTGTAAATAAAGTACCTGTATCTAGATAATTGCTAAATGGTTTTCATTATTCATCACTTGCTGGGTTGGGGGGGATAGGAAAAGGGTAACCACCCATTAGATTATGTGAATTTGACTTATGGGCCTTCATCTTTGGAGATTTGGTTGTGGAACAGCAGAGGAAGCTCCAAGCTCTATCATGTGGTTAACAGGGGTTAGTTACCCTTTAACTTTGGGGCCAAGGAAACCTTTGACCATTTCTCAAGTTTGGTCTTCAGAGGAAAATAATTGGCGTCTTACAAAAACCATTTATATGAAAGTAGAAAATATACATCTGTATGATACAAAGGCTGATGGGTGGGGAACCATAATACAATATAGAAATGTATAAAAATAAATAAACTGCAGCAGTCAGTGCAGGGTCAGACTTGCCGGTGCTTCAGGGAAATTGATACAATGTACTGTGGGGACAGCTTCTGTGGTTGGTGCCTGTCCTTGCAACAAACTGTAAAATATAAGCTCTGCCCTATTCAAGTTTTCATGGTCCTGGGTCCAATACAAACGATTCACTTCCCCTTTACTAACCTCAACCTGCTAAGTTGGGGGTTTTGTATATTACCCATTCCCTACTTTAGTTTGCATTCCTTCATTCATTCATTTTACTAATGTGCAGACCCTGCTCAAACACCAATGGGGGTTCCAGTTCCCAAGAATACTGAATGCAAGTTCATATTGCCCTGTTTGGCCCATGGCTGCTGGGGAAGGTGCTCAAACATTCATATTACCTGTTTATTTCAAGGCAGAATGCAGTGTGTGTAGAGGGAGCTGAAGTGTGAGTTCCTCCTGCTGTGTCTGTAATGTGGATTCCCTGGAAAACATAACAGGACCATCGCCAAGAAAATAGTTACATACAGATTGACTCAAGCCCGCTTTGGAGGTCCAATATTTGGGTCAGGCCCTTCTTAACTCCTAAAGATATAGAAACATTGGGGTAACAGTCACCCTGCTATAGTTCCAGGGCACAAATAAGCACTCACCCAAAATCTCCCCCTAATTGGCCAACAGATGGGGCCCACTTAGCTCATAAGGTTACAGATATATAGAAACATTGGGGAAACAGTCACCCTGCTATAGTTCCAGGGGTAGTTCCATTTTGGACTCACCGGAGAAGCCTTTTCTCATAGGCCCGAAATGTCAGTGCAGATGTTGGGGGTTTTCTCATCCTTCACCACTAGAGGTGGGACAGAAGATTGTTGTTTCCTGGTCCCTCCTCAGTTCCAGCGAGTCCAAAACCCCCTTTTCTCTAGTGGCCCTCCGGTCAGTGCATATGTTAGGGGACATCCAAAAGCTGTCCCTCTATCAGGGTGGGTATGACCCTAGCATGTGTAGCATAATGTGCATGCTCAGCCTGAAGAACTTTCAGGCTCAAAGCAGCCAGTTGTGAAGTGAAAACATTTAATTGTAAAACTTTATGAAAGCATTTGGTGAGGCCCAGGTGGCCACTGTAAATATCTGTTCAGCTGTTGACAAATTCTGGAGTGGCCAAGATGTGCTCTATGCCCTCGTAGAGTGGGCCTTTACTGAAATGGTCTGTGCCTTTGTTGGTAATCATGTGCTATATTAATAGTCTTTACCAACCAGCTGGCAATCGTTCTTTTCTATACGGCTCTCCCTTTATATGTAACAGCGTATGACAAAAACAAGTTGTCGGAGCATCAGTATGATGCTGATCTTTTCAGACCCATGGGGCCCTTACCAACGTCTAGTGTGTGTAGGAGTTTCTCACGCTCGGGTGTTGGGTTTGGTCAAAAGGATGGTAGTATAATGTCCTGATTGAGATGGAATTCGGACACTACCTTGGGAAAGAAGCCTGGGCCAATCCTAAGGACCGCCTTGTCCGTGTGTAAGGAAGTCCATGGTTCCTTGCAGGAAAGGGCAGCAAGTTCCGACACCCGCTTTGCCTATGTGATAGCTACCAGGAAGGCTACTTTAAGTGACAGCCACTTGAGGTCACACAATGCCAGTGGTTCAAAAGGAGGTTTCTGCAAAGCAAAATGTTGGAAAATATAAGGATATTAGAAGTAATCTCTGCGTTCCATGACCTGAATAAAAGGACACGGACTTCGGGGCGTGGCCTAAAAATTATAGATTGGAAGCTGCTGAAGTGTGAGCCCCCCCTCATTAAGGGGGAGGTACCGTCTCACTAGTGCCCTTAGTCTGTACAAAAGTGATGCGCATGTACCAGGGACAGAAACCAAAAAGAGAGAGCAGGATGCTAGAACCCCAGACACCTTAACTTACATCCAAACTAAAGTAATAACTTTGGACAAAGTCTGTCCTGGACTTTAACCCTGGGTAATCAATGCAGTTTCTGCTTTAGTTCCACGGGCTGTGTTCTGCTATGGCCCTAGCCAAGAACTCAAACAAAGAAAATTAGAAGAAGCACACCCAAAGAGACTGGAATATGAATAGGAGAGGCCTGAATAGAAGGAGTCATAAAAAGTAACAATAACAATACATTTCTAGCTTTACAGAGTATTTGTTTTATTAGATGGGTCGGTGACCCCCATTTGAAAGCTGGAAAGAGAAGGCAAATAATTCAAAATGATAAAAATAAATAATGAAGACCAATTGAAAAGTCGCTTAGAAGGCCATTCTATAACATACTAAAAGTTAATACCAAGGTGAACTGCCTAAGAGTTATGCAGTATACAGGAGTAATAATCCTCACTGCGGGTGTAACGGAAGCCTTTACTTGCCCTTTACACTAGAGGCACACATGGCAGTGGGGGAAAGGCTGACTCCAATTCAGGCCCGGACTGGCAATCTGTGGGTTCTGGCAAATGCCAGAGGGGCTGCCATAGAAAGTTGCTATTTAATGGGCTGGTTAGGAGCTGATTGGGCCTCTCTGTATTGGATTGCCAGGGCCTATTTTGACTCCCAGTCCAGACCTGCCCCGATTCTTTCTCTAGTTTGTGCACAGCCTTCACCTTTCAGTGGATTTTGGTACAAAAATAAAAACGTTCATTGCAGGTCAGCCTTTTGTCCGCCTGTGTTTATATGATGGTGGAGAAACCGCCATTTATGCAACTGGCCTTACCCCACCAAGTAAGTTTAAGACTGAGCCCCATTTACACAGCTTTGAACCTACCTGGAAAAGAGGATGGCCAAACATGTTAGAAAAGAGCTGCTCCAGCCATCCACCCACCCTCTTCTTCCTCACCCTTTCCACCCTACTCAGTGTTTTCAACCATCAACTCCCAGCATCCTTTGTCAGTCACTCAAAGTTGCAGTGCACACTGTTCGAACAGGTCTGAGGGTTTTGCATCCTGCTCAGATACAGATATGGGAGCCGTTATCCGGAAACCAACTATCCAAAAAGCTCTGCATTACGGAAAGGCCTCTTCCAATAGACTCCATTTCATCCAAATAATCCAGTTTTTTAAAAAAGATTTCCTTTTTCTCTGTAATAATAAAACAGTAGCTTGTACTTGATCCCAACTAAGATATAATTAATCCTTATTGGAAGCAATACCAACCTATTGGGTTTATTTAATGTTTACATAATTTTCTAGTAGACAGAAAGATCCATTAACCGGAAACTCCAGGTCCCAAGCATTTTGGATAATGGATCCCATACCAGTACCTACAATGGTGCCATGGCTGTAGCAATGGGTCCTAGGTTCAATTGCAGTACACTTATAGTAAACTCGAATAGTAAATTGAATTTTCGAGTTTCATAATTCACACATTCTAATTTTAATCCCACTGTTTGAGTGTAAATTCGAATGTGAGATTTATCACACCTCGACCATGGAAACAGTCCTAATTTGAATATTCACCTAAAACCTGCCAAGTTCATGTACAAGTCAACGGCAGAGGTCCACTGAGCCATTAGGAGATAATAGCCTTCCTGACATTCACGGTTTTTTTTTCCAGGATTCGTACAAAATCAAATTTTCGAGTCGGAACCATTAAATTGAATATTAGACATTCAGATTTTTTCTTAAATAACCTCTCCGTTAAATTGTTAGTATATTCAAATAATAAATAAATAAATCACATGAATTGAAATTCAACCTTTGAAAAAATGAGCATCCAAGTGTATGTTATAGGATCATTAGATTGTAAACTCCAATGGGGCAGGGACAGATTATGTCGGACAGAGAATTTCGGCACAATACGTAAGCGCTATATAAATAAATGTAGTTAACACCCATCAACTGAATAATGAACCACTAAATTATAGAATATTCTATGTCTACCAACCACAATCCAATAATTGAGATTTGACAGAAGTACAAAACAAAAAGAAAAATACGTTTACTTAGTGGTCGACTTTTTGAAATGCTTGGATTTGCGATGTTGCTTTTTAAATTTCTTCTTGGCCGGACCATTCTGTCTCTGCCAACAGAAATATACAGAATGTTAACAGAGCATAAAGGGAGTCAAAATGACACCATCCCCCCCTCTTCCCATAGAAGCCATATAATTATATATGCATGTCTGTAAAGTCACGGGTATCAAGAGAAACTACTGTTATTAGTATTTTGCAATAGTTGCCATAGCTAAGACATAGGGGCAGATTTATTCAGGTTCGAATGGTAAATTTGAATTTTCACTTTTTTTTTTGGTCAAAACTCACAATTTCGAATTTTAAATCACCAACTCGAATTTGAAACGTGAGATTTATCACACCTCGACCCTGGAAACCGTTGTAATTCAAATATTTGCCTGCTGAGTTCATGAACAAGTCAATGGCAGAGGTCAGTTTTTTTTGTTTTTTTCAGAAGAAAACTAGATTCAAATTTGATTAGAATTTTCGGGTCATTCGAATATTAGAAGTTAGAGTTTTTCTCACAAAAAAACTCCCATTCAAGATGCAAGTACATTCAAGAAAAAAAAAAAAAAATCACATTACTGCGAAATACGACTTTTGATAAATCTGCCCCATAGACTTCACCACAAATCTCCCTCTTAAAGACATTCAGACTGGGCTTGTAGAAAAGCATTAACCCCCCCCCAATGCCATTGTAAAGCCCATAGTTAGAGATATTAATGCACACACACCTGCTGTCTTTTATTTGCATTCTGCTGTGGCTTAACTTCCATCTCCTCCTCGTCACTATCCAACTGAAAACTGTCAGCTTGTTCCTTCTCTAGATTTTTCTGGGTAAACATCTGGGCTGCAGGCGGGTTGGAAACAAAAAGAAACTGTTCTGCCATCATGGGAATTACGGGAATAAATGAAGGGTATCCTGAAGCCTAGAAGAGGATCCGTTCAGTTATCATATCTTAGTATATTCATGTATTCACCCTATTCCATGTTGAAAAGGGATACTGCCCTGGTTCTTATTTCTAAATTACACTGCAAATAATTCACTCCAAGTGAAATTTCATTCCTAATCCAACAAGTGTATTTTTTAGTTGTAATATTGGTGTGTAGGTGTCATCTCATGCCATTTTGGCTTGTCATGTGCTTTCAGAAAGAGCCAGTGCTGCGCTATGGAACTCAATGTCGCAGTGGGACATGGATTTTTACTACTGAGTGCTGTTCTTGTATCAACCAGGGAGCCTTTATATGGTTACCCTCCCATTGTTCTGCTGGGGGGGGGGGGGGGGGGTTGACATCACTCCAACCTTGTACTATAAAAAGGGATTTATACTTACGATAAATGTTTTTCTAGTAGGCCCGAACTGTCAGTGCAGACGTATGGGTTATGTCCAGGTTCACCTCTGGAGGCAGGACAGAAGAATTGGTCTCTTGGCCCCTCCCTCAGGATATATAGGCTGGCTCCACCTCTGTTCCTCAGTTCTGTTATAAAGCTCAGTGAGGTGGTCGAAGAGACAGCAAGATATGAAGGAAGGTCAAGAGACAAAAGCAGGAGTATAGAGAGACAGAGAGATAAGAGAACAGGAGTCCACAAACCCATACTAAAATCAGCCTGGGCGGGACTTACTGCACTGACAGTTCGGGCCTACTAGAAAAACATTTATCGTAAGTATAAATCCCTTTTTCTCTAGTCGGCCCTCCTGTCAGTGCAGACGTATGGGACGTTCCAAAGCTGTCCCTCAAAAATTTGGGTGGGTATAGCTGATTTAAGCCAATTGAAATTTAGACATGCCTCTCAGCAACTGCAGAGTGTAAAACTTTACGGCCAAACACGGCCGATGTAGAAGCAAAAACGTGCAACTGGTAAAACTTGATAAAAGTGTTGGGCGAAGCCCATGTAGCAGCCTTGCAGATTTGTTCTGGTGTAGCGGAGTTCTGGAGAGCCCATGAGGTGCTCTGTGCTCTGGTAGAGTGGGCCAGCACTCTGAACGGTTTCTGCTTGTGACTGAGCAGGTAGGCTTGGTTGATAGTCTCCACGAGCCATCTAGCAATAGTGCGTTTGGACACAGCAAGGCCTTTGTGAGTAGGGGAGTAGGAAACCAAAAGAGAATCCGATCGCCGAAAGGCAGCCGTCCGCTGTTGGTAAATCCGAATTGCCCGCACAACGTCCAACTTGTGAAGTTGACTCTCTTTATCATTACGTGGATTCGGACAGAAGGAGGGAAGAACAATGTCCTGATTAATATGAAAAGCCGAAACAACTTTAGGGAGGAAACCAGGAACAGTGCGAAGGACAACCTTGTCGGTGTGAAGAATCAGCCACGGTTCCTTATGTGATAATGCTATCTCAGACACACGTTTGGCTGAGGTGATCGCAATGAGAAAGGCAACCTTGAGAGTTAACCATCTGAGGTCACAGCTGTGAAGAGGTTCAAACGGCTCCTTTTGCAAGACAGATAAAACCAACGTCAGATCCCACGGGGGTGTAGGATCCCTAAATGGGGGCCGGGCCCTCAATGCCCCTTGGAAAAACTGCTGAATATCCGGATGATCTGCCCATTTCACTTGGAATAGAATAGAGAGGGCAGAAATGTGAGCCTTAAGAGTGTTAGGCGCCAGACCCTTCGCAAAACCTGCAGCTAGGAAGTCAGTAATAATCTGAGACGTGCTACTTTCCCACGACTGCTGATGGGTGGAGCACCAGTCAATGAACGTCCTCCAAACTTTATAGTAAGCTTTGGCTGTGTTCTTCTTTCGTGCTTGTAGTAGGATAGCTATGGCCGCTGGGGAGAATCCCCGTTGGGACCACAATTTGGTTTCAAGTGCCAGGCCGTCAAACGCAACAGAGGCAGATTGGGGTGTCTTGCTGGATCCTGCAGGAGAAGGTCGGACCGCATGGGTAGTCTCCATGGTCTGGAAATGGACATGCTGATCAGATCTGAGTACCATAGCCTGTTGGCCCAGTCCGGAGCGATTAGGATCGTGGTCGACCCTTCCTGCTTGATTTTGGCAATGATTCTGGGTAGAATCGGAAGCGGTGGAAAGGCATAGACCTTGTGAAAGTTCCAGGGAATCACTAACGCATCCGTGAACGCTGCTCCAGGATCTCTGGTTCTGGAGCAATAACATGGAACCTTGAAATTGTGTCGGGACACCAGAATGTCGATGTCTGGAACCCCCCACTTGTGGGTGATTTGTGAGAATACCTCGGGATGTAAACTTCACTCCCCCTGGTCCAGTGTCTGTCTGCTGAGGAAGTCGGCTTCCCAATTGAGGACTCCCGGAATGAACACCGCCGAGATGGCCGGAACATGGAGTTCGGCCCAAGTCAGGATCTTGGTAGCCTCCATCATAGCCTGTTTGCTGCGGGTTCCCCCTTGCTTGTTGACGTAGGCTACGGCCGTGGCATTGTCTGACTGAATCCGGACTGGATGCGCACGGAGGAGGCTGGACCAGCCTTGAAGGGCCAACACAATAGCTCGAAGTTCCAATACATTGATTGGTAGTTGGGACTCTTGGGAATCCCAGCGACCTTGTAGAGTGTGTTCCCGATAAACAGCTCCCCAGCCGAACAGGCTGGCATCGGTTGTCACCACTTCCCAGGTGACTGGGGCCCAACTCTTGCCCGATTGTAGGTGCAGTCGGTCGGTCCACCAACAAAGGCTGCTCCTGGTGTGAAGAGAGATGGGAATGGTTTGCTGAAGATCCAGGTGATTCTTGTTCCAGCATTGTAAAAAATTGCGTTGTAGAGGACGTAGATGAAACCTTGCGAAAGGAACAGCTTCGAGAGCGGATACCATGAACCCCAAGAGCTGAAGGCAATTGCCGGCCGTCACTGTGGTTTGGTGTAGAAAGGTGGTGGTAGTGTTGACCAGATTGTTGATCTTGTCCTCGGGAAGTTGTACCATCTGGTGTTGGGAGTTGAATTGTAGACCCAGAAAAGTTATGCACTGGGAGGGGAGAAGTGAACTTTTTCGGTGGTTTATCAACCAACCGTGTTGTGAGAGAGTTTGCAGGGTGAGTTTCGTGTCCCTGACAGATTGCTCCTGAGTCGTAGCTTTGAGGAGGAGATCGTCCAGATATGGTAACACGTGAATCCCCATTGTTCTCAAGTGAGCTATCAATGGTGCAAGCACCTTGGTAAACACCCTGGGAGCTGTACAAAGGCCGAATGGGAGAGCCACAAACTGGAAGTGTTGGTCGTTGACTGCAAAACGGAGAAAGGGTTGAGAACTGGGGTGGATGGGAACATGGAGGTATGCATCCTGGAGGTCGATCGATGTCAGGAAACAGTTGGGTTCCATGAAAGCTATGGCCGACCTGATCGACTCCATCTTGAATTTCTGGTTGTGAATGAATTGATTTAACCTCTTGAGGTTTAGGACTGGCCGGAAGGACCCCTCCTTTTTGGAGACCAGGAAGAGATTGGAATAGAATCCCTTGAACCGTTGAAGGTGTGGTACAGGGACGATAACTTGTGATTGTTGTAGGTCGAGGACAGCCTGTTGCAAGGCTTGTCGTTTGTGTGGCGGCACCACGGATGGAACGAATTTTCTTGGAGGCAGCTTGGTAAAATGAATTCTGTAGCCATTCTGGATAATTTGCAGAACCCAATTGTCCATGACATGAGTTTCCCAGCATGATAGGAAGTGTGACAGTCGACCTCCCACGTTGGATGCTGGGTCGAGGTGGGGGTAGTCAAGCAGAGGGGGGTTTAGTGGTGGTAGGCTTCCTGTGTCTACCCGGTTGTTGCCACTGCGTCTTAGTACGCCTTGCACCTTGGTCTGAGCCCGTGGTACGAAAGGTAGGTGAGCGAAATGAACGAAAATTGCGGGTGGGAGTGGACCACGGCCGCCTATTGGTGGATCTGGTGGGTTGATCCATGCGCCCTCTTTTTCCTGGTGGAAGGAAGGTGCTCTTCCCACCTGTGACTTCAGTAATGATTTGCTTAAGGTCAGGTCCGAACAAAGACTCACCAGTATAGCACAGTTTTAAGAGCTTATTCTTAGAAGCGGTATCCCCTGACCAGTGACGAAGCCAGAGAGCTCGTCTGGCCATCACTGAATTCGCAGAAGACCGTGCTGCTAGCCGAATAATTTCTAATGCTGCATCGGCTAAAAAGGAAAGGGCTGTGTTCAGTCTACTCATGTCACCAGTTAACTCTTGGGCTGAAGTAGGAGGGTTCTGGGCAATTTCTTGTGCCCAATGCCTAGCTGTGCGAGCTAGGCCTGCTGCTGCTGTGGCTGGTCTAAGAATTGCTGCCGTCTGAGAGTAAGCTCGTTTGAGAGAAGATTCTAATTTACGATCCATGGGATCTTTAAAGGCAGACTCTTCAGTTGGTAGTGTAGTTTGTTTGGATAGTCTAGAAATGGCCGAATCTACCCTTGGGGGCTTATCCCATACTTTACGCTGTTCCTCCGGCACAGGGTAGGTGTCATAAAAACGTTTAGATAAGGTAAAACAGCGGTCAGGTTGTGACCATTCTGAATCAATAGTTTTAGTGATGGATGTAAAAACCAGAAATGCACGTGATTTCTTTTGATGGACCCCCAGCACCTTATCTGCCTTTGAGACTGTCACAGTTTCATCTTTTATTTCTAGAGTTGCCATCATCTCCCTCAGGAGTTTCTTGGAAATATCAGGTTTAGCAAAAGTAGGCTGTTCAGTGTCTGAGTCACTTTGTGAATCTGAGCTCAACTCCCCTGATTCTGGTGCAACTGAATCTAAACAGGACATGGCATCTATGCGGGAGGAAGGACCTGCCTCAGAATCTGAAATATCAGGCGGGGAGTCCAAAGCTTTGCGCTTAGTGGTATGCTGTTGGAAGGTGGGAGGCTGAAGTGCAGACTTTACCCATTCTAAAAATTCCCCTAGTTGTGGAGGGACTGGTGGTGCTGCGCTGCCTGTGGTTGGTGTGTGAGGCAAGGAATTTTCATTGCTGTGTAAATCCAACAAGGGTGAATTGTGACTTGTGAGCTGTTGAGGAGACAAGACGGGGGGTTCCATGGGGCTGCAGTCAGTACAGTATGTGGATTCTGACTTACGAAGTGTATGCTTACATTTCTTGCACTTGGCCCCTTTTACAGGCTTTTTAACTGGTTTCTTAACAGATTTTGCAGCCTGTATATCCTCTCTCAGCTCTTTTAAAGAATCTGATCTCTCCATAGTATAGAAATATAATGCCTTTACCAGATGTACTCAGATGGAAGCTGGTGAGATGCTGGAATGCAGCTGTGTATGCGCAGCTCCTCTGTGATGGAACAGAGCCAGAAGGTGGGGAGCACGCTGCGCTCCGTGTGGTAATGCGCTCGTGCAGGAACAAAATGGCGGCGATGACGTCATCGCGCTGCGCCATATACGGAGAGCCGCATGTGCGAGTCAGGCGCGCCAACCGAAGGCGCACTGAGATGACGTCACCGTCGGAATGCGCGCTCCGTGCGCAGCTTAAGCCTGGTGCTGCTAGTCCTAAGGAACGCGCCCTTAAAGGAGTAACCATGCGATCTGAAGGGAGGCATTAACAGGGATTGTGCTGCCTACCAAAAAGGTATTGTGGAAGTAGCGCCCTGTGCCAAACCTAGTCCGCGTTGCTGCAACTGCCAGCAAGGAGGGACAGGTATTCCTTTGAGCCATACAGACCTCTAGAAGTCACTTGCTGCCATATGCTAGCAAGGATGGGAAGGGCATAGTGTGGTAAACTGCACAAATCCTTCAAAGAATGCATGGTCACCATTCCTCTTGCTGCAATCTGCCAACAAGAATGGAAAAGGCATAGCACTAAGGCATCCAATGAATATGTGGCCAATATTCCACTTGCTGCAATATGCCAGCAAGGAGGGAACAGGCAAAACGTTGGGAGACAGCATTGCATGCCTCCATCTGTAAAAGAATTAAAATAAAAAAATAGCAGAAAGATTTCTATCCTTCACCTCCAAGGCAGGACAAAAGAACTGAGGAACAGAGGTGGAGCCAGCCTATATATCCTGAGGGAGGGGCCAAGAGACCAATTCTTCTGTCCTGCCTCCAGAGGTGAACCTGGACATAACCCATACGTCTGCACTGACAGGAGGGCCGACTAGAGAAATTACATTTCAGTTTATTAAAGGACTGATTTTAGAGCAGAAAAAAAAAATTGTGCCATAAAGAACTTGTGTTGAACATACTTTTCTTCTCTTATTTTAACAAAGAATTCTTCTAATGATTTAATTTATTAAACAGGACAAAATCTGAACTTCCACTTTTTTCTAATTAAACAACAGGCAGAAAGTACATTTAGTGCAAGCCCTATGGGGTATACAGCCCCTTTACAAGTTCCTGGCATGTCTAGTAAATCTTAAAAACCAGTAGGTTTTTATTTAAAAAAAAAAAAAAAAAAAAAAAAGGGGGGGGGACCAGTGATGGCTATTTGCTGATTGGTTGGGATTTGTGCCAAGACCTGGTGCAATTTTGTCACTTTTATACATTACCCCTAAGGCTCTTGTGCAAAATAACCTACTGGGAAATCAATCTCTCCAAATAGAGCAGACTTAGCCTCTAGTGCTTTGCCTGCATTGATAGCTATTAAAGTCCCTTTCCCAAACCCATGTCACACCTGGATATAAATCACTCATGCTGTCTGCCGAGTCGCTGTCCTCTGAATCACTATCTTGCGGCTCCCACATGTCGTTCCTTCTGACTGTGGGCCGTTCACGAACGGATTTATGCTTTGGTTTGCTTTTGTTCAGGAGACAAGCGGGGACGAACTCCAAACCCTGCTGCTTGCACTCCTCATCTGCAAAAGGAGAGGGAAACATTACACCTGGGTGTCACAGCAACAAATCTCCAGCCAGAAGACACAATTATTTCTCCCACCAATTATGGCTGGTAGCAGCCTTCTATATCATAAATTCCAACAATAATCCCAATTTCAGTGTCAGAATTTGGGTAGGCAGCAGAGGCACACACCTAGGGCACAATGGTGTAAAACACTAGGACCTTAGGCACCTACCTCTGCTGCCTTGTCTAACTACATCCGGGTAAATCTAGACAGCAAGAGAGCAGGTAGTTGAGACCCCCTTTATCTTTGCCTAATTCAGAGTTGCAATCTATAATCTGACTCACATCTCTGCAAAGCTCTGGCATAACGTTTGCCCTGCACATGGCGCTGGACGTGCTCTGGGATCCTGTTGATGTGACGAAGAGTCAGCTTGCAAAACAGCTGCTTCCTACAAGTACAAAGAACAGGGACATACATTAACATAGCCAGATGACAATTTGCAGTTACATAGTTACATAGTTAAATTGGGTTGAAAAAAGACAAAGTCCATCAAGTTCAACCCCCTCCAAATGAAAACTCAGCATCCATACATACACCCATCCCTACTTTTAATTAAATTCTATATACCTATACTAACTATAGAGCTTAGTATCAGAATAGCCTTTGATATTATGTCTGTCCAAAAAATCATCCAAGCCATTCTTAAAGGCATTAACTGAATCAGCCATCACAACATCACCCGGCAGTGCATTCCACAACCTCACGGTCCTGACTGTGAAGAACCCCCTACGTTGCTTCAAATCAAAGTTCTTTTCTTCTAGTCTAAAGGGGAGGCCTCTGGTACGGTGATCCACTTTATGGGTAAAAAGGTCCCCTGCTATTTGTCTATAATGTCCTCTAATGTACTTGTAAAGTGTAATCATGTCCCCTCGCAAGTGCCTTTTTTCCAGAGAAAACAACCCCAACCGTGACAGTCTACCCTCATAATTTAAGTCTTCCGTCCCTCTAACCAGTTTAGTTGCACTTAGTCTCTGCACTCTCTACAGCTCATTTATATCCCTCTTAAGGAATGGAGTCCAAAACTGCACTGCATACTCCAGATGAGGCCTTACCAGGGACCTATAAAGAGGCATAATTATGTTTTCATCCCTTGAGTTAATGCTCTTTTATGCAAGACATAACTTTATTTGCTTTAGTAGCCACAGAATGACACTGCCCAGAATTAGACAACTTGTTATCTACAAAGACCCCTAGATCCTTCTCATTTAAGGAAACTCCCAACACACTGCCATTTAGTGTATAACTTGCATTTATATTATTTTTGCCAAAGTGCATAACCTTGCATTTATCAACATTGAACCTCATTTTACAGTTTGCTGCCCAGTTTTCCAGTTTAGACAAATCACTCTGCAAAGTGGCAGCATCCTGCATGGAACCTATAGTTCTGCACAATTTAGTATCATCTGCAAAAATAGAAACAGTATTTTCAATGTCTACCTCCAGGTCATTAATAAACAAGTTGAAAAGCAAGGGACCTAGTACAGAGCCCTGTGGTACTCCACTAACAACACTGGTCCAATTAGAACATTAGAATGTTCCATTTACCACCACTCTTTGTAGTCTATCTTTTAGCCAGTTCTCTATCCAGGTACAAATACTATGTTCCAGGCCAACATTCCTTAATTTAACCAGTAACCTTTTGTGTGGCACTGTATCAAATGCTTTAGCAAAGTCTAAGTAAATCACATCCACGGCCATCCCAGAATCGAGGTCTCTACTTACATTCTCATAAAAAGAAATTAAGTTAGTCTGGCAAGATCTATTACGCAGAAAACCATGCTGGCACAAACTTATAGTATTATGATTTGCTATGAAGTCCAGTATCTTATCCTTTATTAACCCTTCGAAAAGCTTTCCTACCACTGACGTCAGACTAACTGGCCTATAGTTTTGAGGCGGAGAACAGGATCCTTTTTTGAATAGAGGCACCACATTAGCAATTCGCCAGTCTCTCGGCACTATGCCAGATCTCAATGAATCCTGAAAAATTAAGTTAAGAGGTTTGGCAATCACAGAGCTAAGCTTGCTAATTACCCTGGGATGAATACCATCTGGCCCTGGACGTTTGTTAATCTTAACATGTTCTAGTCTCTTTTGAATTTCTTCATATATGAACCATGCATCATTAGTTGTATTACTAGAATTGGGACTGTTAAGAAGGAAACCTTCACTTACTGGTTCCTCATTTGTGTAGACAGATGAAAAATATGAGTTCAGAATCTGCGCTTTTATTTTGTTTTCATCAACCAGCTGACCCCCCTCTGATAGTAAGGGTCCCACCCCTTCCTGCTTCATTTTTTTACTATTAACATATTTAAAAAATAATTTTGGATTTTTTTTTTTTACTGCTTGCTGCAATATCCTTTTCTATAGCAATTTTAGCTTGCCTTATAGCTTCCTTGCATGATTTATTGGCCTCCTTGTACCTTATAAATGTTTCGGCTGTACCAGCTAACTTGAAAGCCTTAAAAGCACGTCTTTTCTTACCCACCTCAACCCCAACGCTTCTATTGAACCAAAAAGGTTTTGCTTTGCAACGACGTTCCTTGCTTACAAGTGGAATATACTGACAAGTATATTTATTAAGCAGCATTTTAAAGACTTCCCATTTTCGTTCTGTGTTTAACCCTGAGAAAAGCATTTCCCACTTAATATGTTGCAGAGATGCCCTTATACTGTCAAAGTTTGCAAGTCTGAAATTTAGTGTTTTAGTTACTCCCTTATAGAATTGCTTCTGCAACAGAATCTCAAAGGAGACCATGTTATGATCACTATTCCCTAAATGCTCACCCACACAAATGTTAGAGATGAGTTCAGTATTGTTAGTTATTACAAGGTCCAAAAGAGTTATTCCTAGTAGGTTCTTGAACGAGATTCAGCATATTTACAAACCTACTAGCTTTTTCTGTCTTAGCAACCCCATTACCCCAGTCAATGTCTGGATAATTGAAGTCACCCATAGCAACAACTTGACCCAGCTGTGAAGCCGCTTGTATCTGCAAGAGTAGCTGGGCTTCATACTCAACACTTATACGAGGTGGTTTATAGCATACACCAATGATAATTCTTTTTGTTACCTTTTGCCCAGTCAAAATAGAGAAATTCTTTCTACTTACCGTAATTTCTATTTCCAAGTCACCTTCCATGGCAGCATTCACCAATATGAGTATTCCCGCCCTACAGGCCACTGGACAGGAAAGGGTTAACCCCATTAGGCTATAACATCCGCCTACTACCATCCCCCATTGTCTAAGTATCCAAGCTCAAAAGGGAGGGGGATTGGTGAATGCTGCCATGGAAGGTGACTTTGAAATAGAAATTACGGTAAGTAGAAAGAATTTCTCTATTTCCCAAGCCACCCATGGCAGCACTTCACCAATATGAGAATTACCATAACTGAACAAAAGAAGGGAGGGACAGATGCTTAAATGTTTTTATTATGAATGTATAACAGCCTGTAAGACTTTTCTCCCAAATCTAGCTTCTTGGGACAACAAAATATTCAGTTTGTAGTGCTTTACAAACGTATGTAAGGAAGTCCATCTCGCTGCCTTACAAATCGCCTCCGGCGGAGCCCTGGCTTCTGCCGCCCAGGAAGTAGCCAAAGCTCTGGTAGAGTGTGCCTTTAAGTCTCCAGGAACCTCTCTGCCTGCCTTGTGGTACGAAAACACAATACAGCCCACAATCCAACGGCTAATCGTTGACTTTGAAGGAGCCATTCCTCTTCTTGGACCCCTTGGAATGACAAACAGTCTGTCGGTTTTCCTCCAAGAACTTGTCCTAGTTAGATAATGAGACACTGCCCGAACTAGATCCAGGGTATGCCATTCACATTCCCGTTTATTTCCTGGATTCGGACAGAATGAAGGTAAAGTTATTTCTAAGTCTAGATGAAACTGTGACATCACTTTCGGAAGAAACTGAAAAGCTGGCCTTAAAACCACTTTATCCGCAAAGATTACTGTATCAGGTTCTTTTGCTGACAAGGCTTGAATCTCTCCTATTCTGCATGCCGAAGTGATCGCTACCAGGAACAGTATTTTCATTGTAGCATGCCAATCTGAAGCAGTCTCAAGAGGTTCGAAAGGAGCCGCCATCAATACATTCAACACTAAAGGTAAATCCCACGGAGGAACTCATCTTCCGAGAAGGTCTCACCCTCTTTACTGCATTAAAGAAGCGCATCACCAACTTCTCTTCGGCCCACGCCTTACCAGTAAGAGCTGACAGAGCAGAGACTTGACCCCTCAAAGTACTCATACTCAGATTTCTTTGAAAACCTGAAAAGAGGAAGTCCACCAACGACACTGGAGAAGGGTTTCTAGGATCAAACTCTGAACTTTCTGCAAATTTCACAAAACAAGCCCATACTCGATAGTATTGGTTAGAAGTGGACTTTTTCCTACACTTCAACAACAGATCCGTTAGTTCACTTTTGCATCCCGCTTCCGTGAGCCTCTGCCTCTCAACTTCCATGCCGTCAGACACAGGCTGCCTACATCCTGGAAGGATATTGGACCTTGCATCAACAGGTCTTATCGAACTGGTAACGTCATTGGTGGCTGCACTGCCATTTGCATCAGTAAGGGGAAACACGGGCGTCTTGGCCAAAATGGGATTACCGCAATTACCAAGGCCTCCTCTAGATCTATTTTTTTCAACACCCTCCAGATCATTGGAAAGGGAGGAAAGACATACCCGAATATCCCTCTCCAGTTCTGGAATAAAGCATCCACTCCCCTGCTCTTTAGAGACGGGTATCTTGAAAAGAAAGTTCTGCATTTGTGATTCTTGTCTGAGGCCATCAGATCGACTTCCAGTCTGCCCCACTCTTGTATTATATCCTGAAATACAGAGGGATTTAGACCCCATTCTCCTGGGTCTATGGTGTTCCGGCTCAGAAAATCGGCCTGCACATTTGCTTTTCCTGGCACATACAGAGCCGTGAGTCCCTCTAAATTCACCTCTGCCAAAGACATCATTATTGCCAACTCTTTGAGTAATCGCCCGCTCCTGGTTCCTCCTTGCTTTCGGACATATGCCACCGCCGTGGCGTTGTCTGACCGAACCTTTACCCACTTGTGGGCAATTTTTCCTGCGAAGGCAAACAAAGCCATTCTTATGGCTCTTAACTCCAGAATATTGGAGGGAACCCGGGCCAAGTCCCACTGCCCTTGAGCAGACATGCCATCTAACATTGCGCCCCAGCCTGTTTGAGAGGCGTCCGTGGTTATAACCATGAAGTCGGGTTGTGTTAACGGCATCCCTTTTGACAGATTCTGCGGTCTTAACCACCACTCCAGACTTGCTTTTATATGATCTGGAACAAGAAGGGACTTCCCCATATTGAGAGGATTGCTCGCCCCTGCCCTTAGAAGGAACACTTGTAGAGGTCTCATGTGCCACCTTGCCCAACGCACCATTTGTATTGTTGAGGAGAGAAGACCGAGGAGGGACATGCATTCTCGGACAGAAACTTTTGACTTTTGTTTGAAGGATTGCACTCTGTCTATAACCTGCAAAATCTTTTGGTCCGGAAGAGACAGTGTCTTGAACTGTAACTCTGCGCCGAGAAACAACAAAACCTGTGTTGGCACTATGTGGCTCTTCTGCCAATTTATTATCCAGCCGAAATCTTGTAGAACTTCGACTGTCTTGTACCTGTTTTCCCTTGCTTCTTTTTCTGAACTGGCGACCAATAGGATATCGTCTAAATAATGGAAAGCCGATACTCCTTCCACTCTTAACAGGGCTATCACTGTTACCAGTACCTTCGTGAAAGTCCTTGGAGATGTAGAGAGGCCGAACGGTAGGCACGTGAACTGTACATGCTGTCCCTGGACTGCAAACCGTAAGAACTTCCTGTGGGACCTGTATATCGGCACATGAAAGTATGCGTCCTTGAGGTCTAACTTGACCATCCAAGCTTGTGGAGGAACCGCAGCAATTATAGAAGAAAGACATTCCATCTTGAATTTCCTGCAATTTATGAACTGATTCAATGGACGTAGATCCAACACTGGTCTGAAATCTCCCGATGATTTCCTGACTAGGAAGAGTCTTGAGTAAAACCCTTTCTGCTGCTGCAGATAAGGTACTGGCTCTACTGCTCCTATCTGTAGAAGCTGATCCACATATCCCCGAAAGATTTGACTTGTTCCCTGAACCTTCGGGATTGAGGAAACACGAAACATATTGTGCTTTGGCATCTTTGAAAACTCCAACCGGTACC
Organism: Xenopus petersii; assembly: GCA_038501925.1. Lineage (NCBI taxonomy): Eukaryota > Metazoa > Chordata > Amphibia > Anura > Pipidae > Xenopus > Xenopus petersii. The sequence continues at coordinate 76,180,552 of CM076687.1, read as the reverse complement.
CTTCTTTTAGAACTTCCAACACCCAATGATCTCGAATTCTTTAGACCCAAACCTCGCTGAAGAGTGCCAGTCGCGCTCCAATTTCGTAGGTTTGAGTCGGCCTCATCTCATTGTATTCTGTTTGAGGAAGTTCCGAAGGAGGTATTCTTTCTTGCCGCGGCTCTCCTTTAGTACTCCTCCACGATGTCTGTCTATGCTGTGGCTTGCCGGGTCTATACTGTCTAGAACCTCGAAAGGATCTATTCCCCGGAGATTCTGATCTTTGTCCTTGTCTTCTAAACCTTTTCTCCTGTGGCAGGAACACACTCTTGCCACCTGATGCCTTCTTTATTATAGAATCCAAGTTCTCCCCGAACAGCCTTCCACCTTCAAATGGGAGTTGACACAAATTTGTTTTAGATGCAGAATCTGCAAACCAGGGTTTCAGCCACAGGGCGCTCCTAGATGCCACAGAGAGAGCCATGGACCTTGCTGCCAAATGAACTAGATCCAGTGAAGCTTCAGCCACAAAATCCGTTGCAACCTTCAAATCAGACAACATTTCACGTAACGTTGATCTTTTAACATTTGTAGTTACGGCTTCTTCCAAGTTACCGACCCATATTTTCATGGCCCTTGAAGTTGAGGTCAGTGCCACTGCTGACCTACAAGAAGCTCCAGCTGAAACAAAAGATTTTTTCAAGTCAAACTCCATTCGTTTCTCCATTGGATCTTTAAATGCGACTGCATCGTCCACTGGTAAAGTAGTCTTCCGAGCCAATCTAACTACTGCAGCATCTACTTTAGGTGGATTATCCCACAACTTTGCATGAGCTTCGTCCACTGGATATTTTTTAGAAAACTTTCCTTGGATCACCACTCTCTTCTCTGTCTTCTTCCATTCTGAATTAATTAATTCTTTAATAGAGTCGTGAACTGGAAAAGTTGCCGCCCTCTTTTTTACTGACGGAAATAATTTATCAGCCGAAGAACTTTTCGGCAGTTCTTCTGTCAAACACAAAGTTTTCCTTACTGCTTTAATTAGGCCATCAACTATAGCCGTATCAAAACCTGATTCCTCTTCAGAGAGAACTTCCCCTTCCTCAGATAGATCTGATTGGATATATGCAGGATCATAGAGTTCCTCTTCCGACACCTCTGAAAGAGAATCATATATAACTTCGCTTGTTCTTGATACTCCAGATGTCGATGCTTCTTGAACCCCCTGCACTACTGCTTGTTTAATTATAGAAACCAATGCATCCAACTGGGGAATTGAAGTAGCCTGAGGATCCCCCGAAGGAGGTTGAGCATCAATGGAGGACTGCTTTCTTGAATGAAGACTTTCAGCTTTAGACATTTCAGCAGACACAGAGAGGCTAGAAAACAAATAGATAATCCTATTAGCCTCCTATTCTCTTATTCAGGCAAAATAACCACTTGCCTTATGCTTACCTAGAGACTTTAGGCTGAACCCCTTTCCCAGAGCCAGGTTGTTCCATACTGCAGGTTCCTGCTGGACAAGCAAAATCCTAATAAATCCTCTGCTGCCAATAAAAAAAAAAAAAAGCATCCCTTAAAGCATCCGCTTACTTTTATCCACTGCACCACGATCCGTTCGTTGCTGATGTCAAACTCAGGGCGCCATCAGATTTACAGCGTTCCCTGCTTAAAAGCGCCGTATCCGGAAGTGATGTCATCCGTGAAACGCAAGCGCCTCTGCAGTGGAACGCATAGCGCAACTAACCCTGGCTCTGGGAGGGAGACTTCCGGCGCGCACTTCCGGTTACCGCGTGTAACGCTTCTGCTACTCTGTGCGGCCAGGAAATCCAAGCGGTACCATCTAGAAGCCGCCATAACTCACCCTTCTCACGGCCAGCTATGTTGTCGGTCTCTTCAGGTGAAATACATGACCCAGCCTTTTGGTCCTTCTCCGCAGCGATCCCCTCAGGGGAGCAATTTGGGAGGCATCAGGGGAGAAGAGAGGAACCCCCCTGGACTCGGCAAGCACATCCATGGCCTGGACAGGAAAAAAGACAATGGGGGATGGTAGTAGGCGGATGTTATAGCCTAATGGGGTTAACCCTTTCCTGTCCAGTGGCCTGTAGGGGTGGGAATACTCATATTGGTGAAGTGCTGCCATGGGTGGCTTGGGAAATCTCTACCCAGAGTGATTCTACACCCTCACCAGTGCCAGCTATTGTTATTTCTTTAGCGCATGGCTTTAATTCAGGCTTTATATACAAACACACTCCTCCACCCTTTTTAATCCCTCTGTCCCTCCTAAAAAGGGTGTAACCATTTAAATTCACAATCCAGTCACATGTTTCATCCCACCAGGTCTCAGTGATACCAATTATATCATAATTTTTAGAGCATGCAATTAATTCCAGGTCTCCCATTTTACCTGACATTACCATTTGCCAGCATACAGTGGAGGTTACTACTTTTACTTTTGAAATTTGCATTACTTAGGCTTGTTACTCAGGCTTGTTCTCTTAAACAAAAACCCTGACTTGAAATTAATGTTGACTTCATCAGATATACATACATTTCTCCCCCACTAGTTTTCAAGATATTAGAAGTTTTTACACCTCCAGTTTAATGAATATGAAACACTGCCACCTGCTGTTCATTTTTACATTAACTTGTTCAGGGTTTACATTTTCATTTAAATACAGTCCTCTGAAATACGAGGACAATGAAAACAAATGCATTCTATTGTTATACATAAATGTACTGCTTCCCACAATTCTTTTCGCTGCAATAAATCTATGTATGTATGGTCAGATCCTGCAGATCATGCAAAGCATTATTACGCCACAAGAACACAGATGAATAAAGAGAAAATAAGAGAAAGTGGAGAAACCAGCAGATGAAAAAAGCAGACAATAAGAGAAAGTGCAAGCCACTTAAACCCTTAATGGGACTGCACTAGGCAAATCCATAAAAAGAAAGGAGCTTGGAGTCCTTGTAGATAATAAACGTGGTTGTAACAAGAAATGCCAGTCAGCAGCATCAAGGCCAAACAAGGTCTTGCGCTGTATAAAAAGGGGCATTGATTTATAGGAGGAGAGGGTCATTTTTCCACTGTATAGAGCACTGGTAAGGCCTCATCTAGAATGGGCCGTACAGTTTTGGTCTCCAGAGCTCAAGCAGGACAATATTGAATTAGATAGGGTACAAAGAAGGGCAACTAAGCTGGTAAAACATTTGGAAAATCTTAGCAATGAGGAAAGACTGTAAAATTGGCATTGTTCACGCTGGAGAAGAGGTGATGTATAAATATATAAGGGGAGCATTTAATAACCCATTCCTAGAAACAGGCCCGGACTGGCAATTTGCCCGTTCGGCAAATGCCCGAAGGGCCGCTCAGTTTTTTGTAAAAGTGGGCTGCTCCGAGGCACCTTCCTCCCTCCGTTGCCGGCAAGAAAAAAACCAGGCACAACACTAGGCAGTCTGTGTGTGGGGCTTCATTACATTCAGATCTGCTGCACTGAGCATGGGGGTAGAGTTAGGAAGCGAGCAGGAACTTTCTGCCACAGACTAGGCTGGGCAAAGAACAGTAAGTCTGCTCCCATACTGCATACAGGCCTCTAAACCATGGTGCTCTTTTTTTGGTCTGTCACAGTAAACGCTGACACACTATTTGAATTTTGGTGTGTGTTGGGCCCCCATATATACAATTTCTATTTGCAACACACTTCTAGAAGTCCAGCTTGAAGGTAAATTCATGTGATATTTTGATTAAGTAATATGGTTCTGCACAATTGAATTATATGGTCTATTATGACTAGTGTCAAAATACTCATCTATTATGAGGGATAATGTACACCCTACTGTAAATTATAAGGATATTAGAAGTCACTGAGGGGTTCTGTGACCATATAAAGGCACAAGGCTACAGGCGGAGTTATACAGGGAACTCTGAGTATTACTCATGTATTTTAAGGGATCATGTACCTCCTACTGGAAATGATAAGGATATTAGAAATCACTGAAGGGTTCTGTGACCATATAAAGGCACAAGGCTGCAGGCTGAGTTATATAGGGATTTCTGAGTATCACTTGCATATTAAAAGAAGTAATATACCACTGTAATGGTAAACTTTTGAATCCTTTTATTTTTTAAATAAGATGTTCAGCTTATAATAAATGGCAAATCAACAAAATGGTTAATAAGAACACACTAGATTTGTATGGTGCCAGTAAAGAATATTTTACTGTACTGTAACGTAATAACAATAACTAATATTTTACATTAAATACAGTTAAGCGAGAAAGGCAGCTCTGATACATTAGATAACTTTAAGAATGGGTTGGATAATGTTTATCAGGGGAGGTAATTCAGGGTTATTGAAGATAGCTCATAGTACAAGTTGATCCAGGGACTAATCCCATTTCATCTTGGAGTCAGGCAGGAATTTTTTTCATTCCACTTGATGGACATGCATAACTTACAATTTTACCATGTAATGCTATAGGGAGAAGGCAAAATAAAGCCAGAGCACATCAGAAACCAGTCAACAAAGAGAGCTCAAAAAAGAGGGGAGAAAAAAAAAAAACAAGGCATGAAAATGAACAATTAGAGGCCTGTGGTATATAGGAAAACTGCTGACACAGGAAACTTTCTCTCTGTGTGTTGCATAGAACTCTTTCCCCTACCCGGCGCTACCTTAATGAAGATCAGTGGGCGGAGTGACACATACGGATTTTTAGTACTTGGCACGATGTGGGGTTCATAGCTGCTGAAGTCAAAAGAACTGGAGGAGCGGGTCAATTTCTGGTACTTCTTCCCTCCGGTAAAGCTTTGCAATTCGGGGAGTCTGCAGGGAAGCTCATGCCCAGTCAGAGCACAGCGCACCTTAAAGACAGAAACATTGTAATAAATGTATTACCCAAAAGGCAAGTCATTGCAGAAGGGCTCGGACTAATTTAATCCCCTGAAATAATAAGTTATGTTTTTTAGTTGGTACAGCAGGGATTCATTAAGGGATACTGTAATGGGAAAACATGTTTTTTTTCAAAATGCATCAGTTAATAGTGCTGCCCCGGCAGAATTCTACACCAAAATCTGTTTTTCAAAAGACCAAACAGATTTTTTTTTTTATAATTTAGTTTGGAAATCTGACATGGGGCTAGACATATTGTCCATTTCCAAGGTACCCCCGGTCATGTGACTTATGCTACGATAAATTTCAGGGTGGGTCTCCATAACGCTGCTATGTTCTGTTATGATAGGCACTATCCAGTAATTATAAGGTTCATGAAGCCAAACTCACTAGGGGTATCAATACATTTGGATTGCAAAATAAACACCCAGCACTGGTACTTGTATATTGATTGCCAGCCTAGAACAGACATAGAATAGTTATAGGGGTATAACTCCTTTGAGTAAACATTTCATGCTATCAAATGCCTTATTCTTAGTTTTTAAATGATTTGCCTTCTTCTTCTGCCTCTTTCAATCTTTTAAATGGGGGCACTAATCCCAAAAAAAACCTATCCTTCTATTATTCATCTGAACACTAAATGGTTGCTAGGAACAATAGGACCCTAGCAACCAGATCAAAGTTGTTTTAGGGGTCCTTGCCTCCCTGTGTCATCCTTTCTGATGCCAGTGCATACCATTTCAAGTGCATTGGCATGTGTAGGTGGGGCCAAATCGCTAGTGTGGAGAGAGCAAGAAAAAATGAAGACCAATTGCAAAGTAGCTTAGAATGAGCCATTCTATAAGACACAAAGTAAAATAAAAGCTGAACCCCAGTTCTATGTAGCTGAATGGACACATTGTCACAGTCATTGTCAGAACTGATTTGTTGGATGTTCCATAACTAAATGCCTGGCTTTATCCCTCTCTCCCCGGGCAACTCTGTACTGGCAGTAGGTTTCTATTCCTAGCACAGTGTAAGGGGGTAAGGTATCACCTTATTGCCGGCGATGAGCTGCAGGCTCGCGTGCTGCTGCAGGAAAAGCCGCACATCCTCAGGCAGCCCGTCCATTGCTGTCAAACAGGAGCCACCCACGTGCAGCCAATGCGAAAACTCCAACCGGAAGGACTTGCTACCATAGAGAGAGGAGCGGTGGATAGTTAGTCGTTTCTGCCGCGGAGCAAGGCCTTTTATGCCTCAGCAAATATTACTGAACTATAGCGCGTGTTATTCGTATTACCGTGTTACGCACCGGGAGTTATTGGCTCCTGTGCTTTCTCGCACTGCTGTGGAAACTCCCCGGTCTCTATGGTTACTGAGTTCTGCGGAAGGACGCGTGCAACCAGGCAGTCGTAACAGCTGTGCTTTGACATTAGTGCCTGTGCTATGGGTATCGGCTAGTTTTTATCCTAGGAAAGGACCTGACGTCACGGTCATGTGATCTACCATGTGACCGCTCCACTGCTGATTACCATAGTTCAGTCTGAAAATAAAAACTGGGTAAATGGATAGGCTGTGCAAAATAAAAAATGTTTCTAATATAGTTAGTTAGCCAAAAATGTAATGTATAAAGGCTGGAGTGAACAGATGTCTAATAAAACAGCCAGAATCCAACTTCCTGCTTTCCAGCTCTATAACTCTGAGTTAGTCAGCGACTTGAAGGGGGGCAACATAGGGTTGCCCCCGCCCGGTATTTTACCGGCCTAGCCGGTAAAACACCTGCCAAGGCCGGGGCCGGTATTACAAATTTACCGGCAACTGGTAATTTGTAATACCCTTTAAAAAAAGCCCTCGGCCTGCCCCCAGTTCTCGCAGAACTTACCTTTTTTGCAGTGTTCTTGACATCCGGACGATGTTGCTCCGCCCCCTTTAGCGGCACACTGCATAGCCCCACCCACTTTTGTGTCATGGCCCACCCCCTTTTTGTGCCCGCCCCCCACCGGCCGGTAATTTTTTTCAGTAAAGTTGGCAACCCTAGGGCCACATGGTACATTTCTGTTCAGTTTGTTTGTAATTGATCCTCAGCATTCAGCTCAGATTCAAAAGCAACAGATATGATCCATGTGGCCCCCCCCTCAAGTCTCTGATTGGTTACTGTCTGGTAGCCAGGGTAACCAGTCAGTGTAAACCAAGAGAGCTGAAAAACAGGAACAGCATACCTCACAACTGTCCTTTTTTCAGGAGGGACAGTCCCTCTTTTGACAGCTCAACCCGCAGTCCCTCATTTGTACTGGAAAGTCCCTCTTTTCTCTGCACTGAACAGCCAGAAAAAAAAACAAAGTTTCTCACTTAAAGGAAAACTATACCCCCAAAATTAATACTTAAGCAATTTTATATAAAATTGAATGATATATTAAAGAATCTTACCAAACTGGAATATATATTTACATAAATATTGCCCTTTTACATCTCTTGCCTTGAACCACCATTTCGTGACTCTATCTGTGCTGCCTCAGAGATCACCTGACCAGAAATACTACAACACTAACTGTAACAGGAAGAAGTGAGGAAGCAAAAGGCAGAACTCTGTCTGTTAATTGGCTCATGTGACCTTACATGTGGTTTGTATGTGTACACAGTGAATCTTACGATCTCAGGGGGCGGCCCTTATTTTTTAAAATGGCAATTTGCTATTTATGATTACCCAATGGCACATTCTACTAAAAAAGTATATTATTATGATAATGGTTCATTTACGTGAAGCAGGGTTTTACACATGAGCTGTTTTACTCAGTATCTTTTAATAGAGACCTACATTGTTTGGGGGGTATAGTTTTCCTTTAATTGGCTTTTAGCAGAGAGCCCAGAACAGCTAACAGGTGCAAATAAGATACTTTGTAACAATTTTGAGACACAAAAACACAGTTTAGATAAGGAGAAATATTTTCAAACTTTCAAAACATGCCAAATTTTGTAAAACAAACATGGTAATTAGGGGGTGTGGCCACAGAAAGGGGTGTGGTCAAAACATTGCTGCGCTACGTGTGGAAAAATATTTTTGTCCCTCTTTTTACTTCCAAAATGTTGGGAGGTATGAGGAAGTAGTGCTCTGACTGACTTGTTATACATCCAGTCACTCCAGCCTTTATACATTACATTTTTGGCTAACTAACTATATAAGAAACATTTTTTATTTTGCACAGCCTATCTATTTACCCAGTTTTTATTTTTACACTGAACAATTCCTTTAATGGGTAAAAGCGGTAATGGGTAATGGGGATCATTGTACCTCTGAATTTCTGTAGGGTGAGGGGGATCAGTGTGCCTCTGAATTTCTGTGGGGTGAGGGGTGGGATAACTGTGCCTATGAATTTCTGTGGGGTGAAGGGGGAGTCACTGTGCCTCTAAATTTCTGTGGGGTGAGGATCATTATGCCTATGAATTTCTGTACATCGTGGGTGTTCAGTAGGGTTGCCACCAGGCCGGTATTTTACCGGCCTGGCCGGTAAAAATGATGGCTGATGCCAATGTTATTAATAGGGAAAAAAGATAAATATATATGAAGGCCGTTATTTTTTTCCAGAAAAGGTGGCAACTCTAGTATTCAGTAACCAAGCCTCGGCAGAATAACTGCGCAAAGCAAAAATGTTTGCACTTTGACACCTTTTTGGCACTTGACACACACTTTGGCAGGAAGGTTTTACAAGCCACAGTGATCTCTTCCACATAGGACTTCTTGCCCACCCTACGTTAGGGACAGCTTTGGTATTCCCCACTGTTTCCTGTGTCACTAAAACAGACAATGGAGAAAAGGAGATTTTGTGGACTCACTGTTAAATCTCTTTCTCTTCAGTTGCTTGGGGGACACAGGACTTCCCTCCCTGGTTGGAGGCCCACGGTTTTCATTAGACATGGTTTGGCATTAGCCAACAGGTTTGTTCATTAATTTTTAATTGGGTCACCTTTTTCGACGTTACAAACTGATTAGGGCTCCATCCACTGGAGGGGTATAGCCAGTGGAGGAGGAGCTAATTATTCTTTTGGTTGTGTCCTGCCTCCTAGTGATACAAGCTATACCCCACTGTTTTCTGTGTCCCCCAAGCGTCTGAAGAAAAAGAGATTTAATGGTGAGTGCACAAAATCTCCTTATTTGGTATTTGTGTGTTCAGAAGACACAGAACTTTACAAATGTGCTGTGTTCTCATACATAAAATAAATTATGTTTCTGATATATGTGATTGTACTATGTGAAACATGATTTTTCATTTTATTAGACACTTAGAAGCCTATATCATTTACAGAAGTGGAATTAAACCAAAATTCTAGCATATTTTGAAAGCTCATGTTGTCCTGAAACAAAAACACATTTATTGTTTCCCTGGGTAAACTAAAAGACCCCCACAGGAAAGGCCCTTAAAATGAAAGAGTACAATATTGTCTAAAAACTGCTTGGCAGTAGATGTTTGCATTTAGGACAAACCGGCTGGCAGGGTTAAAAACCCTGTTGGGACAAAATGAATATTATTACTATAATAAATGTTATAAAACAGCAATCCAGAAGGCAAAGAAAGGAAATGAAGAGAGCATTGCGGCTGAGGCAAAGAATAATCCCAAAAAGTTTTTTAAGTATATTAATAGTAAAAAGATGCAGGTTATTTGAAGGCATGTTAAGGGATCATGTTCAAAATTTCCTAGTGAATGGCATTATTAGCAGCAATCACCATGGCTTTATGAATGAAAGGTCATGTTAGACAAATTTAATTGCTTTTTATGAAAAGGTAAGTAAGATGCGGGATAGTGGGGGGCAGTAGATGTCAACTATTTGGATTTTGCCAAAGCATTTGATACCATGCCCCACAAACGACTGCTTTCTAAACTAAGGTCTGTTGGGCTTGATGAAGTTGTTTCCACATGGATAGGAAACTGGCTACAGGATCGGGTACAGAGGGTGGTTGTTAATGGGACATTTCCTTACTTGAGTAATGTTCTTAGTGGGGTCCATCAGGGCTCGGTATTTGGTCCAATTTTATTTAACTTGTTCATTAATGACATAGGGGAGGATATTGTAAGTATTGTATCAATGTTTGCACCTTTCTGCATCCCCAGGGCAGCTCCTGCATCTGGAATGTGGATGACAGGGCAAAATAAGATGGAGATGCAGTGGGGAGAAGCTGAAATTAACTAATGGGGCCCAACAACATCCACTTACACTACTGAAAGGACGTGCCAAATAGCAGTAACAGACATGCTGTAAATAAGCAGGGGAGTCACCATGCAATGCTGTTGGGCTCACATTATTACATTATCCATGGGAGGGGGTTGTCAGAAACAATTCAGGTTAGATTCCAGCATATACCATATATAATCATATGTACTAGTTCTATACGTCCTTGAAAATGCCTTTATAAAAGCCCATTCTTGTCTTTCTCTGCAGCTGCTCAACCCTCCTGTTAGACTGGCTAACTCGGCAACTCCCTCTCGCTGCATGAAATCCTGAACACATACCTTCCAAAGAGTGAGTCGTTATATAGTGAATAAAGTACCCCCTCTTGTAAAATATAAGGATATTATAAGTTACCAAGGAGTTTCATGACCATATAAAAACACGAGGCCGAAGGTCATGGAACTCTGAGGTAACTTCTAATATCCTCATATTTTGCAAATGGGGATACTTTATTATAATACTCAAGTTTCAGTTAGTCATGTGACAGAAAATTACATCAGAACTCACCATTTATAAGGATATAATTTACAGGATATTCATGACTTTTGTGTAGTATATAGTGATATACTATATCTGGCTTGATCTTGTCGTGCTTTGATCCATGGTGTAGAATAGACAGCTATGTAGATTAATATTGGGGGGCCCCCAGCAGCCAGAGTAATAGAGCGAGAATAACTGATTGACCAGTTTGTGCAGCGCATTTGATTTTATAAATTTTTTAGATTTTTTTAACATCACATATACACATATATACACATATACACTGTTGTTTATACACTTTATGATGGAATGTGCCTATACAGGTATGGGACCTGTTATCCAGAATGCTCAGAATCTGGGCCTTTCTGGATTATCGATTTTCTGTAATTTGGATCTTCATACCTTAAATCTACTAGGAAATTATATAAACAGTAAATAAACCCAATAGGCTGTTTTTGCTTTTGATAAGGATTAATTATATCTAAGTTGGGATCAAGTACACTCTACTGTTTTATTATTACAGAGAAAAAGGAATTTTTTTTTTAAATCTTGATTATTTGTATAAAATGGATACCTGTGATGTAATGATATTGTCATGCATTTTATACAATTGGTCAGGTAAATTTGTTGTACCGTGTTAGCCAGTAAAAATGTTACAGGGCAACCCTTTTGAAATAAAAAATAACAAATTGGTATAAAGGTCATAAATTTATTGGCTAACTAAGATAATCATAGCAAGCTTTCAGAACATTCTAGTTCCCTTTTCAAGCCGATTACAATGAAGCTGTCAGAAATACCAACATATGTGGATCTCGGACTAAGAGATCATATGAAATTCCTTTTATTCCACATTCCATTAATTTAGCCCTAATTTATATTCAACCTCATTGACCTACATTATTTTGAAACTTATCTGCTTCTCACTTGCAGATCCCCTCATAAATTACTTTGATACATATACCAGAGAACATCAAAGCTTCATTGTCAGCTTAAAAAAGGAACTAGAATGTTTTGAAAGCTTGCTGTCAAAATGGTTGCCCTGATACAATTGAAGTGCGGGTCTTTTCAATAATTCTACATGTAAAGCTTTTGACCCTGCACCCGAATCTAATTGAGTCCGGATTAGAATGCGGCTGCTAAGAATTGACTATATATATATATATATATATATATATATATATATATATATATATATATCTGTCCCAAATGAGGCATGCACTCACAGGTCTTTTCCAAGGTGAAAAACTGTGTTTATTCAGCAAAAAAACTGCTAACGTTTCAGCTAGCAATCTAGACGTTCTCAAAGTGCAATCAAAAACCAACATTTAAACATAAAATGGCGGGAAGATCCTCTCTACCCCTGAAATCACAAACAGACGGAGATAGCTGCCCCAGGGGTTGACTCATAGAATGCCCTTTAAATTAACTTTTAGTACGATGCAGAGAATGATATTCTAATACAATTTGCAATTGGTCTTCATATTTTATATTTGTGTTTTTTGAGTTATTTAGCTTTTATTCAGCAGCTCTCCAATTTGCAATTTCAGCAATCTGGTTGCTAAGGTCATTTGGACCTTAGCAACCAGATTGCTGAAATTGCAAATATGCAACCATGCATTCATGTGAATAAGAGAATGGAATATGAATAAGAGAGGCCTTACAGAACATTTGTTTTTAGATGGGGTCAGTGACCCCTGTTTGAAAGCCGGAAAGATTCAGAAAAATAATAATAAATATAATTCAGAAACTATATATATATATACAGTATATATATATGTATATGTATGTATATATATATATATATATGTGTGTGTGTGTGTGTATATATATATATATATATATGTGTATATGTGTGTATATATATATGTATATATATATATGTATATATATGTATGTATATATATATGTATATATATATATATATATGTATATGTATATATATGTATATGTATATATATATATATATGTATATATATATATATATGTATATATATATATATATGTATATATATGTATATATATATATATATATATATATATATATATATATAATAAAGACCAATTGAAAAGTTGCTTAGAATTGTCCATTCTGAAACATACAGTACTAAACGTTAACTTAAAGGTGAACCACCGCTGTAAGAGAAAATCGTGTTTTGTCATGACATTTTTTGTTTTGGATGATCCGTTGCTACACGAGGAGCCTGGGACAGTACATTGTGTTCCCACCACCCTTTGCATAATAAAATTTCCTCTGCAAGGAAACAAACAGATGGGGTGGTCTGTCTGTCCCTGAGGCTGATTCATATCACATGTTCCGTAGAATAGATTTGTATCTGGATATTTCAGTAACAGCATCGAACTGACATCCTCTACACACTTCATGTCAAAATATTTATATAATATATTTAGCATATGGTTCTGGGCAACCTAAAAGGTAAAGATCACCCCTGCCCTGGAGATTTACCTTACCTGTTTCATCAAGTGGAGAATGTCTACAAAGGGGATCCTTTCATAAACTGGGGCCCTGTTACATTTATCCTCATAGCCATCATTCTTAATGAGCCCAATGATTTCTTGGATCCAGGTGGTTCCTGAAATAATTGTACAACTCATTAGGAGCCAGAATACAATACATTATTACCCCCTGTTCTTTTATACAGCTAACTACAATCTCAGCTGCCATAAAACCAGCCCCGGATTTGTGGAAAGGCCACCTAGGCCCGGGCCTAGGGTGGCAGGGTTTTAGAGGGGCGGCATGCTGCCCAACCACACCCACATTGATTCAAAAACACTGTGGATGTGCTGGAGATACAACCATTTTGTTAAATTTCCAATGCGCCAATCCCCATTGCTCCGGTCCAGATGATAAAAGGGGAGGGGACAGGGGCGACGAACAGCAGTGGGCCTAGAGGCGCCCACTATGTAAATCCGGCCCTGCATAAAACAGGACAGGACTGCTGCTGACAATGGGGATCAGATAGGATCTGTTTAGCCACTGGGACAGAATGCTCTGTTATACAGATAGCTAGAATCTCATCTGCCATAAAGCAGGGCAGGACTGCTGCTTCCAATGGGGATCAGATACTGAAAAAATAATGTTCATCCCAATTGGAGGCAATGGCTTCCGATAGTGGGACCCCATTAATGGTTTTCAGCTGCAGAGTCATTGTGCTAAGGAGGGTGCAGGAGCGGATCAGGAGGAGAAGTGATGTTTCCCCTCACTGCAGTGTAAATATTCCGTGCTGGGGACCAAAGTGCAAAGTTATCACTTGTGGCACAAGGAAAACATTTAAAAAGGGAAATGGGTGGGTGATTATATTTTGCTTTTTATGGTTTTCACCCATGCCGTTTAACGAATGAAAGTTATGTTTAAATGTCATTGTTGTTGAAAGCAGAGACTGTCCCTTTCAGGAGTCAGAACCAGCAGTGCAGAGTATATAAACAGCCAGAGGGGTACTGCTTTCAGTAGTAATTACATTAACACATCTTTAAAACTGTTTTGAGTTCCCCTTTAATTCATCAAATCAGTAAAATAGAATATCCTGGCATAGGTGATATTGCTTAGGGGCGGGGCTGCACAAAGGAAATCCCTCCCATATGCAAAATGGCAGAAAGCTTGATTGTTTTATGGAGCAATGGCATTTTGGGGGGAGCTTTGGATTTTCCAAGCAAGACGTGGTTCCCATTTCAATTAACTTTTAGTATGATGTAGAAAGTGATATTCTGATACAATTTGCAATTGGTTTTAATTTTTTATTATTTGTGGTTTTTGAGTCATTTAGCTTTTTATTCAGCAATTCTCCAATTTGCAATATCAACCATCTGGTTGCCAGGGTTCAAATTACCCTAGCAACCACGCACTGCTTTGAATAAGAGACTGGAATATGAATAGGAGAGGCCTGAATAGAAAGATGAGGAATTAAAAGTCACAATAACCAGCCACAAACGCCTTTCTGCCTCCAATACCTCCCGCACACACATACCCCCCCCCGTATGTTTTCTGGCGCCACACTGCCAGAAAGAAGAGCAGATGTGGGCCAGTGGGTCCAAAAGAGCCAGGGCCTACTGGGGTTTTTCTCGGTGTCCCATCCGCCCAATCCGACTGTAGTAATAATAATACATGTGTAGCCGCACAGAGCATTTTTTTTTTATGAGGTCAGTGATCCCCATTTGAAAACGGGAAAGTCATAGGAAAAAAAAAAAGCAAAATAATTATACTATACTAAAGAAAAAATGAAGGCCAATTGAAAAGTTGCTTAGAATTAGCCATTCTGCAATACATTAAAAGTAGAAGGACGGGGAAAAGTAAATGCCTGGGTTGCCATGGGTTACTAGAGTGGGGTTGTTAAAATGATGAAAGTATATAGGTTGGTTAAGGGTTGGCCAGTTAGAATTATGAGAGCAAGATTGGGTTCTATCATCTGCTAAATCAGCAGGTTAAAGTGTTACCCATGGGGTCAATGTGCGTCAGTGCGGCGCTGTGCTTACAGATTTCCACTTGGACAACGACCATGTTCCATCTGAAGGCAAATTTGCACCGAGAGAAGTCAAAGGCTTGTAGCCATGAAGTGCCCCCCCCCCCCATGGAACCAAAGTCAGCCATTGGCTAAGCTTCATTAATCAAACATGACGTTGGAATAGCCCCAATGCTGTGTCCAGCAATGTCTGTAGTCTATAGTGAGAACCCACCTGTCAATAGGAAGCGGAGCCCCCAAAATACACACCATAGAGCCTTGGGTGTGTCCGGTAAAAGTTGACTTAGGACCTCCTTCCAGCTCCTTGTTTGTGGGGCCTGGCTCCTCATCTCTGGTGCCACACCCACATGGATCTGGGCACATCTTCATTGGCACTCTGGGGGGGAGGGGCACAGGTAGGCAAAGATGCATAAGGTAAGGGCCAACATAAAATGCCCTACACAAAGGGGCAGGGCTATCAGGACATATGGAGGGGTTAATAATGCAAGTGGGCATGTACAAAAATGGTTAGACTTACCTGATTTGAAATCACTCTACAGCCTGAAGCACAAACTCATATGTTGAACTACAACTCCCAGCACATAGAGACTGTGTGGTTAAATATGGCAGGGTATTCATTTAATGCAGAGTTGCTGGGGGAACGGCTCATTGACCAGTTATTTCTTGGTTAACATGGGTAGAAAATACACACCCCTTGTGATGAGTGCCAAGAAGGGAGGGCACCCTAAAGACCGACCGCATTACCAGGGAGTACTTGATTGTTACTCGCCTGCCTTAGCTCCTGGCAACAGGATTAATTAAAGGAGGGCAGGACTACATGGACTATTCCGCCGCGATGCGCAAAAACGCAGGCATCGTGTCGGAAATAAATTCTATTGTCTGATCGTGTCGAAGCGCTGATGCGGCACGACTGTCGGATGCAGACGCTGCATCTGCATTAGACAGTCATGTTGCATCAACAATGCAACACGATCTGACAATAGAATTACTTTTCTTATTTCCATGCATCCGACGTGACGCCTGCGTTTTTATGCAGCGCGTCTGAATAGTCCGTGGAGTCCTGCCCTAACTTTTAGTAAGTTATAGAAGAATTCTAAACAGTTTCTTCTTCTTTATATAGTGTTTGCATTATTTGCAGGCTTCTGACTCTTTCCAGCTTTCAAATGGGGGTCGCTGACCCCATCTTAAAAAGACAAATGCCCGGAAGGCTACAAATGTATTGTTATTGCTACTCTTTATTCAGGCCTCTATTCATTTTTCCAGTCTCCTCTTCAAATCCATGCATGGTTGCTAGGAATTTAGACACTAGCAACCACACTTCTGAAATTGCAAACTGTCCATCATAAGAGATTTTGCCAAATGAGAATTTTTCTTCCCCCAACTTTCAAATGGGGTCATGGACGCCAGCAACCAACACCATTGCTTTTATATCATCAGTGTTAACTCTTCATCTTCCAGCAAACCCCTTCCTGGTTGCTAGGGTAAGTTGTACAGTAATAAAACCAATATAGCACAGATAAAAGTGCAGCATGAACTGTCAAAAGTAAATCCTTATTGTGATTATAAAACACTGGGTGGCAAGAATAGTGTTCAGTAGTTTTGGTGCCAGTGCAGAGTCTCCAGTGCCATAAGATGGAAGTTCTGGGGGTTTAAGGCCACATGCCCCACAGTGGAGTTTCAGTAACACACAGGACAGCACATTTCTGGATTTTGTTATTTTTATTACTGTACAGAACACAAAGGACATGATCAGTACATTTAGCCAAGCTTGGTAGCCAGCTCCTTTGCTTTCGCCTTCTCCAGCTTGGCGATACGGGCGACGGACTTGGGGCCCAAGATGCCACCGCCCCAGTGACGACGGATCTAGAAGTAAAGAAAACATTTTGGGCATATTGCAATACGAAGATAATAAAAATGTAGAGCGCTTGATCTACTTGGACTCCAGCTCATGCCAGAATTACCCATGCTGCTTTTCAGAGAGGTCCAGTCACATGACTGCATTTACAGACCTGCCAGATACCTGGACCAGTGAGGTGCCCCATACATAGGCCAATAAGCTGCCAGCTCTGCAGGTACCAAGACAACTACATTTATACAATACTCCTATTTATAAACCAGTTTATGATTTGTCAGAAAAGTCATAGTTAAGGGCTGTATCTAGAGGGCAAAGGGTTCTTAGACATGTACTAAAGCCACATGATTTGTCTGTATAAGCAGTATGGAAGCCATGGACATCAGTACCGACAGACAGATCAAGCTGGCCCATTCCTTTCAATGACTTGTTCGACTACTTGTATTAAAGTGGACTGTCACCCAGACACAAAAGTGTATAATTCCTTTTCAAATTAAACATAAAATACAATTTGTTTTTTATTACAGCATTCATAGCTGTTGTAAGTTCAATAAAAAATCTCAGCCGTCAATCAAATATTGTCTGCCCTCCTCTGTACCATTGGCAGAGAGGCTGGGCAGACAAATATTCACTTTCCATTCAGCACTTCCTAAATGTCACTGCTCTCCGCAAATTCGGCCACTCATTACCGTTTAATTGTGTAGCCAGTGCATGGGGATGGACATCAGGTCCCCCATTCTGGTGCACAAACAAGATTCTGAGATGATGCAAGGCTTGCCTTAATAACAGTGTCCACAAAATGGCTCCTGCCTGTTGCTATAATTATGAATTCCCAGACTGACGGAAACAAGACTCAATTTAAATAGTGTAATTTAAAGTTCATTTTGCTTGACTAATGTGATAATAGGATTTTGAATATTTTTTTGGGTGACAGGTCAGTCAAGTTGGCCAGGCTGACTTATTTACAATCCAAATCTAATTATGGGTCTATGTTTAGATCTAAATCTGACCAAACCTTGCCCCCACAAAAAAAAAAAACGCCACCCCAAAACCACCTTTTCTTGGGAGATCTTGTCAAACTACCAGCTGTTTTTACAACAGACTTTGCCAACATTGGTAATAACTTGCCAATAGCAACCGATCTGCTACATTTTAAGAGAACCAATGCAAAGATTAGACTGGCTTCTATGAATACTTTGCTGCAAGTTACAGTGCAGCATTAATTGCAGCCTTGGCACCACTGGATTTAAAAATGTTCACGTTCAGAGAACATTACGAGAAGCAGCCAAATGAGCGCATCTTACCTCATCGAATCTGTCATTGTAGTTGGTCTTAACAGCTTCCACCAACTTGGCAAGTGCACCTTTGTCCTCACTACAGAAAGAGGGGGGGGGGGGAACAGGTTAAGATCCTGGCACCCAATATGGTGCAGCTGCCAGAGCAATGTAGGACCCCCACTGCTGCTCAGGGTTAAAAAGCTCTGAGTGCCACACGATTATTCAGGTGAAGAAATTCTATGCTCATCATTGCACAGGAGGGATGTTTAGTTTTAGCATAGAACCCCCGCCCCCCCCCAATAGGAAGTTACTTACGGGTTAACCTGTGCGAATGCTACGCTGGTGCAAGTTTTCCTGTGCACGAGGCGACCCAGTCTGGCCTTGCCCTTGACAATGCAGTATGGGACTCCCATCTTCCGGCACAAGGCAGGGAGGAACACAACGAGCTGGGGGAGGAAATTAACATTAAAGCAGCTTTTTAGGGAAAAAAAGCTTTATCACTGCACTTCTAGGAGGGAAGCAGCAGACAGGATAGCTCAGGGTTAAAAAGCTCGGTTTTAATCTTCATTATAGTCAGGTGAAGAAATTCAAGTGCATCATTGCAATCCAAAACACCTGCTTTCCGCTAACAATAAACACGCTAATAACCAACTGTTCCCATTTTGTCATCAACCTACCTCGATGGGATCCACGTCATGGGCAATCACAACAAGCTGAGCTTTCTTGTTCTCCACAAGGGTGGTGACAGTGTTGACACCTGCAAAGGCAAATGTTCATTAGTTTCCATCCATCAACAAGGCACCAGCATCAGTCCCCAAACTAGTAGCTACTGCTCAGTGTTAAAAAGCTTGTGTATTAAGATCCACACAAGTTGTTTCAGGTGAAGAAATTCAACCATCACTGCAGTAGCCCAATCTTGTGGTCACTTTGTAAAGCAAAGCAGCATGTAACTCTCCAAGACAGGGACATTGTGTTCCAACCCAAGTGTTTACATTAAACCCAGCAACAGAGAAACCACATGAAAGTGCCCCAAACTGCCTGGGAATATAGTAGTTAAATATCATTAAAATGGTCTGCATTCCCCCATAAGATTTTAACCATGCACTTACCGGCTCTGAGCACAGGTGGTCTCTTGGTGGGAACATCCCCCTTGCCAGCGGCTTTCTGTTCAGCTCGGGCCAGCAGCCTTTTCTTCTTTTCCTGTTTAGTCTCTGGTCTGTACTTGTGGGCCAGTTTAAAGAGCTGTGTTGCTGTTGGGAGAGAATGGTCATTAGTTTACTGACCCCGCGCACTAACAGAATATAACCAGGCAACCGTATTGGAGGCCAAGGTAAGAGTGATGTTTTGAAGAAACCACAGTGTGCATCAGCGATCTTGGTGGAAAGTGTGTAATCACCGTTTCTCAGATAGCAAATATAATTTGACATCATCTGCACGGAATGTGGTGAAAAGAAATGCACACCAGCCCATAAGAAAGCAGTTACCTGTCTGACGGTCCAAGGCTTGAGTGAACTGGTTGATTGCTGGTGGGACCTTGAGCCTCTTGTAGAGGATGGACTTCTGGCGCTGAAGTCTGATGTAACGGGGCCATTTGACAAAGCGGGTCAGATCACGCTTGGGCTGAATATCTTGACCTGGGAATCCAACACCAGAGGAAAGTTATTCCATGTTGAGGAGGACACACAACAAGGTTTGATAAAGAGCAGGTACAGTACGACTCATGACCACACACACCATGTGCTTCAACACTTACATGTGGCCTTTTAACTTCAATAATTCTCAAGATGTTTTTATTTCTACAAATAACCTCACCCAGAAACCTGCTATTCTAAATCACTGCCTTGCGCTGGAAACAAGTTGCACCTACCCTTAATCCAGGACTCACAGCAGGAGCGAGTTACTTATTTTGTTAGATCTCCATAACACGAAAACTCTAGGAGGTTGACTAAAGCCCCGCACTACTCACCAATGCCATAGTTCTTTGGCCTCTTCTCAAAGAGGGGGTTCACCACCTTCTTGGCCTCAGCCTTCTTCACAACGGAAGGGGCAGGTGCCACCTTCTTCCCCTTGGTCTTCTTCCCTTTAGGCTGCATATAAATAAATGCATTAGGACAACTACAAACAATTCCACAGTCGGCAGGGTAAGGCTGGGATACCCTCACATGGGTGGCACCTCCACCCTAGCAAGAAGATGCGGATCTTTCACAGTATGTACTACTTCTTGTGATTGCCATGTATAAAGGCCCAAAGCAGGCAACAAGAGCTCTACAACAGAGGTCAGAACTAAAAGATTTCCAAGGCCATCAGAGATGGAGTTAAATCATTAATATGCCATTGGCCTATCCATGTAGGCAACTACTGCACATCTTCAGTTCTTAAACAGCAATGTTTACAGTTGCACTAAAGCCTCCACAACCCAATGCAGTCACAGCATCAGAAGCCAGCAGGGATCTAAACAATGTACTTAAAAGTTGCAGCAGACTTCTCAGCTGAGAGGGGGCTGCCATGTAAACAAGCAGTATGCAATGCACAGAGTAAGGGGGAGTAGATGTATATAAAGCAGGTACAGTATTGTTCCAGGGTCCCATAAGGCTGTGCATCAGAGATCTTGGTGGGTAGGACTGTCAGCAGAGCAGCTCAGATAGCAAATATTCCATCACATCACTTGCACAGCCCAGGGTCCTGCCACCTACACACAATTACCTGCCAAATGACAATGAAAGACTTAGGCCGACGCAGAGCCCCTTAATGGAACTAAAAGCGAATATAGTCCAGGGGCTGGGACTTGTACCTGGAACATGTGACTGTTAAGTCATCAGAAAGCTTCCCTGATCCCCATCCGGGCACCGAGGCCTGTGTCAGGCGCTACCAATATAAGGGGGGGGGGAGAAGTAGCAACATTCGCCAGTCCCCATGTAAACGTCCTCCATAGGATCTCAATATCCCCTAGAAAATATTGAAGAAGCCTCCCAGAGCGGAGTGAGCCAGGCGGCGGGGGATGAGGGCAGCAGAGATGAGAAGGATGGAAGCGGATAACAAGAACGGCGCCAGCGAGCACTCACCATGGTGGACAGGGGCAGAGAAAGGAAGAAAGAGGCATTGTGGGTAATATTTGTATTACCTTTGAGATCTCGCGAGAGCTGTAGCGATTTGTTTTTTAACAGCGGAGTTCTTTAAAGGGACAGAACATGCGCTGGATCACTGAGAGGCGCACGAAGGAGCGTTGTCACTTTAAGTGGATGACCAGGCAGAGTTGTATGCAGGGTGATTGACATGTAAAGAGGCCCAACCAGATTTTAGGATGAAGCGGTTCATCCAATCGAAGAGAAGCAAAGGCCGGGAGCGGATGTAAAAAGTGTGTGAATGTTGATTGGGAGAGCGGAGGCGGCTGCGCTAACTCGGAAAGGTGAATTGTATTGAATTATTTCAGTACATTTAGATATACGGGCAGCTCACATTTGTCATTTGCTTTTAAGTTGTTTGTTGAGTTACGTTGGGGCTTGATCTGGTGTCTCCGGAAATGTCCTGCTTGGTAAAAGGGAACTTCTAATATCCTTATCACTTACATTATCCCTTATAATACATGAGTGATACTCAGAGTTCCCTGTATAACTCATCCTGCAGCCTTGTGTCTTTATATGGTCACAGAACCCCTCAGTGACTTCTAATATCCTTATCATTTACAGTAGGGGGGTACATTATCCCTTTTAATACATGAGTGATACTCAGAGTTCCCTGTATAACTCAGCCTGCAGCCTTGTGCCTTTATATGGTCACAGAGCCCCTCAGTGACTTCTAATATCCTTATAATTTACCATAGGGGTTACTTTATTGCCTATGCATATAAATGGCAGATCTGTTCCTGCAGGGCAGGTTAATCCTATCGATTGCTCCACTAAATTTTATTAAAAGACCAGTAACATAAAAAAATTCTTTAAAAAATTAGTTTCTATTTACCGAAAAAAAAAACACCAAGACACTTTAAACTTTAAAGGACAAGAAAAGTTAAACTAAAGAAGTAGCTAGAAATGTTGTACATTTTGTTTTGGGCTTCTGTACCAGCCCAAGGCAATAACAGCCCTTTAGCAGTAAAGATCTGTGTCTCCTTAGATGCCCCTGTAGCTCCCCATCTTCTTTTCTGCTGATTCACTGCACATGCTCTGTGCTGCTGTCACTTACTGAGCTTAGGGACCCACTCACAATATACAGTACACATAGAATAGAAATGTCACATTATACGGCTGATTATTAATTAATACAGATAATTACTACATGCCAGCCCAGAAACCAGTGTAACTAGCACCAGAATTTAATAATCAGCCTTGTAGCATCAGCTTATATTACAGGCCAACCTAATTTTCTGCTGGATAATTAGTGACGACCTCTAAGCTTAGCTTCTCAACAGCTGCTCAGAGCCCACTGAGCATGTGAGTGTCACAGACACTTTCCAAGATGGTGACCCCCTGTGACAAGTGTGAAGTCCTGGATCATTGCTGCTATTGACAAGCTGAAACTTTAGGCTGGTGCAATAAGTTCAGTATATAAAACATGGCATTTTTAGTCCTATTCATTTTTAGGGTTTCCTTCTCCTTTAAATTCGCAAAGTCTTTATTAAGAAATAACTTAGCAATTCTCCGCTTGCGCTCCTCTTTAGAAACGGCAACAGGGCTACAATCCATCATGCAATACTTGGATTCTCCTCCCTGCTTTCTATAGGAGATAGCCATCAAGCAGGCCTGGACTGGGAGTCAAAATAGGCCCTGCCATTCAAAGTACACAGAGGCCCAAACAGCCCCCTACCAGCCCACTATATGGTAACTTTCAATGGAACCATACAGCAGCCCCTCTGGCATTTGCCAGAACCCACAGATTGCCAGTCCGTGCCTGCCAGGGAGGAGAAATCGAGCTCCCCACGATGGATCGTCGCCCTGTTGCTGTTTCTGAAGAGGAGTGCAAGCGGAGAATCGCTAAGTTATTTCTTAATAAAGACTTTGCGAATTTAAAGTTAAAAGTGTCTTGGTGTTTTAAAAAAAATGTTATTGTTCCTTTAACCTTAATATTTTCTTGTGCTTTCCCCACAGCACCAGAGAGTTAATCACTGAAGAGAGAGGATGTCCCAGCAGAGGATTCTGCCCCAGAGTAAGGAGACGCTGCTACAGTCCTATAACAAGCGGCTTAAAGATGACATTAAATCCATAATGGACAACTTCACTGAGATAATCAAAACTGCCAAGGTTTGTAGCTATCCATGGAGACTTCTTAATACCTCTTAATACTGTTATATGAGAATAGGGTAATCTGATTCTCCTTCCTAATTCAACACCTTCTTTAATGATCACTTCCTTATCTGTAAAACCGAGACACTGGAAACCAGGAATGTTTGTGCTACTGCTGGAGTTTTTATAGTTCCACACATTGGCTCTTTAAAGCTTGGATTTTTATTTTATATTTGGCAGATCGACGAGGAACATCAGGTGTCCCGTCCAACCCAAGGAGAGCAGGATAACTACGAGATGCACGTCAGGTCTGCTAATATTGTAAGTAGTGAGCATCACTTGTGGGAATGTTTTACTCCTCAGATTTCTCCAATGTCTTTTCTTAAAATTTGCTCTGTGTTTTTAGGTGCGGGCGGGAGAATCCCTAATGAAGCTAGTGTCGGATTTGAAGCAGTTCCTGATCCTGAATGACTTCCCTTCTGTCAACGAGTCCATCAACCAACGCAAACAGCAGCTCCGCGGCCTCCGGGAAGAGTGTGACAAGAAGCTCATCGCCCTGAGGGACGACATCGCTATTGATCTTTATGAACTCGAGGAGGAATATTACTCTTCCAGGTATAAATAGTGTGAGGGCTCAGCACAGAGTTGTGAGGAAAAGTCGTTATATACAGCAAGGTCCAGTACTGTGTGTACCATCCACATGCTATTACTATTGGGTATTTATTCTACTTCCTGGCTAAATTCTGTACCTTGACTGGTCTGGACCTCAGTGGCAGCAAAGACTCAGAAAATGCTCAGTGTCAAAGTAATGGACTCCACCTTCTTGTGTTCATTGCACAAGCCCAACAGCAAGACTAGGCTTCATACAGCACTTGTTAACTTTACTGTGGTTTTTCCATGTATAGACCCCTGTGGGTCAGGGCAGAAAAGCATCTATCTATCTCTCTATTATCTATTTCTCTCTGTCTCTAATCTTACACTCTCTCTCTCTCTCTCTCTCTCTCGCTCTCTCATCTCTTGTCTAGCTCTCTTAACCCTATCTATCGCTATCTCTCATCTTTATCCATCCATCTATCTATTTAGCTATCTATCTTTCCATCTGTCCATCCACCCATTATCAATTTGTTTAGCATCCATCATCTATCTATCCATCTATCAGGGGCACATTAAAAGCAACAGGCGAGTCTGATACTGAGTTTAATTGGCGAAGGACACTGATTTGCTCCACACTCAATGCAAATCAGAAGGCAGGGACAGCAGCCTGTGGTCCACAAATGCTCAGAACATAGTGTGAACTGCATTTCTTTTGAATGAGGGAAAGTGTTCCTTACACATAGAGACGCACAACACAGTGTTCCTTACTGACACTGCTCCCTTGGTTTTGCTCCTGAGGCCTTTTTCAGACCAACATGTTCTCACTCATTATTGTATGCAGACTGTTCTATTGTCTGGTTAGGGATCCTGGCCCTTGCTGTAGTTGTGGTTCACTCCTTGAAAAAGAGCAAATATGACCAGTGACATCTAGTGTTACGACCTGGTACAGCAGAAAGACCCAGATTTTATTTTTTACATTTTTTTTGGCAGCTTTGCTGTTTTATTTGCTGCCCCTTTGTGTGTTCTACAACTTTTATATTTTACAGCATATACATATTATATCGTTTCACCTGTTGCCCAAAGCCAGCCTTCTTTCTCTTCTTCCCATAGTGCTGTTATACTATGCATGATTGATTTTTATTGATTACACAAATTTTATTTTAGAACAAATACTTATTATAATTTCTACACATGTAACAATTCCTTCCCAGTACAAACTTATATATTGGTTCTGCTGAGCTAAAATGCTTGTTATTTTCAGGTTCATCACTTTGTGCCTGAATTTAATGTGCTGTTTAGTTACAGATTTTATATGATTAAAGGCACTTATTTATTGTATTATTTCTCTGTATATTTGTATTTATACATATGGGAAGAGGGAGGTGCCATATTGATTCCCTTAGACCGTACAGTATGAGGGTATAGCTTATTGTGTGCCCAGAACATTCCTTATCTGTATATTTGTATTTATACATATGGGAGGAGGGAGGTGCCATATTGATTCCCTTAGACAGTACAGTATGAGGGTATAGCTTATTGTGTGACCAGAACATTCCTTCTCTGTATATTTGTATTTATACATATGGGAGATGGGAGGTGCCATATTGATTATCCTTAGACAGTACATTATGAGGGTATAGCTTATTGTGTGCCCAGAACATTCCTTCTCTGTATATTTGTATTTATACATATGAATGAAAAGGAAGAAATTAGGCCCTGGTTTATATCATACACCAAGGTATCACCCCACTTTAACTATACATAGACCTGGAGCCCCCTCTTATTGTGTGTTTGATTACTGTCAGTGCTGCACTAAATTGGACCAACCCTAATAATCTCTTGGGATTAAAACTGAATGAATCTCCTGCTGCCATTTTCTTAATGCTTTGCTTCTCTTGCTTTTTTTTGTCTCTCTCTCTTTCTCTCTGTCTGTCTCTCTTGCGCCCTCTGCTGGCCTGGATAATGCTGTCTGCTTTCCTGCTGGGCTTGGTGTTGCTTGGGTTAAGCTACAGTGTGTGTGATCAGAGTGATCTTCCCCTCTGCGAAGTGTATTGGGAAAGGGAAAGCAAATCATCGTCACCTGAGGATCTCTCCGTCCCGCTGGCGCCCATTATGGCAGAAGCAAGCACCGTCACAAGACAGATCCACACAGCCCCTCACTTAAATGGTCACTGAGTGGAACACACCTGAGCATGGTGCTCACAGGATAAAGGACAAACTGCATTTGTTATGGGCAGGGCTGTATTTACAGTTTGTGCTGCCCTAGGCACTCTGATTGATGATGCCCCCATCCCCCCAGGTTTTACATTGTTTTAGCTATGAACCTATAGGAGAAAGCTGCAGTAGTAGGATTTTTTTTTTTCAAATAATACACAGAATGCTAATGAGATGCCTTTTTATGAGATCCTTTTTATTCACACAGATAACTGAATACAACCAAAAAAACGACTATTTGTGCACATTTATGAGCAGAAGCGTTAAGGCTTGTGCAGAATTGGAGCCATTGTGTTAGTCACTGCATCTGGGACATACTGTAAATGTCATACCATTGAGGTAACAAAATTCAACAAGGCAGAGTTTAAGATTTTGACAGAAAGTGACATGGAGGAACTTTAATCAAATGTGTTCCAGTTCAGAATCCAGCAGATTAGTTTGTTTTCTTCACTGAAAGGCACCCAAGCCCATACCATTTATAAACATAGGCGGATGGTGATTTTTTGGTTTGGGTAGGCTAAAAAAATGGTAAGTATCTATAGTCATATGAAAAAGTTTGGGAACCCCTCTCAGCCTGCATAATAATTTACTCCACTTTCAACAAAAAAGATAACAGTGGTATGTCTTTCATTTCCCAGGAACTTTTGAGTACTGGGGTGTTTTTTTTTAGTGAAGCAGTATTCAGTTGTATGAAATTAAATCAAATGTGAAAAACTGGCTCTGCAAAAATTTGGGTACCCTTGTTATTTTGCTAATTTGAATGCATGTAATTGCTCAATACTGATTACTGGCAACACCAAATTGGTTGGATTAGCTCATAAAGCCGTGAACTTCAAAGGCAGGTGTGTCCAATCATTAAGGTGGCCAAATGCAAGTTGTGCTTCTGTTTGACTCTCCTCTGAAGAGTGACAGCATGGGATCCTCAAAGCAACTCTCAAAAGATCTGAAAACAAAGATTGTTCAGTATCATGGTTTAGGGGAAGGCTACAAAAAGCTATCTCAGAGGTTTAAACTGTCAGTTTCAACTGTAAGGAATGTAATCAGGAAAGGAAAGGAAAGTGCTTTGGACACATGAGGCAAAAAATTAGTTATTTGGTCATGGCGGAAGCAAAACACTGCATTCCAAGAAAAAAACCTGCTACCATCATGCAGTGGGGCTGTGTGGCTAGTTCAGGGACTGGGCCCTTTTTAAAGTCAAGGGTCGGATGAATTCAACCCAAGATCAACAAATTCTTCAGGATAATGTTCAAGCATCAGTCGCAAAGTTGAAGTTCCGCTGCAGGGGTTGGATATTCCAACAAGACAATGATCCTGAACACACTTGGAAATCTACAAAGACATTTATGCAGAGGGACAAGTACAATATTCTGGAGTCCCCCGACTTGAATATCATGGAAAATCTATGGGATGATTTGAAGCAGACTGTCCATGCTCAGCAGCCATCAAATTTAACTGAACTGGAGAGATTTTGTATGGACCAATGGTCAGAAATAGCCACATCCAGAATCCAGACACTCATCAAAGGCTATAGGAGGCGTCTAGAGGCTGTTACATTTGTAACTAAGTATTGATGTAATATCTCTGTTGGGGTGCTGCCCAAATTTTATGCACCTGTCTAATTCTGTTATGATACATTATTGCATATTTTCTGTTAATCCAATAAACTTTATGTCACTGCTGGAATACTACTGTTTCCATAAGGCATGTTATATATTAAAAGGAAGTTGCTATGACAAAACAAAAAAATGACAAACAAAACTCCAACTGGCTCTGCAAAAATTTGGGTACCCTTGTTATTTTGCTAATTGAGAGGGGTTCCCAAACTTTTTCATATGACTGTATCTGCAATGACCATCATTGTTTTTTTGTTACACACATTAGTTCTAATGCAAAAACTCTGTTTGTAGCAGTGCAGGGTAACATAATTTTTTTTTTTTTAAATGATGTTGGTCTTTTAAGGTTGGATTTCTTTTCAACTCTATTCAGTCATGTTAGATGGATTCCATATCTTATCTTACATTCAACTCCCAATGTCATTTTTTTGTCCCCACACTTCTTTTGTTTTGTTTTTTCTATTAGATGCCAACATGCCCAGCCCTTGTCAGCATTAGCCCCCAGCAAAAACCTCTCCAGTAATGCAGTTCCCTTACACCCCAGCAGAATTATATATCTTGCACACCAAACCCAAACTATCATTCCCTAGTAATATAAACCCATGCAGCCCCAGAGGATCTTGATCCCAGACTTTTTACTCTTTAGCTGCTTGTTAATAAGCTCAGTATTAGGCACTTTTATAGAAATCCAAACTGACTAACACTCATGTAAAACTTTGCTAACATTCCTTCAGCTGCCATATACCACTATCTGTAGTATAGTATGCAAATTAAATAAACAAATACCTGTGTGTTTGTGTTATTCACACACTTTCATTTCACTACACGAGTTTCCCAGTTCAGTGATTTCTCCATGTAGCTCTGCCCCCTGCTGGCTGGTCTAAACTTACACTGGGAAGCAGGGCAGGCAAGAGCAGCAGAGCGTGAGAGTAAGGATTTAACTCACCTACCAGCAAGTACGAGTACATTGTGGATAGATTATTACATCCACTTACATCTCTTCACATGTTAACACTGCCTATTGAAGCTGACCGTTGCCACGATAATGTAAGTTTTTCACCTGCTGCCTCCCTGATTTTTGTAGTTAGTTACTTGTGTAGCATAATGCTTAGGTTTGGGGAGGCTTAGCCTTCCCAAGCCTTCATTAAAATCCGCCTATGTTTATAAATATTTATGGTTTGTCACTTACTGAAGCTGGGATGCCCAAACATTAAGTGTCAAGCAATGTGCATATATGGTCAGTGATAGAGACCCACTTAATGGAAAGACAACAGTACTGTCAATTTCTTTGAAGTGATTTGGTCCCAAATTATACACCCAAGTAGGGTCATGTATTAAGGCAGGAATCCCCAACCTTTTGAACCCGTGAGCAACATTCAGATGTAAAAGGAGGTGGGGAGCAATGCTAGCATGAAAAATGTTCTTGGAATGCCAAATAAGGGCTGTGATTGGCCATTTGGTAGCCCCTATGTGGACTGACAACTACATGAGACTCTGCCCTCAGCCTTCAGTCCTCAGTCCTGAGAAGAGGACTGAGGACTGAAGACTGAGGGCGGAGTTAGCAAGACTGACGGCTGAGAAGGGAGGGTAGAGGACGGAGGTGTGACTGCAGATTTGGACGATGAGTGACGGTAAAAGCACCCGATGCGCCATTCAGAAGGCATAGGACATAGCAGGAAGGAAGGGTATTTTGCCGCAGGATGTACGAATGTACCTGTTCCTGCAGTCTGTGCGCCGACCGTCATGTATATGGCGCGGCGGCAGTATATACCACTGGTAGTAACAATCTCACCCACATACGCAACATTGCGTTGTGGGCAGTCATCATGTGTGAGCAGTGCAGCCTGCGCTTGGGCCAAACCATACTTAAAAATAAATGGGGGTGTACTGACCCAATCGGCCTAAGAAGACCGCCCATGCCCCTACCCCCCTGGTTTCTCAACAGTTTTTAATATAATGCCAGTGAGTCAGTCCACGCTATTTTTTTTTTTTATAAAATTTTAAAAAGCATCTGAAGTTGTGCCGCCCCCTAGATCTTGCCGCCCTAGACACAGGCCCTCATGCGCCTAACAGAAGTTACGGCCCTGGTTATGGGAACAAATCGACTTATCTATATAATGGTTCCTTAGGCTCATTTTAAGGGCTGCCCTTTTTAGGTACTTCAAAAATCTTAAGCTTTGGTTTACCAGTGGTAAAATGTTCCTTATTCCAGTAATCCGTAGTCGGGAATTGCCTTTAGCTCTTCTAGTGCTGTCAGAATAATAAACAAAAAGAAACATCTCATAGGGTATATACATCAATTAGAGAGGTCCCTATCTTATTTGGACATTTCTGTGGTCTGTGCTGGAATTAGCCTGAAAATATCTGACTATTTTGGACTTTTCAGGGGAAAAAATTTGTGCTTTTCAGGAATTTTTTTCCGGGAGTGATTCGGGACAAAAATCCGAAAAAAATTACGATTCTGATTTTTGTTGTATTTTGTCCCCATTCTGATTTTAATACTAAATAAGCTCCAATCATGGATTCTAGTTTGTTCTGACTTTTTTATTTAAATAGTCAAATAAATTCAGATTTGGTAAATAAGGCCCCTAATATTGCTCTGACAAAAGAAACATCAGATGGCTCCCCCCTTCTCACTAATTTCATTTTTAAAGAGCAACTCATAAAATGTTTCTGGTCTCAGGAAATAAATTTTCAGTTAACTGAAAATGACCAGCAGGTGGTGCTGAAGTTTTTCAGTTTTATTACAATAGCAGAAGGGACATTCCATTGCTTAAGGGCAGTGGCTGACGGGGAGATTTGTTGCCTGCAAGAAGCATGCACGATCGCACGCGACAAATCTCCAGAAAATGCCTCTCCGTTGGAAATATTTGAAATTGCCGTTGGTAAAACCAACACATCACTTCGTTCTTCCGAAGTTCCCTTGTGAGGAAACTTTGGGCAACTTTGCAATATTTTCGTGTTCCTGCCATTATTTCCAATGGAAACGCATAGTCTGGGGAGATTTGTTGTCCAAATCGTGAGGGCGGCAAAGCTTCTTGTCGGCCATTGCCCTAAATGTGAAAAGGATATCCTTCTTCCTCCTTAGATAATGCATCTTACCCATTTAAAGGGTAAAATAGAAAATGTCAGATTAGAAAACAATATTTGATATTTCTGAATTGCAGGCTGAAAAAATAAAGCTGTTTTTTTGTGTTTTGCGTATTCCATTACCTACAGTCTCTAGTTAATGGATTGTTTGCTGTTCAGAGTACAGGCCCTAAAACTCCATCTGCAGGGCAGATTAAGCAAATATCAATTTGTCTTTTTTTTATTGAAATCTTGTGTTTTTCCCTTAATTTTTTGGGTAAATTTCTTTATTTTCTCATTATTATTTTTCACACTTGCACAAAAAAAAAAAGAAGGAAATTTACAGAAAGAAATAATATGAACATGGTCTTCACGTCGCACATTCAATTACGTTCAACTGTCAAACATGGCAATGCAAATAAGAAAAATTACATTGAGTATATACATGTCTACAAAAAAAATTTTAAAAAAAGTTTCTCAATATTGACATATTCCAAATTTGAAAAAAAAGAAGAAGTAATTTTTGTACCCTTAAATTGTAATTCATGGGTACAATGCAAGTATAAGGGAAACTTGCCCAACAAGATATATAAATAACTGTAAGAACAGTCGAAGATCAATTCAGTAGTTGGTAATGGTTTCTTTCTATAGTAAAAACAGTTCCCTTTAACATAGGATAATGTACCCCCTTCTCTAAATTCTAAGGCTATTACAAGTATTCCATGACCATTATAAAGGATATGCTGGGGCAGGATTGTCACAGTGGACTTCCATGGCTCTGAAATTGTCTCCCAAGTTGAACCGTCTTTAGATCCTAAGTTTCACCCCGTGTGTGGTACAACACCATAACGAAGCATTTAATCCTAAATGTCCCCCTAAGTGGACTTTGTCATTGGCTCTCCACTTGGGTACAGACCCTTTCTGATCTTGGTTTGCCTTGTCAATGGGGTGCCCTTGAATTGGCTGCACTGTACATGCTCAATTTTATGGGCTGTTATAGATGCTTGATTGATATCACTCATAAAAGACTTTATGAGTATAACGTGGTTTAGATAACACATTTCAAGGCATGGATGTAAACTGCTGGCTAGTATTGCACCACCACAATCCCTTTCCCTTAGATTTATGGAATGTTAATAAGGTGGGTATCTTTTTTCTCGAAAACTGCTTGAAAAGTAACAGGACAATACTCAAAGTAAAGATGTTCCACCAATGTGTTGCTTCCTGGAACCATTACCCTACGCTCAGCACGATTGGCATAATTAAAGAGATGCAAAGCGTAAGAGTCTTCGAAAGTTGGAAACGCATTCCATACTTCAAAGAACTTCATCCAGAATCGACACTCTATTGGATAGAAGCAACGAGGATTAAGGAATGAGATGTTTCCACACTTGAGATCTTCGTCACCCTTGAATGGAGGAATATCACAATAAAATTTCTTAAGGACTCTAGTGAAGAGGGCTGGTCCTTGATGTCCCCAAATTTCTCCATTATAATTCTTGACAAAGTCTTCCATGCATGTCCAAGTGAAGTCTCTATGGGCATTAAAGCCAAAAACACCATTGCTGGAGAGCTGAGAACTCTCTGCAACTAGGAAGTTCTCTACTGGAACAGGCCGTAATGATATGATATCGGTGTCCATATAAAGGCCGCCAAATTTGTATATCAGTGCCAACCTGGAGGCATCAGAGCTGACATGAGCCCAATGAACTTCTTTCTTAGGGTCAACCTGCAAATAGAACGAATACACAGTTAAAGGGAAACTAGTGCTATTTGGTCATGTTTTTTATTTTAAGAATTTAGATGGTAATTCTGTATATGGGGTCAATGTTGATATTATACAATAGCTTGGTGTTTGGGTGACATTATCCAATATATCTGTGGGTACTGACTGTTTGGGAAAGAATTTAGTAACATCATGGCTCTCACTGAAAAAATTCATCCACACAAACCCCTCCTAGATGGCAGCAACAGGGTAGGCAGAAGAGGCATCTACCTAGGGTGAAAACTTGGGTGGTGTAGGTGCCAGGCACAAACCTTTTCTGTCACCTAGTCCTAGCCCTTGTCACCCCCCACTGATGGTCCGCATTCCCAAGGTCACACACGCATCTATTTGCGAGAGAGCGGGTGTCCCTGGCCAGCCTGGCCCGGCACTAGGTAGTTATAACAAAAACAAAACAAGCATTAGGATTCATACCTTTTGATACCACGGCAGAAGGGGTGTTTCGCTAAGCAAAGTCTCCATATGGAGAGGGAAAAGGTAGATATTAGTATATGGTGCAAGGGTTGGGAAACTGTTCAGTGCTCGACTTTGATCGTCTGCTGAGTTTATATCAGGTAACCCTTTCATGAAGAAAGTCACGGGCCTGTCAGGGTTAATGCGGGCTGCCGACTCAACAGCACATAACACTAGGGAGGGCAGATCCATTCGATCTGTGGTCTCTATAAATATGATGCCATTCCCTGGGGATAAGACGTCGTCTAGAGTAATTTTTGAATGGAAGAAGAATGGCATGAACCTGCCAACTGTCTTATCAGTGGACTTATAGACCAAGCCAGTTACTGCTAGGCACAGTAAGATCGAAAGTATCTTTCCTTTTATAGACATGGCTTGTGGTGATCACCCT
This sequence comes from Xenopus petersii, assembly GCA_038501925.1. Classification (NCBI taxonomy): domain Eukaryota; kingdom Metazoa; phylum Chordata; class Amphibia; order Anura; family Pipidae; genus Xenopus; species Xenopus petersii. The sequence goes on along the minus strand of CM076687.1, from coordinate 76,147,061 downwards.
GGAAAAGAAAGAGAACAAAGAGATTTAAAGTGCTGCCATTAGAAGTAAATACACTGCCCATGTTTTCATAAAGGGTAAGCGTGTGCCAAATTCATCTGATAATCATCTGTATGAGTTGTTCCACTGGACCAGGAAGCTATTCTAATTATTTAAAAACCAATAACCATAGAAACTTACATTGCTTTTGAATGAATTAAATAAATAATTAAACACTATTCAACCCCTGTATCAACTCAGCAGGCCGCCTCTCATACCCCACAATCTATTCCACTTTTGCTCCTAAACTTTTCTCACCATACCAAGACATCAAAACAATCGCCTATGACTAAGTGCTAGGTAAGCATGAAACCCGTTAGGCTCCATGTAAGGTTGTTTTGATGTTTTAATATGATGAAATAAAAACACTTTTTAACTAACCAGCATGCTTAAGAGCATGCCAAGCCCTTAAATACCTTTAGTTGACTTGCTCACCTCCCACCTATCAATTGCTCTCTTAAATGCCTCCTTTTCTATCAAAAATATTGAATCCAATTTCTGACAGATGGAAGCAATCCACCTGAAATTAGCCCACATCAACACTTTATAGTTTTACATGGCATTAAACAATTATATCAAGGAACTTGCTCACAAAAAAACATTTCTATAAGCATGCGCTTTAGTTAAAAAGTGTTTTTATTTCATCATATTAAAACATCAAAACAACCTTACATGGAGCCTAACGCGTTTCATGCTTACCTAGTACTTAGTCATAGGCGATTGTTTTGATGTTTTAATATGATGGAATAAAAACACTTTAACTAAAGAGCATTTTTTGTGAATTATGTTATACCTCTGTTTGGTCACTAGAGGTCTCTAGCATGCCATAAATTGACACTAATTATGTATAGTTCTGTATCCAAAGCTGTTTGTATGCTGAACTTGCCCATGGTCTAAATTACTTGCACATTGACCTGTTGATTGGTGTAATCAGTGATTGTCTACTCGGATGAGATCACAACCCCAAGATTTATCAAATGGTTCAGAGAAGAACTTTCTCCACTAAGTCCCTGTATGCCAGTTTTGAGAAGTGCATCTTTGAAGCTATTAAAGATCCCTTTTTAGGCTAAATAGGTATACTCTTGGGGGTGGAACCCAATAATGTTTCTGCAATCTAAGGTTGCCCTCTACTTACCAGCACAAAGGATTTCCAGAAGTTCAATGACTTTGCCAACTATTATAGACAATCAATGTGTCAAGCCCCAAGTAGATGAGGTCCTAGCTGCAAGCTTGTCTGGAGTTGGAGACCAGAAGCACAGCTTCAGGGATATCACAAGGACAAATTAATTCAATTCTATCACTCCTTCTGAAAGGAGGAAAACCAATTCCTGGCTCAATCAAGTCTTGGAGGTCTTCACCTGATTGAGATGTTTGCTGCAGAACCTTTTGTTAAGAGGACAAGGACTTTTTCTTAAAGGACACATATTTTGCCGTGAAGCTAAAGCTAAGCAAACAGTACAGTTAAAGGATGGGAAAAGCAAACCTAACACTGTTATATAGGAAGAGGTATTAAAAAGAGAATGAAAGAGATTATAGTAACATCATACAGGGTGTAGTTCATTGGCTAAATCAGCCCTTGATGATTGCTTCCTGTCGGCTCTATTTGCAGAAAGCAAATATTAAATAAGAGATTGTTGAAATGGTTTATGGTCTAAATAACAAACCATATCAGGAGTGGCTTCCGGACATTGACGTACAGGAAAGCACACTGAACCTCTTCTGCCTTATTTCACTGCATTAGTAGTGAATAAAAGGCATTATGGACAGTTATAGACATTTATTCCCTCACTTAAATACTGGACAGTTACTCCAACAACACAAGCTATTAGCCTAAATCAGAGCCATGGTAGAAGCATAGAAAAGAAGGAGCTCAATCAAGCTCAAACTTTGGCAGTATAAGGGCTTCTGTGCAATGTATAATTTGGGATAGGCTCTTCACAGGGAAACTTGACACTAGAACACATGAAAGTAAGCAAATTCCCCCGTACTCAGCTTAGTTCTGAGGTTACCAAACCACTTTACTTAATCTAATAGGTTTCCTTGACGTCTGACAGGGTGCCGAGAGATTGAGGAATTGCTACGTGGAGCCATTATTTAAAAAGGGATGCAGTTCATATCCTGATGATTATAGGCTTGACTGTGACATCTGGGGTAGAAACGTGTATGGACTGGGTGATTAGTGATGGAATACACATCAAATCACAATACTATTATCTTGTGCACGTGATTTAGATTTTGCTAAAGCATTTTATACAATACCACACAGAAAGTTCACTATTAAATGATGGCATATTGGCCTTGATTATATCATTTGGACTTAGCTAGTGAAATGGCTGAAAGACTGGTGATACAGTAAATTGAACATTTTCTAGTTGGACCAGTATTGTTAGCAGGGCCAGACTTATATAGCGTGCACCCCTAGGCCCAATGATATTCGTCGCCCCCCGTCCCCTCCCTTTTATTTGCGCAAATTTTCATCATCGGGACTGGAGCAATGGGGATTTTAAACAACTATTTTATCTCCTGTGCATCACCAGTGTTTCTGAACCAATATGGATGTGGTTGGGCAGCATGCAGCCCCCTAAAATCCTGCCACCCTAGGCCCTGCCATTGGTGGCCTTTCCACAAATCCAGGTCTGGTTGTTAGTGAAGTACAGGGAGTCCTCAAGTTACATACACCCGACTTACATAACACTCATACGTACAGACAGGGGCTATTACAGTAATGTACTGTGGTTTGCTTGACTTTTATTAGCATTTAGCTTTAATAAACCATCTGCCTCAATCCCCTCTTTTTTCACAGAAAGGTAAAAATACATATGCACACAAATAAATACTATGTTAAGACAAACATCTGTCTTGTTGCAGTTAATAAGTAAATGTATATCTTTCAAGTTACATACAAATTCAACTTAAAGGGATACTGTCATGGGAAAAAAATTTTTTCAAAATTAATCAGTTAATAGTGCTGTTCCAGCAGAATTCTGCACTGAAATCCATTTCTCAAAAGAGCAAACAGATTTTTTTATATTCAATTTTGAAATCTGACATGGGGCAAGACATTTTCTCAATTTCCCAGCTGCCCCAAGTCATGTGACTTGTGCTCTGATAAACTTCAATCACTCTTTACTGCTGTACTGCAAATCATAGTGATTTCACCCCCTCCCTTTCCCCCCCCCAGCAGCCAAACAAAAGAACAATGGGAAGGTAACCAGATAACAGCTCCCTAACACAAGATAACAGCTGCCTGATAGATCTAAGAACAACACTCAATAGTAAAAACCCATGTCCCATTGAGACACATTCAGTTACATTGAAAAGGAAAAACAGCAGCCTGCCAGAAAGCATTTCTCTCCTAAAGTGCAGGCACAAGTCACATGACCAGGGGCAGCTGGGAAATTGCCAAAATGTCTAGCCCCATGTCAGATTTCAAAATTGAATATAAAAAAATCTGTTTGCTCTTTTGAGAAATAGATTTCAGTGCAGAATTCTGCTGGAACAGCACTTTTAACTGATTCATTTTGAAAAAAAAAAATTTTTCCCATGACAGTATCCCTTTAAGAACAAACCTACAGACCCTATCTCGTACATAGTCTGGGGACTGCCTGTACATTTGCAGAGGCGGGAATTGTTATCACTGTCCCTAATTTTGTTGATTCAGCTGAGTTCTTACTACATTTTACTTCCAGTAGAATATTATGGTAAATAAGGTAAGTACATTTTCCAAATCTGCTCATTAACCATAAAAATATGTACATTGCTAATGTCCTTGGAAAAGGATCGGAAAACTACTAGCTCGCAACAACACAGAAATGACAGATTGACATCCAACTATCCTTTCCTACTGCCAGTTCTAAACACAGTTTTCTTAACAACAACTTACCATACAATGGATGTTTATTGAAATATACAAAAAAATTAAAAAGTACACAAAACAACAAATACAATGCCACCGTGTGCAATATTTGTGCCATATTTATTTATTCTTTAATTATATAACACCAACATATTCAGCAGTGCTGTACAGAGATTGCCCATTATTGCCATCATTCCCTGCCCCAGGGGATCTTACAATCTAAGGTCCCTATCACATTCACACACACTAGAGGTAGTTTAATCAGGAGCCAATTAACCTGCTTGTATGTTTTTAGAGTGTGGATAGAAATAAAGATAGTGCCTCAGTTGGAATTGAACCTAAAACCTCATCACTGTAAATTAGAGGTGCTAACCAGACATTTGTATTCGAGTGGATATTTGTAGTGTATAAAAATAATATACTACAGGTACAGGACCTGTTATTCAGAATGCTCAGGACCTGGGGCTTTCCAGAAAATGGATCTTTCCAAAATTTAGCCAATGAACTACACCCTGTATGATGTTACTATAATCTCTTTCATTCTCTTTTTAATACCTCTTCCTATATAACAGTGTTAGACTAAATTAAATTGATAGACTACATTATAATCAAATAATTAAAATGTTAAAAAATGATTTCCTTTTTCTCTGTAATAATAAAACAGTAGCTTGTACTTGATCCCAACTAGGATATAATTAATCCTTATTGGAAGCAGAACCAGCCTTTTGGGTTTATTTAATGTTTACATTATTTTCTAGTAAACTTAAGGTATGGAGATCCAAATTACAAAAAGAGTCCTTATCCGGAAAACCCCAGGTCCCCAGCAACAGGTCCCATACCTACAGTATATATGCTAATTGAATGCCTTTAAATACAGTTGCCTATAAACATTAGAAAATAAGATTAGGGTGCAAGTAAGATAAAATGACATAAATAATTCTAACATTATAATACAATTGCCATTAAGAAAACTAAGACTTTTAACCCCATAAGTGGAAGGATCTCATACCTTGTTTTATCAGTGCCAGTTAAGGAGAGTTTGCTGGTCACACAACATAAGCCTGAAGTGTTTGAGGAGTTACTTTTCCAGTGATTGAGGCTACAGTGTATATTCCGAAGGACTAAATATGTATATATATACACAGGTGAGTCCTTTCCACATCATTCCCTTGGGAGGTGAAATTAGTTTTTTTAGAAATGTGTAAAACAAGATTTCAGAATATAGAATATAGTCATCAAGTCCACCGTTATTACATTTCATCATGATGGCTATGGCCAAAAGTGGAAAAGAAGAAGTTAAAGGAGAAGGAATGGCAAACTACACTTGGGGGTGCCAAAAGTTAAGCACCCCCCACCATTAGAAATCACAGGGCCCTGTACAACAAAATTTTCGGGCCCCCCACAACCGCCTGGGCACCCAAGCCCCACCCAAGATTCCGCCCACCCTGGCACCCAAGCCACACCCCAGATCCCGCCCACCCTGGCACCCAAGCCCCAGACCCCGCCCACCCTGGCACCCAAGCCACACCCCAGATCCCGCCCACTCCACATCACAGTTAAAAGACCACACAGACATCAGCGCTAAAAAAGTAACCCCCCCCACAAACACAAGTTATAAAAAGCTTATAAGTTAAACCCTTATAAGTTAAAAAAAACTCGAGGCCAGTGCAGATTTTTGCTGATAGGAGCACCGGCACGGAATGTCAAGTAAGTAAATATAATCACTTGGGGGTGCCTAACTATTAGCACCCCCAATATAAATTGCATTTCCTTTGAAAATAAATCACCTTTCCCCCATAATTAGCAGGTTCACCACTGTTATATACCTGGGTATAGGGAATTGTTAATCAATATAGGATTATAATATTACAGGTCCCATATAATTTTTGGATGAAATTCTAGTTATATTTATAACCGAGCATCCTGTCCCAGTGGCTGCACAGATTCTATCTGATCCCCATTGGAAGCAGCCGTCCTGTCCTGCTTTATGGCAGCAGAGATTCTAGCTATCTGTATAACAGAGCATTCTGTCCCAGTGGCTGCACAGATCATATCTGATACCCATTCAGGGGCACTCCACCACTGAGGCGAGTTGAGCTTCTCGCCTCAGGCGGCAGGGCCCTCCTGTTTGCCAGGGGTGGAACCCGGAAATTCGCCTCTTCTAGTGCAGAGAGCGCAATTGCATAAAGAGGTGGGACATTGGGGCAGCAGAAATAACATCAACCCCAAGGAAGCAAATCTATGCCAGGGTACTATCATGCTTCTTTACTGTCCCACTGGCTATAAGAGACTGTACCAGCAAAACCCTGGAGCAGATATTATAATATTTAAACAGTGTGAGACTCCTCCCAAAACTGTTTGATAACTCCTGGCTGACACTGCAGGGCAAGCTGTATGTGCGGGGCAACATGAAATATCTAAGTCATGTAAGAAAAGAGTGTCCCTGGGGGTGTGGGGTGGAGGAGAGTCAAGGACACTTTTTGGTGGGTTGTTCGGTATCAACAGTTTATATGAGGGTGTGCTGAAGGTGTTGGGTATTTATAATATATGTGCCAATGACTATGCAGAAAGAGCCTATGGGATCATTCATAGGAAGCACCGCTTTAACCAAGAGACTGTATTTATTATACTGTCAGTCATTTGATACCATCTGTGGTCGATACCATTTTGTTCCAGTGGCTGCACAGATCCTGTCTGATCCCCATTGGAAGCAGCATTCCCAGTGGCGTAACTACTGTGAGTGCAATTGCTCCAGGGCCCGCTCCCCCTCGGGGCCCGGCGGAGATCGTGCCACATCGCAGAGGTTAGGAAAGCACTGTCTAGAGGGGTGAGGCGGCCCAGGTGCACATCCTGTGCCCAGACCCAGAAGGGGTCTGTAATGTTACTGAGCATTCCTGTCCTGATTTATGGCCAAGATTTTGGCCGAGCAGTCTGTCCCAGTAGCTCTGATTTTCATTGCAAAAGGGTGTTTCTGACAGATGTCTGGAGCAAGCCCAGGCCCTGCTAAAGCTGGCAGGCCTTCTTACAAATCTGAGGCCCAGGCTTGGGAGCCTAGCTCATGAGCTGAATCTACCAAAGGCCAAAACTAAGGTTATCTTTATTGGGAACCCCTAGTTCTTCTAAAAGGAGGAGTACAAGTAATAGTGATATGGAGATTTCAAACAATTGTGCAAGAAGCCAAAAACCAAAACCAGAGGAATGTACAGAGAACAAGAGCAACTTGTGAAGGATTTCCTTCACAAACCATCTACAGCCAAATGGAAACCAAATAGGAAACCATCCTCAGCCAAATGGAAACCAAATGGGAAACCATCCACAGCCAAATATAAACAGAATAGGAAACCATCCGCAGCCAAATGGAAACCAAATGGGAAACCATCTACAGCCAAATGGAAGTGCTAAAGACAATGAGCCCCTCAGTAATAAAGATGAGGTTCTTCCCAGGAAATCTATAATAATGACGCTACTGCTATACTGTTAGATGGAATAGGATTTAGACCAGGGGATCTTTTAGCTGTTTTAGCTCAGTCAGACATAGGTTTTGTCACTTTTCAACTCCCTGTAGCTCTTCTATTTCTGGTGCATATACACCTTTAGTTAAAGCATTTGATGAAGATTGTGTTTGGGCAGGGGCTGTATAATGCAGATAAAACTGAACATGTCAGGTGTCAGATAACTCATTCTTCAGGGAAAGGAGCAAGGTGTGTTCCTCAGTGTAGTACAGCCTTCTGGATGTGATGTGCGGCAGGTGACAATTTAGCTAAGTCATGTGATGTTCTCATGTGTACTCTATGCAATGTGATAGGTCACAAGGCAGAAAGCTGCAACCACATAAGGTGTAACCTTTGTAATAGGCCATACACATAGACAGTGTCCCATTATCAAAATATAGTGATATGTAGAGATATTTACAGGCTTTATTTTGCGCATTAAAATAGTTATGGAGGGTGGTTACATCTAACGCGTTTCGTGTCAGTAAACCTGACACTTCATCAGATGAAGTGTCAGGTTTACTGACACGAAACGCGTTAGATGTAACCCCCCTCCCTAACTATTTTAATGCGCAAAATAAAGCCAGCAATTTGATATTAATTCGCCAGACTCCGTGATTGCTTTGAACGGCGCTCCGCAGCGGTATTAGTGATGTGCAGGTGAAGCCGGCTAGAAGGAGCCGATTTATCGCGAGAGCAGCGGCTTAGCAGGAGTTGGCGCACAAGGGGAGAGCTCCGCCATTAGCCACATCGTGTTTTCGTTTGTATTAGAGATATTTACAGCCCTGTGCTATTGCGGTGGGAAGATGCCAAATACAGATTCTGTGTTTTTTTCTTATCTGTGCTTCTGGAGGGTAACAAGAATTCCTGACTCTTTCAACTAAGTTGGAGTCCTCTGTTTCAGGTGCGGGTGCTGATTCTAGAGTTTTTGGGTTGGAGATAGGAAAACTGGCCTTACATGGGCTGATGTTGGCTGCTGAATCAGCCACTTCTGACAAAGGTGTAAGGGCCCGAAGGCACAGTTGGAGTGCGGACCAAGGAGGAGGCAGGTAGTTAAACCAAATTTCGCTGTATCTGAAGGGCATGGCAAGAGAGTAGTCAAAAGTCCAGGCAATAGTTCAATCCAGGCAGTGAAGGGTCAATCCGAAATAACAGGCAAGCTTGGTATAGAGGAATCAATCAGTAATAACACACCCAGGAATACACAAAGTTAAACCTATACTTGGGCAATGTCTGCAATGTCCAGAAGGCTTTATATAGGCCAGGATTGGCGCCAAAGTTTGAGCGCAATGGCGTCATGACGCTGACGCTGGCGTCCTGACGCCGGCGTTTAGACAGCGTCTGACATCGGCGACCATTCCGTCGCTGGCGACCAATCGGTAGGCGGGAAGACGCTGGCGTCATAGCGCTGCGACCAGCAGGATCCACATGGAGAGGCAGGGAGTCGCCATTTTGGACGCCGTCGCCATCTTGGATGCCATCGCAATCTTGGATGTGAGTGACTTCCATTTCCATTACAGTACCCCCTTCCTTAGGGGGGGCCTCAGGACCACCATGACTGGGACTGGATGGAAACTGTTTGTGAAATCTTCGGATAAGAAGATCCGAAGATCTTCGCATGGAACGTCAGAATCTCTCACCCAGGAGCACTCCTCAGGACCGAACCCCTTCCACTCAATCAGGTACTGCAACACACCTCTGGAGATTCGGGAATCCAGAATTCTTTTAACTTCAAACTCCTGGTGCCCATCAACAAGAACAGGAGTGGAAGTGGACGAAGAAGCAGAAGAAGGCATTGCAGGCTTGAGAAGAGACACATTAGGAACCCGCATCTCTGGGGGAAGCTGAAGACGAACAGCCACAGGATTAATGATTTCGACAATTGGAAAAGGGCAGATGAACTTGGGACCGAGTTTGGGAGTAGGCACTTTGTGACAGATGTTTCTTGTAGATAACCAGACTTTGTCACCAAGATTATATTGAGGGGAAGAAATTCTTCTCCTATCGGCAAACTTCTTTTGAGAAAGAGAACACTTTTCCAAATTGGCTTGCCAGATAGCGAGCATGTGAGCGGCTTGATCATTGGCAGCAGGAATGTTTGTGAGAAGCAGATCTTGAGGGAATGCTAGGGGATTCTGACCGTAGACACAAAAGAATGGGGACCTCTCGGAAGAAGCGTGCATAGCATTGTTGTGAGCAAATTCAGCCCAAGGGAGTAGATCGGCCCAGTCATCCTGACACAAAGACACATGGCAACGAAGAAATTACTCTAATGCTTGGTTGACTCTCTCTGCAGCTCCATTGGATTGAGTGTGGTAGACAGAGGAAAACTGAAGAGAGATGTGAAGAGCTTTACATAAAGATCTCCAAAATTTGGAAACGAATTGAGAACCTCTGTTGGACACTACTTCAGCCAGAAATCCATGAAGGCGAAAGATATGCTGAATAAATAATTTTGAAAGTTCTTGAGCGGAAGGCAACTTGCGAAGAGGAATGAAATGGGCCATCTTGCTGAACCTGTCGATCACAACCCAAATGACCGTATGCCCATGGGAGATAGGTAAATCCACAATGAAATCCATCGCCAAATGAGTCCAAGGTCGAGAGGGAATGGGTAATGGAAGAAGCAGTCCCTTAGGAGGGGAATGTCCAGACTTAGAGGTTGCACAAGTGGAACAAGAAGAAACAATGTCCTTAACATCCTTCCGGAGAGAAGGCCACCACACCAAGTGAGACAAAAGTTCAGTAGTCTTCTTAAACCCAGGATGGCCGGCCTGTTTGGAGTTATGGGACTGAGACAGGATGGAGAGACGAAGTTCAGGAGGAACGAATGCAACTCCAAAGGGAGTATTGCCAGGAGCAGAAGATTGTGCAGATAACAGTTGGGAAGTCATGGTGGCAAATAAAGCAGCAATGATCTTGGTAGGGGGTACAATGGGTTCAGGATCCTCAGAACAAGAGTCTTCAGGAATGAAGCTTCTGGAAAGAGCGTCTGCCTTCTTGTTTCTGGAACCAGGGCGGAACGTGATAAAGTTGAAACGTGAGAAGAAGAGTGCCCACCTAGCTTGCCTGGGATTAAGGCGTTTGAGAGACTGGATGTATTCAAGGTTTTTGTGATCAGTAAATATAGACACTGGCACAGAGGAACCTTCTAACAGATGTCTCCACTCTTCTAATTTGACAGCCAACAGCTCACGGTTTCCCACGTCATAGTTCTGCTCGGGAGAAGAAAACTTTTTAGAAAAGAAAGCACAAGGATGCAATTCCCATCACACGAAGATCTTTGGGATAATACAGCTCCAGCCCCAACATCCGAAGCATCAACCTCAGTGGCGTAACTACTGGGGGAGCAGGGGGTGCGATTGGGCCAGGGCCCGCACCCCCTCAGGGCCCCCCGGCAGCTCGCACACCACGAATTGCAGGCATATGGAGGGGGGCGGGGGCGCGGTCGGCTGCGCGGCCCCCCCACCCCCTCTAGTTACGTCGCTGCTCTGCCCTTTGCTGCCTCAGTGTACCTCTCCCTTTTCTTTGACGATCGTCGATCTGCCTGCGTCTCTCTCCTCCCTGTTCAGCTCCCCCCTCCTTTTCCAGTCACGCAGCACGCTCCTTCTGTCCCTCCCACACCCTTTCATTCTCTGCCCCTCCCACCTACATCTCTCTCCAGCCTTGTGCCCTCATTCTCCAATCTGTTTCACTCCCTCTGTCCCTCTCCAACCATCTCAAGTGTTGCTCACCCCCTGCATCTTTCATCCTCCGTGTCTTCTTTCCCCTTATGCCACAACCTGCAGCAATACAACATGCTCAAGAGTCAATATGAGGGTAAGTGTGGCAGTGTGTACAATAATATAAATCAGAGGCAAAGAACTTCATACTTATTTATTTCTTACTTATTTATAATGAATAATGCACCCCCTACCAAAATCTATAAAGATATTGGAAGTCACCTCAGAGTTACGTGACCTGTATAAAAGCCTGCGGCCTTGTGATTTTATATGGTCTGATAACTCCTCAGTGACTTCTAATATCTTTATAAATTGCAGTAGGGGGTACATCATCCCTTATAATACATGGGTGCTACACAGAGTTCCCTGTATAACTCAGCCTGCAGCCTTGTGCCTTTATATGGTCACAGAACAACTCCTCAATGACTTCTAATATCCTTATTATTTACAGTATGGGGCACATTATCCCTTATATCATTATAATACAATGAAACCTCAATTTTACATGTCCTTTTTACATGTAACTTTTAGTATGTTATATAATGGCAAATTCTAAGTAAATTTTCAATTGGTCTTCATTATTTATTTTTATTGTTTTTGAATTATTTTCCTTCCTCTTCTATATCTTTCCAGCTTTTAAATAGAGGGTTATTGACCCCATCTAAAAACAAATACTACTTTTTAAAGACTCATTTGTGTATTTAGACACTCTTCTATTCATATTTAAGTCTCTTATTCAAATCAGTGCATGGTTGCTAGGGGAATTTGGACCTTAGCAACCAGATTGCTGAAATTGCAAACCGGAGAGCTGCTGAATAAAAAGCTAAATAACTCAAAAACCAACAAATAAAATAAAATGAAAACCAATTGCAAATTGTCTCAGAATAACCCTCTCTACATCATACTGTTACTCATAGGGGAACAATCCCTTTAGGGGGGCCCAGTTGTTAAATTGCTGTACCGGGACACTTAGGGGTCTAGTTACGCCACTGATCAACCTCAATGAAGAACGGTAGAAGAGGGTCAGTGTGTCTAAGGATTGGAGCCGAAGAAAAAGAATCTTTGAGAGTTTTGAATGCTTCCAAAGCTTGAGAGGACCAGCATTTTTGAGGATGAGGGACAGGATTGGAGAAACCCGAGAAGCCTTTGATGAATTGTCTGTAATATAAAACTCTGGATAGCTTTGGTGCTGGTGCGGAGGAGCCAATCTTGGATCGCCAAAACTTTTGCTGGGTCCATCTTGAAGCCTTGTTGGGAAATAATGTACCCTAGAAAGGGAATAGAAGAAACTTCAAAGGAACATTTTTCAAGTTTGGCGAAAAGGTTATTCTTCCTCAGCCAAGATAAGACCTCCCGCACCTGGATCCGATGTTCAACCAGATTTGAGGAAAAGATTAGAATATCATCCAAGTAAACGACTACACTTTGGCCTAACAAGTCCCGGAAGATGTCGTTAACGAGTTCTTGAAAAACCGCAGGAGCGTTACAAAGTCCAAAGGGCATCACAAGATACTGGTAGTGCCCGTCACGAGTATTGAACGCGGTCTTCCATTCATCACCCTCTCTGATCCGGATGAGATTATAGGCTCCACGAAGATCTAGCTTGGTGAAAATGCTGGCACCCTTGAGCTGATCAAATAACTCTGATATGAGGGGTAGAGGATAGCGGTTTTGTTCAAGCCATGGTAGTCGATGCAAGGTCGTAGACTGCCTTCCTTCTTTTCAACAAAGAAGAACCCCACACCAGCAGGAGAAGAAGATGGACGAATGAAGCCTTTTAGGAGATTTTCCTGGATGTACTCTTTCATCGCTGCAGTTTCAGATGGAGAGAGCGGATAAGTACGTCCTCGAGGAGGCATAGTGCCAGGAAGAAGCTCGACAGGGCAGTCATAAGACCGATGAGGAGGAAGAGTTTCTGCAGATTTCTTGTTGAAGACATCAGAGAAGTCTTGGTAAGCAGGAGGTATGGAGGGATTAGGAACAACGGAAGATATCTTGACGAGTGGCTGGGCCGGAAGACAGTTCCGTTGAATATAGAAACTCCAGCGAGAAATTTGAGTTGCAGACCAGTCAATGACAGGATTATGGATGCACAACCAAGGAAGTCCTAGCACTACTGGAGTTGACGGGCAATCAATCAGAAGAAACGAAAGTCTTTCAACATGCAGGGTGCCCACTTTAAAGGATAATTCTTGAGAAGACTTTAAGATGAAGGCAGAAGAAAGTGGCCGATCATCAATGGCTAGGACTCGGGAGTGGTACAGCCAAGGTTTGTAGAGGAATGAAATGACATTACACCTTGTGAAGGCAAAGTGAGTGTGGGAGCTGCTTAGCGAGTGTTGCATGTGATCGAAGTGTTGCATGTGAATTAAGTGTTAAGCAGCGTTAAAAACCTTAAGGCGTTGGTGTTTGCTGTGCATGCTGGGAGTGCTGGGTGCAAGGAGAGAGTAAGTGCAAATAACTGACTGCTGTGTGTTCTGTGAGTTATCTGACTGAGACAAACAGCTTTTTCTTTTCTCTCTTTGGGGTAAACTAGTTGATACATTAAGTGCATTTACTTTCTTTTTGTGTTTTAGCTTTAGAGGTCTAAGGGGAACATAAAAAAAAAGTTAATAAGGGTTTTTATTTATTGCTGGTAGCAAATAGCATTTTTTTTTCTTTCCTCCTTTCCCTCTTTCTTCTAATTAAGGGGGAGGGGTTAATCAGGTAAATTCTGAACAGGCTTTGTGTGCTCTGGTTGAAACCTTACACTTGTAAAGGCAAAGCGAGTGTGGGAGCTGCTTAGCGAGTGTTGCATGTGAATTAAGTGTTAAGCAGCGTTAACAACCTTAAGGCGTTAAAACCAAAAAGGCGTTGGTGAGGAATTACATTTGGGAGACTGTAAGTACCTAGTGTAAATATGAGTGAGTTTGCTGGTATTACTCAGTGTGTGTCTTGTCACATGTATGTGGTGTTGGAGCAGCAGTTCCATGCAGTATTTACATGTGAGAGATGTCGGTGGGTTTTCATCTTGGAATCTGAGCTGCAGACTCTAAGGGGTGAACTTGCAGCACTGAGAGCATCGGCAAATGAGGGGAATGACAGGAGGCTCGAAGAGCAACCACTGGCAGGGGCTAGTGGAGTGGGGGGAGGAAGGTTTGTGACAGTCAAGAGGGGAAGCAGGGGACAGAAGAGTAGGGGGGCTGGTCCACAGTTTGTCCAAAACAGCAAATTCGCCGTTTTGGCTGAAGATGCTGGGGAGGAAACCTCCGAACTGGCATTTATGGAGCAGGCTGACTCTCGGAGCACCCCGGGAGGCAGTGGCTCTAATACGGGTGGTGGGGGGAGTGCAAGGAAGGAAAGGCAGGTTCTAGTTATAGGGGATTCAATTATTAGAAAGGTGGATAAGGTAATCTATCGCAAGGCCCCTATATGCCGAACAGTCTGCTGCTTGCCTGGTGCTAGGGTTCGGCATGTGGTGGAACGAGTGTACAGATTATTGGGAGGGGCTGGGGAAGACCCAGCGGTCTTGGTACACATAGGTACCAATGACAAAATTAGAGGAGGTGGTGAAGTCCTCAAAAATGATTTTAAAAAACTAGGTTCAAAGCTGAGGGCGAGGACTTCCAAGGTAATTTTCTCAGAGATATTACCTGAGCCACGAGCAACGCTAAGGAGACAGCGGGAGCGTAGGGAGATTAATGTGTGGCTGAAAGATTGGTGTAGGGAGGAGGATTTTGGGTTTTTGGAGAACTGGGCTGATTTTTCAGTCGGCTACAGGCTCTTTGCTAGGGATGGGCTGCACCTCAATGATGATGGGGCAGCTGTTTTGGGAGAGAAGATGGCTAGAGGGTTGGAGGAGATTTTAAACTAGGTGTGGGGGGGAGGGTTCAGTAAAAGATTCAGTGGTAGACAGGTTAAAAGACAGGGCAAAGAAAGGGAAAATGGGGGAGGAGATTTGGCTGGGGATACTGTTAAGGATAGGGAGGACCACATGTCATATGTTCAATATGGTGCCAGTATTAAATGTATGTTTACAAATGCAAGAAGTCTGACTGGTAAAATGGGAGAGCGGGAGCTGCTGGTGATGGAAGGAAAATATGATGTGATTGGTGTGGCCGAAACATGGCTGAATGAGTCGCATGACTGGGCAGTAAATATCAGTGGCTATACTTTGTTTTGGAGGGACAGAGGCAATAGAAAAGGAGGAGGGGTATGTCTGTATGTTAGGCAGGATTTAAAAGCTCATACAAAGGAGGAGGTTATGTTAGAAAATGAGGGGGCAGAAGTCGTATGGGTGGAGTTCTTCACCAATTCTAAAGAATCTAAGTGAGGAGGAAGAGACAAAGCTCCTAATGCAAATTGAAAAGGCTACTAGTTTAGGTAAAGTAATGATAATGGGGGATTTTAATTACCCAGATATTGACTGGAGCAACGGTACTGCTAGATCAGTTAATGGGAACAAGTTTATAAACTTATTGCACGACAATTTTTTAGCACAGGTTGTTGAGGAGCTTACCAGAAAAAATGCTATTCTTGATTTAGTGATCTCAAATGACCCAGAACTTATAGCAAATGTGCAAGTCATTGAACCCCTGGGTAATAGTGACCATAAGGTTATATCTTTTAATGTCTGGTGCAAAAAACAAAAATAGACTGGGGCAACAAAAACCATGAATTTTGCAAAAGCTAATTTTAGTGCCTTGAGGGCTGCCCTACAGAGTATTGATTGGGGCATTAGGTTTTCAGCTAAAAACGCAGAACAGAAATGGTTGTCCTTTAAAATGATATTAAATCATTACTGTTCTCAATTTATTCCCTTAAGGACTAAACGTAGAAGCTCTAAGAATCATCCTGTGTGGCTTAATAACGAAGTAAAGAAGTTAATAGGAAAGAAGAGAGATGCATTTAAAAACTACAAATCTGTAGGGACAGAAGCTGCATTTAATGAATATAAACACTGTAATAAATGTTGTAAATCAGCAATCCGGAAGGCTAAGAAAAGAAATGAAGAGTTAATTGCGGTGGAGGTGAAAACTAACCCTAAAAAGTTTTTTAAATATATTAATAGTAAAAAGATGCAGGTTGAGAGTGTTGCTCCATTAAATAATGGTACCAGTATGGTTGTAACAGATACAGATAAGGCAAATGTGTTAAATCAGTTCTTTTCTTCAGTGTATACAATAGAGGAGTCTGGGTTCACAGGCTCACTTAATAACTGCACGAATGGTTCAGCTCAATCTAGCCAGTGGCTGACTTAGGATATGATTCAAAAAGCTTTAATACAAATTAATGTAACCAAGGCTCCAGGGCCTGATGGCATACACCCCCGGGTTCTAAGAGAGCTTAGTTCAGTTTTAGACCAGCCCTTATTTCTGATTTTCTCAGATTCACTGTCATCTGGTATGGTGCCTATGGATTGGAGAAAAGCTGATGTTATTCCAATATTTAAAAAGGGATTACGATCTCAGCCTGGCAATTATAGGCCAGTAAGCTTGACATCTGTGGTGGGCAAATTATTTGAAGGCTTGTTAAGGGATCACATTCAAAATTTTGTCCTAATGAATGGCATTATGAGCAACAATCAGCATGGCTTTATGAAGGATAGGTCATGTCAGACGAATTTGATTGCATTTATGATGTGGTAAGTAAGATTCTGGATAGTGGGGGGGCAGTAGATGTGATCTATTTGGATTTTGCCAAAGCATTTGATACTGTGCCCCACAAACGACTGCTTTCTAAACTAAGGTCTGTTGGGCTTAATGAAGTCGTTTGCACATGGATAGGAAACTGGCTACAGGATCGGGTACAGAGGGTAGTTGTTAATGGGACATTCTCTACTTGGAGTAAGGTTCTTAGTGGGGTCCCCCAGGGCTCAGTATTGGGTCCACTTTTATTTAACTTGTTCATTAATGACTTAGGGGAGGGTGTTGTAAGTAATGTATCAGTGTTTGCAGATGACACAAAATTATCCAGCCCAATTAATTCCATCCAGGATGTGGCATCCTTGCAACACGATCTTGACAAACTGGCAATCTGGGCAGCTAAGTGGCAAATGAGATTCAATGTTGATAAATGTTAAGTCATGCACCTGGGATGTAAAAATATCCAAGCCATTATACCCTTAATGGGACTGCACTAGGCAAATCCATTAAGGAAAAGGACCTTGGAGTCCTTGTAGATGATAAACTTGGTTGTAGCAAGCAATGCCAGTCAGCAGCATCAAGGGCAAATAAGTCTTGAGCTGTATTAAAAGGGGCATAGAGTCAAGGGAGGAGGGGGTCATTCTTCCACTGTATAGAGCACTTGTAAGGCCCCATCTAGAATATGCCGTACAGTTTTGGTCTCCATCACTCAAACAGGACATTATTGTATTAGAGAGGGTACAGAGAAGGGCAACTAAGCTGGTAAAAGGTATTGAAAATCTTAGCTATGAGGAAAGACTAGCCAAATTGGAGATGTTCACGCTGGAGAAGAGGCGCTTAAGGGGTGATATGATGACTATGTATAAATATATAAGGGGATCATATAATAATCTCTCTAATGCTTTATTTACCAGTAGGTCTTTCCAGCTGATACGAGGTCACCCATTCCGATTAGAAGAAAAATATTCAGAAGGGGTTTTTTACAGTGAGAGCTGTGAAGATGTGGAATTCTCTCCCTGAATCGGTTGTACAGGCTGATACATTAGAAAGCTTTAAGAAGGGGTTGGATGGCTTTTTAGCAAGTAAGGGAATACAGGGTTATGGGAGATAGCTCATAGTCCAAGTTGATCCAGGGACTAGTCCGATTGCCATTTAGGAGTCAGGAAGGAATTTTTCCCCCTCTAAGGCAAATTGGAGAGGCTTCAGATGGGGTTTTTGCCTTCCTCTGGATCAACTGGCAGATAGGTAGTTAATAAAAAAAAAAAAAAAAAGGTTGAACTCGATGGACATGTGTCTTTTTTCAACCTTACTTACTATGTTACTATGTTACAATATGTTAAATGCTTTGTCCAAGAAATTTCCAGCAGCGCCGGAGTCAAGGAAGGCTTGAGTAGAAATGGTCTTGGAGGCAAGCTGGATCTGTACCGGAAGAAGAAAACGATCAGCAGAGGATTGGGGAAGATGATCAATTCCACCCAGGTAAGTTTTCCCAAACTTACCTAGGCGTTGGCGTTTCCCGGCTTCACAGGGCATTCATGGGCAAAATGTGATTTGTCCCCGCAATATAGGCAAAGTCCTGCAGCCCTTCTCCGCAATTTTTCCTGTTCGGAAAGACAAGCACGACCAATCTGCATAGGCTCTTCAGTGGGAGTGGGAGAAGAAACAGGAACAGAAGCCGAGGAAGGAGATGCAGCAGCGCTGGGGAGCAAAGGTCTCTGGAAACGAGGAGCCAGGATGGGTTGGACCTTACCCGCTCTTTATCAGCTTGGTGCACCCTTTGTCGAGTATCTACCTTGACTGCCAGGGCAATAAGATCCTCCCAGCGTGTAGGCAACTCACGGGAGACTAGATCATCCTTGAGGCGCATAGAGAGCCCGTTGTAGAAAGCAGCATGGTAGCTCTCATTGTTTCAACCAGTCTCGGCAACCAACGTGCGGAACTCAAGTGCGTATTCAGGCACAGAACGCTTTCCCTGTCGAATCTGGAACAGGCGTGAAGAGGCGGACGCTGCCCGGCCGGGAGCATCAAACACTGTGCGCAGATCTCGGATAAAGGCCTTGGAGTCATCGATTAAGGGATCTTCTTTCTCCCACAGAGGTGATGCCCATTCCAAAGCTTTACCAGTCAGGCGAGTAATGATGTACCCCACCTTGGCACGTTCCGAGACATATTGATGGGGAAGTAGCGTGAACTGGATCTCACATTGGTAAATAAATCCTCTGCAGGCCACAGGATCACCACTGAAGAGTGGAGGTGCCGGGATACGAGGCTCGGAGGCATGAACAGGCACCACAGGAATAGCAGCTGATGCAGAGGCAGGGACCTGAATCGTCGGTGTGAGGGCAGACAATTTTTCCAAGGTAGCCTCTAGAGCTTGGCCAAAGTGGGTCTGCTGAGCTTCATAGACCGACCATGCGTGAGGCTATTCCACGAAAAGCTCTTCCGAAGTCAGGCTGGACTGGGGCCTCCTCAGAAGGGTCCATGGCCCAAGTATAATGTAAGGGCCCAAAGGCACAGTTGGAGTGCGGACCAAGAAGGAGGCAGGTAGTTAAACCAAAGTTCGCGGTATCAGAAGGGTAAGGCAAGAGAGTAGTCAAAAGTCCAGGCAATAGTTCAATCCAGGCAGCGAAGGGTCAATCCAAAATAGGCAAGGTTGGTACACAGGAATCAATCAGTAATAACATACCCAGGAATACACAAAGTTAAACTTATACTTGGGCAATGTCTGCAATGTCCAGAAGGCTTTATATAGGCCAGGATTGGCATCAAAATTTGAGCGCAATGGCGTGCTGACGCTGGCGTCCTGACGCTGGCGTTTAGACGCCGATGCACGTTCTGACACCGGCGACCATTCCGTCACCGGCGACCATTCCGTCACCGGCGACCAATCGGCAGGCGGGAAGACGCTGGCATCATAGTGCTGCAACCAGCAGGATCCACATGGAGAGGCAGGGAGTCACTATTTTGGACGTCGTCACCATCGCAAACTGGATATGAGTGACTTCCATTACAAAAGGGCCAGCTTCAGTTCAGTTTTTCAGAGAAAAAGTTATCGTATGAAAACCCATGGAGGAGATTCAATTCAAGGAGGAAAAAAAATCTCCAAATCCAGAGTTTTCACATGATAAACCATGAGTTTTTCTGAATTGAATTGTATCTCAAATTGAATATCATCCCTAAACTTTTCATCTGATGAACCTTTCTGTCAGTGAAATTAATCTGGCACTAAGTCTGCATATTATTAGTGCATGTATGGTGCCTTCATACCCAAATCTGTTTGAAGCTTGCTTAGATATCAATAGGTGAAATTGTTAAATGCCATCAGAGGAGGACTGAATTTAGTTTTGGATGCTGTCCTCTCCTGACTGATGTGCAAGGGGCCCCTATATGATCAGCCTAATTTAGCTGCTTCAGAATCTAAACTGGATAAAGAGCAGCTTTTTTTAGCATCCTTGTGGAAAATTTTTGGCCAGCTGAAATCCAATGTTTTATGTAGCACAGGAGCATGCAAGTGAATGGCAACACTTTATGCTTACAGTACTTTGGACAATGAAAAAAATGCAAATATTTACAACCTTCCTATAGTATTTGGATGAACGGTAGAAAAACAAACAATTCAAAGCTTCCAAGGCTGAACTTGAGGGATTTGTGTTTTCAACACCATTTATTCTCTATGGAACTATGAAAAGTTTGGTTTCTTCCAACTTGCGTAGAACAGTATTTGTTTTCAAATAATGTCCCTTTTTGTGACAGTGAATAGTTCTTCTCCTTTTCAAACCAAATGTACAGTGTGTTCTGATCCCTGTGTTGATTAGCTGCTCATGGTTATTTCCTTTCCAAATATCCCAGCTGATGTAATACTCTACAGCCATTAAGCAAGGTTAGATCTTTCGTTCAGCCAGGGGCATATTTATATTATGGCACCCAAGGGCCTGTGCCTAGGGTGGCAGGTTTTGGGGAGGCTGCCCTCGGGTGCCTATAATTTTTTTTTTAAATTCAAAAAAAAATTATCCCATCCTCTGAAATGGATTGCCATAGGAAATCCGGTGACAGAGCTGGGGGGTGAGGGGTAGGGGGCAGGTTCATCGTTGAAAGTGAAGTCATGTGCACACAGCGTGTAATATCACTTCTGCAATGTGCTGACGTCACATGCATTGTGTAGTGGGCATGTTTAGGTCCGGATCCTAGGGTGGCATTGGATCTAAATACAGCCCTGCCTTCAGGGGTGGCAAAATACAAGTCCTGGTAAACGTAAGAGGCAAATTTCAGTTTTTCTCTTTTTAATTGGATAATCAGTTGCACTAGTGAACCAATCCCCCTTTTTGCACTTTGCATGCAGTTCTTTGGGCTCCAAAATGGAGCGCAAGGACCTATGCTCCCTCTAGGTATCAAAATCGTGTTTATATACCAAGCTGATATATAGATAGGTTGGTTTAGGTTGCACACTTAATTTTAATAAAATAAATTCAGTGTTGGACTGGGTTGCCAGGGGCCCACCAGAATACCATAGACCGTGGGCCCACCAGAAAACCTTAGACCGTGGGCCCACCAGAAAACCTTAGACCGTGGGCCCACTTTCCAACTATTATTCCTCCTCTCCTCACTCAACATTTTTATTCTCCTAGTCTTTTATATCTACTTTCTATATTCTTCTATTATTACACATAATGAAATAGGGAATTACCATAAAATAGGCTAAATGGTTAGAAACAAGACGTCCCACTGACACCTTGGCCCACAGGGAGTTTTCCTGGTATGCCACTGGGCCAGTCCGATACTAAATATATTTTAATATAGATTTAATTCGCTTTTTAAGGGACGATATTCCCTGTTATTATACACTTATGATCATCATGAGCCAAATATATATGACTTATTTTAAATGTGTTTTTTGGTTATTCTTTAAATATAAAAAAAACACAATTTCCTTGTTTTTTCATTATAAATTATGACAGAGTAACTATTTTGAGACCTTCCTTTCTCAGATGAGGAGTTAAATCTACCAGTGGTTTTAAAAAGGAAGGGTAATCTGACTTCTTGTCCTCCCACCAGGGCCGCCATCAGGGGGGGACAGGGGGGGACAAGTGTCCCGGCCCCGGCCAGAAGGGGGGCCCGACAGGGCTGCACTTTTTGAAGAGCTGGGCCCCCTTGACAGTGGCAAAGCCATGCCACTCGATCGAAGTCCCGAACAGCCGAATGCGGAAGTGCTGAACAGACAAAGTCCTGAAGCTGCGGAAAGACACAAAGGGGTCCGTTTACTAAAGTGCGTTAAAAATATTCGCACAAAATATAGACAGAATTTTCACCAAATATGTTATCGCCAGTTTACTAACCTGCGGTAAATATAAATTTGCGAATTTTCTTGCGCAAGAATAATTGTTCGCCAGTTATCGCATTCACTGAAAATAACGCTATGTATACATTAACGCCTGGTTTACTAAATAGCGAAATGTGCTAAAGACAAAATTAACGCCAGAATATTCGCAAACTTTTACCGCCACCTATGTAGTGGCGTAAAAGTATTTTTTTCACCAGAAAATTCTCAAGGGGCAGGAAATATCCCATAATACTAGTTTTTTTTTTACCCATCATTCTTTGCTGACAGGAGAGAGATCTGTAGCTACTGCTGACAGGATGTTTTGGCTTCTGCTTCTATCTGTTGCAACAGCAGCAGTTTTAGCTCAAAGTCGTATTATTGGCAGCGGCATCACAGTCTAAGGATTCGTCAGCCTCTACGCTTTTTTGGTTTCATTGTGATTGGCTACATTAAACTGTGCATTTCTATAAAGCAAAGAGATTGACTGGTATGATTTCCTTGTTCCTATGATTCTATTGGCACTCTGGTAATGTTGCTGGATGGTATAATTATCAGTTAATAAAGTTTATGAGTTTTGAAGATGCATTTCTGGCCATAAATGTCACAGTAAAAATTGCCATAATAACCGCCATAAAACAAGACTATTTTATAGCATAAATATTCACAAAAACTTAATTTTTCGCCAGAAAATTCGCAACTCGCTAAAATTACTGCTAACGTAAGCTGGTTCCTTTATGTAGTTACCGCAAGTGATCGCAATGACTTCTGAGCACATTGCTGTTTAGTAAACTTAGTCGCTGCGAATATTCTGGAAGTAAAAATATTCTCAGCGATAACATGCGGAAACTTAAAGTCAGATTTACCGCACTTTAGTAAACGGACCTCAAAGTCACGAAAGGAGCCGACACTGAAGTCCTGAAGCGGCGAAAATGCCAGATGTCACGAAAACACCTATAATTGAAGTACTGAAGCCACGAGTTCAATTCTACTGACACCAATGTGGGTTGTTGTTTTTTTAAATCCCCTGGCCACCAATATTTTATTTTAATACTCTATAGGCCCCTGCCAATTTTTTAAAAAAAAATATTTTCTGGGGCCCAATTTTTTTTAACTTGTAAGGAGGGCCTTGTCGCCAAAGTTTTTAAAAAAATGTTTTCTGTGGCCCCTATTTTTTTTTAACTTGTAAGGGGGCCCTGGCACCAAGGTTTTTTTAAAAAATATTCTTGGGGCCCCAATTTCTTTAACTTGTAAGGGGGCCCTGGCGCCAAAGTTTGTTTCAAAAAAAATTTCTGCGGGCCCAAGTTTTTTTTAACTTGTAAGGGGGCCGTGGCGCTAAGATTTTTTTTAAAAATATTCTTGAGGTGCCAATCTTTTCAACTTGTAAGGGGGCCCTGGCGCCAAGGTTTTTTTGAAAAAAAACTTTTATGGGGGACCTGGCGCCAATGTTTTTTTTTTAACTTATAGGGGGGCCCTGGTCACTAATTATTTTTTTTAACTTGTAGGGGGGCCCTGACCATCAATAGCTTTTTATAACTTGTGTGTGTGGGGGGTGTTACATTTTTAAGCGCCGATGTCTGTGTGGTCTTTTAACTGTGGTGTGGAGTGGGCGGGATCTGGGGTGGGTCCTGGGTGGTTGGGGTGGGTCCTGGGTGGTTGGGGTGGGGCCCAGGGGTGGGTACGGGGCCCCGTGATTTCTAATGACAGCCCTGCCTCCCATTATTGCTCAAAGGACCAGGTATGTGGTATCTAGTGTAACTGAAAAGTCATTTTGTTTACTGTTTTGTGTAATTAAAAAATAATTAAGGCTATGGATTTTTTAAAAAGAACGAATCAATCAGTTGAACTTCCATTTGGGAAAGTTTAAGCCAAGTTCAAGTGGGGCTTTGGCAAGGGGTACAACACATAGATCCGTTATCCGGAAAACCCCAGGTATCGAGCATTCTGCATAACAGGTTCCATTCCAGTATTCATATTATTTCTCTATTAAATTAAAATATTCAGATTACCTCTCTATTAAATTCCCTATTAAATTTATAAAAGGATTCAGATACCTTTCTATTAAATTAGTCATTAAATTACATCTCTTTTAAATAGGGATGCACCGAATCCAGGATTCGGTTCGGGATTCGGCCAGGATTCTGCCTTTTTCAGCAGGATTCAGATTCGGCTGAATCCTTCTGCCCAGCTGAACCGAATCCGAATCCTAATTTGCATATGCAAATTAGGGGTAGGGAGGTAAATCACGTGACTTTTTGTCACAAAACAAAGAAGTAAAATGTTTTTCCCCTTCCCACTCCTAATTTGCATATGCAAATTAGGGTTCGGATTCGGTTCCGTATTCGGCCAAATCTTTCACATCAGATTCGGGGGTTCGGCCGAATCCAAAATAGTGGATTCAGTGCATCCCTACTTTTGAACCAATAAAATAATTTAGATTAACTCTTTATTAATTTAATTGAAATATTCAGATTACCTCTCTATTCATTTATGCAAGTATGGGAACTGTTATCCAGAATGCTCAGGACCTGGGGCTTTGGACACCATGGCTGAGCCAAGTCACTGCGAGATGGCTTATCTGACAATAATGTAAATAAAAGGCTTGGGCAGTAGGTGATCTGCAAGTTACAAATTGAGCGGGGGATCCAATTCTTCACCTACTGCTCTTAATCTTCTCTTTTTACTTTATTGCTGACTTTTCTTTTTCTTAACTTACCTGGTTTAATTTAAAGGATCACTGGAAAACCAACTTTTCATTCAAGCCTATACCCAAGCCCTCAGCAACATGTCCACCCACATAACCCCCTTACTTTCCTCTCTCACATGCTAACTACTGCTTTTCCATTCTTCACTATGCATCTACCACTATTAAGTGAGCTTAAAGAAACAGTAACACCAAAAAATGAAAGTGTTTTAAAGTAATGAAAATATTATGTACTGTTGTCTTGCACTGGTAAAATGAATGTGTTCAGAAACACTACTATAGTTCATATAAACAAGCTGCTGTGTAGCAATGGAGGAAATTGGAAAAAGTCTATATGGCACAGGTTAAATAGTGCATTACAGACAACACCATTATTATCTTATATGCTGTGTAACCTGAGCCTTTTCTCCTTTGAATGGCTGCCCCCATTGCTACACAGCAGCTTATTTATATAAACAATAGTAGTGTTTCTATAGCAAACACAGCAGTTTTACCAGTGCCGGGCAACGCTGCATTATATTTTTATTACTTTAAAACACTTTCATTTTTGATGTTACTGTTCCTTGTCAGGTTTTCTTTTAGCTAACTTCCCTATAGTTCCAGGGCCATGAAAGACTGTAATAAACATTTAATTCCAAGTGGATTTAATTTTACACTCCCCCACCAAAAGTTTTAGCCTTGGTAGGGGGACACACACATTCTGATCTTGGTTATCTTTGTCCTTTAGTTGGCTAAACTGTACATGCTCAGTGTAATGGGCTGTTGTAGATGGCTGCTTGGTATCCTCAAGTACTGCTTACACCACTTTGAGTAAGGTCAGAGTATTGGGGAACAAACAAAGACTGAGTATATAGAGATTTTGGTGACAGATTTGGAGACATGGATATATATACTATTCAATGCTGTAACTTTAGGCTAGTACAGCAGTTTATATTTGAGAGCAAACTTTCCTCTATATTTGTTTGGATTTATAGACTGTTAGTAAGGTGGATACTTTTTTTTTAAAACTGTGTACTGTTCACACTTGAGACCCAGATTGAAACTACCCACATTGTTCACCTGTTCCTACTCATACAAACTGCTGAAGGGGCACCAGCACTGTGCCACTGTATGTAGTACATCTTAGAGTGGTCCTAATAGGTTTACCTGTCTCATGCTCTGTTCTGCTTTCCCTATGCTCCCTGTGTGTGCCATACTCTGCCTGTGTGTGCCCTGCTCTGCCTGTGGAACATAAGCCTGGTATTTATTGTGGGGGGTTTGTTATCACTTGAAAATTATTGGTAGGGGCTCCTATGGTGTTAAATCATGACCTGGGGGAGCTGATAACAAACCCCCCAGAATAAAAAGGGGACAGTGGCGGAACTACCGGGGGAGCATTGTACCAGGCCGCACCCCCTGCGAGCCCAGCGGCAGTTCACGCGATAGAGAAAAACGCTTAAAAACCCAATCCAGGAGGGGGGTGGGCAGGCCTGGCTGCACGATCTGCACCCAGACCTGCATAATCTGCACCCAGACCCGCCACCCCATAGTTACTGTTACTGACAGGGGAGGAGGAAGCATATGGATTTAAGGGTATTTCTTAATATGACATTTACATTTTTCACATATGAGTGATAAGTGATATCCCTGCAGTGAGCACTAACAATTTGTTTTTTTTGGTAATTAATGTGTTCATGGTCTTTAAAAACAAGGAGTGGCTAACACTGGGATTCATTATTGGCCCTCCACCATATAAACCAGAAAAATTCCAGCCCTCAGTACCACAGAAGCTGGACAGCACTGGTCTAGACTATACCAGAACATCATGGTAACTGTCAATCCACCCTTTGATAGAGCCTACCTCCTATGGACACAAGCCATTCCCGACCTCAATCAAGAGCAGTGGGAAGAGGCAATAGAGATGGCCTACAGATTTTTAATCTCGATAAGAGACAGACTGATACAATATAAGGTCCTTTATCAAGTTTATATAACCCCTCTCAAAATGAAAAAAAAGCCAAGATGATCTGTGCCCCCGATGTAAATCTCAAAGGTGCCAATTTTATTCACATGATCTGGTCCTGTCCCCCAGTAATGACATTCCGGACCAAGGTAATGGAAACACTAGCCATTGAACTGGGCACACCACAGATAGTTTGTAAGGGGCCCTCCGGTGGAATTAAAGGGTAAGTACACCAATTTTTCCAACTTGAAGAAAAATAACTTTTATTCACACGGATCACAATGTACTCACACAGCGCACTTCAGGACATCACCAGGTACACATTCAGGGTTTACAAGAAGCCTCCAAGTTTGCCAGGATCCACAAACCCAACCAAGGTCTTTTGCACCACCTAGTCGGCCAGGCAGTCCCGTCACACGACCTGCAACCCTCCACCTCGCCCCGACTCAGGACTTTTACTATGTGCCACCTCCCTCCTTCAGCCAGGCCGACACCGCTTCAGTGCCCCACTGACCTTTCCGGGTAGGACTTTTTCTTGACCTTCTCCTTGGGTTGTCCGCTAGACCCTGCCTAAGCACTTGGTCCCTCACTGTGGCTGAGCCACGGCTTCTAAGCCTCTAATGCTCCTTGTTGGGGTAACAACTGCCCGTTCTCGCTTAGCTATCACTAACTAGCTCAAGTACCTAGTACTTTTACTTTTATTTCCTTAGCACTGTCTACTTCTAGACTCCACGACATCCAACTCTCAACAACACCCTGGGTGTGTCTTCCCTTTAAATACTTTCCCTCTAGCATTAACTACCCACTAGCTAAACATGTGCTTCCCCAACTTTTGTGCATGTGCCTATCACTCCTTAGCACATGAACCATTCTCAACTGTAACACAACACATTAACACATTACCTACAGACTTTCAAACACAATTAAATCTCATACACATTTAACATTTCACATTCATACAACTTACATAACTCACATACAATTTTACATACAACATTCGATCACCCTCTTACAAGTTGATCTGGTGGATTGATTGAAAATGTAATACCCACTAATGCGGCTAGAACTTGGTTGCGCTCCCTCATGTTTTATGCAAAAAAAAAACAATGATCATGCACTGGATGGGGAATACCCCTCCTACCACACCCTTCTGGAGACGGCTGGTAGATGGGGCTCTTCCACTGATCAAACTGACGTATGAAACAAGAGGGGCAACAGACAAATTTAACAAAGTGTGGGGGGCCTAGTGCGACTTAGACTCCCTGGACAATACATGACCTACATTTGCTGCTTTGTATCACTGACACCCACATAGACACTAACAGTTGTTGGAATCAATAACTTGTTAAAGGCATGACACTGCACCAACAAAACTGTACTCATTGTAACCAATCACAACTGAAAACCGTCTACTAATTCTGTTTTGGGTTGTTTGTTTTATATTGTAAAAACAATAATACTTACCTTTAAAAAAAAAAAAAGAGAGAGATGTGTTGCATCAGGTTGTTGCGAGCACATATGTTGGTTGAGGGCCTGTGGGACATTGGTAGGGGGCCTCTGGGACACTAGGAGGGGGACCCTAAAAGTTGCAGCCAGACAGGCCCAGAAGTGTATTTACTACTGCCCCTAAGTGTATATACTAGATGCCATATCCTCAGAGTGTTGTATCTAACATGTATCAGCAACTAGGGATGTAGCGAACGTCGGGAAAAAAGTTCGCGAACATATTCGCGAACTTGCGTCAAAAATGCGAACGGTTCGCGAACGTCGCGAACCCCATAGACTTCAATGGGAAGGCGAATTTTAAAAGCTAGAAAAGACATTTCTGGCCAGAAAAATTATTTTAAAGTTGTTTAAAGGGTGCAACGACCTGGACAGTGCCATGCCAGAGGGGGATCAAGGGCAAAAATGTTTCTAAAAAATCCATTGTTGACACAGCGCTGCGTTTTGTGCTGTAAAGGGCAGAAATCACACTACATTTCTAAACCTGTGTAATAAAATGCTTTAAAACGTCCGGCGTCTACATGCCAATCAAGTCGTGTAAAGGTTACAGCCTGTTCACACGCAAAGACGAAACGCGGTGCTTACTGCAACGCAAAAAGACGCAAAGAGCTTTAATGAATGATACCGTCAAGTGAGCAAATAATAGTTTTTAATTACTAGTTGCTTGTCACCTCCAGGATGTTCGTCCTGTTGGTGGCAATATTTCTGTAGTGCTGTGTTTAGCAGTCACCGTGCTTGTGCGCACGTGCACGGTCAGGCAGAGGTAATTCAATGTACAGTGAAGTGAACCAAAAAACACTGATTCTGCAGTGTGGGCCCAGTTTTGGTCTACTTTATTGATCACCTGCGGTGACCATAAAAGATGCGATTTTGCCACTGTTGCAGAACCCTGAAAAATTAGGCATGTGTACTTTCCTGAAAAATTATGTTTTTTTTTGTCGCAGTCACTGAAGCACAGAGGCCAGAAACAATATGCCATATAAATGCTGAAAATATAAATTTTTTTTGTCGCAGCCACTGCAGCACAGAGGCCAGAAAAAATATGCCATATAAATGCTGAAAATATTAATTTTTTTTTGTCGCAGCCACTGCAGCACAGAGGCCAGAAAAAATATGCCATATAAATGCTGAAAATATTAATTTTTTTTTGTCGCAGCCACTGCAGCACAGAGGCCAGAAAAAATATGCCATATAAATGCAAACAATATTAATTTTTTTTGGTCGCAGCCACTGCAGCACAGAGGCCAGGAAAAATATGCCATATAAATGCTAACAATTTAAATTTTTTTTGTCGCAGACACTGAAGCACAGAGGCCAGAAAAAATATGCCATATAAATGCTGAAAATATTCATTTTTTTTGGTCGCAGCCACTGAAGCACAGAGGCCAGAAAAAATATGCCATATAAATGCTGAAAATATTCATTTTTTTGTCACAGCCACTGAAGCACAGAGGCCAGAAAAAATATGCCATATAAATGCTGAAAATATTCTGTTTTTTTTGGTCGCAGCCACTGAAGCACAGAGGCCAGAAAAAATATGCCATATAAATGCTGAAAATATTCTGTTTTTTTTGGTCGCAGCCACTGAAGCACAGAGGCCAGAAAAACTCAGGATTTACCTGGATTCAAATTAAACCAGTAGGGTTTGCACCCTAGTTTGTAACGGTGGTGGAGGGAGGAGGACGCTAAAGGACAGCTGTATGTGGAGTCATGAGGCGTGCAGAGAAGGACAGCTGCATGGGGAGTCAGAATCAGAAACTCAGCACAAGTCTTCCGGCGTGCAGTAACCCTCCGAGATCCACCCCTCATTCATTTTAATAAAGGTCAGGTAATCCACACTTTTGTGACCTAGGCGAGTTCTCTTCTCAGTTACAATCCCTCCTGCTGCACTGAAGGTCCTTTCTGAGAGGACACTTGAGGCGGGGCAAGACAAGAGGTTCATGGCAAATTGTGACAGCTCTGGCCACAGATCAAGCCTGCGCACCCAGTAGTCCAGGGGTTCATCGCTCCTCAGAGTGTCGATATCTGCAGTTAATGCCAGGTAGTCCGCTACCTGCCGGTCGAGGCGTTCTTTGAGGGTGGATCCCGAACGGTTCTGCCGCTGCCTTGGACTGAAAAACATTTGCATGTCTGACGTTACAGAGTGGCCAAAGTGCTTTGTCCTTGCAGGTGCGCTCGTGGCAGGATTACTGGCACCTCTGCCCCTGGAATGTTGATGAGTTCCTGAAGTGACATCACCCTTAAAAGCATTGTACAACATGTTTTGCAGGCTGGTTTCTAAATGCAGCATCCTTTCAGACTTGTGGTATGTTGGTAACATTTCTGCCACTTTATGCTTGTACCGAGGGTCTAGTAGAGTCGCGACCCAGTACAGGTCCTTCTCCTTAAGCCTCTTGATACGGGGGTCCTTCAACAGGCATGACAGCATGAAAGACCCCATTCTCACAAGGTTGGATGCAGAGGTATCCATCTCCGCTTCCTCGTTATCAAGGACTGCATCATCCACGGTCTCCTCCCCCCAGCCACGTACAAGACCAGGGGTCCCCAAAAGGTCACCACTAGCCCCCTGGGAAGCCTGCTCCTGTTGGTCCTCCTCCTCCACAAAGCCACCTTCCTCCTCTGACTCCACTTCTGACACCTCTCCCTGCGTTGCAGCAGGTGCCTGGGTTCGTTCTGGTGATTCCGACCAGAAATCGTGCGCTTCCTGCTCCTCGTCACGCTGGTCTACAGCCTCATCTGTCACTCGTCGCACGGCACGCTCCAGGAAGAAAGCAAAGGGTATTAGGTCGCTGATGGTGCCTTCGGTGCGACTGACCATATTTGTAACCTCTTCAAAAGGGCGCATGAGCCTGCAGGCATCGCGCATAAGCACCCAGTAACGGGGTAAAAAAATCCCCAGCTCTGCAGATCCAGTCCTACCACCCAGTTCAAACAGGTATTCGTTGACGGCTCTTTGTTGTTGCAGCAGACGTTCCAACATGAGGAGCGTTGAATTCCAGCGAGTCTGGCTGTCGCAAATCAAACGCCTGACTGGCATGTTGTACCGCTGCTGAATGTCAGCAAGGCGTGCCATGGCTGTGTAGGACCGTCTGAAATGGGCCGACACCTTCCTGGACTGCCTGAGAACGTCCTGGAATCCTGGGTACTTTGAGACAAAACGTTGTACTATTAAATTCAGAACATGTGCCATGCAGGGCACATGTGTTAAATTGCCCAGTCTCAGTGCTGCCAACAGATTGCTTCCATTGTCACACACCACTTTTCCGATCTTCAGTTGGTGTGGGGTCAGCCACCGATCGGCCTGTGACTGCAGAGATGACAGGAGTACAGATCCGGTATGGTTTTTGCTTTCCAGGCACGTCATCCCCAAGACAGCATGACAATGGCGTACCTGGCACGTCGAATAGCCTAGGGGGAGCTGGGGGTGCACAGGTGTGGAGGAGGAGGACCCAGCAGCAGAGGACGAAGAAGAGGAAGAAGACGAGGTAGAGAGCGAAGGAGGAGTAGAGGTGGTGGCAGAACCGCGTGCAATCCGTGGCGGTGACACCAACTCCACTGTCGTTGTTGAGCTACACATTCCCTGCTTCCCAGCCATTACCAAGTTCACCCAGTGGGCAGTGTAGGTGACATACCTGCCCTGACCATGCTTGGAGGACCATGCGTCAGTAGTCATATGGACCTTTGGCCCAACACTAAGTGACAGAGATGCGATGACTTGGCTCTGCACATGGTGGTACAGGTGTGGTATTCCCTTTTTTGAAAAAAAATTGCGGCTGGGTACCTTCCACTGCGGTGTCCCAATTGCTACAAATTTGCGGAAGGCCTCAGAGTCCACCAGCTGGTATGGTAAAAGCTGGCGGGCTAAGAGTGCGGACAAGCCAGCTGTCAGACGCCGGGCAAGGGGGTGACTCGCAGACATTGGCTTCTTACGCTCAAACATGGCCCTCACAGAAACTTGGCTGGGGACAGATGACTGGGAATGGGAACTGGTGGTCAAGGTGGAAGGCGGAGTGGAGGGTGGTTCAGACGGGTGAAGGACAGCAGAGGTAGAGCAGTAAGATGCTGGACCAGAAGGAGGGTGGCTTTTAGTTTGCCTGTTGCCTTTGAGGTGTTGCTCCCAAAGTGCTTTGTGCTTGCCGTTCATGTGCCTTCGCATAGAAGTTGTACCTATGTGGCTGTTGGGCTTCCCAAGACTCAGTTTCTGACTGCACTCATTGCAAATGACAACGCTTTTGTCAGAGGCACACACATTAAAAAAATCCCACACTGCTGAACTTTTTGAGGCTGGCAATCTGGCGGTAACAGTAGAAGTCGGCGGCGTTGGCGGCAATGGCGGGTGCGTTGGCCGGCTGACCACAGGTGCCGATACATGTTGTTGCCCTACTGTTCCCTGCGAGCTGTCCTCCCTGCTTCTTCTAAGTCTTATTCTCCTCCTGCCTCTCTGACTCTCCGTCTCTCCATCTGAACTATCCTCCTCTTGCTCTCTTCTACTGGGCACCCATAAAACATCAATCTCCTCATCCTCATTCTCCTCAGATGCATCAATTTCTTCTACCAGCTCACAGAAGGAAGCAGCAGCGGGGACCTCCTCGTCATCACTCATTATGTCCATCTCTGTTGTGTTCTCTGCCAGAATTAAATCTGGTGTAACGTCCTCATCTCCTTCATCTTCTTCTGCCAATAATGGTTGCGCATCACTCAGTTCAAGAAACTCATGTGAAAATAACTCCTCTGACTCCAGTGAAGAAGGGGCGCCGGTGGTGGAGGAAGTGTTACGTGGGGTGCCCATAGCAGTGGAGGATGAGGATGTTGTGGTAAAGTTAGAAACGGTAGAGGATGGGGTGTGCTGTGTAAGCCAGTCAACTACCTCTTCAGCATTTTGGGAGTTCAGGGCCATTGCCTTTTTAAAACTGGGCAATTTCCTAGGGCCACAGGATAGCATAGCAGCACGGCCCCTAGTGCCTCTGCGTGGCGGCCTGCCTTTGCCTGGCATTATTTTTAAAACAACAACAACAACAACTCAGGTGGTGTTTCTAGAGACGGTATTATTATTGATATTTAGACAGAATGTGAACAAGCTCACACAGCTAGATGGTTGTTGTTTGAAAATGAAGAACACACTGAGCAAATAATGCCTACAAGGTCAACGTATACACTACTACAGCAGTGGATACGGAATATATTATTGCTGCCTGAAAAACGTCACTCGGGTGGTGTTTCTAGAGACGGTATTATTATTGATATTTAGACAGAATGTGAACAAGCTCACACAGCTAAGTGGCAGTGGTTTGAAAATGAAGAAGAAGAACACACTGGGCAAACAAGGCCTACAAGGTCAACATATACACTACTACAGCAGTGGATACGGAATATATTATTGCTGCCTGAAAAACGTCACTCGGTGGTGTTTCTAGAGACGGTACTGTTATTGATATTTAGACAGAATGTGAACAAGCTCACACAGCTAGATGGTTGTTGTTTGAAAATGAAGAACACACTGAGCAAATAATGCCTACAAGGTTAACGTATACACTACTACAGCAGTGGATACGGAATATATTATTGCTGCCTGAAAAACGTCACTCGGGTGGTGTTTCTAGAGACGGTATTATTATTGATATTTAGACAGAATGTGAACAAGCTCACACAGCTAAGTGGCAGTGGTTTGAAAATGAAGAAGAAGAACACACTGGGCAAACAAGGCCTACAAGGTCAACGTATACACTACTACAGCAGTGGATACGGAATATATTATTGCTGCCTGAAAAACGTCACTCGGGTGGTGTTTCTAGAGACGGTACTATTATTGATATTTAGACAGAATGTGAACAAGCTCACACAGCTAGATGGTTGTTGTTTGAAAATGAAGAACACACTGAGCAAATAATGCCTACAAGGTTAACGTATACACTACTACAGCAGTGGATACAGAATATATTATTGCTGCCTGAAAAACGTCACTCGGGTGGTGTTTCTAGAGACGGTATTATTATTGATATTTAGACAGAATGTGAACAAGCTCACACAGCTAGATGGTTGTTGTTTGAAAATGAAGAACACACTGAGCAAATAATGCCTGCAAGGTTAACGTATACACTACTACAGCAGTGGATACGGAATATATTATTGCTGCCTGAAAAACGTCACTCGGGTGGTGTTTCTAGAGACGGTATTATTATTGATATTTAGACAGAATGTGAACAAGCTCACACAGCTAAGTGGCAGTGGTTTGAAAATGAAGAAGAAGAACACACTGGGCAAACAAGGCCTACAAGGTCAACGTATACACTACTACAGCAGTGGATACGGAATATATTATTGCTGCCTGAAAAACGTCACTCGGGTGGTGTTTCTAGAGACGGTACTATTATTGATATTTAGACAGAATGTGAACAAGCTCACACAGCTAGATGGTTGTTGTTTGAAAATGAAGAACACACTGAGCAAATAATGCCTACAAGGTTAACGTATACACTACTACAGCAGTGGATACGGAATATATTATTGCTGCCTGAAAAACGTCACTCGGGTGGTGTTTCTAGAGACGGTACTATTATTGATATTTAGACAGAATGTGAACAAGCTCACACAGCTAGATGGTTGTTGTTTGAAAATGAAGAACACACTGAGCAAATAATGCCTACAAGGTTAACGTATACACTACTACAGCAGTGGATACGGAATATATTATTGCTGCCTGAAAAACGTCACTCGGGTGGTGTTTCTAGAGACGGTATTATTATTGATATTTAGACAGAATGTGAACAAGCTCACACAGCCAGATGGTTGTTGTTTGAAAATGAAGAACACACTGAGCAAATAATGCCTGCAAGTGCACTACTATTGGTGCACTACTATGAAGAACAGCAACAGCACTGTACACGTTAAAGAACAGTAAGATAAGTAAAAGAAAAAAAAAATATATGTATATTAAAAAAAATATTTTTCTCGGGTTGGTGCTGCTGAACTACTAGGAGCAGCACAGTAGCACACCAGTCCCACTCCCCAACACTGCTAGACTAATAGCACTGGGCTTATAGTAGCAACTAGCAAAGTAAAAAAACAAAAAAGAAAATAAAAGCAGTCCTTACAAGGACTATTGGGTTATTACAGCAGTCAGCAGATGAGATCAGAAGAGATCAGTGCCCACAGCAGGCAGCTACATACAGAGCACTGCAGTAGAAGGTAGATTACTAGCCAGCAAAGCTACCCTAAAATGTCCCTCAAATCCCTGCAGACTTCTGTCCCTCCAATACAGAGCAGTATCAAGTAGATTACTAGCCAGCAAACTTACTATCAACTGTCCCTCAAAGAAATCAGTGAAATCAGTAACAGCTCTCTCCCTACACTAGCTCTTGCAAGCACACACAGGCAGAATGAAAAAACGCTGCAGGGCTTCAGTTTATATATGGAAGGGGAGTGGTCCAGGGGGTGTGGGGGTGGTCCAGGAGGGAGAGCTTCCTGATTGGCTGCCATGTATCTGCTGGTCTGGGGTGAGAGGTCAAAAAAAAGCGCCAAAAAAAAGTGGCGGACGCGAACAGCCGATGTTCGCGCAAACAAGTTCGCCGGCGAACAGTCCGCGACATCCCTATCAGCAACTTTCGAAGCTTGATATGTAATGGGAATTGAAAATCCCAGCATGTCTCAAGATTTTCCTACAGTCGTCGATCTACATTTTCATACCTCCCAACGGTCCCTTTTTCGGAGGGACAGTCCCTCTTTTGACAGCTCAACCCACAGTCCCTCATTTGTCCTGGAAAGTCCCTCTTTTCTCTGCACTGAACAGCCAGAAAAATTGGCTTTTACCAGAGAGCCCAGAACACCTAACAGGTGCAAATAAGACACTTTATTTTGAGACACAAAAACACAGTTTAGATAAGGAGAAATATTTTCAAACTTTCATAACCTGCCAAATTTTGTAAAACAAACATGGTAATTAGGGGGTGTGGTCACAGAAAGGGGTGTGGTCAACAAAATTGCTGCGCTACATGCAGAAAAAAAATTTTTGTCCCTCTTTTTACTTCCAAAATGTTGGGAGGTATGCATTTTGTCTGTGTGGGGAATTTGATTGCTTCATTCCCTCTTATGAAAAATGGGAGGAGTGCTTCTGCAGATTTATCCCTGGGAATTGTCTATGTGTTCATAGTCTGGGCTTATCCCAGTGTAGAACGTGGATATCATTCATGCTAGTTCCACTCGTATGAAAGATAAAATTTTGGCACTGGAATTAGGCGAAACATCTTCATTATGCTCTACAGGAAAGGTAAGTTCCTGTTGTCTCTTTAGTGTAATTAAGGAACATTAACAGTGACTGTTCCTGCAGAGGCCAAACAAAATTCATATATATGTTTAGTAAGTAAATCGATATATGTCAGCACATACAGCAATGGTAGCTTGGGTGCAGTTCAATCTTGCATAGAAGAAGAAACATTCTTACAGGATTTATTATTTATATTTCCATCTCTACATCTAAAAAAACAAATGCTGTGTAAGGCTACACATTTATTGTTATTGCTACTTTTAATCACTAATCTTTCTATTCAGGCCCCTCCTATTCATATCCCAGTCTTTTATTCAGATCAATGTATGGTTGCTAGGGGGATTTGGATCCTAGCAACCAGATTGCTGTCATTACAGACTGGAGAGCTGCTGAATAAAAAGTTAAATAATTCTAAAACCATAAAAAAATGAAAAACAATTGCAAATTGTCTCAGAATATCACTCTCTTCTCAAACTAAAAGTTAACTCAAAGGTGAACAACTCATTTAAGGGATAATTAAACCCTTTTTAAAATTCTAGGCTTCGGAGTCCACTTTTCTCCCTCCTGAAAAGCACCATCGTCCCTGCTTATAAATAATAGTAATAATAGTGCAGCCGGTTTGGGTGGCTGCCATTTTTTGACTGCTTCATGTCCTCTTCTCCAAAATGCACTCTTCTTGTGCAAGTGATACGAAGTCCATATCAGCTTCAACTGTGCGTGCTCCTGGTGCAAGATAGCAGCGAAAATAAGTAAGATGGCAACCCCACTGCCCATAGACGACATACCTCCTCTTATAATATACAATATACATATTACTGAAGGAGATACCCAGTGTTGTGCTTGCATAGCTTCAAAATAGAGTAGGTGTAAGAAACTTACCCTGGTGGTCTAGTGGGCAGCGGGGTCCACGCCGCGTCCTTGGCGTGGATGCCCGCTGCGCCGCTCCTATCCTGCCCTTGCCAGCGCCATCTTGGATTACTCTTAAAGGCGCAGGCGCGCTGGCGTGATTGCGCCAGCGCGCAACGGCGCGAAATTGCGCACGTTTTGGCGCCAATTGGTTCCTTATTTAAGGCCCATTCAGACCTGTAGCCAGTGCCCGTTATAGGATCATATCCTGTGGTTTCCTGAGCTTTTGCTACCTATTTCTGAATTTGCTATCCTGACTGATTATCCGTGTTTGACCCAGCCTGTTCCTGACTACTCTGCATTCTGTATCCTGACCCTTGCCTGCCTATGACAACTCTTCCTGCTTAACCCCTTGCTTGATCACCCGGTTTGACCCCTTGCCTGTTTGACGATTCTGATATCCGCCTGCCTCGACCCAGCCTGTCTGACCATCCTTCTGCCTTATCCAGTCTGTCTGATTATCTGGTTTTGACCCCTTTCCTGCCTGACGATTCTGTTATCTGCCTGTCCTGATCCGGTCTGTTCCGTTTCCACCTGACGCCTTGTCCTTGACCTTCTGCCCAAAGACTCTTGCTATCCGGTCGTGCCCCTTTGCCAGCCAGAACTCCTCGCCTTGTACCCCTCGTTAAGTCCAGGTGGCACCCAATTAAGCTGAGGGCTCCTCCCGAAGCCCAAAGGTGGTCACACTACTGGTGAAGCCGAGCCGAGACCAGGGTCCTTGGCATTTTTTCTGGTATTGGGTGCCGGCCGTGACAGTAGGGGAAGGCCC
Organism: Xenopus petersii; assembly: GCA_038501925.1. Lineage (NCBI taxonomy): Eukaryota > Metazoa > Chordata > Amphibia > Anura > Pipidae > Xenopus > Xenopus petersii. The sequence goes on along the minus strand of CM076687.1, from coordinate 76,108,934 downwards.
TGCACGATAGAGCTTACAGTCATAAACAGAAAGCGAGTTAGCTATCAGGTGGGGTGACTTGTAAAGTAGTAGAGGTTCTGTCCATTGACAAGACATTGGCAGTAAATGTGTAGTGCAAATAAGTAAACCAGTAGAAGTGTAAGGGTGGGTTGAGGTGAGGATGAAGTTGTTGAGGGTTTAAAGTAGGGATGCACCAAATCCACTTTTTTGGATTTGGCAGAATCCCAAAATCCTAATTTGCATATGCAAATTAGTGGCGGAAACAGTGGGGAATACATTTTTTACTTCCTTGTTTTGTGATGAAAAGTCACCTGATTTCCTACCCACCCCTAATTTGCATATGCACATAAGGATTCGAGTTCAGCCAGGCACAAGGATTTGGCCGAATCCTGCTGAAAAAGGCCAAATCTCAAACCTGAACCTGACATCTTCCATTAGCCAGTCTCCAGCGCTGTGCTGTACCCAACATCCTGCGCACGCACAAGAAGGGGAAGCCGGACTGGGTTCAACAAGCAGAGACTTCCTAGGGGCGCCTGGTTTGTAAATCCAGGCCTGTGTCTGGCAGGCTGTATGCATTATGGTTATTTAAAGGTACAGTGTCCTGCAAATAATCCCATTAACCTTTACTCTGTGTATGTGATTGTGAACCAGGGAAGTTCCCAGGGAGGGTTATCACAGCCCACTCTGTCCTGACCCTGGTGGAGGCACGTCGAATCATAGTGTACCTGCTATCCCCTGTAGTGGAGACACAGGACTGCTGTAGCACCACAAAGAAGATCAATGCTAGATTTCCTGCAGTAGCAGAATGGGGCAACATCAGGAAAAGTGACCTTTCCATAATTTGGATCTCTGTACTTTAAATTGACTAAAAAATATTGAAACCTTCAGTAAACCAATTAAATTGTTTTTGCTTCCAATAAGCATTAACTATATCTTAGTTGGCATTTATAGTAGGTATGGTGCAATATTCCAGACGTTAACTCAGGACTCACAAGAAAATGTATTATTAAATTAATAGAAACCACCTATAGCGGGCATTCCTGCCTAGAACAATAAGGATATTATTGAAGTGAACCAGAAACCCAGCAGACAGCTCAAATAGAGAAGTGACAGGGAAACCACACAGCATGCATAGGTTCCCTGGTTCAAATTCAAGCAAGATGCTACATAAATGGTAGTTTTCATCATTCCAGGTATAGTTAAGTGAACCCAGTGCTGGCCAATAAAAAGGATAACCATTTGGGAGCTTTAACCTTGGCCATCAAGCAAGTTTCTATAATTTCCAACTATAATCAGGTGATCCTAGTGCTGGCCAATAAAAAGGACAATCAATTGGGAGCTATAACTTTGGAAATCAAGCAAGTTTCCAGCTATAGTCAGGTGATCCCTGTGCTGGCCAATAAAAAGGGCAACCATTTAGGAGGGTTAATCTTGGAAATCAAGCCAGTTACTGCAGCATTGAGGGCCCATCGGGGCTGCAACCACAAGGGCTCCTCTCTTTTGACATCCTGATAGGCACTTGATATTCATCCCTTATTCTATCTTACAGGATCACACTCTCTATGTAAAGTGTTTGAGGATGGGCACCCCAACACTAGCAACAAGCTCCCCACCTAGACTACAGTCAGCTGCCTGAAACCCCAAATCAATAAATAGCACAATAAAGCATCATAGGGGTAGGCTTTTACTGCAGCATCTTGATATGTCTCTATTGGACAAATTTATGAACACTGGATTTGGGGAAATTCTTATGGATGAAGCAGCTGAAGTCAGTGATTATCTGTTGGAGTTCAGCAGCTGCTCTAAATTACAGCACCCAGCAAAAAATGACAGACAATTGGAACAAATCATTTTTTGCTACGAATTGTTAGTTTGTATATCAGAGCTTCCACTGACGAGAGGCATAAATTCGCCCCCCCCCCCCGGCAGAACCATTGTGTAATACAATGCTATAAAAGATCGCAATTAACACGTACATGGGTGTGGATTGTAAATACAAAGATGACGAGGCGACATGTCTTGTTCTTTTCAATGTTTATGTTTATTCATCAATGCTAATGATGATGATGATAATGATGATAATTAACTATAATAATAATAATAAGATATTAAATCTAAATCTAATCTAAATAATATGCAAGAGCCCCACAGTCCAGCTTTGCTACAGAATTGAGTATATTCAGATTAATGCTACTGGTTCTTCTTGCAAATCAGTGTACTCAAGGGTAATTTCTTATACCATACTAAGGAACAGTAAAACCAAAGAAAACGAAAGTGTCTTAAAGTAATGAAATTATAATGTAATATTATGCAGCACTGGTAAAACGGATGTATTTGCTTCAGAAAAACATCTATAGTTTATATAAACAAGCTGCTGTATAGCCATGGAGGAAGCCATTCAGAGTTGAAAAAGGAGAAAAGGCACAGGATACACAGCAGATAACAGATTCACTCGGTAGGATACAACGGGGTTCTTCAGAACTCTACTAATTTGTGTCCTGTGCTTGAATGGCTGCCCCCACTGCTACACATGAACACCCCAGTTTTACCAGTGCAGGGCAACAGTACATTATATTGTCTTTCCTTTAAAACACTTTAATTTTTTTGGTGCTACTGCTCCTTTAATCTGAGGTTCACTATTCCTAATACTACATGGTTGCAATTACAATACATAGAATACATATACTGTATATTGTATATAATGAATTTGTAATAATCGAATATGACCATTAAATACACATCGTTCATTTAAATTTTTGTTGTTGTGTATAGGGATGTGGCGAACGTCGGAAAAAAAGTTCGCGAACATATTCGCGAACTTGCGTCAAAAATGCGAACGGTTCGCGAACGTCGCGAACCCCATAGACTTCAATGGGAAGGCGAATTTTAAAAGCTAAAAAAGACATTTCTGGCCAGAAAAATGATTTTAAAGTTGTTTAAAGGGTGCAACGACCTGGACAGTGGCATGCCAGAGGGGGATCAAGGGCAAAAATGTATCTGAAAAATACATTGTTGACACAGCGCTGCGTTTTGTGCTGTAAAGGGCAGAAATCACACTACATTTCTAAACCTGTGTAATAAAATGCTTTAAAACGTCCGGCGTCTACATGCCAATCAAGTCGTGTAAAGGTTACAGCCTGTTCACACGCAAAGACGAAACGCGGCGCTTACTGCAACGCAAAATAACGCAAAGAGCTTTAATGAATGATACCGTCAAGTGAGCAAATAATAGTTGTTAATTACTAGTTGAGCTTGTCACCTCCAGGATGTTCGTCCTGTTGGTGGCAATATTTCTGTAGTGGTGTGTTTAGCAGTCACCGTGCTTGTGCGCACGTGCACGGTCAGGCAGAGGTAATTCAATGTACAGTGAAGTGAACCAAAAAACACTGATTCTGCAGTGTGGGCCCAGTTTTGGTGTACTTTATTGATCACCTGCGGTGACCATAAAAGATGCGATTTTGCCACTGTTGCAGAACCCTGAAAAATTAGGCATGTGTACTTTCCTGAAAAATTATGTTTTTTTTTGTCGCAGTCACTGAAGCACAGAGGCCAGAAACAATATGCCATATAAATGCTGAAAATATTCATTTTTTTTTTGTCGCAGCCACTGCAGCACAGAGGCCAGAAAAAATATGCCATATAAATGCTAACAATATAAATTTTTTTTGTCGCAGCCACTGAAGCACAGAGGCCAGAAAAAATATGCCATATAAATGCAAACAATATAAATTTTTTTTGTCGCAGCCACTGAAGCACAGAGGCCAGAAAAAATATGCCATATAAATGCAAACAATATAAATTTTTTTTGTCGCAGCCACTGAAGCACAGAGGCCAGAAAAAATATGCCATATAAATGCTGAAAATATTCATTTTTTTTGTCGCAGCCACTGCAGCACAGAGGCCAGAAAAAATATGCCATATAAATGCTAACAATATTCCTTTTTTTTGTCACAGCCACTGAAGCACAGAGGCCAGAAACAATATGCCATATAAATGCTGAAAATATTCTTTTTTTTTTGTCGCAGCCACTGCAGCACAGAGGCCAAACACAATATGCCATATAAATGCTGAAAATATTCATTTTTTTTGTCACAGCCACTGAAGCACAGAGGCCAGAAACAATATGCCATATAAATGCTGAAAATATTCATTTTTTTTGTCACAGCCACTGAAGCACAGAGGCCAGAAAAAATATGCCATATAAATGCTGAAAATATTCCTTTTTTTGTCACAGCCACTGAAGCACAGAGGCCAGAAAAAATATGCCATATAAATGCTGAAAATATTCATTTTTTTTTGTCACAGCCACTGAAGCACAGAGGCCAGAAAAACTCAGGATTTACCTGGATTCAAATTAAACCAGTAGGGTTTGCACCCTAGTTTATAACGGTGGTGGAGGGAGGAGGACGCTAAAGGACAGCTGTGTGTGGAGTCATGAGGCGTGCAGAGAAGGACAGCTGCATGGGGAGTCAGAATCAGAAACTCAGAACAAGTCTTCCGGCGTGCAGTAACCCTCCGAGATCCACCCCTCATTCATTTTAATAAAGGTCAGGTAATCCACACTTTTGTGACCTAGGCGAGTTCTCTTCTCAGTTACAATCCCTCCTGCTGCACTGAAGGTCCTTTCTGAGAGGACACTTGAGGCGGGGCAAGACAAGAGGTTCATGGCAAATTGTGACAGCTCTGGCCACAGATCAAGCCTGCGCACCCAGTAGTCCAGGGGTTCATCGCTCCTAAGAGTGTCGATATCTGCAGTTAATCCCAGGTAGTCCGCTACCTGCCGGTCGAGGCGTTCTTTGAGGGTGGATCCAGAAGGGTTCTGGTGCTGCCTTGGACTGAAAAACATTTGCATGTCTGACGTTACAGAGTGGCCAAAGTGCTTTGTCCTTGCAGGTGCGCTCGTGGCAGGATTACTGGCACCTCTGCCCCTGGAATGTTGATGAGTTCCTGAAGTGACATCACCCTTAAAAGCATTGTACAACATGTTTTGCAGGCTGGTTTGTAAATGCAGCATCCTTTCGGACTTGTGGTACGTTGGTAACATTTCTGCCACTTTATGCTTGTACCGAGGGTCTAGTAGCGTTGCCACCCAGTACAGGTCCTTCTCCTTAAGCCTCTTGATACGGGGGTCCTTCAACAGGCATGACAGCATGAAAGACCCCATTCTCACAAGGTTGGATGCAGAGCTATCCATCTCCGCTTCCTCGTTATCAAGGACTGCATCATCCACGGTCTCCTCCCCCCAGCCACGTACAAGACCAGGGGTCCCCAAAAGGTCACCACTAGCCCCCTGGGAAGCCTGCTCCTGTTGGTCCTCCTCCTCCACAAAGCCACCTTCCTCCTCTGACTCCACTTCTGACACCTCTCCCTGCGTTGCAGCAGGTGCCTGGGTTCGTTCTGGTGATTCCGACCAGAAATCGTGCGCTTCCTGCTCCTCGTCACGCTGGTCTACAGCCTCATCTGTCACTCGTCGCACGGCACGCTCCAGGAAGAAAGCAAAGGGTATTAGGTCGCTGATGGTGCCTTCGGTGCGACTGACCATATTTGTAACCTCTTCAAAAGGGCGCATGAGCCTGCAGGCATCGCGCATAAGCACCCAGTAACGGGGTAAAAAAATCCCCAGCTCTGCAGATCCAGTCCTACCACCCAGTTCAAACAGGTATTCGTTGACGGCTCTTTGTTGTTGCAGCAGACGTTCCAACATGAGGAGCATTGAATTCCACCGAGTCTGGCTGTCGCAAATCAAACGCCTGACTGGCATGTTGTACCGCTGCTGAATGTCAGCAAGGCGTGCCATGGCTGTGTAGGACCGTCTGAAATGGGCCGACACCTTCCTGGACTGCCTGAGAACGTCCTGGAATCCTGGGTACTTCGAGACAAAACGTTGGACTATTAAATTCAGAACATGTGCCATGCAGGGCACATGTGTTAAATTGCCCAGTCTCAGTGCTGCCAACAGATTGCTTCCGTTGTCACACACCACTTTTCCGATCTTCAGTTGGTGTGGGGTCAGCCACCGATCGGCCTGTGACTGCAGAGATGACAGGAGTACAGATCCGGTATGGTTTCTGCTTTCCAGGCACGTCATCCCCAAGACAGCATGACAACGGCGTACCTGGCACGTCGAATAACCTAGGGGGAGCTGGGGGTGCACAGGTGTGGAGGAGGAGGACCCAGCAGCAGAGGACGAAGAAGAGGAAGAAGACGAGGTAGAGAGCGAAGGAGGAGTAGAGGTGGTGGCAGAACCGCGTGCAATCCGTGGCGGTGACACCAACTCCACTGTTGTTGTTGAGCCACACATTCCCTGCTTCCCAGCCATTACCAAGTTCACCCAGTGGGCAGTGTAGGTGACATACCTGCCCTGACCATGCTTGGAGGACCATGCGTCAGTAGTCATATGGACCTTTGGCCCAACACTAAGTGACAGAGATGCGGTGACTTGGCTCTGCACATGGTGGTACAGGTGTGGTATTCCCTTTTTTGAAAAAAAATTGCGGCTGGGTACCTTCCACTGCGGTGTCCCAATTGCTACAAATTTGCGGAAGGCCTCAGAGTCCACCAGCTGGTATGGTAAAAGCTGGCGGGCTAAGAGTGCGGACAAGCCAGACGCCGGGCAAGGGGGTGACTCGCAGACATTGGCTTCTTACGCTCAAACATGGCCCTCACAGAAACTTGGCTGGGGGCAGATGACTGGGAATGGGAACTGGTGGTCAAGGTGGAAGGCGGAGTGGAGGGTGGTTCAGACGGGTCAAGGACAGCAGAGGTAGAGCAGTAAGATGCTGGACCAGAAGGAGGGTGGCTTTTAGTTTGCCTGTTGCCTTTGAGGTGTTGCTCCCAAAGTGCTTTGTGCTTGCCGTTCATGTGCCTTCGCATAGAAGTTGTACCTATGTGGCTGTTGGGCTTCCCAAGACTCAGTTTCTGACTGCACTCATTGCAAATTACAACGCTTTTGTCAGAGGCACACACATTAAAAAAATCCCACACTGCTGACCTTTTTGAAGCTGGCAATCTGGCGGTAACAGTAGAAGTTGGCGGCGTTGGCGGCAATGGCGGGTGCGTTGGCCGGCTGACCACAGGTGCCGATACATGTTGTTGCCCTACTGTTCCCTGCGAGCTGTCCTCCCTGCTTCTTCTAAGTCTTATTCTCCTCCTGCCTCTCTGACTCTCCGTCTCTCCATCGGAACTATCCTCCTCTTGCTCTCTTCTACTGGGCACCCACAAAACATCAATCTCCTCATCCTCATTCTCCTCAGATGCATCAATTTCTTCTGACAGCTCACAGAAGGAAGCAGCAGCGGGGACCTCCTCATCACTCATTATGTCCATCTCTGTTGTGTTCTCTGCCAGAATTAAATCTGGTGTAACGTCCTCATCTCCTTCATCTTCTTCTGCCAATAATGGTTGCGCATCACTCAGTTCAAGAAACTCATGTGAAAATAACTCCTCTGACTCCAGTGAAGAAGGGGCGCCGGTGGTGGAGGAAGTGTTACGTGGGGTGCCCATAGCAGTGGAGGATGAGGATGTTGTGGTAAAGTTAGAAACGGTAGAGGATGGGGTGTGCTGTGTAAGCCAGTCAACTACCTCTTCAGCATTTTGGGAGTTCAGGGTCATTGCCTTTTTAAAACTGGGCAATTTCCTAGGGCCACAGAATAGCATAGCAGCACGGCCCCTAGTGCCTCTGCGTGGCGGCCTGCCTTTGCCTGGCATTATTTTTAAAACAACAACAACAACTCAGGTGGTGTTTCTGGAGACGGTATTATTATTGATATTTAGACAGAATGTGAACAAGCTCACACAGCTATATGGCAGTTGTTTGAAAATGAAGAACACACTGGGCAAACAATGCCTACAAGGTCAACGTATACACTACTACAGCAGTGGATACGGAATATATTATTGCTGCCTGAAAAACGTCACTCGGGTGGTGTTTCTAGAGACAGTATTATTATTGATATTTAGACAGAATGTGAACAAGCTCACACAGCTAGATGGGAGTTGTTTGAAAATGAAGAACACACTGGGCAAATAATGCCTACAAGGTTAACGTATACACTACTACAGCAGTGGATACGGAATATATTATTGCTGCCTGAAAAACGTCACTCGGGTGGTGTTTCTAGAGATGGTATTATTATTGATATTTAGACAGAATGTGAACAAGCTCACACAGCTAGATGGGAGTTGTTTGAAAATGAAGAACACTGGGCAAACAAGGCCTACAAGGTCAACGTATACACTACTACAGCAGTGGATACGGAATATATTATTGCTGCCTGAAAAACGTCACTCGGGTGGTGTTTCTAGAGACGGTACTATTATTGATATTTAGACAGAATGTGAACAAGCTCACACAGCTAGATGGGAGTTGTTTGAAAATGAAGAACACACTGAGCAGATAATGCCTACAAGGTTAACGTATACACTACTACAGCAGTGGATACGGAATATATTATTGCTGCCTGAAAAACGTCACTCGGGTGGTGTTTCTAGAGACGGTATTATTATTGATATTTAGACAGAATGTGAACAAGCTCACACAGCTAGATGGGAGTTGTTTGAAAATGAAGAACACACTGGGCAAACAAGGCCTACAAGGTCAACGTATACACTACTACAGCAGTGGATACGGAATATATTATTGCTGCTTGAAAAACGTCACTCGGGTGGTGTTTCTGGAGACGGTATTATTATTGATATTTAGACAGAATGTGAACAAGCTCACACAGCAAGATGAGAGTTGTTTGAAAATGAAGAACACACTGGGCAAATAATGCCTACAAGGTTAACGTATACACTACTACAGCAGTGGATACGGAATATATTATTGCTGCCTGAAAAACGTCACTCGGGTGGTGTTTCTAGAGACGGTGTTATTATTGATATTTAGACAGAATGTGAAAAAGCTCACACAGCTAGATGGGAGTTGTTTGAAAATGAAGAACACACTGGGCAAATAATGCCTACAAGGTTAACGTATACACTACTACAGCAGTGGATACGGAATTTATTATTGCTGCCTGAAAAACGTCACTCGGGTGGTGTTTCTAGAGACGGTATTATTATTGATATTTAGACAGAATGTGAACAAGCTCACACAGCTAGATGGGAGTTGTTTGAAAATGAAGAACACTGGGCAAACAAGGCCTACAAGGTCAACGTATACACTACTACAGCAGTGGATACGGAATATATTATTGCTGCCTGAAAAACGTCACTCGGGTGGTGTTTCTAGAGACAGTATTATTATTGATATTTAGACAGAATGTGAACAAGCTCACACAGCTAGATGGGAGTTGTTTGAAAATGAAGAACACACTGGGCAAATAATGCCTACAAGGTTAACGTATACACTACTACAGCAGTGGATACGGAATATATTATTGCTGCCTGAAAAACGTCACTCGGGTGGTGTTTCTAGAGATGGTATTATTATTGATATTTAGACAGAATGTGAACAAGCTCACACAGCTAGATGGGAGTTGTTTGAAAATGAAGAACACTGGGCAAACAAGGCCTACAAGGTCAACGTATACACTACTACAGCAGTGGATACGGAATATATTATTGCTGCCTGAAAAACGTCACTCGGGTGGTGTTTCTAGAGACGGTACTATTATTGATATTTAGACAGAATGTGAACAAGCTCACACAGCTAGATGGGAGTTGTTTGAAAATGAAGAACACACTGAGCAGATAATGCCTACAAGGTTAACGTATACACTACTACAGCAGTGGATACGGAATATATTATTGCTGCCTGAAAAACGTCACTCGGGTGGTGTTTCTAGAGACGGTATTATTATTGATATTTAGACAGAATGTGAACAAGCTCACACAGCTAGATGGGAGTTGTTTGAAAATGAAGAACACACTGGGCAAACAAGGCCTACAAGGTCAACGTATACACTACTACAGCAGTGGATACGGAATATATTATTGCTGCTTGAAAAACGTCACTCGGGTGGTGTTTCTGGAGACGGTATTATTATTGATATTTAGACAGAATGTGAACAAGCTCACACAGCAAGATGAGAGTTGTTTGAAAATGAAGAACACACTGGGCAAATAATGCCTACAAGGTTAACGTATACACTACTACAGCAGTGGATACGGAATTTATTATTGCTGCCTGAAAAACGTCACTCGGGTGGTGTTTCTAGAGACGGTATTATTATTGATATTTAGACAGAATGTGAACAAGCTCACACAGCTAGATGGGAGTTGTTTGAAAATGAAGAACACTGGGCAAACAAGGCCTACAAGGTCAACGTATACACTACTACAGCAGTGGATACGGAATATATTATTGCTGCCTGAAAAACGTCACTCGGGTGGTGTTTCTAGAGATGGTACTATTATTGATATTTAGACAGAATGTGAACAAGCTCACACAGCTAGATGGGAGTTGTTTGAAAATGAAGAACACACTGAGCAAATAATGCCTACAAGGTTAACGTATACACTACTACAGCAGTGGATACGGAATATATTATTGCTGCCTGAAAAACGTCACTCGGGTGGTGTTTCTAGAGACGGTATTATTATTGATATTTAGACAGAATGCGAACAAGCTCACACAGCTAGATGGGAGTTGTTTGAAAATGAAGAACACACTGGGCAAATAATGCCTACAAGGTTAACGTATACACTACTACAGCAGTGGATACGGAATATATTATTGCTGCCTGAAAAACGTCACTCGGGTGGTGTTTCTAGAGACGGTATTATTATTGATATTTAGACAGAATGTGAACAAGCTCACACAGCTAGATGGTTGTTGTTTGAAGAACACACTGGGCAAATAATGCCTGCAAGTGCACTCCTATTGGTGCACTACTATGAAGAACAGCAACAGCACTGTACACGTTAAAGAACAGTAAGATAAGTAAAAGAAAAAAAAATATATGTATATTAAAAAAAAAAAAATTCTCGGGTTGCTGCTGCTGAACTACTAGGAGCAGCACAGCAGCACACCAGTCCCACTCCCCAACACAGCTAGACTAATAGCACTGGGCTGTTATAGTAGCAAAGTAAAACAACAAAAAAGAAAATAAAAGCAGTCCTTACAAGGACTATTGGGTTATTACAGCAGTCAGCAGATGAGATCAGAAGAGATCAGTGCCCACAGCAGGCAGCTACATACAGAGCACTGCAGTAGAAGGTAGATTACTAGCCAGCAAAGCTACCTAACCTAAAAAATCCCTCAAATCCCTGCAGACTTCTGTCCCTCCAATACAGAGCAGTATCAAGTAGATTACTAGCCAGCAAACTTACTATCAACTGTCCCTCAAAGAAATCAGTGAAATCAGTAACAGCTCTCTCCCTACACTAGCTCTTGCAAGCACACACAGGCAGAATGAAAAAACGCTGCAGGGCTTCAGTTTATATATGGAAGGGGAGTGGTCCAGGGGGTGTGGGGGTGGTCCAGGAGGGAGAGCTTCCTGATTGGCTGCCATGTATCTGCTGGTCTGGGGTGAGAGGTCAAAAAAAAGCGCCAGGTAAGGCGAACCCAAAATGGCGAACGTCGCGCGACGTTCGCGAACATTCGGCGAGCGCGAACAGTCGATGTTCGCGTGAACAAGTTCGCCGGCGAACAGTCCGCGACATCCCTAGTTGTGTAGTCTTAAAGCACTATGCAAAGCAAACTTTAACAACAAACGGGTCATTCACCACCGGAAGGGCAGAGTGCAAAGTGCAAAAAAGGCCAACATCCACATGTTGTTTTTTAGCACTTTTCTCCTTGTCATACAGGAAGCAGAATTGCTGTAGGGCAACCTATGTCTGTTCCATGAAAAGTTAATGAGAACAAAATTCTATGTATGCAGATTCTCCTTTGAACTCCCAGACTTGGATAAAGAAGCAGGAAGGGAATTGGGCTTGGCAATGACATTGTGATGATCTAGGGTCGACATTATGATGTTAAGGGACTTGGTATCCCAGTGCAGATATTTATGTCCAGGTTTTTGAGCTTGACAGTGCAACAGTGTGTCTGCAAAACCAAAGGAGAATGGGTTTTCTGGTCTGTAAAGCCATTGGAGAATGGTCTTTCTGGTCTGTAAAATCAATGGAGAATAGGCTTTCTGGGTTTTCTGGTCTGTAAAGCCATTGGAGAATGGTCTTTCTGGTCTGTAAAATCAATGGAGAATAGGCTTTCTGGTCTGTAAAACCAATGGAGAATGGGGTTTCTGGTCTGTAATAAAATCCACAGTAAAAAGTGCTGTATTGGCCCACTAAAAGTGATGTGGATGCACACCTTAAAAGAGAACAAGAAAGAAAAGAGAGTGCCGATTACTGACTCTGTGTCAAAAGAGAGTTCTCAAGTAGACCTGAATGCATTGAGAGGGAGAGCAGAGTGGAACTCTCCACCTGGATAGGCAGAACAAGATGTTCTATGATGCTACTTTGAAGAGCAGGTTTCAGGAGAACAATATTGTGTAATAGATGAATACCAGATGCCAGCTCCACCTCATCAAAAGGAGATGGTGTTGAGATAGGCATTGGTTATTTACTTTATGGATTGTGCAACCTGTGTACGTAGGAAGAATTTATGGCGAAATATATTAATATATAGAACCTATTTTAGGTTTTTAAAGTTATGAGCCGGTCATGTATTAGCAGAACAATAAGAGCAAACGTTTAGGCCAAAGTAACGTCAGAGGTGCAAGGACAAATATGTCAATGCCCTCAAATCAAAACCCTGAATCCAGCTGACAATTAAGCTGTTGTTGAAACGGGATGTGGCTCTGCGGAATTTACAACAAACAAGGGAAAATTGTGCTCATCACTAGTTTTTAAAACATTAAGCGGGGGTGCAATTAGTTTGTGACCACAACATTTTGTGCTCACAAACTCATTGCACCCCCGTTTAGTGTTTTTAAAAATTAGTGGTGAGCACAACTTTCCCTTGTTTCTTATAGCTTCTAGCTCCCACGCTTTCCAGCTAAAGTCAGATGATCCCACTGGTAGCCAAAAAAAGGGCAACCAAGTTTGGGAGTTTTACTTTGAAAGCAGCAAGTACGTTGCGGGTAAAACTTAGTCCCTTTATAAAATGTAAAATGAAGCAATATAATGTTTAATGAATCAGATGCAAGTTGAGTGTAGGAACTGGCCAAACCGGAGATGACTTTGACATAGTTGGCCAGCTTGAATATATTGCAATATATGGACAAACAATCCCTGTTTTGTTTAAAGTGGACCTGTCACCCAGACACAAAAATCTGTATAATAGAAGTCCTTTTCAAATTAAACATGAAATACAATTTCTATTTTTTATTAAAGCATTCATAGCTGTTGTAAGCTCATTTAAAAATCTCAGCTGTCGATCAAATATTGTCTGCCCCTCCTCTATGCCAGTGGCATAGAGGCGGGGCAGACAATTACTTTCACTTTCCATTCAGCACTGCTCTCCACACATACCCCCCAGTGGCGGAACTACCGGGGGAGCAGGGGGTGCGAGCGGGCCAGGGCCTGCACCCCCTCAGGGCCCCCCGGCAGCGCCGCAAGCCACTGAAACCTAAAGTAAAATTGGCCATACAGAGGGGGCAGGGCCCAGCTGCACGTCACGCACCAGGGCCCGCCCCCCTCTAGGAGCGTTACTGATTCCCCCATTCTCTTTACCATTTAATTGTGTAGCCAGGGCATGGGGATGGACATCGGGTCCCTCATTCTGGTGCACAAACAAGATTCTGAGATGATACAAGGCTTGTCTTAATAACAGTGTCCACAAAATGGCTGCTGCCTGCTTGCTATAATTTTGAAATCCTAGACTGAAGGAAGCAAGATTCAAATAATTTTATAGTGTAATTAAAGTTCATTTTGCTTGACTAATGTGATAAAATAGGATTTTGAATAATTTTTTTGGGTGACAGGTCCCCTTTAAAGGGTAAGGCATTTTTAGTAGCTAAAGGTACAAATTGTTTTAAAATCCTTAATATTTTGATAATGGCTTGAGTGCAGAGGATCTCTTGTATTTGTCTGTGTAATATTACAGCACATAGATTGAATACTTATGCTAAAACACTGAAACATCAAAGTACATCATGGTACATACCGGACCATAAATAGCTGAAAAACAAGAGCCGTGTATCAAATGGTTAAAAATTGCATTTTATTTTCCAAAATCAATATAAAAGCCTGGTATGTTTTGTGTCACCAGGGGACACCTAGTCATAGGCTACAAGTGCCCCTGGTGACACGAAACACGTCAGGCTTTTATTTTAATTTTAATAAAGTAAAATATGATTTGTTTTTTCTAACCATTTAATACCCGGCTCCTGTTTTTCAACTATTTATGGTCCAGTATGTGCCATCCTGCTTTGATGTTAATGTGCATACTCCCTCTGCTGAAGCTCTGGGGCAAGTGCACCTGACCCACCGTGTATATCGGTAATCATGTACTTTTGGAACTCTCCACATTGGTTTTCTTTTCCCTTTATGCAAAAACACATTACATTTTTTAGATTTTTGTAAAGGTTTTATCTACCATAAAAGAATGCTAGTAGAGATATTTATGTTTCTGATATGTCTAATATGTGATCTTTCTATGTTCCAGGGAATATCATCGGCAAAGCAAAAAAGTGGATTATACTCATCTCTTTTTTTATACTTTTTTCTTTCTCTTTCACTTGGTGAGTTATTGGAATAAAATAAAATGACCTGCTATGCTCCCACAAGGGAATCATTTGTAATGGAAATAATGAAAATAATAATAATTACAATTCAGGTAGTCACAGAAAGTCTCTTTAATATGTTAGGTGGCAATCCTAATGATAATTCATTTTCAAAGGCATTCGAACAACATTGGGCTGGTTCAGTGTATAAGATAAAGCATTTCTAGCCATAATCTTTTTTTAGACCTCCTAACTCTCCTTTAAAGTGAACCATGTGATGTCGCTATATGGGATGTATATATACAAGTTCATAAACCACTATATATCTGTTATAAACTTATCCCCAAATTGAAAAAAATCAAGCTTGCTTAGGAGACAACTGGGGTGGAAATGTAAAGCCAGACCCTTGGCATTTTTGGCAACACAGTGTGTCTATTTTATAATGGTAAATGTGATGCCCTTGGATCAAGAAATAAAGCCAAGTAGATCTCTTGCCCCAGTGTCGGACTGGAACACCAGGGGCCCACCCAAAAACCTTAGACCAGGGGCCCACCAAAATACCTTAGATCAGAGGCCCACTCTCAGTACTATTATAATTCCTCTCCTCACGCCTATTTTCTCCTAGTCTATTGTCTTTACATGATATAATCTATTATTCCATCTATTTCGTCTCTTTGTTCTCATAGGAATGGGAATGGCCATGAAATACACCAAATGTTTAGAAGCAGGAAGGCCCACTGACATCTGGGCCCACCGGGAGTTTTCCTGGTATCCCTGTGGGCCAGTCCGACACTGTCTTGCCCTCCACTCCAGTGCAGCACAGCAGCGACTTTCAGTCTGGCTGCAAAGTGATGGCATTCTAAAGCTCTATAGGCACAGCTGTATCTGTATCCCTATCTGTGCTATTGTATAGGTGCCTACAAGGGGGTGTACAGTATAACCATCTTCTGAGGTCATCAAGAAATTCTTCAAAATAAGCAATCTCCCATCTTTAGGGATCATTGGTTGCAGCTCATTTATGATTTTTCTGAGGACCTCCAGATAAGGTTTGCACACAACCACTAATGCAGTGATTCCCAAACTGTAGAGCTGGATCCTACCAGGGGCCTGAAGCAGTGGCAGCCGACTCAATCCGAAGGAAAGTTGTGGGAGTTTGGGAATTATGCCTCTTTGCTTAGATAGATACCCTTGAAAGCCCAGCTAGAATGTTCAATAGGGTGAAATTGGGATTGAACACTGCACTAGATATTCTTGGGGTTGTTGATACACCACAAATTATCTATATCTGTAACCTTGTTATGAACAAAGACTGGATCTCCAAAAAGCCTTCATAAAAATTGTCTGACAGCCACTGCTTTGTCCTTTAGTCTCTCCTTGGATTTTGAAAGAAAGAAATAAAGATCCAATCTAGAATTGCTCCCCATAAGTTCTAATTACTGGCAACAAAATACACATTTTCATTATGTTGCAAAAGATTTACATGATATTTCCTCTACTTATTCCAGGTATTTGTCAAAAGAAGGCAAGTGCAATCTGTTTACTGCAAACTCTAGCTGGACATGGTATGAGTTTAAATTGAACTACTTTTTTGAAAAATAATTTTACGTCTTCTCCTGCATAAATTTGCTATAGTTCCTCAGAATTAGAATGTCATATTAAGATTTACATATTTTTGTTTCTGTGTTAAAAGGTAAATGTATCTTACTTATAAATATTAACAGGCTTAATATAATTAAATAATAAAGTCTTGTGTTTTCCCACATGTGCTATAGATTTATTTTCTAGTGATAATTTTGTATAATTTTAATAAATGATAGCCCTCAAGCCACCATTTAAAGGGGGTGCACATTAAAAAAATACAATCCTGTGTCCTTAATAATTATTTTTTTCTCCACATTCACAGCTGCAGCCATAAAATATATAATGATGTATCCTCTTACAGGTAAGGACCTTGAGTATCAGCAAATCTGTGCAGCTGTTTCACTTTAAACTATAAGGAGAGACTACCAACAACGATAGCACTCTACTTGTCTCTGCATTGGTAGAAAGGGGTGTAGCTTAGTGGAAAATTGGCAGGTTTGCATGTGATTGGCTCTGTCCTGGAAAGATTTGGGGAGGCATGACAAAATGGCTTAGTCTAGCTTAAATCTAAGCTGGCATGAGGCAAGCCAGTGTAGAATGTCTAAATGGTTGTATACCATTTATGAATAGGTAAGGAATTTGAACACCATCAGATGTGAGATCTCTGTTGGGTGAGTTGTTTACAGAGGTGCAGACAGAAAACAAATAATGCCGCCTGAAAACCTGCTCCACCTTATGTCATCAATACCATGTGCCTTTACCTTTAGAGTGAAACAAAGCCTCTTTTATGGTAGTTCAGTGTCTCCACTTTCATTGGGCCCATGGTAGGAATTCTGCTGTTACACAACACTCAGGATGCTTTATTGCCTTCCACCACCTCTCTGTATTGGTGGAATAGTGTTGAAAAAATACAGCACTCGGCAATATGTTGGCGCTATATAAATACATGTTAATAATAATAGTCCTGAAAAGTTGGCAGGTTTCTTGGAGGCCAGTGGGGTTGGTGTAATTTGAAGAGAGTGGCAAGACAAATATGGTGCAATTTGTCAGACAATGTGAGTTCTGTTTTGGGGGACAACGGCCATTGACATGGTCAATGTTGAAGGTCAATGCATACCTCCCACCTTTCTGCTTATTGTCATAAATTATTATGGCTTGGTGAAAAGTGGGCAGGTTTTTGGGAATAACCAGGGGAATGGTTGAGTGTAAATGGCTCTGTGCAGGGTAAATTATAATGTTGTTTGTG
This sequence comes from Xenopus petersii, assembly GCA_038501925.1. Taxonomy (NCBI): domain Eukaryota; kingdom Metazoa; phylum Chordata; class Amphibia; order Anura; family Pipidae; genus Xenopus; species Xenopus petersii. Next base: position 76,091,498 of record CM076687.1, on the reverse strand, counting down.
AGCAAGATTTTGCAGATGTGATAAGACTTATTATCAAGGTTAAACTCCCATAAAGTTAATCAAGCGTTATTCCTGCAGGACTAGGCAGCACCATTCTTAATAAGAGGCAGACCAAGGGCTTCCATTGGGACAGTAGCCCAGAGCCAAAGCAACTATTAATCAGCCCTTGATAGTTATGGCTTGACCAACTTGAATCGATTTAAGCTTTTGACACAATCAACTAGTTCCATTGATCTTTAATACATTCTGAAAAATCCTGTAAAGATTTTAATGCTAAAAAATCCTGCAGTTTCCTAATCTGATTTACTGTTTGATTCTGTAACAAGTGGGTTCTCCCACACTCAAATGAATATGCTGTATGTGTCTATTTAAATTACAATAAATAGGAGAAGTCTGATCTGGACAAAAAATAGAAAGTCACAGGCAATCACTACTATCTTGCATATTGATGTTTTAATAAATTGAAAGTAATTCAATTCTTCCTTTATTTACAGAATTGTGTACGATCAGCCCAATCCCTTCAGGCCTCCGTGAGTTCTTTCATATTAAAGCAGTTTTCTTTTTTTGTGAATTTCATTGCAACTGGGGTAAATGGTCACTATAATTAGGTAAATATGATTACTGCAAAGTGATTTTAGCCCAACCCCCCTTTATTTTGGGTGTACAACTTTGTTTGTAAAGACTGTAAAGACAGTCAAGAAACTGCTTATCAGTCAGTGTCCCACTGGGCCCCTTATACTGCCTAGGCCCCGGGCAGTCACAAGGTCTGCTTCATCAATTGTCCCTTCACTGTTGCTCATGAAAGCTGTCCCTCTAAATCTTGTTCCTCTAACATTCATATGCTATTCTTTCAAACTGCAAGGGTAATAAAGGTATAACAGCCAACAAACTTTAAATTCAGAACCCAATACCTGAAAGATAAAACAACATCAATAAGTAAAAATTATGTTTAGTTGAAAGCATTCATTCTGATCTGGACAAGAGGAGGTTGAAGACTCAAAAGATTTGCAAGGCCAAGGGCAGGGCATTAAGGAAGGAGGTTGGGTTCTTAGCTCACACAAGGCTGCCTAGGTGATTGGTCCTGGCAACTAATTAGAATAAAGTCACAAGATGAAATAAATGGTCACCTAAATAATATATACCTGACTATGCCAGTGTTCTTCTCTGTTACATCCATACTTGTAATCTGCCCAAACCCAACGTGAATTCAGGCTCCCAACTGCTACTTTGCCCCTGACTGGACTCTCACCTGTTCTCTCACCCCCAATCATAGCTACGAGAATCCAACAATAGATGCAGAGAAGCAGAAAGGCTAAGCAAGAGCCAAGTGTGTAGCACTCTACTGTAGTGGTCTCCAGACTGTACGTCTGGCCCTATGGAAGCCCAGAGCAATATTTGGCCATGCTTAAGATAAAGTCCAGTTTATGAGAGATTTTGGGAAGAATGGATGTTGCCTTACCTGAACAGTCCTGAAAGCCTAACATTAAGGTTAATCAGGAACAGATTTGGAGGAAATGCCTACTGGCTCTTCTGTGTTCTTCAGAAATGCCACCTTTTGGTAAAATGTCTTCTAGCTCAACTGGAAACTCCTGGACGCTCTTGTTTAAGGCCATTTAGGTTCAGATATGGGGAGAAGAAAATCCAGAAATCCCATCTAAGGTCAGTTAGGGACGCGGTGAACAGTTACAGTATTTGCAGTCCTTAACATTCATACAATGATTGGTGAATGGCAAAACCATTGCAAAAACTACTGCTCTTAAGTAGTTCAACTTTTAGTTAGGAGGCTCTTGACAGTGATAGGTGAAAGACCATTAAAGGAGGGTGGGATCATAAAGAATGTGGGGGAATGGAGAAGTTAATAATGTTACAGTTCCTAGTTAATGCCAGGTTTTCTCCAGTGCTGCTGTTGTTGAGTATTGGCATGTGCTCTATTGAGCACGGGACCTGTAGGCCTTCTTGGAAACTGTCACCAAACTACTTTCATCAGAGATATAAATGCCAGTTTGCAACAATAACATCACCAATGTTCTGCCTTTCAGGAAAACCAGTTTCATGGTATTAACCCCTTGGCTGGCTCCAATAATTTTTGATGGCATCTACGACCTTAAAATTCTGAATGCACAATTTCACCAGAGAGATGTCAGAATCGGCCTTACAGTGTTTGCAGTCAGAAAGTAAGTTGGGAAATGTCAAATGAAAGCATAGAATAATCTCTTAATATGATTCTTGAAATAAACATGATGCAAAAAAAGGGATGTTCAATGTAACATTGCTTATTTTAATGATCTGAAACCTTCCCATAAACAGCCCTAGTTCCGACCTAGGACATCACCACCACTCCCCCTACTTCAATGATCCACCATAAACTTTAAAGCCCTGCCCCAAAATTACATTGTCCCATCTAGGGTTGCCCCCTTTTCTGGAAGAAAAAAATGGCCTTCCTATACAGTATATTAAGCTTTTTTCCCTATTAATAACATTGGGATCAACAGGCATTTTTACTGGCCAGATGGCAACCCTAGTCCCATCATAGCCTGCCTCTTGTTTAACTACGCCGCCCTTTAGTTAAATTTTTTCGATCTGCAAAGTTGGCAAACCCACCTGGTTAGCATCATCAATGCTGGTAATAGTAATGTAAAGACAATTGCTTCTTTTTAATAACTTAAAAACATGTTTTTTTCAAAACGCATTGGTTAATAGTGCTGCTGCAGTAGACTTCTGTACTGAATTCCATTTTTCAAAAGAGTAAACTGATTTTTCTATATTTAATTTTGAAAACTGACATTGGGCTAGACATATTGTCAGTTTCCTAGGTGCCCCCAGTCATGTGGCTTTTGCTCTGATAAACTTCAGTCACTCTTGTACTGCAAGCTGGAGTGATATCACCCCCCTCCCTTCCCTCCCCCCAGCAGCCTAACAAAAGAACAATGGGAAGGCAACCAGATAGCAACTTCCTAACACAAGATAACAGCTCCCTGGTAGATATAAGAACAACACTCAATAGTAAAAACCCATGTCCCTCTGCGACTCCTGCAGTTACATTGAGTAGGAGAAACAATAGCCTGTCAGAAAGCAGTTCCATAGTGCAGCCCTGGCTCTTTCTGCAAGCACATGACCAGGTAAAATGACCTGACTACACACCAATATTACTACTTTAAAAATATACACTTGTTAGGTTAGGACAGTGGCGTAACTACCGGGGGAGCAGGGGGTGCAATTGTGCCAGGGCCCGCACCCCCGCAGGGCCCCCCGGCAGATCGCGCATACTGCAGCCAGCTGGAGTCGGCTGCAGCCGCAAAGTAAATTCGCACAGACGAGGGGGGGGGGCCCGGCTGCACGGCCCGCACCAGGGCGCCCGCCCCAGCTAGTTCCGTTACTGGGTTAGGAATTAAATTTTACATAGTAGAGTGAATTATTTGCAGTGTAAACAATGTCATTTAGAAATAAAAACAACACCATAAAAATCATAGACAGAATCACATTAAGAATTATTTCATTATGCAAAAATAATCATTTTGGGTGGTATTCTCCTATATATGTATCCTTTAATGTTATATAATAATTTTATTATAATTTTATTATAATTTTATGGCATATGTTTCTTTAATTTATATGTAATTTATATAAAAATATTGTAATTTTAAATGATTAATAAAATCATTTGGCTCATAGATATTTCTATTTTACCAAACATTTCCATTTGTGTTCTATAGATACAACATTTTTGTCAAGAGTTTAATTGAAACTGCCGAAAAATTTTTCATGGCCGGACACAAGGTCACTTATTACGTATTTACTGATGATGTCAGCGCCATCCCCAAAATCACAGTGAAAGAGGGCAGGAGCTTAGTGATCCTGAAAATCTCAGGCTATGAACGCTGGCAGGACATCACCATGAGGCGCATGCAATTGATTCGTGACTATTAGGGATGTAGCGAACGTCGGAAAAAAAGTTTGCGAACATATTCGCGAACTTGCGCAAAAATGCGAGCGGTTCGCGAACGGTTCGCGAACCCCATAGACTTCAATGGGAAGGCGAACTTTAACATCTAAAAAAGACATTTCTGGCCAGAAAAATGATTTTAAAGTTGTTTAAAGGGTGCAACGACCTGGACAGTGGCATGTCAGAGGGGGATCAAGGGCAAAAATTTATCTGAAAAATCTGCCTGTGTGTGCTTGGAAGAGATAGTGTAGGGGGAGAGCTGTTAGTGATTTCAGGGACAGATGATAGTAAGTTTGCTGGCTAGTAATCTGCTAGATCTGACAGAAGTCTGCAGGGATTTGAGGGACATTTTAGCTTAGGTAGCTTTGCTGGCTAGTAATCTACTGTTCTCTTTAAACAACTGCCATACATTGACCTTGTAGGCATTGTTTGCCCAGTTTTTTTGGACGCAGCCACTGAAGCACAGTTGCCAGAAAAAATATGCCATATAAATGCTGAAAATAGTCATTTTTCGCCATACGTTGACCTTGTAGACATTGTTTGCCCAGTTTTTTTGGACGCAGCCACTGAAGCACAGTTGTCAGAAAAAATATGCCATATAAATGCTGAAAATAGTAATTTTTCGCCATACGTTGACCTTGTAGACATTGTTTGCCCAGTTTTTTTGGTTGCAGCCACTGAAGCACAGTTGCCAGAAAAAATATGCCATATAAATGCTGAAAATAGTCATTTTTTGCCATATACGTTGAGTCAACGTATGGCAAAAAATGACTATTTTCAGCATTTATGTGGCATATTTTTTCTGGCCTCTGTGCTTCATTGGCTGCGGCCAAAAAAACTGGGCAAACAATGCCTACAAGGTCAACGTCGTTGACCTTGTAGGCATTGTTTGCCCAGTTTTTTTGGCCGCAGCCACTGAAGCACAGAGGCCAGAAAAAATATGCCATATAAATGCTGAAAATAGTCATTTTTTTGGTCGCAGCCACTGAAGCACAGTTGCCAGAAAAATTATGCCATATAAATGCTGAAAATATAAATTTTTTTGGTTGCAGCCACTGAAGCACAGAGGCCAGAAAAATTATGCCATATAAATGCAGAAAATATGCATTTTTTTGGTCGCAGCCACTGAAGCACAGTTGACAGAGAAATTATGCCATATAAATGCTGAAAATATAAATTTTTTTGGTTGCAGCCACTGAAGCACAGAGGCCAGAAAAATTATGCCATATAAATGGAGAAAATATGCATTTTTTTGGTTGCAGCCACTGAAGCACAGAGGCTAGAAAAATTATGCCATATAAATGGACAAAATATGCATTTTTTTGGTTGCAGCCACTGAAGCACAGAGGCCAGAAAAATTATGCCATATAAATGCAGAAAATATGCATTTTTTTGGTTGCAGCCACTGAAGCACAGAGGCCAGAAAAATTATGCCATATAAATGCAGAAAATATGCATTTTTTTGGTTGCAGCCACTGAAGCACAGAGGCCAGAAAAATTATGCCATATAAATGCAGAAAATATGCATTTTTTTGGACGCAGCCACTGAAGCACAGTTGCCAGAAAAAATATGCCATATAAATGCTGAAAATAGTCATTTTTCGCCATACGTTGACCTTGTAGACATTGTTTGCCCAGTTTTTTTGGTTGCAGCCACTGAAGCACAGAGGCCAGAAAAAATTAAACCAGTAGGGTTTGCACCCTAGTTTGTAACGGTGGCGGAGGGAGGAGGACGCTAAAGGACAGCTGTGTGTGGAGTCATGAGGCTTGAAGAGAAGGACAGCTGCATAGAAGTCAGAACAAGTCTTCCGGCGTGCAGTAACCCTCCGAGATCCACCCCTCATTCATTTTAATAAAGGTCAGGTAATCGACACTTTTGTGACCTAGGCGAGTTCTCTTCTCAGTTACAATCCCTCCTGCTGCACTGAAGGTCCTTTCTGAGAGCACACTTGAGGCTGGGCAAGACAAGAGGTTCATGGCAAATTGTGACAGCTCTGGCCACAGATCAAGCCTGCGCACCCAGTAGTCCAGGGGTTCATCGCTCCTCAGAGTGTCGATATCTGCAGTTAATGCCAGGTAGTCCGCTACCTGCCGGTCGAGGCGTTCTTTGAGGGTGGATCCAGAAGGGTTGTGGCGCTGCCTTGGACAGAAAAACATTTGCATGTCTGATGTTACAGACCGGCCAAAGGGCTTTGTCCTTGCAGGTGTGCTCGTGGCAGGATTACTGGCACCTCTGCCCCTGGAATGTTGATGAGTTCCTGAAGTGACATCACCCTTAAAAGCATTGTACAACATGTTTTGCAGGCTGGTTTGTAAATGCCGCATCTTTTCGGACTTGTGGTATGTTGGTAACATTTCTGCCACTTTATGCTTGTACCGAGGGTCTAGTAGCGTTGCGACCCAGTACAGGTCCTTCTCCTTAAGCCTCTTGATACGGGGGTCCTTCAACAGGCATGACAGCATGAAAGACCCCATTCTCACAAGGTTGGATGCAGAGCTATCCATCTCCGCTTCCTCATTATCAAGGACTGCATCATCCACGGTCTCCTCCCCCCAGCCACGTACAAGACCAGGGGTCCCCAAAAGGTCACCACTAGCCCCCTGGGAAGCCTGCTCCTGTTGGTCCTCCTCCTCCTCCACAAAGCCACCTTCCTCCTCTGACTCCACTTCTGGCACCTCTCCCTGCGTTGCAGCAGGTGCCTGGGTTCGTTCTGGTGATTCCGACCAGAAATCGTGCGCTTCCAGCTCCTCGTCACGCTGGTCTACAGCCTCATCTGTCACTCGTCGCACGGCACGCTCCAGGAAGAAAGCGAAGGGTATTAGGTCGCTGATGGTGCCTTCGGTGCGACTGACCATATTTGTCACCTCTTCAAAAGGTCGCATGAGCCTGCAGGCATCGCGCATAAGCACCCAGTAACGGGGGAAAAAAATCCCCAGCTCTGCAGATCCAGTCCTACCACCCAGTTCAAAAAGGTACTCGTTGACGGCCCTTTGTTGTTGCAGCAGACGTTCCAACATAAGGAGCGTTGAATTCCAGCGAGTCTGGCTGTCAGAAATCAAACGCCTGACTGGCATGTTGTAGCGCTGCTGAATGTCAGCAAGGCGTGCCATGGCTGTGTAGGAACGTCTGAAATGGGCCGACACCTTTCTGGACTGGGTGAGAACGTCCTGGAATCCTGGGTACTTGGAGACAAAACGTTGGACTATTAAATTTAACACATGTGCCATGCAGGGCACATGTGTTAAATTTCCCAGTCTCAACGCTGCCAACAGATTGCTTCCATTGTCACACACCACTTTTCCGATCTGCAGTTGGTGTGGGGTCAGCCACCGATCGGCCTGTGACTGCAGAGATGACAGGAGTACAGATCCGGTATGGTTTTTGCTTTCCAGGCACGTCATCCCCAAGACAGCGTGACAACGGCGTACCTGGCACGTCGAATAGCCTAGGGGGAGCTGGGGGTGCACAGGTGTGGAGGAGGAGAAGGAGGACCCAGCAGCAGAGTAAGAAGAAGAAGAGGAAGAAGACGAGGTAGAGAGCGATGGAGGAGTAGAGGTGGTGGCAGAACCGCGTGCAATCCGTGGCGGTGACACCAACTCCACTGTTGTTGTTGAGCTACCCATTCCCTGCTTCCCAGCCATTACCAAGTTCACCCAGTGGGCAGTGTAGGTGACATACCTGCCCTGACCATGCTTGGAGGACCATGCGTCAGTAGTCATATGGACCTTTGGCCCAACACTAAGTGACAGAGATGCGGTAACTTGGCTCTGCACATGTTGGTACAGGTGTGGTATTCCCTTTTTAGAAAAAAAATTGCGGCTGGGTACCTTCCACTGCGGTGTCCCAATTGCTACAAATTTGCGGAAGGCCTCAGAGTCCACCAGCTGGTATGGTAAAAGCTGGCGGGCTAAGAGTGCAGACAAGCCAGCTGTCAGACGCCGGGCAAGGGGGTGACAGTCAGACATTGGCTTCTTACGCTCAAACATGGCCTTCACAGAAACTTGGCTGGTGGCAGATGACTGGGAATGGGAACAGGTGGTCAAGGTGGAAGGCGGAGTGGAGGGTGGTTCAGACGGGTCAAGGAGAGCAGAGGTAGAGCAGTAAGATGCTGGACCAGAAGGAGTGTGGCTTTTAGTTTGCCTGTTGCCTTTGAGGTGTTGCTCCCAAAGTGCTTTGTGCTTGCCGCTCATGTGCCTTCGCATAGAAGTTGTACCTATGTGGCTGTTGGGCTTACCAAGGCTCAGTTTCTGACTGCACTCATTGCAAATTACAATACTTTTGTCAGAGGCATACACATTAAAAAAATCCCACACTGCTGACTTTTTGGAAGTGTGCGATCTGGCGGTAACAGTAGAAGTTGGCGGCATTGGCGGCAATGGCGGGTGCGTTGGCCGGCTGAACACAGGTGCCGATACATGTTGTTGCCCTACTGATCCCTGCGGGCTGTCCTCCCTGCTTCTTCTAAGTCTTATTCTCCTACTGCCTCTCTGACTCTCCGTCTCTCCATCTGAACTACCCTCCTCTTGCTCTCTTCTACTAGGCACCCACAAAACATCAATCTCCTCATCATCATTCTCCTCAGATGCATCAATTTCTTCTGACACATCACAGAAGGAAGCAGCAGCGGGGACCTCCTCCTCATCACTCATTATGTCCATCTCTGTCGTGTTCTCTGCCAGAATTAAATCTGGTGTAACGTCCTCATCTCCTTCATCTTCTTCTGGCAATAATGGTTGCGCATTACTCAGTTCAAGAAACTCATGGGAAAATAACTCCTCTGACTCCAGTGAAGAAGGGGCACCGGTGGTGGAGGAAGTGTTACGTGGGGTGGCCATAGCAGTGGAGGATAAGGAGGATGTTGTGGTAAAGTTAGAAACGGTAGAGGATGGGGTGTGCTGTGTAAGCCAGTCAACTACCTCTTCAGCATTTTGGGAGTTCAGGGTCATTGGCTTTTTAAAAATGGGCAATTTGCTAGGGCCACAGGATTGCATAGCAGCACGGCCCCTAGCACGGCCTCTGCGTGGCGGCCTGCCTTTGCCTGGCATTATTTTTAAAAAAACAACAACAACAAAAACTCAGTTGGTTTTTCTGGAAACGATAATACACACAGCTAGATGGCAGTTTGAAGAAAACAGTGTGCAAATAATGCCTACAAGATCAACGTATACACTACTACAGCGGTGGATACGGATTACGTAAAATATATGAATGCTGCTTGAAAAAAAGTAACTCAAGTGGTTTTTCTAGAGACGATAATATTATCAATATTTAGACAAAATGTGAACAAGCTCACACAGCTAGATGGCGGTTTGAAGAAAACACTGTGCAAATACTGCCCACAAGATCAACGTATACACTACTACAGCGGTGGATACGGATCTCGTAAAATTTATTATGGCTGCTTGAAAAAAGTCACTCCGGTGTTTTTTCTGGAGACGGTAATATTATGGATATTTAGACAGAATGTGAACAAGGTCACACAGCTAGATGGCAGTTGGTTGAATAACACACTGGGCAAAAAATGCCTACAGGGCAAATAATGCCTAAAAGGTCAACTTATACACTACTACAGCGATGGATACGGATTACGTAAAATATATTATGGCTGCTTGAAAAAAGTCACTCCGGTGTTTTTTCTGGAGACGGTAATATTATGGATATTTAGACAGAATGTGAACAAGGTCACACAGCTAGATGGCAGTTGGTTGAATAACACACTGGGCAAAAAATGCCTACAGGGCAAATAATGCCTAAAAGGTCAACTTATACACTACTACAGCGATGGATACGGATTACGTAAAATATATTATGGCTGCTTGAAAAAAGTCACTCCGGTGTTTTTTCTGGAGACGGTAATATTATGGATATTTAGACAGAATGTGAACAAGGTCACACAGCTAGATGGCAGTTGGTTGAATAACACACTGGGCAAAAAATGCCTACAGGGCAAATAATGCCTAAAAGGTCAACTTATACACTACTACAGCGATGGATACGGATTACGTAAAATATATTATGGCTGCTTGAAAAAAGTCACTCCGGTGTTTTTTCTGGAGACGGTAATATTATGGATATTTAGACAGAATGTGAACAAGGTCACACAGCTAGATGGCAGTTGGTTGAATAACACACTGGGCAAAAAATGCCTACAGGGCAAATAATGCCTAAAAGGTCAACTTATACACTACTACAGCGGTAGTAAAATAAAAAAAAGTAAAATAAAAAAAAAATGAATATTAAAAAAAAAAAAATTAAAGTTGGTGCTGCTGAACTACTAGGAGCAGCAGATTAGCACACCAGTCCCACTCCCCAACACTGCTAGACTAATAGCACTGGGCTCTTATAGTAGTAGTAGTAGTAAAACAACAAAAAAATAAATAAAAGCAGTCCTTACAAGGACTACTGTTATTGCAGCAGTCAGCAGATGAGATCAGAAGCAGGACAGCTGCCCACTGCAGCTACATACAGAGCACTGCAGTAGAAGGTAGATTACTAGCCAGCAAAGCTACCTAAGCTTAAATGTCCCTCAAACCCCTGCAGACTTCTGTCCCTCCAATAACAGAGCAGTATCAAAACGATTACTAGCCAGGAAACTTTCAACTGTCCCTGAAATCACTAACAGGCAGCAGCTCTCTCCCTACACTATCTCTTCAGCACACACAGGCAGAGTGAAAAAACGCTGCAGGGCTTCGGTTTTTATAGGGAAGGGGAGTGGTCCAGGGGAGAGCTTCCTGATTGGCTGCCATGTACCTGCTGGTCTGGGGTGAGAGGGCAAAAAAAAGCGCCAACAATGGCGAACCCAAAATGGCGAACGTCGCGCAACGTTCGTGAACTTCCGGCGAGCGCGAACACCCGATGTTCGCGCGAACAAGTTCGCCGGCGAACAGTTTGCGCCATCTCTATTCAAGGTACAAAACCTGGCAAGTCACCACCATGAGGTGCATGAAGTCATGCTTCCTAACTATATTTCTCAAAAATTCACCAGGGAGGTTGACTACCTTGTGTGTTTAGATGCTGATCTAAAGTTCATGAATCATATTTATGTGCCGATATTAAGTGATGTGTTTGGAGTCATACATCCTGGTTTCTTTAGAGACTCCTATACAGCTTTCCCCCATGAGAGTAGAAACCATTGTGCAGGCTACATTCCTGAAGACGAGGGAGACTTTTGCTAAACTGGGTGTTTCTTTGGCAGTACCTTAATTAGAGGGGGTGGGCCCTGATGCGTGACATGCAGCCTGGCCCCCGCCCCCCTCCGTATGGCCCGCATATCAATGGCGAGCAGGCTGCCGGGGGCCCTGCTCCCCCGGTAGTTCCGCCACTGTTCTTTGCAGGGACAGTAAAAGAGATCTACAAACTAACCAATTTTTGCCACAATGCTATGATGGGAGATAACGCAAAAAATAACGAGCCTTTATGGAATAATGAAAGCTATTTGAACAAATATTTCCTTTATCACAAACTAAACTCCTCTCCCCTGAGTATGCATGGAATGACTACTATGACTCCCCTGTCGTTGTACAACAAAAAAGATTGGTTTATGTCCCAAAAGATGAGCAAGTCCGGGACAAACAATTCTCCCTATATATACAGTATGTCTGCAAAACAAAAAATGTAACTGAAATGATTAAGATACTATATAGCAGTATCGGTTGATTTGGAGGTGCTTTGGCACCCCTGACTTTTATTAGCTTAGGAGTTGAGGCCAAAAAAAACTTGAAATTGCCCACACATTGCATGTCATGGCAATAGCACTAATAGAAACACTTGCTGGGTAATTGTTGCTTTGGAAACTGGTTTGCTGTCTTTCCAGCTACTTTAACACATGGAGCCACCTAGCCCAAAATAAATTATGTTGACTTGGTGATCAAATAGCATTGCCTTTAAACAAGAACTATTGTTTTATTTTAAACACACAAACAACACATATATTGCATTGTAAACTTTCGTGAGACTCATTTGTTGTACAGAGTTTATTTTATTAAATTATCATTTTTTTTACTTCATATTTTCATCTCATCCCTCTCACATTTTACATCTTCCCGTTATCTCAGTCTCTCTAGTTTTTTAGGGTCTGCTGTTTAAATTTTCTTTTTCCTATTCTATTGCTGTTGTCACCTTGTATCCTCTGTTCCTCCTCTGGTTTCCCCCATTCAATTTCTCTTTTTATACCATTAGCCAATGATCCCCAACCAGTGGCCTGCGAGCAACATGTTGTTCTCAGTGGCCTCAATGCAGGGCCTATTTTGGAAGTCCTGGCTTGGGGCAAGTTTTGGTTGCATAAAAACCATAGTACTGACAAACAGAGTCTCCTGTAGGCTGCCAGTTTCCATAGGGGCTACCAAATAATCAATCAAAAGCTCTTATTTGTCACCCCTAGAACTTTTGTTTTCATGCTTGTGTTGCTCCCCAACACTTTTTCCATTTTAATGTAGCTCACGTGTATATAAGGTTGGGGAACCCTGCCATTAGCTCTTCTGCTGTCTATTCACTTAGATCAACTCTCCCTTTCATCCATTTACAAATATGCTCCCAATAGTCTCATAGAATTTACATCTTTGCTAAATATGCCCCCAACAATCTATGATTAATATGTCCCTACGAGTGAGTCTCTGTGTGGATGGGGAAGCATGTCCTATTGCTATTAGTGTGTTTGTGGAAAAGAGGTGTGCGAGTCCAACTATAGATTCTGAAACCCGAAACTCTTTCAGTTTGATTTTATAATTAAAAATAAGCAGTTGTTCAGTCCACTGTATCCCTCTAGAAGTATGTCATTCCCTCTTTCCCATACTGTATCTATGCAGTTGTATGCCCAGATCTGAAGCAATGGGCTCCTTTAGAAGTTTGTAGATCTGCATGCCTGCCCTTGCTGGACAATACCATATTATGAAACTTTGAATAGTAAATTTCAATAAAATATCCCTGTTCAATGAAGGGTTTCCTAGTGGTATTATAGAGATAGGGAGTCCTTTAATGTATCATCAACTCAATTCTTAAGGAAGGACACTGTAATGATAGCACCTCTCCACTAATTCAAGGGATTTGAGTAGAACTGCAGGCCTGGGCTGGCAATCTATGGTTTCTGGCAAATGCCAGAATGGCTGCTGCAATATGCCATAGACAGTCATTATAGTCTATACTGGTATTGGGCTGATGGGGGGGGGGTGTTTGGGTCTCTGTCGTTGAAATGTCAGGGCCTCTTTTGATTCTCAGTCCAGACCTGTAGAGCTGTAATTTTATAAAGTAGTGTAGCTCTATTCTGCTACTGCAAGAAATCTAGCACTGATTTTCTTCCTTGTGGCTCTACAGGAGTCCTGTATCTTTGCTACAGAAGATAGCAGGTACACTATGATTTGATGTGCCTCCACCCAGGGTCTGGACAGACTGGGTTATGATATCCCTCCCTGGGAACTTCCTTGACTCACAACCACATACACAGAGTAATGGTTGATGGGTTTAATTGCAGGACACTGTACCTTTAAATAACCATGATGCATACAGAGTGCTAGGCCCCGATTTATATCTGAGCTGCTTTGGAGGGGAGTTCCCACTTAGGTGGCAGGTGCTTCCTGAGAAGGACTCCCTTTGGTGACCTTTGTCGTCCCTAGGCCCTGGCCTTGTCAGACTAGATCAACTATAAATAATATTTCAAATGGTTTTATCTCTAAGCTGCTTGCAGGGCCATATCTACTGTTAGGCACATAAGGGCCTGTGCCTCAGACGGCAAGATCTAGGGGGCTGCACAACTACAGATGCTTTTTAAAATTGTATTTATTAAAAAAAAAATAGAGTGGACTGACTCACTGGCATTATATTAAAAACCATTGAGAAACAGGGGAGGGGGGCATAGCCGGTCTTCTTAGGCCGAATGGGTCAGTACACCCCCATTTATTTTTAAGTATGGTTTGGCCCAAGCGCAGGCTGCACTGCGCACACAAGTATTGGCTGGCGTCAGCAACACATGACGACGGCCCACAATGTGACATCGCGTATGTGGGTGGGATTGTTACCACCAGTCAGGCCCAGATTTGTGGAAAGGCCACCTAGGCCCTGGCCTAGGGTGGCAGGATTTTAGGGGGGCGGCATGCTGTCCAACCACACCCAGGGCCGCCATCAGGGGGGGACAGGGGGGACAAGCGTACCGGGCCCGGGCATGAAGGGGGGCCCGGCAGCGCTGCATTTTTTGAAGATCCGGGCCCCCCTTACGAGCGCCCGAGCCGTACGTCTTGCCTCTGTGCTGCCGAATGCGGAAGTGCCGAAAAGCCGAAGCCGATGCGCCGAAAAGACCCGAAGTCACGGAAAAAACCGAAGTCACGAAGCGCCGAAAAGACCCGAAGTCACGAAAACAGCCGATGCCGAAGTCCTGAAGCAGCGCAAAGACCCGAAGTCACGAAAACAGCCGAAGCCGAAGTCCTGAAGCAGTGAAAAGACCCGAAGTCACGAAAGGAGGTGAAGTTGAAGTACTGAAGCCGTGAGTTCAATTCTACTGAACACCAGTTTGTGTATTTTTTTTTTTTTTTTTAATCTCCTGGCCACCAATGTATTATTTTAATATTCTATAGGCCCCTGCAAACCAATTTTTTTTTGGGGCCCCAATTTGTTTTTAACTTGTAAGGGGGCCCCTGCCGCCAATGTTTTTTTTTTTTTCAAAAAATTTTTTTTTTTTTTTTTAATATTTTTTTGGGGCCCCAATTTGTTTTTAACTTATAAGGGGGCCCCTGACGCAAATGTTTTTTTTTTTTTTCCAAAAATTTTTTTTTTTTTTCAAATTTTTTTTTGGGGCCCCAATTTGTTTTTAACTTATAAGGGGGCCCCTGCCGCCAATGTTTTTTTTTTTTTCAAAAAAATTTTTTTTTTTTTTTTAAATTTTTTTTTGGGGCCCCAATTTGTTTTTAACTTATAAGGGGGCCCCTGCCACCAATGTTTGTTTATTTTTTAGTTTTTTTTACATTTTTTTTGTTGGGGCCCCAAGTTTTTTTTAACTTATAAGGGGGCCCCTGCCACCAATGTTTTTTAAAAAAAAAAAAAAAATTTTAATTTTTTTTTTTGGGGCCCCAATTTTTTATAAGGGGGCCCTGACCATCAATAGCTTTTTACAACTTGTGTGAGGGGTGTTACTTTTTTAGCGCTGATGTCTGTGTGGTCTTTTAACTGCGATGTGGAGTGTGCGGGAAAATGGGGTGGAGCTTGGTCGTCAGTGTGGGCGGGGCCCAGGGGGCCCCAAAAATTTTGTTGTACAGGGCCCCGTGATTTCTAATGGCGGCCCTGACCACACCCACATTGGTTCAAAAACACTGGGTATGCGCTGGCGATATAATCATTTTTTACATTTCCTGTGCACTAAATCCCAATTGCTCCAGTCCAGATGATGAAAATTTGCACAAATAAAGGAGAGGGGACAGGGGTGATGAACGGCAGTGGGCCTAAGGGCGGCCATGGCAGGGCCTATTTTATTTCTCAGTCCGTACCTGAATCCGGCCCTGCCACCAGTCAGTGGTATATTCATTCTTTCAGACTTGATCACAGAGCCTAACATTCCTCCCAGGCAGTTGTCAGAAGTTATAGCTGGCTCTCTGGGGGAAGCTGGATATTTATATATATATACACTATAAGTTAAAAGCAATCCCTTAAGTCCTTAATATGTATACCGTCTGTTGACACTCGTTTACAGATACAATCATTGGCACAGGAAAATGGCTGCGGTACGAAATGCCCACGGCTGCTGCCTGGCTGCGAGCGCGACATCCCGTCGCCACGGTAACCATTGCGCAAGAATGCTAGGGCCGTGAATTGCGCCCCGTCTCGCGATACTTGGTGGTTGTCAAGTCAACGCGCGACGCTCTGTAAAGGAGGAGGATTTCGTTCCGGACTTCTGGGGTTTCTCAACTGGGGTCTGTACCCCGAGTGGGCTCAGTTAATAAAAGGGTATGTGGAAAAGAACAGTGTGTACTTAACGCTCCTCCTGTACTCCTGTTGTTGCATCCAAACGCTTTCCATTCGTTTTCCTCACAGACACACATTCTCACAAATAATGTTTCCATTAATATCAGTCAGTGTGACCTAGAGCCGCCATTACACTTCTGGGCACCAGCTGGTACTCAGTCAGCTAAACCCGTTGCTGCAGTCTCTCTACTTCTCTCACTCACTCTCTCTCATTATCTCTCATTGTCTCTGGGGTATATCTATCAAATAGTGAAATTAGAGATCACAGTCTGCTAAAATACCACCTCTCTCCATTTATTTCTATGGGATTTTTTACCTCTTTATACTTAAATAATTTTCCAGCTCATGCTTGTAAGTAAAAAACTGTAGTTTATTACATCAGTTTTTTTAAAAAACATTAAAGAATCCCCTTATAGCGCCTAACGCGTTTCATGCTTAACTAGCACTTAGTCATAGGCAATATCTTTGACTTTAAAAATCCCATAGAAATAAATGGAGAGGGGTGGTATTTCCCTCTAGTAGACTGTGGTGATCTCCAATTTCACTCTTTGATAAATATACCCCTCTGTCTCATTCTCTCTCACTCTCTCTCTGTCTCTCATTTTTTTAGTCTTTCACTCTCTCTGACTCCCACTCTCTCTCACTCTGTCTCATTCTTTCATTTTCTCTCACTCTCTGTGTCTCTCATTCTCTCTCCCTCTTTCTGTCTCTCATTCTCACTCTCTCTGTCTCTCATTCTCTCTCCCTCTCTCTGTCTCTCATTCTCCCTCTCTCTGTCTCTCATTCTCTCTCCCTCTCTCAGTCTGTGCTCAAATTTCACTCTTTTCTTTTTTTCATAATATTTCTTTTTCATTCTCTGTCTTTTCTCATTGTTTACTCTTTTCTCAGTTTCTTTCTCTCATTCTCAGTCTTTTCTAATGTTTTACTCTTTTCTCAAGTTGCCTTTCTTCTTTCTTTCTTACTTTTCTCTGTCACTATCTCTCTCATTCTGTGTTGTCTCATTTTTGTTACTCTTATAAATTTCTCTATCTCTTTCTTTCTCACTCTCATTCTCACTCTTTCTCACTCTCGCGCCTTCCCTTTTTTCTCTTTCTCACTCTCTTTCTCTCTTTTTCTTTTTCACTTGCTCATTCTCAGTATCTCATTTTTTAAATTTCTCACTCTCTCATTCTCACTCTCACAATTTCTCTCTCTTTCTTTCTCAATCTCATTCTGTCTTTCTTACTCTCTAACTTTCCTCTCTAACTTTCTCACTCTCTCAGTTTCAGTCTTTCTCACTCTCTAACTTTCTCTCTCACTCTCATTCTGTCTTTCTTACTCTCTAACTTTCTCACTCTCTGATTCTCAGTCTTTCTCGCTCTCTAGATTTCGCTCTCTTTCTTTTTCATTCTCATTCTTTTCTTGATTTCTTTCTCACTCTTTATAAGTCTTTCTTACTTTTCTCAATTTCTTTTGTTTTTCTCTCACATTCATTCTCAGTCTTTCTTTTAACATTTTATCAATATTTTTCTTTTATTCTTTCTCTCTCTTACATCCGCATTCTAACCATTTTTCTTTCATTTGAAACCAATTTTCGCTCCCGCCCCCCCCGCTGCAGACATGTGTCGTTGTGTCTGTTTTGATTCGGCAGAAGTCCCTGCTGAGCTGCAATTACCATAGAGCTATCATAGAGCAGTAGTTCCCCTTCTAAGGCCCTTGTACCAGTTTTACATCTCCACCAGCTCACCTCTCTGTTGTGAGGAGGAGCTAAACATGTTACCCCCTGGCCTTTTTGCATCGAGAATTGCACCTCTGGATGTACATGGCCCATCTAATGGCATAGGATAAATTAGATTTAGTAGGTATACTCAGTCCTCAATGGCCACAAAGCCGAAAGATTGTTTTCTATTCAAAAGAAACAAAGTAGGGGTCATTTAGAGAACTTACAGAGTGCAGTGTGCAAAGTGGGGGAAAAGAGCCTCAGCAATGCTAGACACAAGATGCACAAGAGAAGTCTTGACTATATTCTCTCTCCAGGCTGGTTCACTGGACTGGGGGGGGGAGATTTGTGTTGCATTTTTACAAAA
Organism: Xenopus petersii; assembly: GCA_038501925.1. Taxonomy (NCBI): domain Eukaryota; kingdom Metazoa; phylum Chordata; class Amphibia; order Anura; family Pipidae; genus Xenopus; species Xenopus petersii. The sequence continues at coordinate 76,073,545 of CM076687.1, read as the reverse complement.
AATAAAAATATGCCACATTTGCAATTTCCTAAAAGGAGAGTATGGAAAATAAATTATCTGGGTCAGCACACTCCTTTAGTTTACAGGCGCACGTTCCAAAAGTGGCCACTATCCACTGGATACAACAAATTCCGCAAAGGACAGCACTGTTTTCAAAATGAAAATGCCTTTATTTCTTCATGGCTATGACCAAAGATACAGTAACGTTTTGAGCCGCATCCTGACTCTTTTTCAAACTAACTGATACATTTATCAGACTTCCTTTTGGTTTAAAAGGAAGTCTGATAAATGTATCAGTTAGTTTGAAAAAGAGCCAGGATGCGGCTCGAAACGTTACTGTATCTTTAGTCGTAGCCATGAAGAAATAAAAGCATTCTAAAAGGAGAGTATAACAAGTTTGGGCAGATTATCTTTGCACTGACAAACAGTCAACTCCCCATCTTATATCCCATCTCCTTTTTGCAAGGTAAAATTTCTTCCAGCATTATTGTAGCCCTGACACAATTGCAAGCAATTCACAAAATTGTGCTTGCTTTTTGACATGAATAGGACACAGGTGTGCTGAAATGTTTGTGGTTGGCATCACTTTGTCCCTTGGCATCAAACACGTGTCTGATTCTTTAGTGGAGCTGCAGCAAGTGCTGTAGGAACCCTTGAGTTACTGCCACTTTCAGAGGTGGTGGCAGTGTCGGGATACCCCTGCATCAATAGGTTCAATACTCTCAATTCAGAACAGGAGGCAGGAGACTGCAGGGAAATGTGCACAATTACAACTGCACTTGTGGTTATAAATTACCCTTTTGGCTTAGGTTCTTCAAATGTAGCAAAACTTGGGTTTAACATGTTGTTTCCCTTTAAGTTGCTAATTGTTACTTCTGTGTTCTCAGTCTGGGATTTCTTTTCCAGGCACCACTGAACTCGTTCCATTACTGCAGGATACAATGGCAACAGTGGGACAGATCCAGGCAGTTCCTAGTGGTAAAGTCTACAGGCAACTTTTTGATGCTGAGGTGTGCTTCAAAATCTATTAAACCATATGTATTTAAGAAAATGTAATAATATTAAAATATTAACATGATACAATCAGTATTTTCTATTGGTATATTCAAAGCCAATGAACAGAAGGTAAATGGAAAAACCATCAAGGTCGGGTGGGGGGGAGAAAATCAAAGGAGCTAAAAGTCCTTCTAGATGCAAGAAATGCATAACTGTTCATTTCACAAAATACCTGCGACAAGGAGCTCATCACAGAAATAAAAAATGAACAATTAAAAAATATGGTTAATTGCATATGTTTAACAATTCAGTTCCTTGTGTACTAGGTTCAGCTTGTGCGGTCCCTCGAAGAGGCTCGTGCTAGAGCGGTGCATCAAGGAGGTGCAGTGGACACTGGGAACATTCCTGCAATCAGAAGCCAGGATAACAACACAGCATTACCTGAGTCTCATCACCAAAGCATGTGGGTAGAATCCAAAGGCTTGTGATAGTATTGCATGTGTTATTGTCTGGACTGTAAATTTACATTTGGACTGCCAGGACCGGACTGGGGGTAAAAAGCAGCCCGGGCAAAAAAAATCAAAGCAGCCCACATGTAAAGACGCAATGGTCTGACTTGTACACATCCACTCATATATTGGGGTAAAACTGAAAAAATGTATGCGCATAAAGAGCTGCCTTAGGGGTTGTTCACCTTCAATTTAATTTTTAGTATGATGTAGAGAGGGACATTCTGAGACCATTTGCAATTGGTTTTCATTTTTTATTAATTGTGGTTTTTGACTTATTTAGCTTTTTATTCAGCAGCATTCCAGTTTGTAATTAAAGCCATCTGGTTCTTAGGGACAGCGTGACTGAGAGTGCAGAGAGAAACAGAGAAGAGGAACAGAGGGACAGAATGACAGAGAGTGCAGAGAGAGGGGAAGAGAGAGGGACAGAGTGACAGAGAGAGACAGAGTGACAGGGAGAGGGGAAGAGAGAGGGACAGAGTGACAGAGAGAGACAGAGTGACAGGGAGAGGGGAAGAGAGAGGGACAGAGTGACAGAGAGAGACAGAGTGACAGGGAGAGGGGAAGAGAGAGGGACAGAGTGACAGAGAGAGAGAGAGAGTGACAGAGAGAGGGGAAGAGAGAGGGACAGAGTGACAGAGAGAGTGACAGAGAGAGACAGAGTGACAGGGAGAGGGTAAGATAGAGGTACAGAGTGACAGAGAGAGACAGAGTGACAGAGAGAGGGGAAGAGAGAGGGACAGAGTGACAGAGAGAGACAGAGTGACAGAGAGAGGGACAGAGTGACAGAGAGAGACAGAGTGACAGGGAGAGGGACAGAGTGACAGAGAGAGACAGAGTGACAGGGAGAGGGTAAGATAGAGGTACAGAGTGACAGAGAGAGACAGAGTAAAAGAGAGAGGGGAAGAGAGAGGGACAAAGTGACAGAGAGAGGGTAAGAAAGAGGTACAGAGTGACAGAGAGAGACAGAGTGACAGGGAGAGGGGAAGAGAGAGGGACAGAGTGACAGAGAGAGACAGAGTGACAGAGAGAGAGGGGAAGAGAGAGGGACAGAATGACAGAGAGAGACAGAGTGACAGGGAGAGGGGAAGAGAGAGGGACAGAGTGACAGAGAGAGGGTAAGATAGAGGTACAGAGTGACAGAGAGAGACAGAGTGACAGAGAGAGGGGAAGAGAGAGGGACAGAGTGACAGAGAGAGACAGAGAGGGGGGAAGAGAGAGGGACAGAGTGACAGAGAGAGACAGAGTGACAGGGAGAGGGGAAGAGAGAGGGACAGAGTGACAGAGAGAGACAGAGTGACAGAGAGAGGGGAACAGAGTGACAGAGAGAGACAGAGAGAGGGTAAGATAGAGGTACAGAGTGACAGAGAGAGACAGAGTGACAGGGAGAGGGGAAGAGAGAGAGACAGAGTGACAGAGAGAGACAGAGTGACAGAGAGAGGGACAGAGTGACAGAGAGAGAGACAGAGTGACAGAGAGAGGGACAGAATGACAGAGAGAGGGGAAGAGAGAGAGACAGAGTGACAGAGAGAGAGAGAGAGTGACAGACAGTGCAGAAGGAGACAGAGAGAGAGTCAGAGTGACAGAGAGAGAGCCAGAGTGCAGAGAGAGAGAGTGACAGACAGTGCAGAAGGAGACAGAGAGAGAGACAGAGAGGGACAGGGACAGAGAGTGACAAAGACTCACAGAAACGAATTGCAGAGAGAGATCCGGTCTTCAGCGATGTTCATGATCTTAAGGGGGGCCAGCTAATCCTGAAAGAGCACCACAGCCGGCCCCCCTTTAAATCTAAATCTTGCTGGGCCTGGGACTGTAGCCTCCTGATAGAGCACGGCCGCACCAGAACAGAGGAGTGGGAGGGGCAGAGCAACAGTGGGAGAGAGGATGCAGGAGCGGTCCTAGAGCCCGCCTGATGCATTGAAAGGCAGTGGCACTTTCTAATAAGGTGTAGAGATCAGGATCGGCCCACTTAAAGAAAAAATAGAGCAGCCTCTCAGGCAAATGCCCGAACAGACAGATTGTCAGTCCGGGCCTGGACTCTGCATCTTCCTTGCCCACTGTCACACTGCCACTTTCTAGTTTTGCCAGTAAACAGCTCGCTAGCTGTAAAGAAATTAAATCCTTTTTCTGATACAGGGATAAAATGACACCACCTACTAGGAAAAAGCAGGAAACTGAGGACGAAATTGCAGCAAGAGAAGTGAGAGGCCTTTCTGATGTCATTGGTAAAGATACATTCATGTGATTACATTGTTCACCTTTTGGTTCTGACTTGTTTTGCATCACTGAGTGTACTGAGAAATATGTAAGGCAAATCCATGTTGCCACCCTTATGGTACATAATAATGTATAATTACTTATACATAACATGATAAGTAATGAACTTGGCCAAAAATATTTTATTCCATTCCATCCTAGTTCCTGAAAAGAAAGATACCGGTATTCTTCAGCGGATTGCTGCAAACAGACTGCAAGGCCATGAAGTGGCAGTGTCCAACCTCCACAAGGAATTGGCTGAGATCAGCAAAGTGAGAAAAATTCTGAAACATCACTTTTCTTTAGATTCTGAAAAATAATTTTTTGGGATAATTTTCCACACTTTATGCCCTTTAACAGGAGATGGAGCTATTAGTATTGGAAGCGGGAAAGCACCTGCAACAAAAGATATTGGAATCAGATGCAAATATTGAACTTTCTTTTCAGAAACTAGAAACTGCTAACGAAAGCACAACCATGAAGGTACATTTTTAGACAAAAAACATTCATTTTGTAACACTTAGTGTATCCCCCTTCACTATCAGTCTATGACATCACTATGCATATGGTAGCAACTCCTTGAGTTGTTATGGCTAGGCTACAGACAGTCTGCCCCCAATATGTTGGGACTAAATAAATAAATGCATAGTAATAATATTAATGTTTTGTAGATAATAAATGAGACTTGGGATGCAGTGACAGAAGAATCTGCCTGTACACGGCTGTACATCAAAAAAACCAAAATCACTTTATTGGCCCTAGAAGAAAAGAGAGTGAAACATGTAAGTACAATGTTTTGTTCATTAATGGCAATTAAAGCATATATGGAATAGATAAGTCACTATATCAGTGCTAATATACAGCGATTCACTTATATTCCTTGTACAGATTTCTGACGTTTTAAAGAAATACACATCCCTCTTAAAGGACATCTGCCATCTCATGCCTTCCGATGTGTACAGATTTATTCATAATGAAGCCATGGTAAGTAATTTTACTATCACAATTTATGTCTGTGAGAGGGACAGTGGGAAATGAAGGCTAATCTGGTTGACCGTGAGAAGCTGAGTTGAGAGTTTTTTTTCCCCTGTATGTGGGCAGCTTAAGGTAGTTTGTTTTAGTTTGCATGTATAAACTAGCAGTAGGTGGGGCTATGTTCCAGTCATTGATAGGGACTTCCTCCTTGGGGTTGCAAGAAAGTAAATAATCATTAAATCAGAAATTATGGTGATCAGACCTTAGGGAAACATCTGTCACACCACTAATGAAATCATAGAATTTGCAAACATTTTGAAACATTTTGAAAACATGGCCAATGGTGTTGTTTCTAAATAGATTATTATTTTATAGATATTATTTACAGTAATATAATTTTAATTTCAGATGATTAACCAGGCAATTTTAGCTAACCACCGAGCTGTGGCTAGATTATCTGTTAACCTTCTGGAAGCCAATCTAAAGAGGGAGAATACCCAGCGCTTTCGATGGCAGGACTTGAAGAAGGCCTGGGAGTTTTGCCAGAGGGAGAATATAATGAAGGGTTTCAGGTAGGTCCTCAACACTTAACAAGTGTTATATTTCTTCAATGTTTTGTAATATGTCAGCTACAGATTTCAAATCAAGTGTCCCTGATTATTCTAAATGTTCTGGTCAATGTCAGACTGGAACAGTTACAGTCTTCTTGCACTGCATGTATAAGTGAAGGCAAGTCAATGAAGCCAAAACGAGTAACACTTCATGTTACTTACCTGATACAGGCATGAGTAACTTATGAGTTACTTATGAGTCATATGGTATAACTAAATCAATTATGGTAACTGCCTTCTATATATGAAGGACATCCTATATAAACGTATTGTTACACGCTCCTCCCAGTTGCCTATCATCCAATTTTTAGATCTTACATAGTGTAACAGAATCAGTGAATGCAAATCATGACTAAATATGAGGAGCTGCTTATATAAGCTTGTTTAAGCCTGTTAAATACAGACTTGGATTCTTGGTAAAATGTACCTAAAAGCATACATAAACATTGTCATGGGCTTCTCCCTCCATTTTAATTTTTTTTTTTTGCAGAGTTTTTGCTGAGAATGAAAGGGAACAGATACCTTCGAGTGTGAAACTATCAGTGGATCAGCTGACCACCCAACTCAGCTCTCTCAATGAAAGGAGACTTCAGTTTCTGGGTTCTGCCAGGTACTGGGTTAAATTACATCCTTGTTCATGTGCGTCTGTGTGACTGGTGGTACTGTACATGGCAACCTTGTTGTTATATTTCACTTATGCAACATAACATTTTGCTTTAAAGTCTCACTATGAATGTGTATGAACAGACACAGACAAAATTGGCCTAATTTTAATTTTTTACAGAAGCTTTGTACCTCCTATTTGCACTGCAACAGGAGTCATGGAATGGAATGAATCTATGGCCGCCCTGAACAGTCAAGCTGGTAAGTGATCATGGACTGTCATCAATAAGAATGACTGCCTTTCAAGTCATGGGTATGTCATGAGTAGAAAGGGGGTGTTTCTCCTCTGGAGTGCTGCATGTGCTATTAGCCTTAAGCATGCCATACAGTATAGTATGTATAGTTTGATTTAGACTTGCTTGTCACTCCCTGCTTGTGGACACAAAGGATGTTTAAGAAGAATAAAAATCTGATCCAACCTGAGTAAAGTTGTTTGCCCTTTCCTGAATAATTACTTACTCCCATTTATTGCAGAGCCTATTAACAAACACTTCTTAGAGAAGTTCGATGAGCTGCAAGAGGAATTTTGCCAAAAACTTGAGGTGGAATCAAAAAGCTGTAAAGTAAGTACTGTGCATTATGTGCTAGAATCTGGAATAGCATTGGTTAGGAGCTGCAACTCACCCCTATACAAAGTCAGATACTGTCATAAAATGAGACCACTGGCACATGTTGCCTGACTCCCATTTGCTTTCCCGTTTGCAAAGACCCTGGGTGCATGAGCCTTTATACGAGATCTGCTCCTTTTTTACATATCCCCTCTGTTTTTACCTGCATCTCACCATCTTTAACAAGTTAGTAACCTCAGTCCTCCACACGTCATTGTCTTCTCTCATCTCTACTTGTGGAGGACTGAGAAATTTCAGTCCAGGTGGTTGAAGAGGAAAATATATGGCTAAAAAGAACTGTTAACTGTAACATTCATATTTTCACCAGTGGTCTCAGTGTGCAAAATGGAACTGTAACCTTCTTAGGGGTATACAATTGCCTCTGTACAAGTGGAAATTGTATGGCTAAAAAAACCTGTTAACAGTAGCATTCTTATTTTCATCAGTGGTCTCTGGGTGCGAAAAAGAAAGGCAATTTTCTTATGGGTATATGATTGCCTCTGTAGAAATGCATTTTTAAGTTGATGAAAATATTTGTCAGTTATGCTCAATGTCTCTCTAGGAGCAGTTGGTCAGTGCAGATATTTGTACCATAGAGGAAGCTGAGGATATGCTAACCAAAGAACTCTGTCCAATGACAGCACAGATCCACATGCAATTTAAGGAAGAGCAAGAGAAATGGGAAGTAAGTGTATTAATCGTAGGTGCACATTTCACTATATTGTTTTGCTGAGTTCCACAGGGGCATCTAAGTAGCACATCTTGCCCATCCCATAATGATTTTAGTTTACAAAAAATAGGCCCTTGTGTCTGAAAATATAACCTGTGTTTCTTCTATCCATAGAAACTGCTGGTACATAGCTATAATCGAATAGAACGTCAGACCCAGAAGTTGGCAAAATTCTTGGAAAATGCTGTTAATATATGGGAAATGCTGAAACGTGGCCTCTCCCAGCAAGAAAAGGCTCTGCAGCTAAAGATGGACAAGTGTCGCTATAAATATGACAGTGACAGCAAGGTAATTCAGTCTTATTATAAGCCACGTAGTTCAGGATTAAATGCAAATGATTTCAATTCCAAGGAAATGTATTTTATGAAACCACATTTGTTTATCCTATATTTTACCTTAATGATGGATAATATAAATGAGCTCAAATTAGACCAAGTATGAAGAATAGTCCTCATTGCCCCTTCTGCTCCCAGTAGTGTGCTGTTTCTTTTTGCTCACAGGCCAAAGAAGCAAATTTGGACAAGATACTGGACAAACTGAGACAAGAGAGTACTAAGGAAACATTACGTAGCACATTGGGGAAAGCACTGGCATCCTTGGAAACCATACAAGCAGGGTGGGTTCTATAAGTTTAATCAATTCATATGTAAGAGGATGCCATCATCCATCATGTCTGAAAATAATATGTACTGGAATGTCCTGGATACAAGCAGAAGAGCACTAAGTGGCACCAAATTGCACCCCTTACTGCTTAGTGAATTAGTACTTGCATCTGGGGCAGAGCAAGCCTCTGGCAGGTGCAAGGCAGCTCTGTCTTAAGCTGGCCATTGCTGTCAGGGGCAGAATATCGGCTGATCTGTTCTTTTACTACTTTATTTGATCGGAATGGTTAGTGGCAGGTCGGGAGATGGGGAAGTCCGATCGTTCGTGGATTCGAATGATCGGATCTTTGCATTTATGGCCAGCTTTAGGGCAAGCAAGAAAAACCAGTTTGCTTTGTACCCTGCACCCACTGGTGCTCAAAATGTGGGTGTACCTTGTGTACACAGAACATTCCTTTTTTATATATGTGTTCATGCAAATGAGTGTAAGATGCTTTCTTTAGCCAGGATAATAACTAGAATTAGTAATAACTGTAAATTGTTTTCTGACCCAAATACTGACCTTTCTTGTACACTCTATGAAGAATGTCTCAGTCAGGGCCAGTTATGCAGAGGAGTGCATTGTGCATGATGCTACTGTCTTTACCCCAGGCTGGTCTTTGTTTAGCAATTTGAATGACTTGGGGTTGCATAAAAATACCTCCCCAACCAATTTAAGCTTTAATAGTCTTCTAAAAATCATGTGTTTTATGGCTTTGAACCAATTCCTTGAAAGCACATAGCAAGTCATCATTAGTTCTGAAATATAAAACTAGAAATAAGAAAAGAGGGTGCACACCCTTAAAAATATAATGCGAGGTGCTAATCCATAGAAAGGCTCCCCATGTGGGTCTCCCAATCTAACATGTAGCCAATCAGGAAAGGATTGCACACTCAATTTACAAAAATTATATAATATACTGTATTTATGACATGAGAAAAAAAGAAAAATTTACAAAAATGACAAAAATCAAAAGTAAGCACAATGCGTTTCGACCATATTGGTCTTCCTCAGGGGCACAAATAAAAAAAACAAAACAACAAAAAAAGAAAAAGGCAGGGAAAAAAGGCTGCCCGTTTCTTTTTGTTTTTTTGTTATTTGTGCCCCTGAGGAAGACCAATATTATTGAAACGTGTTGGGCTTATTTTTGATTTTTGTGATTTTTGTAAATTTTTCTTCTGAAATATAAAACCTGACCCTTTTTAGAATATTTAATAAATGACATAGCTTTCTTGCAATGTTTAGGATTTGGAACTCTCAATCAATTTCTGTTAAAGCCAACCCCTTCTTTGCTTCACAGATACAAGACTTTTTATTTTGACCAAGTCGCTGTAATGGATTCCTACCCTGCCCTGGTGCTTGCAGAATTGACCTCCTATAGCTGCTCTTTAAGCAGATATTTTGGAATCAAACAAGTGTATGGGCAGGTAGGTGAATGACTGAAAATGATATTAGATAAACAATATTATTATATATTATATATATAAAAAAATGGTGTGGAGGGGATGTAGACAACATCTTCCTCTGGCAGTCCGGCATGGGTATATTTTGGGAAATAGTATTGAGAAGACTTACTGCAAAACCATTGGAGGGCCAGGGGGGACTTAAGTCATGGCTACTAATAAAATAATATTTATGATGGTCCTGAATTGTGGACCACAAAATTGGCTTTTGGGGGGCCAGGAAGTGTTTAGTCAGAATTGAGTTTGTGCAAAAGGATGGAAAGGCGGCACTCCGGTAAAAAGAAAAGGGTGGTTTATTGAAACAGGTCACAAACCAACATCACCCGACACATTTCGGGAGCAACTTAATTGAGCTTACACTGGGCAGATCAAAGGTCTGATTGGACATCACTTTTGTAGATGAATAACATTTATTTAACAGTTACTCTTTCTACTTAGTTGGCAGAGCCCATCACCCAAGGGGCCCAGATGGTAAATGGCTAAGAATCCAGGCACACTCAGAGTGGGATTCTGACAACTTAGTAGTATGGCCCTTGATTTCTGTTGGTGGCCCTGTAGGCTTGTGACATTCCATTATCAATTATTAAGCATTAGCATTGTTATTTCATATTTTAGAGCATAGAGCTTAAGACCGCTTCTAAAAAAAGTCCCCTCTGTTCCTGAAGGTGATGACGAAAGATGGTGAGGAAGTCAGTACCAGCACTACAAGCATTCCAGCAGATGTAGTGGTGTCTCATTTTAGAGAGGGAACTTCTGTAAACTCTGAACTCAATTCCTACAACTTTCCTGCAGTAGAAAGTGTTTTAATTGAAGAACAGCTGGACAGGCCAAGAGACGAAATGCACAACACAAGAGAAGGTATGGAGGTGCTTGGATCTGCAGAATGCAATACCATTATGGTACCAGTGCAAGTTCAGAAGAGTCCCCAAGCCGCAGAGGGAGTTGATGAGCAGACGTCACAGGTAAGCAAGCAGCAACTAAATCTAGAATATGTTGTACCTATATGATCACACAAGGGACATGTGTGCTGCTGAAAAAGGAAATTTAAGTACAGTATGTATTAGGAACTTCCACTCCTAACCTTCAGCCCTGCTTGTGTTAAATCTGTGCAACTCAGGCGATTCTCCCGTATGTTTCATGCTCCATACGGAAGTTAAAGGAATAGTTCAATGTAAAAATAAAAACTGGGTAAATAGAAAGGCTGTACAAAATAAAAAAAAGGTTTCTAATATAGTTAGCCAAAAATGTAATGTATAAAGGCTTGAGTGACTGGATGTCTAATAGAGTAGCCAGAACACAACTTCCTGCTTTTCAGCTCTCTAACTCTGAGCTAGTCAGTGACTTGAAGGGGGACCACATGGGACATCATTTACAATTGATCCTCAGCATTCAGCTCAGATTCAAAAGCCACATGTGCCCCCCTCAAGTCACTGATTGGTTACCAGGGCAACCAGTCAGTGGAAGCCAAGAGAGCTGAAAAGCAGGAAGTAGTGTTTTGGCTGCTATGTTACCTGACGAAGGGGGAACGCCCTCCAAAACGTTGTGTGACGCAATAAACACACCAGGGGTAGGACCCCGGTTTAATTCGCTTTGTGTGCCAGCCTTTTGTTTCTTTGTACTGGCTGCTATTTTAGACATCCAGTCACTCCAGCCTTTATAAGTTACATTTTTGGCTAACTAACTATATTAGACCCAGTTTTTATTTTTATAATGAACAATTCCTTTAAAACACCAGTGCCTGCATGTCATTACAATGATATCAGATGGATTGTATTTTTTTTATATCCATAAGGGACCAATGTAAAGCACAGATGGATGAGACTAGTCACATTTTATCTCTTTTTCAGGGATCCCAGATTCCATTTGAGCTCTTCACAACTTCTAGAGGGAACACTTATACTGCCTTGCTTTTAGCATCAGAAGATGACACTGCGGTGCATGAGTTTCCAGAAGAACATTCCAACACTGAGAATATATTTATGACTGAGGCAGCACAGAAAGATACCAGTCCCTTAAATCATGACATAATGGTCATACCAGAGGAACAGTTTATCACTATAAAGAAAAGGTTGGCTTGTAGTTCTATTGCTTACAGTATAGAGAATTTTTGGGAGACTTAGACATTACCATTAACTGTGGACAGTATATTTAAAGGGGAACGATCACAATATGTGTTTCATCATACTGAAATACAATCAATTAAAATTCTGCATATTTTCTGAAATAATCAAGTTTATCTTCACTATCCCTCTCTCAGCATCTGGGGCTTCCTTTCCTAACAGATGAATTAGAGCTCAGAGAGAGTGAAATAAACTTGATTTTCTCTTGCCTAGATTGGGGGACACAGGCACCATGGGGATGAAGATCCTGTTGCTTGGAGAAAGGACACTAAAAGTTTAAAGTGGCTCCTCCTCCTCCTCCTCTGGGCTTCATCCCCTGCCTACTTCTTTAATCCTCAGTTTTCTTTTAGTGTCTTCAGAAGGTCAGGACCAAGCCACATTAGGGGTCAGTGTATCCGCTCCAGAACCCCTTCCAGCCAAAGGATTTTTAACTTCCACTAAAGAGCACATCAGCCTTTCCGCTCTACGGAGGTCTGCAGGCAAGGAAAGCTCCCCCCTCATCAACCTGGGTAACTGGTTCCCGCTCCCCGAAGGCTGCACCAGTGGCCAGAACAGGAGTTTTTTGGCTTTTTTCAGGCGGTCCTACATGCCCTTTGCCTAAAGGACACTCCGGCTACAGCGGAACAAATCAAGAATATTTTTAAGAAACAAAGGAATGAAGTATGGATGCTGGATGAAATTGTGAAGGCTCAATGGAAAACACCGGACCACAGAGTCCAATTTTACAAAAGTTTCACTCAGAACTATCCATTTCCCTAGGAATGTACAGATCTTTGGTTGTCACCCCCAGCGGTAGACCCACCAGTCTCAAGGTTTGCCAAAACCACCACCGTTCCGGTTGCAGACGCAGTGTCCTTCAAGGATCCCATAGACAAACGACTTGAGGGATTCTGCAAGGCGATATTCACAGCGGCAGGTGGGGCACTGTCTCCAGGGCAATGGAAGTCTGGATGGAACAGGTGGCTCAACTCATTGGCTCAGAAGATCCATCCACAGACCTCCTTCTGGCACAAATCGTAGATGCGAATGCATACATGTTTGGACGTGACAAAACTAATCCCAAGTGCCTCTGCCCAATCAATAGCAGCCAGGTGTTTTTTGTGGCTTAAAGAGATACTGACACCAGAAATTAAACAGTTTTTTACATCTATCATAATATTGCCTTTAAAAGCAACTTATAACTTTGCTATAAAGTATTTGTACGATGCTTTTAAATTACCTGTCTGATGCCCCATGTTCCTGTCATGACCTATAGGTAACTTTTAATATACTTTCATATTTTAAAAAGTATTTTTTTAGTGTCAGTATTACTTTAAGAACTGGTCTGCAGAACTGGCTTCTAAGAGATCACGGGTCAGCCTTCTAGTCGTGGAAAAACAGTTATTTGGGGCCAAACTAGATAAAATAATTGCCCAGGCTACTGGAGGCAAGAGCACCCTGCTGCTGCAGAATAAGCCCAAAAGGACCCATTCAAGAGAAGACAATTTTTTCGTCCATTTCTCCAGAACCAGAGTCAAAGGCAAAGGACACAGACTGAGAAACACCAAACTTCCAGTCGGCTTATGTTCCATTCAAGAAAGAATACTTCCTGGGCTGGAAACCGGAGTGCAACTAAGCCCTCCCTGGACAAGGCACCCTCCGCATGAGAAGGAGCACAACCCAAAAGCGTTCCATTAGGTGGATGCTTAAGAAGCTTTCTGAAGGTGTGGAGACAAACTATCCAAGATCCTTGGGTCCTACCGATAGTTCCCATGGCTTCCTCATAGAGTTCATGAAACTTCTCCCAGTTAGATTCTTCATATCCAGGCTTCCCACAGTGGAACCTAAGCATTCAGCTGTTTGGGGGGTCCTACACGCTCTTACTGTCGCGGGGTAGTGGAACCCATGCCCACCAAGAGAGGGGCAGAGGTTTATATTGAAATCTATTCATAGTACCCAAGAAGGACGGATCTTTTCTCCTGGTCCTAGACTTGAACGTTTTCAATGAACACATCAGAAAGCAATACTTTAAGATAGAGTCCATTCAATCAGTGCTAATGTCACTGGAAAAAGAAGAATTCAGGCAGTGTTCGACATCAAAGATGCGTACCTGCACATGTCTATACACCCCAATAATCACTGCTTCCTTTGTCTTTACGTGGCAGGAGAACATTGGCAATCCATGGCGCTCCCCTTTGGCCTCTTTTCCGCGCCAAGAGTTTTCACAAAGGTCATGGCAGTGGCTCTTACGAAGCTCTGAGTACAGTGGGTGGGGGTCATACCATACCTAGACGACCTCGTAGACAAAGCCCCATTCATGTCCCTGACCTTACTACATCTACAGACAGTAGTGAAAACACTGACTCACATGGGTTGGTGCATCAATCTTCAGAAATCAAAGCTGATTCCGTCCCAGAGTACAGAATTCTTAGGACTAGTTCTGGATACCTCTGCAGTGAGGGCATTCCTACCGCAAGACAATGTTACCTCTCTTCGCAGCCAACTATTGGCCCTTCAGAGAGCAGTACATGTACCACTATGCTCGGCAATGAGGGCTCTGGGACAATGTTCTCATTCTTCCGGCTATCCCCTAGGGGCAACTACACACAAGACCACTTCAGATGCTGATCTTACAGCACCAGAGGAGAACAGGGCATACAGTATCTGGACCACATAATACAGTTATCAGATTTAGTCCGGACATCGCTCTCCTTGTGGATCCAACCAGCATGCTTCACTTAGGAAAACCCTTCCCCAACCACAGGTAGAGGGTCATCACGACCGATGGCAGGGCTGGGGAGGAGTTCTAGGGGATCAGACGGTGCAGGGCCATTGGAGACGGGAGGAGCAGTTGCTCCCCATCAACATTCTGGAACTCAGAGCAGTTTACCTCTCATTGCTTCACTGGTCACAAAGCCTAAGAGGCCTGCCGGTAAGAATAACGTCCGACAATGTAACAGCGGTGGCATACATCAACCGCCAGGGCAGCACAAGGAGTCAATGTAATGGAAACTTCAATACTTACCCAAGATGGCGTCCAAGATGGCAACCTTCTGCTCCACCGCATGGCTCCTGCTGGGCGCTGTCCTGTGACATCAGCGCCTTCTCGATCTGGGATTGGTCGTCGGCGACGGAACGGACGCCGGCGTCAGAATCGGGCGCCGGCGTCAGGACGTCAGCGTGGGGACGCTGGCGTCAGCGTCTGACGCCAGCGCGTCAATATTTTGGCGCCAAGACTTGGACTATTTAAACCCCATTGCCCCTTTCTTCATTGCCCAATTATAGGTTCCATTGACTTGTGTTCCTGGGTGTGACTTCTTATTCTGATTATCCGTGTATCGACCTTTGCCTGTTTTTCTTATCTCCATTGTCTGCCGCCTGAATTGATATTTTGCCTGTACCCTGACGATTCTTCTGGATAAACCCTTTTGTACCTCGAACCTGGTTTTTGTCTCTGTCGGATTTATGCTCCTATAGTCCTCCAGGGATATAAGATTCTCAGCCACGATGAGTAAGTCCCTCTTGGATTTGAATAAATACTTACTCAAATCGAGCCTGGCCCCGAAGTTCCCCCTGGGCCTGATTTGAACCAAACAGATTCTCTCAGGAAATTAACCAGACAGCTTTATTTGAGGTATACATTAATACAGAGTATTACAATACAGAGTATTAAATAATAGCTCACACGCCCTGAAAGCTCGTGAGGACGTTGGGGGACAATAAGCAATACAACAAATGACTATTTAACCATTTCTTCTTCCATGGGACTGATCCAGAGGCATCCAATCATCATTCTTGTTTTAGCATAACTGTGTCACTATTTCCATCTTAGAGACAGACTCACAGTCTAAGTACAATAGCCAAATAAGGTATAACTGCTGTGTCAGCTCAGTGTCCAGAATGGTATCTATGCTGTAGTTTCTGAGACAATGTGTCTTGCTTGACCTTGCACTATACTTGTGACATGAGACAACAGATGTATTTCTTGTTCTGTGCAAACATTCTACATTCTAATAACAGAATGGCCTTTAACCTTCAGCTTCTTCTACAACACAGCAATTCTGTATTTAGTGTCATATTCTATAATCTTTGTTCTTTGATGATAACCACATATGGCTTAAATCTAAAACTCCTGATATCTACATTCCCCCACTTTTTTTTCTTCTAATATAAGCAAAATCCTTAAGCTAGCACTGCGGGCTGAAAACAAAAAATATATATAAAAATGGAAAAAAAAAAATTGGTTCTACCAGACAAATACAAAATGCTACAATCACAGTGGACTTATCAACACAGTAATATGCATATACAGTATATTTAAAGGCATTTCAATGATGAAAATAGAGAAAATCCAGAGAATATGCATAGTCCATTCAATGTCCAGATGATCCAGCACCACTTCGGACTAGTCCTCTAGCCTGTGATGATATGGTGTATCATAGAATGGCAATGTAGAAATGTCTTTGAAATAGTCTCTTAAAGCATCAGTCCAAGATGTTACTTTTAGTCAATGCAATGACAATGAAAGTTCATACTGTAGCAGAGTTGGTGTAATGAATGCTTTTGTCTGTGTGCTTCACCACTGATATAGTTCTCATGTGTAGCCATTGTACAGCAATTGAATATTCAGCTGTTTAATCTATCTGGTAGATTTCTAAACAAACATGCCCATGTGCTAGTCAAAAGGATTCAGCAAAGAATAGAAGAAAGTAAGTAAAGGTGGTGTTATCTACAAAGAAACAAAAATATAGAAGATATGAGTACACAAATAAAGAAATATTTTATATTAAAACAGGATGACGACTGGGGTGTATAACCATGGTATAAATGCTATTGAAAATACAATAATAAATATTTGGTAAACGTATAACATTTATCATATAATTTATATATAGGCTGTCTGTTTTGTTTTGTTTTTTTTTTTTGTTTTTTTTTTTAACATTTAGCATGCACACATATACACAAATATAAACATGAGAAGTTACACATAAGTAATTGCTGAGTAAGTAGGATTGTTGTTTTCAACAGAATACTTTTATATGACTAGAATAAGTTATTAACATTACCCTGGTAATGGCCTGCTTGTGTTTCACAGTTACTAGTGATCAATGCTATCAATTAAACCTTTCCATTAAAAATGTTGAAATTAAATAGATTGCAAAAATATAATTAATCTTTGGTCCACTACTATTACTGCTGCGCCTTCGGGCCCTTTACAGTATAATTGGGCCCTGGACCCTTCGGAGGAGGCCCAAACACCTCTTGATGTCGGAGGGGCTATTCGTGGGTTGGCTTCTCGGATGAAGACTTATGAAGCTCAACAATCCCATTTTGGCCAGGCCCTCGAGGCGATCCTGGAGAAGTTGACTGCTCTGTCTCCTGCGGCTCTGCCGGTTGTGCCTGCTCCGGCCATACCTATTCCGCTTCAGGTTTCCGAACCTCGTCTCCCTGCTCCACCTCTCTTCAGTGGTGATCCTGAAGCGTGCAGAGGCTTTATCAACCAATGCGAGATTCAGTTTGCCCTGCTGCCTGGTCAATTCGTTTCTGAACGTGCAAAGGTGGGTTATATAATCACTCGTCTGCAGGGAAAGGCTTTGGAGTGGGCATCACCCTTTTGGGAAAAGGAGGATCTGCTGATTGACAACGCCAGGGCGTTTGTCCAAGAGCTTCGCACCGTGTTTGATGCTCCAGGTCGTGCCACTGCATCTTCCGCTAGGCTTTTTCAACTGCAGCAAGGTGTTCGCTCTGTCTCCGAGTATGCCATTGAATTTCGCACCCTGGTGGCGGAGACTTCTTGGAACAACGATGGTTACCATGCAGCCTTTTACAATGGATTAGCCATGCGGATAAAGAACGATCTGGTATCCCGTGAAATCCATTCCAGATGGGAGGACCTGGTCGCTTTGGCCGTGAAGGTGGATACTCGCCAGCGAGAATTCCAGGTCGAATTAGACCGTGAACGCTCAAAGAGAAGTTCCCGATTTCAGCCTATCCTGGCCCCCCGCTTCCAGAGACCGTTACTCTACGACCCTGCTTACTCCTCGTCCTCTCCAACCCCCGCGACGTCTGCTTCTTCTTCTTCATTACCAGCAGAGGAACCGATGCAGATCGGACGGGCCCGTCTTTCCGAACAGGAGAAGAATCGGAGAAGGGCGGCGGGGTTATGTCTCTATTGCGGGGGCAAAGCTCACTTTGCTCATGAATGACCAGTGAAGCCGGGAAACGCCAAAGCCTAGGTAAGTTTGGGGAGACTTACCTGGGTGGGATTTGTCGTTCTCCCCATTCTTCTGCTCAACGTTTCCTCCTCCCAGTGCAGATCCAGTTTGGTTCCAAAAAGATCTCTTCTCAGGCCTTCCTTGATTCTGGTGCCGCAGGAAATTTCATGGACCGTGTGTTCGCTGCAAACCACTCCATTCCTCTCCAATCCTTGGCGAATCCGCTTCGAGTCCTGGCAATCGATGATCGGCCCTTATCTTCTGCGATCATCTCACAGTCTACTCAAGAACTTTCTTTCAAGGTGGGCTCTATGCATCTGGAAAGACTGTCTTTTCTTCTTATTGATTGCCCCTCCACTCCAGTTGTTTTAGGTCTACCTTGGTTGTGTCTCCACAATCCTGTTATCGATTGGTCCTCTACACAAGTTTCCAGGTGGAGTCCATTTTGTTTACGGAACTGTTTACCTGCTGTTCCTGTCGTTAAAATTTCTTCTGTGTCTTCAAATTCTTCTCTCCCCTCCGTGTACCAAGCATTTGCCGATGTCTTTAATAAAAGTTCTGCCGAAAACCTTCCACCTCATCGTCCATACGACTGTCCAATTGAACTTTTATCCGGCTCCATGCCTCCTCGTGGCCGCACCTATCCACTTTCTCCCTCGGAGACTTCCGCAATGAAATCCTATATCCAGGAGAATCTTCAGAAAGGATTTATTCGTCCTTCCATCTCCCCTGCAGGAGCGGGGTTCTTCTTTGTCGAAAAGAAAGATGGTAGTTTGCGGCCCTGCATTGACTACAGAGGACTTAACAAAATCACCATTAAAAACAGGTACCCTCTTCCTCTCATTTCTGAACTGTTTGATCAGCTTAGGGGTGCCAGTCTCTTCACTAAGTTGGATCTTCGTGGGGCCTATAACCTCATTCGGATTCGTGAGGGGGACGAGTGGAAGACCGCTTTTAATACTCGTGATGGTCATTATGAGTACCTAGTCATGCCTTTTGGTCTCTGCAATGCCCCTGCGGTCTTCCAGGAATTCGTTAATGACATTTTTCGAGATTTATTGGGGCAGTGTGTGGTCGTCTATTTGGATGATATTCTTGTTTTTTCTAAAAACCTCCAGGAACATCGCAACCAAGTACGTGAAGTACTATCCAGACTGAGGAAAAACAATCTTTACGCCAAGTTGGAAAAGTGCACCTTCGAAGTTTCTTCTATTCCTTTTCTTGGGTATATTATTTCTTCCCTAGGCTTCGAGATGGATCCGGCCAAGGTCTCCGCAATCCTGGACTGGCCTCTTCCTACCAGTGTTAAAGCTGTTCAAAGGTTTGTTGGCTTCGCCAATTACTATAGACAGTTCATTAAAAACTTCTCTTCCAGACTTTCTCCAATTCTTGCCTTGATCCGTGGTGGAAACAAACCTCAACACTGGCCCCCTCAAGCTTTGGAAGCCTTTAAATCTCTCAAGGAAGCATTCTCCTCCACTCCTATCCTTAGACATCCCTTCTTCAACCCTTTTTCATCGAAGTGGATGCCTCGGACATCGGTGCTGGTGCAGTGTTATCCCAGAGATCTTCTTCTGACGTTAAACTTCATCCATGTGCTTTCCTTTCCAAAAAATTTTCTTCCCCCGAACAGAACTATGACGTTGGCAACCGGGAGCTACTTGCTGTTAAGCTGGCCTTGGAAGAGTGGAGACACTTATTAGAGGGTTCTTCTGTTCCGGTAACGATCTTTACTGACCACAAAAATCTCGAATTTATCCAGTCCCTCAAACGCCTCAATCCCCGGCAAGCCAGGTGGGCACTTTTCTTTTCTCGTTTTAATTTTGTGATTACTTTTCGCCCTGGGTCCAGGAACAGGAAGGCCGACGCATTATCCAGAAGCTTAATTCCTGAAGATTCTTGCTCCGAAGATCCTGAACCTGTTGTTCCGTCTTCCAAGATTATCGCAGCTTTGTTTCCTTCCTGTGCTCCTCAGTTACTCTCCGCTCAAGCTTCTGCTCCTGAAGAGACTCCCCTGGGTTTAGCTTTTGTTCCTCCAGAGTTTCGTCCTGCCATCTTGTCTCACTCTCACAATTCTAAACAGGCCGGTCATCCTGGGATTAAAAAGACTACTGAACTTTTGTCTCGTTTGGTCTGGTGGCCATCTTTAAGGAAAGACGTTAAAGACTTTGTTTCCTCTTGTTCCACCTGTGCCGTTTCTAAGTCTGGACATTCCCCCACTAAGGGTTTTTTGTTGCCTTTACCCATTCCTTCTAGACCTTGGACTCATATTTCCATGGACTTTATTGTCGATCTTCCAAATTCTTCCGGCCACACTGTCATCTGGGTGGTGATCGACAGATTTAGTAAGATGGCTCATTTCACTCCTCTCCGCAAACTGCCATCTGCCCCGGAACTTTCTGAACTCTTCATCAAACATATTTTTCGTCTCCATGGTTTTCCTGCTGAAATTGTGTCTGATCGTGGTCCTCAGTTTGTGTCTAAATTTTGGAGGTCTCTGTGCAAAGCTTTGAACATTTCTCTTCAATTTCCTTCCGCTTACCATCCTCAGTCCAATGGGGCCGCCGAACGTGTCAACCAAGCATTGGAACAGTTCCTACGTTGTCATGTGTCCCTGTGTCAGGATGACTGGTCAGACCTTCTTCCATGGGCGGAATTTGCCCACAACAATTCCCTGCATTCTTCTTCCCAGAAGTCTCCATTTTTCTGTGTTTTTGGTTTAAACCCTTTGGCATTTCCTCAGGACCTCCTACTTACCAACGTGCCTGCCGCCAATGATCAAGCAGCTCATATGATGGCCATCTGGCAGGCTACTGCCGCTAATTTGGAAAAGAGTGCTTCTTCCCAGAAAAAATTTGCCGACAAAAAGAGGATTGCTTCTCCAACATACTCTCTTGGTGACAAGGTTTTGTTGTCTACTCGTAATATTCGTCTCAAGATTCCCTCTCCTAAACTTGGTCCCAAGTTCATCGGTCCCTTTCCCATCATCGAGGTCATCAATCCTGTGGCTGTCCGTCTTCTTCTTCCACCCGAAATAAGGATCCCTAATGTGTTTCATGTGTCTCTTCTTAAACCTGCAGTCTCCTCTCCCTCTTCTTCTTCCACAGCTCCTGTTGTCGTTAATGATTCTTTGGAGTTCGAAGTTAATCGAATCTTGGATTCCCGCATTTCCAGGGGTACTCTCCAATATCTCATTGAATGGAAGGGTTTCGGTCCTGAGGAATGCTCCTGGGTAAAGAAGGCTGACGTTCATGCTCCCATCCTTGTCCGCAGGTTCCACAAACAGTTTCCTTCTCGTCCTGGTCCCGGTGGTCCTGAGGCCCCCCCTAGGGAAGGGGGTACTGTAATGGAAACTTCAACACTTACCCAAGATGGCGTCCAAGATGGCAACCTTCTGCTCCACCGCATGGCTCCTGCTGGGCGCTGTCCTGTGACATCAGCGCCTTCTCGATCTGGGATTGGTCGTCGGCGACGGAACGGACGCCGGCGTCAGAATCGGGCGCCGGCGTCAGGACGTCAGCGTGGGGACGCTGGCGTCAGCGTCTGACGCCAGCGCATCAATATTTTGGCGCCAAGACTTGGACTATTTAAACCCCATTGCCCCTTTCTTCATTGCCCAATTATAGGTTCCATTGACTTGTGTTCCTGGGTGTGACTTCTTATTCTGATTATCCGTGTATCGACCTTTGCCTGTTTTTCTTATCTCCATTGTCTGCCGCCTGAATTGATATTTTGCCTGTACCCTGACAATTCTTCTGGATAAACCCTTTTGTACCTCGAACCTGGTTTTTGTCTCCTCTTTGGTCCACTACTATTACTGCTGCGCCTTCGGGCTCTTTACAGTCAAGCGGCTCTCGTAGAGGCACAAAAGATTCTAAGATGGGCGGAAAAGACAGTATCAGCATCTCCGCAGTTCAGAACCCAGGATAGGACAATTGGATTCTCAGCTGCCAAATAATAGATCACAGAAAGTGTCACCTACACCCAGAGGTCTTTCAGCAGATTGTGAAAAGGTGGGGCATGCCAGACGTTGACCTAATGGCATCACAGTACAACAACAAAATAGCAAGGTTCATTGCATGAAGCAAGGATCCCTTAGCGTCGGCGGTGGATGCACTGGTGGTACCTTGGACATTTCGCCTAGTCTACGTCTTTCCCCCTCTGGCCCTTCTACCAAGGGTGATCAAAAAGATAAAGCAAGAAGGAGTATCTATCACAGGGACCAATTGTCCACCCAAATTCACCACAAATGGGTTTAACGGCATGTCAGAAAACCGGTTTTGGCCTGTATCTATCACAGTGTGGAAAGCATTAATTTCCTGGTGCGAGTCCAACACCTGAGACCCATAAGTCTGGGACAAAGTTAATCTCTTGTTGTTCCTTTAGGAGGGCCTAAATAAAGGATTGGCACTTAGTTTACTGAAGGTCCAGGTGTGCGCATTATCCATTCGTTTTCAAATGCAGCTGGCCCTGTTGCCAAATGTTAGGACCTTCATCCAGGGTGCATTATGGTTGGCACCCCCGTACTACATCCTATTCCTCCCTGGGATTTAAATCTGGTGCTCTTGGTGATGCAGGACCATCCATTCGAACCTTTGGAATCACTTTCACTGCCCACACAATCAAGACATTATTCCTACTAGCAATCACCTCTGCCAAACAAGTTTCGGAACTGGCAGCTTTGTCCTGTCAACCACCATACATGTTCTTCCACAAAGTGGTGTTGAGACCAACCCCAGAATTCCCTCCAAAGGTTGTGTCGGAATTCCATCTGAACCAGGATATGGTGGTACCATCTTTCTGTCCAGAACGGAAAACACAACCGGAACAAAAGCTACACACTCTAGATTTAGTTTGAGCTCTTCAGACTTATACCAAAGCGACTAAGAGCATTAGGAAGTTGGACAGTCTATTTGTCCTACCAGAGGGACCAAGGAGAGGTCTCGGGAATCTAAGCCCACCATCTCCAGATGGATCAGATTGGTTATTCGGAAAGGCTTCTGCGGTTCAAAGTAGGACTCCACCCTTCGTGGAGTCCGGGCTCATTCTACTCGCTCACTCAGCACTTGGGCGAATCTTGACACTCACCTTAGCTGAAGCAAGCTTCTGGAGGAAGGTGTTACAGGCAGTTATTCACTGAAAACCAGGAGTTAGGTCCCGCCCTCATGGGTAGCTTTGGGATATCCCCATGGTGCCTCTATCCCCCAATCTAGGCAAGAGAAAAATAGATTTCTGTACTTACAGTTAAATCCTTTTCTCTTCATTGGGGGACACAAGCCTTCCCTCCCTGAGTATCATTATTCTGATGAATAGTTAAGTTTAAGTTGAGTAATTCATATTAAGTTATAGCTGGTTTCCAGCAGAGAAGTTTAAACTTATGAATATTGGGCAACATGCTTAGCTTGCCTTGTGGAGAGGATTCTGCTTTTGTATTGGGCTACAAGGTAGAGCTAATCATCCTTCTTCGGCCAGAAAACTGAGAATTGAGGAAGTAGGCAGGGGATGAAACCCAGAGCAGGATGAGGAGCCACTTTAACCTTTTAGTGTCATTTCTCCAAGCAACAGGATCTTCATCCCCATGGTGCCTGTGTCCCCAATGTAGGTTAAGATAAAAGGATTTAACGGTAAGTACAAAAATCTATTAATTTCATAAATAATTGATTGCATTTAGAAAGTTTCCTATTTCAGTATGATGAAGCTTGTATAAAATTTTAATTTTTGTGATAGTTTCCCTTT
Organism: Xenopus petersii; assembly: GCA_038501925.1. Lineage (NCBI taxonomy): Eukaryota > Metazoa > Chordata > Amphibia > Anura > Pipidae > Xenopus > Xenopus petersii. The sequence continues at coordinate 76,050,042 of CM076687.1, read as the reverse complement.
AACATGTGGTCTATACACCAAACCACCGTAGTTACTGAGCAGATTTCAGACAAACCTCACCTTTGAGGTGGGTTGGTATTTTTGTGTTCAGTGTACATTCCTTTTCTGTTTATTTGTATTCATACATATGAGTTGTCATATTGCTTCCCTTATTACGCAGTACAGTATGAGGGTATAGCATCTTGTATGCTTACAGAACGCTGTATATTTGTAATTGTACAGTGGGAATTGCCATATTGTTTCCCTTAGACAGTACAGTTCAACGTTATAACTAATCATGGGCAAAGTACATTGTTGTTAATTTACTCATCCTTCTAACCTAATGCAATTTCTCTTTTCCAGCCTCCGGCTTGGATTCTTTGAGCACCTGGAGACCTGGTTCAGTGAAACCCTTTCCAGTGCCGGGGGTATAGTAAGTGCCAAGAAGGCAGAATTAAGTTCAGAGTTAGAGCTTCGCTATCACCTGCATGAGCCAAGGAGCCAGCGGATTGAGATGGATGTCCATAACGTCAGAGCTGGTACCCTTGGAGTCTTTCTTCTCCTTTATTGAATTTGTTATTACAAGTTTTAGGTGCTTCCCTTTCAGCTGAAACAGAGCAAAGGAGAAAACATCCTATGTGGTATAGCGCTAAAGGGATGCTTTCTGATCCATAGGCCATTAGCGTCAAAGGAGAACTGAAGCCTCAAATGAATATTGCACTTAATATGACTAGAAATGCTGCATTTCTACAGGCACTGCACATTGTGCTCTGGGCTGCTGTTCAGAACCTAAGTTTGATACATGTATCTATAAATCTGTATTTTGTTGTGCCTTTTTGTATTTTACGTAACCAATATGTGGATATTTCTCCAGCTGAGCTTATTCTGCACTCGCAGAGAGTGGATCGTCACTGTGAGGGGGTGAGCCAAGCACTGGCGCAGCTGAAGAGTGAGAGTTCAGTGCTTATCGAGAACATGAAGCAGCAGACACTTGAATTCCGCAGCAAGATTCGGGCCATGGAGAACATGTTCCTCGGTGCCAACAAATCTGACAAGTATGACTGCTCATTGGCTATTCCCAGTACTGTAGCTGAACACAAGGAAACTTCACTGCAGCCATATTTTTCCATATTATAATTATGTGTTTCAGGGAAATATAAACCATATAAATAATACAGCTGTCCCACTACCTATACCCTGGACTTTGTTCAAATGCATTCCTTATCTTCAAGTCTTATGTTACAGGCTTGTTGCCCTGACGCAGTCTCTGCCGTCCATCTTGGACCGTCATGTAAGTGGGGTTCAGACTTCCATGCGCAACTACCGCCAACATGTAGAGGAAATGCTGGGAATGCTGCGTGATACAAACTCAGACTTTATCAAATCATTCAGGTGAGAATCTTTGTGTCTGTGCAAAGCAGATCATGAGTATTGGTACTGGCTGCAAGGGGAAGGCCAGCTTTAACTTGTGTATTTGTTTATTGGAGCTTGTTCACTTGCGACTAATGGTTACATGTTATGATAGCAGCTGTGTCGATCAGGTACAGTGTTTGACTGGGTCTCATAGGGACCACCAAAGAAGCTGACATTCTGGGCCTACTTTCAGCAATTTGCTAAAGAGAGTGACAAATGATAGATGATTTTATATAGGTTTATTGTGGAAATTTGCCGATGGAAATACTTGTAGGCTGGGGCTTGTGTCCTGTGAATACTGCCGACTGCTGGCATTGCTGTATTCATGAGTGAGGAATATAAAGGGGTCCTCCCTCCTGCCCCTTAACTCTGAACAACTGGCAAGTTTCAGAGCACCAGCAGGTGCTGGATGCTAAGGAGCACTGCACATATTTCCTATTTTATGGTAAGTGCTAATGACAGCACTCCCTTGTGCCTTCTGGCATTAGGTGCAGAGCACCCAGAGCCCAGAATAATCATAAAGGAATATACTTTTGTGCCCTTTAATACTCAAGCACTTGCATCCGGGGTCATAGTAAATTACTCCATATATTCTTAATTTGTGTATCTGTAGTAATGAAATTGGGAGCTACCATGCCATTTCTCACATGTAAATTAAAGAGTGTTTCATCTGACCTGACTGATACCATAGTAGGTTCCATATAACTTTAACTATTGGAGCAAGCTGATTTATAACCATGGTCTATGTATGTGCACATCATGTTTCCATGCAGATTGTTCTCAGAGGGTGGAAACTTTTCTCCTGATGAAGTGGAGACATATCGCAAAAAACTTCATAAAGCGTCGGACACCATTGCCTCTTTTGAGGGCTCCGTCATGGTAGATTTGGAGGGCTTGGAGTCTGTATGTTTGGAGCAGGTGTGTTAAGCCATTTTCACTGGGTTATGTGAATAACTGGGGATGCAGCAAAACGCAGCAACATGGATATTGCTGCAGTAACACCTAGAGATAGTATGATAGCTTACACTAGAAATCTTCATGTATCTGATGCAGAACAAGATTTACTATGTTCCCAGCTAGATTCTGGGATATTTGTATTTTGCTTTTCTCTGCCGTATCTGGGGGACACAGGAGACAGATGGGGTAAAGCTCCTCCCTTCAGGAGGCAGGACACTTGAAGTAATCAAAGTACGCATGCCTAGGCTGCTTTACACTCTGGCACTAGCCTTCTCCAGTTTGTTAAGTATCCTGTTTCCAGGAGGTTGGATCTTGGTCTCTAGAAAGACACAAGGAAAACGCCAGTCAGCAAATAGTATTGATACCCAGGGTGAGACCATGGGCAAGTGTTCTGTAGCCATACAGGTTATCCCCTTCGCGGGAAGACCCACCGGGGTTGGGACAGCCCTCTAGGGCAGAGATCCATCCAGAGAGATTCCTGGCTTCATTGGGAGTGCAGATGTTCTAGACGATGATAGATCGATAGAGGGTCTGGCGACACAGTTAGTACACTTGCAGCCCTTCTGGACCATCAACTGGCACAAGTCCAATCCTCATCCCAACCACAGGATGGTCTTCGTTGGCCTGGAGTTTGATACTCGAAGTCAGCGGGTGTATCTCCCCTTGGAGAAACAAGAGAGAACAACGAACCAAGTTCGGGCATTTCTAAACCTCAACATGCCACATTGCGCCAAGCAATGCAAGTGTTGGGATCTATGGTAGCCACATTAGAAGCGGTTCCCTTCAACACAATGTCATCTGAGGCCTCTCCAATCAATCATACTCAAGAGGTGGAATAGAGGTCCACTAACCCAGACCCTCCGACTACCTCCAAGCATGAGGCATTCCTTTCTATGGTGGCTCTCCCCGACAACCCTTAACAGGAGTCAGTCCTGGGCAACACCGACCTGGACAGTGATAACCACAGACGCCAGTCTGGCGGGATGGGGAGTGATGTGGAAGTAGATGACTCTTCAAGGATGTTGGTCTCCAGAGGAGTCCACACTGTCCATAAATATCTTGGAGCTCAGGGAAATCTACTAAATACTGGGGATCTCTGCAAATCGATCTTATGGCCACCAGAAACAGTCGCAAAGTGCCACGCTTCTTTGCCCACTACAGGGATCCATCGGCAGAAGGAGTCAACGTAATGACCCAAAGTGGACATTCCATCATGCTTACGTATTTCTGACTCTTCCAATGCTGCCAAGAGTTCTCAAAAAGACCCACCAGTCACACCCCAGTGTAATAGTCATAGTTCCCTTCTGGCCACGTAGGACCTTGTTTCATGACCTGCAGGAAATGTCCAGCGACGAACCGATGTCTCTCCCACACAGTACAGATCTTCTAAGGCAAGGGCCAATCCTGCACCCCAACCCGGGCCTGTTCGCTTTGACGGCATGGCTATTGGGGCCACCATCTGGCGAAGTCAGGGTCTAGCAGAAGAAGTGATCATGACGATGCTACAAGCCCGGAACTCTGTCTCATCTAAAGCATACCACAGGGTATGGCGCACCTATTGGGAGTGGTGTCAGGACTACAACGTTCCATTTGACACATTATCCATAAGGTTTCTCCAAAAGGGCATTGTCATATGATTAAAACTGGGCTCCCTCAAGGTCCAAGTATCAGCCCTATCGGTCCTGTTCCAATCTCGGTTGGCTGTCGAGAGTTCTGTCCAGACATTTGTGCAACCATCTGAGACCGCCAACCCGACCCCAGTTTCAGGCTGGGATCTCAACCTGGTACTTGAGGCTATACTGGATTCTTCAAACCCATGGACCAAGTAGATCTTCCCTGGATAACCTGGAAAGTGGTTTTTATGGTGGCTGTGTCCTCAGCCAGATGAGTGTCGGAAATAGGAGCCTTCTTCTGTGCTTCACCATTTCTGATACTACATAAGGACAAAGAGGTACTACACACAGTACCATCCTTCCTTCCTAAGGTGGTTTCCTCCTTCCACATCAATGAGGATGCTGTGATTCCATCATTATGCCCAGAACAGAAGAACGACAAGGAGAAGAGTTTACACAAATTGGATGTAGTAGAAGATCGGACACTCTGTTCATGATACCCGGTCCGCAGACAGGTAAGCCAGCGTCCAAAACCTCCATTGCCCACTGGATACGAGAGGCCGTTTGCAAGGCATACATGGTCAAGGGGAAATCTTCACACCAATGGGAGTTAGGGCACACTCCACTAGAACTCTGGGGGTTTCCGGGGCCTGGCGCAACTCAGCTTCCATTGAACAGATCTGCAGAGTGGCTACATGGTTGTCAATACATATCTTCACCAAATTCTGCAGACTTGACAAACTTGCTTCTGTGGAAGCTGCCTTTGGCAGAAAAGTTCTCCAACCGGTGATGCAATGGACTGATACATAACTAATCTGCCTGCCCTCCTGTTCTGGGACTGCTTTGTTAAGTCCCCATCTGTCTCCTGTGACCTCCGTAGATTGCAGAGAAAACAAGAATTATTGCCAACAGGGGGAATGTTGAATATTATGTTCATTGACCCGTTGGTCAGGGAAAGGTTCAATTGTTCTAATACATCTGTTATCTTACATGGGGCCCCTTGGTCTTAGGTACACACTGAAGAGGTAAGGCTAGTGCCAGAGGGTAAAGCAGCCTAGGCATGCTTACTTTGATTACCTCAAGTGTCCTGCCTCCTAAAGGGAGGAGCTGTACCCCATCTGTCTCCTGTGGCCCCCTGTCGATGAAAAAAAAATGGAATTAAAGGTGAGTACAATAAATCCTGTTTTCTCTAGTCGGCCCTCCTGTCAGTGCAAACGTGTGGGTTAATGTCATCTCATCTTTGGAGGCAGGACAGAAGAATAAGACTCTTGACCCCCCCTAGTATATAAGTTCTGGCTCCACCTCTCCTTGCCAGTTCCCCTTGTCCTGTCTCGGAGGTGAAGGACAGAACATTTTTTTCCTCTTAATTATGTTCTTCCTTTTAGTTTTCTAATTTTACAAGTGCTTTGCAGCATGTGGAATCACCTGAAGCACACTGCTTGGAGCAATTATTCATGGATTATGAAGGCATGCTGAGCTGTCTCCCAACGTATGGTGTCTTTCCCGCCTTGTTAGCATTGTGCAGCAAGCGGAATCACCTGAAGCATGTCAGCTTCAAATGCTGCACAAAGGAACAGAAGGCACTCAGACTCAAAGGCCAGTAATTTCCTCCTTGCTTAAATCACAGCAAGAGGAATCAGTGCACACCAGGCTGTTGGTAGGCCCAATACCATTCAGCAGCTCTTGTATTGGGAGTAAAAGGTATGCAGAGCTACCTATTATTACTCTATATGGCCAACACTTAATATGGTTGGATGAGGGTAAAAAGAATTACAGTTTCTTATAGTCCCTCCCCTACCTTTTAGAGCGACCAGTGTGGTACCTAGTTTTGGCTCCATTTTTCACTGGAGCTTTTGGCACCATTCACGGCATGCGCAAGAACATTTTTGACGCACAAGTTATTTGACACAGGGGCGTCGGGATAGCCAATACTTCTGACTTGCATACGTCAGACCAACAAGAATCAGACTCAGACAGTGATTCTGACACAGAGCATCCAAATGCCTTTGCCAAACCTGAGGTTTCAGCCAAACTCTTAAAGGCAATGATGGAAACTCTAGAAATTAGAGATTAATCAGTAGCACTTTCAAAAGCTGAAAAAGTACTAGGAGTGCAACAGAAAAAAAACATGCTCTTTTCCTATATTTAAAGCAATCAGTCAAACTATAGACACCGAATGGTCACAGCCAGATCGCCGATCAGCATTGACCAAGCAATTTTATAACACCTACCCTATTCCAGAAGAACAGGGTAAGACAAAATACTTTGTCAGCTTGAAAAAGGACCAGTATATATGAAACATTGCTGTGCCAGATATAAAGTGCAATAAAGGTGGTTTTATCACAATTTGGGGGTGCTGCAAATTACTATTGGATTTCGTCTAACAGGATGTGAATGCATCGCTTGGTGTGCACCCCTCAAAAGTAAGCTCCTAACACTTAAGTGATGGATGATTGTTTGTATGCCCAAGAACTGATGTATCAACCTTCTGAATCAGCACAACAATTAGCTGCAGAGGTGGACAAACTTCATACTACATTCGCTTTCTTAGCAGATTCAGCATTAGACATAGTCCACTTAGCGGTGGTTGCCAGAAGGGCCTTATGGTTGCATCACTGGTCAGGCGACACAGCTTCTAAGAACAATATAAGGATGATTAGTAATTAATACAGATAATTACTTAATGTCAGCACAGAAACCAGTACAATTAGCATCAGAATTTAATAATCAGCCTTGTAGCATCAGCTTATATTACAGGCCAACCTCATTTTCTGCTTGATATTTTGCGACGACCCCTAAGTTTAGCTTCTCAACAGCTGCTCTGAGCCCACTGAGCATGTGTGTCACAGACACTTTCCAAGATGGTGACCCCCTGTGAAAAGTTTGAAGTCCTGGATAATTGCTGCTATTGAGAAGCTGAAACTTTAGGCTGGTGCAATAAGTTTAGTATATAAAACATGGCAGTTTTAGCCATATTAATTTTTAGGGTGTAGTTCTTCTTTAAAGACTACAAAATAACAGTATTCCTTCAATGTTTTTTTTATGGCATATTAAAAATGACACTGTTTTTATTGCATTGCATAGTAAAACTTGAAACTTAAATGATACAACAAGTTTCTTTTATTACCCACCCTAAATTACGGGACACTTTTGGATGTCCCCACATTTTTGCTCTGACCGGAAGGCTGACTAGAGAAAAAGGGATTGTATACTTACTGGAATATCCTTTTCTAGTAGGCCCGAACTGAACCAGGCTGATTTTAGTATGAGTCTGTGAGCACTAATTCTCTATATGTTACTTACTTGTCTTTTGACCTTACTTTCTTCTTTCCTGAGATACCCCCACCTAATTAAGCTTTAAAAATGAACTGGCAAGGGGAGGTGTAGCCAGAACTTATATACTAGGGGAGGGGGTCAAGAGTTTTATTCTTCTGTCCTGCCTAAAGAGTTGAGTTGACATTAACCCACGCATTTGCACAGACAGTTCAGGCCTACTAGAAAAGGATTTTCCAGTAAGTATAAAATCCCTTTATTTTAAAAACCCATGTAAACTTGGTAAAAGTATTGGACATTAGGCTGAGAACATCCACAAAAACCTGTACAGTAATTATAATGAACAAGCAGGCTACGTGATAATCCCTCCAAGTCTGCTAGAGAACGTCCCTGAAATACAGAAGAGCTGCCATTTTTCTATTGCTCAGTGACTTCACATCCCTAATGATTCTGTTTGCATATCATGCAGGCGACTGAGATTGTAAAGAAATTTGAGGAAAAATTCAACATCTTAACGACAGATGCAATTTTCCTAGAAAACATTCAGAAGCTGCTGACGAACCTGCAAGTGAAAATTAAAGCTCTGGTAATATCGATGCAGTTCTTGCCCATGTGTATAAACTCAAATATATATTAATTGGCCTGTGTCTGTCACCTAAAACATTGCCTGTTTCCTTTTTATAAGGTTGTGAACAGCAACTTTCAGACACAGCAAATCAACTCCTCTCTGGAGCAACTCCAGAAGAAGATAGATGCCTGTGCTCACCCTAATATGGATAAAGAAGTAAAGTCATTATATAACTGGATATTTGCTATGCATGGCATGCTATTAGCTTGTGTATAGCTCTTGGAGAGTATATGGGAGTATAAGAAAAGTAAGGTGGAGAATGTAAGCAGCCAACATATGTGGGCAATTCATATCTTGGCATCCTTCATATTCAGAAGTATACCTGACTTGGTTTACAGTTGGTAAAAATTGAAGCTTTATTTACCCTTGATTTTTTTTCTTTCTCTTTAATAGACAATCACAGCTGATGAACTGTACTCCTTTGTGCAAATAACCATGGGCCAGCTGGCAAAGAGAAGTCTCTATCTGTCCTGCCTTTTAGTAAGTAGCTTGGTTAGTGAAGATGACCACTGAGTTAATACTGTATCAATATGGATACATTTTTAATTATTGTTTACGGAACACAATGTAAATGAGACTTTCTAGACCTTTAAGTCTTACCATTGTGTTTCTATGAAAAATGGGAATGAACAATTCTGCATTTTACTTTCATTGTGCATCCTAAAACTGTGGCGTGTTCATACTGAGCATATGTTCTAGATTGCTTCACTGCTCACAGTGTTTGTATTTCTTCTGTATACAACAGGAACCCAGTCAAATACTTTTTGAGGCTCCATTGCAAGGCCCTATTGCGACTGCATCACGTTCAGACACGCCGCTCCGACAAGACACCAAAGGAGCAACCCCTGACAACCTACTGACTCCAAGCAGAGTGGGAAAGTTGGCTCTTGATGATCCTGCTTTGAGTGTCATCAAGAACATTAACAGGTGTGTGCCTTAACATTTTATTGGGACTTTAATTTTATCACTGCACCATGTTTCCAGTCATTCCATTTAATCAGCAGTTGGTGAGAAGTTAGTGGGGGGAGACAAATGATAAGACACCTGATTTTGAATTAATTGCTCTTATTCTTATTTCCAGAACAAAGCAGGTCATCGATTCACAACAGGACCCAGAAGATGCAAGTAGCTATCAGCGCCCAGGCACAGGTATGGCAATGCATTGATTCTAAACCAATTAATGATTGTGTGCTTTTGTACTAATTGCAACCAGGGCATTAAAACCCACACTGGAGAGAAATCTTAGCTGACCACCATTTTGTTTAATTCCCAATCAATTAGTCTCACGTCAGGTTGCTGCAATAGCACCACCAGCACAGCCGGGCAAACCTCACATAAAGAAAAAGAAACCCCTGTCAAGCAGTGGAGAAAATATTGTCCAGGCTGTTCAGACAACCAGGTAATGCTCATTTTGGGGATGTGTACATAGTTAGGGGTTCAAACTCTTCCTGTGGTAGTTACAGAAAATGAAATGTGACCCACCCCTAATATAAGATTTTCCTTCTCAGTGTCCGGAAACTTACAAAGCCCAGCAGGTTTGACAAGAAGTATCAAGTGTTTGGGGAAAACAGAGTGGAATCAGAGTAAGTTATGGTAATTTGTACTAACGCAGGATATGCAGAGGTTTACACCAGAGATTTTATTGGTTGGCCAAAAATGTCATTGGGTAGTGTAAATATGGTGCAAAGTTGCACTAGGTGTCTGTTGTTTACTCCAATGTCGGGGGCATCCCTCATCCCAAACCAACCTGCAAGGCCTGCAATGCATTGTTATTCCATTGCTGTGCTGGGATTGCCACTAAACTTTATGCAATGGGGAACTTTCAGATGTTTGTCTGTGATTAATTGTCCATTTATGCAGAACCCAACACATCAAAGCACAGATATAATCCGGCATACTGTATAAAGCAGCTTGTTCATGGGAGCTTTTGGCTGACCAACCTCCTGCTAGTGAATGAAGCCCTGAGCTGGCAGCCAGCCTTACAGTAATCCTTGTTCCATGTAGGTGCCATTACAGAAAGGGAGGCAGTTAATGCTTTCATTGCTTAAAAATGCAAAAGGTCTCAGGAGAGCAAATGTAATTTTATATGAGGGCTTATTTTCTCTTTCAACAAGGTTACAATGAATGGTATATATTAGAAAATAACAGGATGACAATCTTAATCTAATTTCCTGCAATGTTTCTCTTTCCAGCAACTTCAAGGGTATGCTGACCTCAATACTGTGGGAGAGCAATGACATCTTACTGTACCTGGCTGAGGTAGGACCCTTCCATTATACCATTAAATATGATTAAGTTCACACCATTCTGTCTTGTTTAACTTTCTATTAGAAAACGCTTAACTTAGTTCTGGGGCCCCTCACCATGTTCCCCTAGTATACTCAACAGCTGCAGGTGTGATCAAAAAATGCTAAGCATTCCAAACCACTATGCTACTCCGGTTATTGGACCGTGATTATTCACATTTCAGTATGCAGAATGCCCCAAAAGCTAGGATCACTGGGGCCTGCAGGATGGTCCTTTGCTGGGAAGCACCATGTTGTCATCTTGCTTCATTTCCTAGTTATTCTTTGTATGGTTTTGAACTGGGCACTCAAATCTACAAAGAAAATAGGTGGAAAATGTGCTTTTTAGGCTGGACAGATGTGTAGTTTGTCCTATTGTCCTGCTCTGAACAATGATGGCTGCTTTCCCTTACACCATTTATATAATTTCCCATTAGTCTCCAACACCACCAGAAGCAGCACACTGAGCATGTTGCACCAATTCCTACTGGTTACATATATTCTCTTGCTAGCTATATATTCAATTACCGGCTGAGGGTGCTGGGACTTGTAGTTTGGGGAATTGTGTGTTAGAAGGGGCACAAGTTTCTGTTTTTTCTGCAGTTATTAATGATCACTCCCACCCTCCCCCTTATAATAAGGAGTTCTATAAGAAGAAGGACAGACGAAATATTGGCCGGACAGATCTTCTCCAAGAGACATTTGAGGAGTGTGGAGATACACTGGTGTTAAAGCTGCAGTCCTATGAGAAACAGGCTTTGGAATATCAGAACAACTGTTTGCTGGGTGAGCACAGATACCCTTTTACATTCCATAATCCTGCATTTATACATATGGCTGTGTGCTACCATACAAAACGAAGGTTCAGCTCCCTCCCATACAATACTGTAGTTACCCCACAGAAACCCCAACTAATTACGGATTCATTCCCCCATATCTCCATGCTAGAGTTCCGGGAGCAACTGGAAACTTTTGAGAGGCTTGTAAATGAGGTGCCGCCGCTGGTCATAGAGAGTCACCGAAGGAAACACCTGGACGACCTGCAGGTGGCAACTGACCAGATACGGCAGCAGTTTGCCAAGGACCTGCATCACTGGGACCAAGCCAAGGTGCTTTTAAGTTTGCGTACTTAATGTGTAGACATCAGTTGCTCTTATATTCCAGAACATAAGGTACCATGTGGTGTTCCATCCCCAGACCAAAGGGCATAGCTAAATCATTGCATCCAGAGGTACAGCAGCCCAATAACCCTAAAGATCTTCTTACTAGGTAGGCCCTTGCACACACTTTATTCAGATAGACAGCTTACCCTGGTGCCAAGTGTTTGGAGGATACGTCAACCTCAGAAATCCAACGAAGTAAAAACACACCAGCACACAAGGGATATAGTTGCAGGGAAACCCTTGCCAAAACTTTTTACTGCGTGTTTGACAAAGGGGCGGAGCCCTGAAACGTTGCATTTGCACTTTTCGCAATAAAAGTTTTGACAAGGGTTTCCCTGCAACTATATCTCTCGTGTGCCGGTATGTTTTTTCCTAAAGATCTTTAATCTGTCCCCTGCAGAGTGACATCCATGGCCCATGGGTATGTGCTCTGTTTCCACAGTGGCTCAGGTGGATGTGCCTCATTGGCCCTGTACAGGGCCATTGAATGTGTTTTGTGAAAGGGAATATATTGAAGGAAAGAAAAAAATATTCATTACTGGTGTTCGTTAAAATCCAGGAAATGCTGAAGAGTTTTCTGAGGCCAAATTTAGGCCACCCAGATAGCCAGCCGGCCCTGGAGGAGCTGTGCCAGCAGGAGGAACTGAGGCAGAGAGAAGAAACAGAAGGGATAGACTGCAACACTAAAAAATTACAAGTAAGTCCCTGCAAACAAATGCAAGTGCAACCAACCTATATATACAGCAAGTCTGTGTGTATCCCTCCCAGTCAGTGGAGTATAAGTACAAGGGAGGAGGGGGTGGCATGTGCTTCCCTCCTGTTCTATTCAGTTATCTGTCCAAACTGTCCAAAAGGTTATCCATAAGCACCATTTAGTGGTCAAACAACATATTATGTGATAAACTTCAGCCAGCAGCTTTCTTCTTTTAAGCCTAGAGACCTCCAGCAGCTCAGTGTGGGCGTGGGTCAGCTAGCTGGGTGCCGTAGTATAACGTTATTTTACTTTTCATTCAGCCCCTGTGAGGTAAGGTGAATCTAGATGTGGTAAACCTTACTTCTCAGTGTTCTAATTCAATAGTTACAATAGAGTGCCACCCTGATGGGCTGCAGTCTACTCATTACACTTGCACAGAATAGGAAAAGCTACACTGGTACCTAGCTGGCAGAGGCAGTGCAGGTGCTACTCAGATAACTTACTTTCAGACCGAAATGAGCTTTTAAGGTGAATTGACACAGGAGGTGTTCTGGGATTGTGCTTTTTTGCCGTTTAATTACCTTTATCAGATGAATTTGCAGTGCCACCCTGGGCAGTGCTAAAGGTTCTGGAGACACTAGTTCTGCTGGAAGGCAAACAGGTAATTTCTTAAAGCCATATACCTGTTAGTTCATGATATAGATTTTTACAATTGTATTAATTCCCATCATTCCTGCAGGCCTGTGTCTCGCAGTGCACCCGGCACTTCCTATCGTCTCTGGCTTCCCTTACGGAGAAACTGCTGCTGGAACTGGATGAGGCACTTACAGTCGATGATGTTTTACCAGCTGGTGAGTGTGGGAACAGAGCAGAACCAGGTTCCATAGCACCCAGTCAAAATACACTAGCCACTGTATGTGATGTGTGACAGGGTGTTTGGGAGACACCACTGTCTTGGAGGAAAATGCCTTGAAAAGAGTGCATTTTAAGGTAGGATTAATATTCCCTCTCAGCCAAGTAATTAAGTGGCAGCTGAGAGAGGAAGGTTAAATAGCTGTGTTACCATACATCAGAGCTCTCTGGACACCTCCTAGCATGGAGGGAAATGTGGGGCTGCTGGGAGAGACAGTGCCTGGTAGAGGAGGTCTTGCTGCCAGCAAGAGTGTTGCAGAGGCTGGTGAGCCTAAATCCCTGGAGGGGAGAAGGGACTGGCAGATGCTAGTGAGCCTGAGTCCCAGGAGGGGAAGCCAGTAGCGCTGAGTGAGAAGCCTGAATGCTCTGAAGTTCCAGAGAGTGACAGTTTCCCTGGATGGTGAGAGCCCAGAGGGGGGAAACCCCAAAATGTTGCATTGAAGTTGAAGACTTTGCACTGGTTTAACAACACTACTGTGTGCCGTATAAATAAAGGATTTAATATTAATATTTATTATTATTTATAATTATTTAATGAGACCTGTAGACCAGTCCCCTTTTGTGTTACTTCTACAGACTTTGAAATACCAAAAGAGAAACTGTCCACGCTGATCAGGCGCAAGCAGGCAGGGCTGCCATTGGAAAGCACAGAACACAAACCGCTGGTGGAGAGAGGCAGCAGGTAATGGCATAACAAATGCTTTTCTGGGAGAATTTGGAGAATAAAAGTGCTAGGCATTGTGGTCCCTAAACTGTGAAGCACCTAATGTATGGTCAGCTCTGCGCAGCCTGTAATGTACATGTACAGCTAATGCATCTTATGGACAACAATGCAGTTGTCTCTGCTACTGTGGAGCTGCTATCAGTTATTATAGATGTTACATAGATGCCAATTATTATACATGTTTCTCAATCAACTCACTTGTATTTACAGGGTCTGGCCAGGGATTGGTATTGTGGATCCTACGGGCACCAACCCAGAAGGGAACACTGCATTCCACGTCAGTGCATCAGTCACCACTGCAAAGACCACACTCGGCCACATTTCAGCAGTGCACACGCGCGACTCTGCTCACTTGGTAGGTGTTTTGTTTAATCTCTGCTTCTCGAGTCCCCTAACATTGACCCTGCAGATGAGTTCAGACTCCCGGTACAAACAACCATATGGAGGAGAAGGTTGGACAGTGTAATAATACTTCCTGTTGTTTCCTATTGCAGAGGTTTTTGCAGGAAGCAGAGATGGAACTGAGCCGTATCCGGGAGGAGAGTAGGCAGCAGCACTTTGATGCCCAGCGCTGGAGGGATTGGTGGTGCCAATCTGTGCGCAATATAAAAGCTCTGTACATGGGATGATTAGAGGCTAGCACTCTGTACCAGTACAGTCTCATATGGCAAGACAGCTCTTAAAGGACGAGGAGAGCCCTAGTCATGGTAAGGGTGCTAACATGTGAGGCTTCCCCCAGTAGAAAGAATTTCAAGGACTGTGCTCCTGCAGGAAAAAAACACAAAAGCTCAGGGAAGTTGATTTACAGCACTGAGGCGCCACCTTGCTGTCCCTATCGGTTTTAGATCCATGCACGAGGAGTGGCATCAATCAAGTCTAAGGGGACAAACCAAGTTAACATAACAACAATTCATTTCCTGGGTTGGTTCAGTTATTTTTTCCCCAAACAGGAGCTCCAACTTCGGAATAAACCAAGTGATTCTTTTCACTGGCAGGGGGTGCCTAACATAGGGCTTTCCTTGCTCTTTAAGCACACAGTCACCTGAGCTCACTAGCACACCATTTTAAATAAAGCCTATGTTTTGTTATATATGTTTTCCAAAATGCATTTATTTTTGTAGCTTTTCTTTTTTTAAAGGGGAAACTCTGCCCAACATTTTTTTTTTGACCAGTGATGAAAATGCCATTCTAAGCAGCTTCCCAATATCCATGCATTCCTATTTCTCACTGGGTTGAAACTACCAATTGCCTTCCACAGACTTTGGTTCAAGAAAAACACAGCAAGTCCAGTTGATTTGGCTTATTTCTACAGAAGTAGGATGTCTATGAAGGTTTTCATTCATCCAGGTCATGTTATTTCTAGTAGAAGTAAATCTAGAGCAACTGGGCTTGCTGAGAAATCCTTGAAGACGTTTCACTACTCACCTGAGCAGCTTCTTCAGTGAAACTGAAGACCCGACCCTGAGGAGCAGAGAAACACAGCCCTCACCTTCCTGGTGGCACACACCATCGCTCATCCCTTTCAGTAGACTGGTTGTTGTGATGCTGCGCAGCTGTGCAAGTTCTCAGCATATGGCAGCAGTTAACAAATGAGAACTACATTCCCATCACACACGGTGCTTAGGTTGAAGCAGCACTGCAAGGTAATAGAAGGGGCCACAGTTTGCTGCTTCACTCACATTGTTTCAGGAGTCAGAGCCTATAGTGCAGGGAATATAAACAGATACAGCTGTTAATTGCAATTACACAATATTAGTAGGTGCACAAGGGTTAAAGTACAGCAAGATTCTAATGAAATCAAAAGACACGGTTGAAGTTTATAAACAGCTTTATATACATACACATAACTTACATCACATGGATCAACAAGATTAATGTCAAGTTTTCCAGTACATGTATGGGATCCATTATCCAGAAACCCGTTAGCCAGAAAGCTCCAAATTACGGAAAGGTCATCTCCCATAGACTCAATGTCTCCCACAGAGTTCATGTCCTTGTTCAATTTACCTTTTTCTTCTGATTGGATAGGTTAGAAGATTTCTATTGGCTAACAATAATATCTCTGCAGGTATTGCAATGGGTGACTGTCACTACTATTTGTAGGACATAACGATTGCTGTCACGGCCAGAACTTTGTCTGTTTTGTTCTTCGACAACTTTATTTAATCAGAATGGGTAGGGGCAGGTCAGAAAATTGTGAAGTCTGATCCTTCATCAGATACAAGGCTAAAATCTGCACGTCTATGGGCAGCTTTAATCTCCTGGTGTCCCAGCTAGTTAGTATGTCTATAACGGCTGCCTTACTTGCTTTAGCGATTTCAGTCCCACAGGAAAAATGCTGTATAAAAATGATTCCCTCCCCCCAATACCATATATTGGCCCCCAGCATATAATCGCACAGGTGTGTGTATTTGTAGGACGGTTCTTTGGGATAACTCCCTGAAACTATACATTTGGGGATGGGGGGATCTATCTTTCATGCCGTGTAAATTTATTTATTTCAGAAAACTGTAAAAAGTTGTGCAAAACGGTTACTTTTAAGGGGAACTATCGCAAAAAATGAAAATTTAATATACACTTCCTCATATTGAAGAAAGAAACTTTCTGAATACAATCAATTAAAAATTCTGCATTGTTTTTGAATTAATCAATTTTATATTCATTATCCCTCTCTTAGCCACTGTTTCTCTTCATTCTGTTTTCATGCAGCAGTTGGGTGTCAGATAATCATTGACAGTTAGATCCAAGATATCTTATAGGGGAGCTCCCTTTGCTAGCACATGTATTAGAACTCACTCAAACTAAATCTAACAAGATAACTGCCTTTTGCACAAATCCTGCATGTAGAGAGACAGGATTTCTGCCGATTTTAATACAGTGAGCTCTAATTGTTATGTTTTGGGTAGCCGAGGATGAGTAGAGTTTAACAGTGCTTATTAGCAGATTCATGTAGCCATTACACAACAGTAACTTTCACTTTTAAGCTGTATGAAGTATGCACAGTATATGTCTGTTCATGCCAGAATTTTAGGCAGAAAATGTATACACAGCAATAAAAGTTTTTCTTTCTCTGGAGATCAGATGGCGATGTTGGATGTATTTGGTTGCCTTCCCCCTTGTATTTTATGTATGGATACACCGAATCCACTATTTTGGATTCAGCTGAACCTCTGAATCCTTTGCAAAAGATTCAGCCAAATACTGAACCGAATCCTAATTTGTATATGCATATTAAGGGTGTTAACCAAGCGTTGCTCGTTCGTGCATTTACCAGAAACACATTTCCGACGGTTGCACAGTTCCACTGGGCCCTTGTGACTTTTCCATTGATGGCTTCTAATATCATTCAACCTATTGGAGCCTCTTGAGTTATAACAAATTCTCCTGCCCCTGGCACATTTTTAAAAATGGATGCATTGCAATCTTTGTCAACAGAGACGTTCCTAGGACAAGCTGTACCGAAGCCTGAAAGAGAGAATGTAGGAATTTAAAAAATAGGAGAGTTTAGTTGCTTAATAATGGAATGTGTACTGCAGAGCTGGGTCGGGACGAATCTAGGGCCAGGGCAATAGCCAGATCCGGGTACCCTGGCAATATTTAGATTCTGGCATATGGCCTAGTGTAAGATGCCATAGACAGTGACTATTTATTGGGCTGGTGGGGGGCTGATTGGGCCTCTGTCAGAAATGTCCACCTCCAGGGTAACAGTAGTTTTTTGTTTTTATCTTTAAAAACAGCCCCCCCCCCGCCAGCTCTAGGCAACCCACACCAAAAGTGAGCTCCCTGTGTGAGTGGCCATGACAGAATGCATTCGCAAATTCGTTTCTGATGACATATGTATAATGAGCAGGTCTTGGCATTGCGCATGCGTGTGCCACTCGTACTGGGAGCTCCCTCCTAGTGCAGGTGTCCTAACACTGGTGGGAGGTTAATTTAAAAAAAAAAAAAAAAAAATATATATATATATATATATATATACACTATTAGTGCCAACCAGAGTGTGGGCTCTATCAGTCTACACCTTTGGTTAGGGTTAATATATTTTCCCAACAGGTGCCACTTAAGAATGACTGGAAATGGAGGCCAAAATCTGGTAACTCCTTGACAGCTCTGCTGTGTGTAACTGAATTGCTAGGGCCTCATTTGAGTGTCAGTCCAGACCGGCTGCTCCTCATACACAGAGATGCCACTGTATTTGTACTGCGAGGATTATACACAAACACAGGACTTTTATTTACAAGGCATAAGTATCTAAAATTGCAGTGAGGGCACTTCTCTGTCCTAAAGCCAAATCAAATGCCCTCTCTGCCCTTACCCCACTCTACATGGAGCTGGATCAAAACTTGCTGAAGCACCACGAACGTGAGGTGATAAAGAATAATCCCCTTACTTTCACCTTTTTCTTGGGTCCCTGTGAGGAAATCCCTTTCTGCCCAACCCTAAAACTGACCCTGGCTTGGGTTCATTCATTCCTTCCTTTCTCATTCTCACTGGGATTACAATTACAGTATGTGCACTGCTGGGTCAAAGGGGGTAACCCCGAAACGTTGCATGCTGCAATAAACACTTAGCAAGGTATAACCTGCTTGCATTACCTGTGTGCCGGTGAACTTCTTGTCGCCACTGCTGGGTCAAGCCATCCGGGCACCCAGGGCAATGAGCAGTTGGTAGAGGGCCCAAACTAGAAGTAGGTAGAAGAGATATGTTCCATAGTGCCCGTCAATGCCCTAGGCCCCCCCCCTAGTTCTGCCCCTGGTCTCCCTGTTTATATTATCTGCACTGCTGGCTATGACTCTTGAACAAAGTCGCAAGCCAGAAGTTAATGGGCACAAAGTTTATTCCGTAGATTATACTGGCTCTGCATGTGTTTTCATTAGTTGGTGTATTCATTTCTTAAAGGGAAATCATAACCCCCTTTTTTCCATGAGTTCATTCAGTCCGGTTAAGTAGAGAAGTTGAAAAAACGCTGACAGATATAAATATAGTACAGGTACGTGATCCTTATCCTGTTATCCAGAAAGCTCTGAGTTACATAGGCTCCCACAGACTTTTAACAATGATTTCCCTTTTACCTGTATTAATAAAACAGTACCTTGTACTTGATCCCAACTAAGATATAATTAATCCTTATTGGAAGCAAAATCAGCCTACCAGGTTTATTTAATATTTACATGGTTTTCTCCATTTCTCTTTGAAATCTCTAAATACCTGCCACTCTGGTTGTTCAAAGGTTAATAGTAAGGTTTCAACATGCCCTGAATTACTTAGGATTCCTTCTGCTCCTCTATCCCACTCAGCCCCCTCCATCAGGAATTTCCTTTGGCTGTTGGGTCATGAGCATGCTCAGTTCTTCTTAATTCAGATTACTAAACACATCCTCCAGTCTAGCAGTGTCAGGGGCCTATCGGCTCCCAACGGACCAAGGAGGAAGCTTAGGGTTAAAGTCCAAGTTTGCGGTATACAAAAGGGGTCAGGCGTAAGCGCAAAGTGTTCAATAAGGCAGGCAGCAAGAATCAGAGTCAGGGTCAAGCAGCCAGGAATCACCAATTCAGGAATTTAGGAAACCCAGAAACACGATTCAGCAATTCCTATAATCGGGCATCGAACATGTGACCTGGAAGTCCTTTTATTTTCAAAGTTTGCGCCGGGAGCATGACGTCTTCACGACGGTGTCTGTTGGTCCACGTGGGATAATGGGCGCCGTCATTTTGGAAAGGATGCCACCGAAGACAGGAGAACCAACGGGCGCTCCTGACAAGCAGCCAATGAAGAAATTGCATTGCTGGTTCCCATGGCATGATTTGCACACTGTGATTAAGAACATGCTGCATCCAGATATAGAAGCATTTAATTAACCAAACTGCTAATTTACATTTGGTTTACAGATGAACATGAAAAAAACATCTTTAAATATGTTTTATTTCAAGTTATGTCTCACCATAGTGAGACAAGAGGCAAGAAAGCGTGATGTAGCAGAAGAGGTTCCTGTGCCGTGCCCCTCATCATTGTGCCCTAGGCAGATGCTTCTTTCTCCTACCCCTAGTTCCTACCCCTAGTTCCTACCCCTGGTTCCTACCCCTAGTTCCTACCCCTAGTTCCTACCCCTGGTTCCTACCCCTAGTTCCTACCCCTGGTTCTGGCCCTGGAGATGGGAGTTGTGTTTCTAGTGCAGAAAGCATAATTGCACTAGAAGAGATGAATTTCTTGTAGTGTCTTCAATATTGTAGTGAGAAGGTCCTTCTGTTTAGGAGATTTCTTATCTTCTATCCTATGAAAAAGTTTAAAAGAGATAAAAATTCACTAGCTATCTAGTTATCAACACCTCCTCCTACAGAACTGTTAAGAATCAAGGACTACATGGGAAACCTGGAAAGAGAGTCACCATCATATTTTACACAGCACTCAAACCACTATGATCTAAAACTGTAATAACAAACACAGTATTTAGACCTACAAGAGGAAGCTGACAGATGTACCACAAATCCCAAGAGATGTCACTTTTATACTCTTTTAGACAGAGATAAAATCCTGAGGCATCATACACTAAAAAAAGAATTTAGGGGCAGATTTACTAAAGCCCGAATTGTCACCAGTGACTGATTCGCACCCATCAGCAGGCACAAATGCGCTCAGACTACGCCAATTCACTAAAATGCAGAGTTTCGTAGTGGGCGCCGAACGCGGATGACTTTTTGCTAGCGTTACTTCGGCAATTCGAGCATTTGATAGGGAAGATGCATTAGCGTTGATTTCTGCCTAGCAAAACTTCACTAGGGACAGTGATGGAACTAGGTGGGGCTGGGCCCTGGTGCGGGCCGTGTAGCCGGGCCCCGCCCCCCACCCTCGTCCGTGCGGCGCTTCATCCAACTCCAGCCAGCGTGACTGCCGGGGGGCCCTGCGGGGGTGCGGGCCCTGACCCAAAATACGCTGGCGTCTTTTCCTTTTTTCAGCCTGATTGCCTGCAAGAGACTTGACAAACTTTTTTTGGGTAACCGGTTTTCCCCATACATTTGCAAACATATGGAGCATTAATTTTACAGTGGGCACATGTGTAGGGCATTAGAATAACTCTATTGTCTTTAGTAAGGTTCCCTGGACATGTATTTTAAAAAGTGTAATTTTTAAGTATATGCACCAACATTTAACATAAAGACTTCCATACAACTTTAAATTTCCCGTCTTATGCAAATTGACCTGAGCACAAGATCCCTAGCCAGTGGCGTAACTACCGGGGGAGCATGTAAGGGGGGTTAAGGGTTAATGCCCCGCCGTCACCATGGCAACAAACCTTCACTGGAATGATGGATATCCACACAATGGTAAAAGCACAAAAATTAAGAACTTTTATTGGTAATGCTTTCCAGTATCCATTAACTTTGTACAGTCCATACACAGTCCCATGGGTTTCACTTACTCCCTTCCTTGCAGAGCAATAACTTCCTTTTACGAACCCCTCACACAAAATCACTGGAGACACAGGAACACCCCTTTCCAAGGCGACTTACCACCTTTCTACTTCAGTCGGGCTGATGCTGACCTTTTAGGATAGGAATTTTCCACCTTCTGGTCCTACCAGTCCGGCATACGTCCTATGCCCCTCTGGCCTACTCCAGATAGGATTTTTCTTGCGCCCCTCCTTCAGGATGTTCGTGTTCCCCCTAACACTCCAGCCCTCACTGGCAAAGGCTTGGCTCCTAAGCCACTTACTCCTCGTTGGGGTCTTAACTGCCCATTCTAGTGGTCCACTCACTAACTGTAGTACCTAGTACTTTTACGGTAGCCTATCACTATCTACTTTTCTTCAGAAGCATCCACTGAACACCCATTACTGTGTTTCATCCCTTTATATACTATCCCATAACAACCATGCCCTTAACATTCACTGTGCATGTGCTTTTAACATTTCCCTATCATGTACTGTCCTCACTGCAGTGCATGTGCCTTTCCCCAGTTCACCACATGAAATCATTACCATTCATTTGCATAGACAACACTGCCACCTTGTGGTGCATTTTACACATTACAGTCTCCAAAACATTTAACACTTCCAATCACATACATTTAACACTTCCAATCATTTCAACATTCTTTACAACACTCACATTCACTTTACACATACAATACACGTTTTCATGCACACAACCCCAATCACCTTCTTACAAGCAGGGCCTGCTGATCTGTTCTTTTGTACTTTATTTGATCGGAATGCTTAGTGGCAGGTAGGGGGATGGGAAAGTCCGACTGTACGATGATTCGTATGATCGGATCTTTGCGTCTATGGCCAGCTTTAGCCGCCTTGGTCTTTGATGAACCTTTCTTTGATTGTACGCTAGACATTTTGCTAGTCTTCGATGGCTGTTTTACTACTATAGCCTTCTTCTTTATTACTTGCTTTGTTCTGTATAAAATAAAGCCAAAGTTTACTTATTGATAGATATGTTAAATCCTAAATCTATACATAAATAATTAACAATTCCCAATATCTAATGCATTTGCTGTTGACTAAAAGTCACTATAGTCCTGGTCAATAGATGTTCCATATTGTAAGCATCCATCTCTACTGCTATAGAACAATAATAGCCTTTGTGAATAGACATAGTGCAGGGAGCTACATCTCTGAGCTTGTACCTTTTGTATACACCCCACTCTCATCCTTTTAATTGACTTTGGCTGGCACAAAATAAAGCAGAATGTAATATGCAGAACCAGAATCCAGAGTTTTTGAATGAGAAAAAAGAAACCCCTTCTTTATCAATTATTAAATATATCGATTTAGCTGGAAGGATCTATATAGCGATTTTAGTTTAATAGTGTATCAATATTTAAAATGACTGAATTTTACTATCACATTAATTACCCACATATGCAGGGCTTAATCATTTATGTGCTTATAGTTACATAAAGTGCTAGTGCAATTAATTAAGTAAATTCATTAAATTCCCATCCTAAGAATTAAAGTGACTGAGTGCTATGTTAATAATAAAATGGAAAAATAGATTTTTACCTTGTGAATCATTCACAATTAATTACCATCGCTGATTTCAACTTCAGCATGTAAAGGGTTGATTAATGACCTAATAAGTAATTATAAAGTGGTTGTTTGCCAAAGAATTAATATCTCAGTTCATCCAGTAAAATTCATATAATAGCTCAGATTTCATAGGTTAAGTAAGAAAAGGAAATAGTAGAAGGCGAAGTCACTTTGTTGCTTCTTTATCAATTATGTGCAAACACAAGACATACACATATAACAAACACAATTTCTACAGTCTACTGATCAATGGTAACAGCAATAGTTGTATGGCACTTATTATTTCTGGTGTATGTACACATTCAGACAGATCCGCTTTGTCTACATTGCTAAACCCATAGTCAGCGGTACACCCAGAGAGAAAAACTGCAGATCACAAGGGTCACCACTCAGAGAAAGAGTCAAAGGTGCACCCATAAAAGAAGACTGTTGACCACATGGGTCACCATGAAGAAAAATAGGCAAAGGTGCACCCATAAAAGAAGACTGTTGACCACAAAGGTCACCATGAAGAAAAAGAGTCAAAGGTGCACCCAGAAAAGAAGACTGTTGATCACAAGGGTCACCACACTGACAAAGAGTCAAAGGTGCACCCAGAAAAGAAGACTGTTGATCACAAGGGTCACCATGAAGAAAAATAGGCAAAGGTGCACCCATAAAAGAAGACTGTTGACCACAAAGGTCACCATGAAGAAATAGAGTCAAAGGTGCACCCAGAAAAGAAGACTGTTGATAACAAGGGTCACCATGAAGAAAAATAGGCAAAGGTGCACCCATAAAAGAAGACTGTTGACCACAAGGGTCACCATGAAGAAAAATAGGCAAAGGTGCACCCATAAAAGAAGACTGTTGACCACAAGGGTCACCATGAAGAAAAATAGGCAAAGGTGCACCCATAAAAGAAGACTGTTGACCACAAGGGTCACCATGAAGAAAAATAGGCAAAGGTGCACCCATAAAAGAAGACTGTTGACCACAAGGGTCACCATGAAGAAAAAGAGTCAAAGGTGCACCCAGAAAAGAAGACTGTTGATCACAAGGGTCACCACACTGACCAAGAGTCAAAGGTGCACCCAGAAAAGAATACAGCAGATCATTAGATGTGAGTTTGCTGTGTTCAGCTTATTGTTTTTAGCTCTATTTAATGTGGTTAGTTTACTTGCCCTTTAAGGCCAACACCCAATATCCTTTGCATGACAGATTGCATGGCAGTTGCATTCTCTTGGGCCTTATAGTCCTATTAGTAAACAACTCCCAGTACCCTTTGCATGGCAGCAGTATTCCATAGGCCCTATGGAAACAGAACACTCTGCCTTTTCTTGCTAGATGAACTTTATTGATAAGGAAACATAGTGACAATGTGGCCCTTGGCAGCCATTAGTGACCATACAATCTCCATTTCTTCCTCCTTCTCACTGGGTTTATAAATATAGGTGTCAAAGTCACTGCTATTTGTCTGTCTGTTTATATCTTCTCTGTACTGCTGGATTGGACTCCTGTAGGGGGTGAGGTAAAACCCTGCTATAAAGGATTTCTAATATAAAACACCCACGGGATGCAGAATGCAAAGAAGCCGTGTGGTGGCACTACGCTCCAGCAATATTGAAATATTTCTCTTATGTTTACTCTTTTGAGAAATGGATTTCAGTGCAGAATTCTGCTGGAGCAGCACTATTAACTGATGCGTTTTGAATTTTTTTTTTTCCCATGACAGTATCCCTTTAAGTAAAAAACACTGTTGTGAGCAAAATAATGTGATTTTGAGTCTAATCTCCTCATTTACTGCTGGACAAAAGTAAACTTGTTCCCTTCTTTTGTCTCTCAGGATCTGGGAAGGATTGTCAGTCACGTGGAATTCAGGCACAAACAGTGTGGCGCCGATGGTTGCTAAGCAACGGGCTGGGGATCACTGCCAAGGATACTGTCATCTCTTTAGTGGATTCTCCTTGTTTTGGGCCAGTTTCACCAGAATTTGTGGCTGCGTTTTAGTATTACATTGTTGTGAGGAGAGCAAGTAGTCCCTGTGCCATGTAATCATACTCAGTTTTATCTTTCATATCAATCCTAACTTTCAGGTCCCTCACCCCAAGAGCGCCCAGCATATTAGCCCACTGCCCATATGGACCTCTTGGCACTAGGCCCTGCAACAAAGTAGAATTGGGCCCCAACTCTTTCTAAAAATGCCTCACTTATACCCAATCTATCTACCTCCACCCTTTAAGCCTAAACCTTCTCACAAGCCCACCACTTTTTCAGTCAGCAAAGTGGACAATTACCTACGGCCATGGCCTCCCTCCAGTCTCCCCATGACGGCAGCCTTGGGTACGGCAACTTATTTGCTTGTAGGATGGTTGGACCCTCTTTAATGGGATGGATTTGTAGAATAAGAATGCTCTGGTCAAATGATATTGCTTGGAATAACCAAGGAACAAGCTTTTGTGTGGCTTTTAATATTGCCATGGTAGAAAAAGCATTATGGCAGCTACACTACAAAGATAATCAGATGTATTGCTAAACATTTACAAGGAAGAGGAGTGAACATCAACTGTGAGTATAAATAGTCTATGTTTCCCCTTTAAGCAACAGTCCTGGGGACCAAGGGAATGGAGAGTCCTTTCCATATGGCTGCATGTTGAGCTGATACAGTCTGACAGCTAAAAGGTCATTAGATTTCCCACTTGCCAAGCTTATTGTGTGCCCAGAACATTCCTTTTCTGTATATTTGTATTTATACATTTAGGAGGGAGGTGCCATATTGTTTCCCTTAGGGCATGTAGGTAAGTGAAAGCAGAAGTTCTGACATTTAGACTGCCCTGCCTGTGGGTTAGCCTGTGGTAGCCCTAAAGCGCACTAATTTAGGTCACAGTTTTAATTGCTCTTTCATTGTTTTAACCCACCCCTTCTTGGAGTGGTACCACACTTGCTGTGGAAATGATTGCAATTAAGGGAGCTGTAATTGCAATCAATGTTATGTTTCAGTTCAGCAAAGGTATTTTTGGCTGTTGGTGACTTAAGAAAAAGAAAGAAAGAAAGAAAATCCTCCCCCCCCATCCTGCTCCGTAGAGCAATCACAATAGCCCAGAGGAAAGAGCACAGAGAGTAACAGTTAATCTAGCTGTCTCCATGGGAACACCTCCAGAGACTGCGCGGGGTATGGCAATGGGGCTTCCAGCTTCTGAATCAGCCAAGGACAGGCCATGTGACTGAGCCCTCCCACGTTTTGATGAATGTACCTTTCTGAGACCCTCTATTATTCTATTAGCCAATGGGTGTCCTTTAAATTAAGACTCTTTTATACATTGCACACCTCTTCTTGATCCCCCACTGTGTGTGTATATGAATGTATATGTACTGAACAGTGGATAACCAATAACAATTTCCCAATGCAGTTTATTTCCACCCCTTTCATTTCCCTTATTTCTAGATGCAAATTAGGGTTGGCATTCCATTATGGTCTCACATGACCAGGGTCCACCCGTCCCACATTACCTAATGAGACAAGGGAGGAACCCTTACTACCACCTAGGATAAATAGACCAATGGTTGGCATCTCCCCCTAACTTAGGGTTGCCACCTGTCCGGTTTTGACCTGGACAGACCATTGATCTGGGTCAAAACTGCCTGACCGGTTTTCCAAGCAAGGACAGGATTTCCTATGATTGACTCGGCAATCTGCGATTGGCACAGCCCTGCCCCTGATGTCATGACCCCGCCCAGCCACATCACTGCCCCACCCCTGTTATGTCATAGCTCCTCCCCCTGCCTGGAATTAGACCAGTCAAAAGTAGACAACCCTACCCTAACTGATGACTCCCAAGCCTTTAGCACAAGAAAAATACTCTCGCTTCCGGTGCATTTGGCACAAGGAAAAAATAATGCCCACCGACTCCAAATCATTTGGCCAAATTTCCTTTCGTTTTGCAACATTTTCTGCATAAATTTATTACTCCAGCAGCGGGATGGGCTAGGACACTAACTGCCGCTTCAGGGGGCGGGACAGGGAGTCTGTAACTCAAGCAACTAGAACATTCTGATGGAGGCTTAAAGTGGTTGCCCACCTTAAAATTAACTTTTAGTATGATGTAGAGAGGGATATTCTGAGACAATTTGCAATTGGCTATCATTTTTTTTTATTATTTGTGGTTATTTAGTTATTTTTGGCTTTTGGGTTTGCAATTTCAACAATCTGGTTGCTGGGGTCTAAATTACCCTAGCAACCATGCATTGATTTGAATAAGAGACTGGAATATGAATAGGAGAGGCCTATATAGAATGATGAGTAATAAAAAGTAGCAATAACAATACTGTAAATGTGTAGCCTTACAGAGCATTTGTTTTATTTAGATGGGGTCAGTGACAGTTGAAAGCTGGAAAAAGTCTGAAGAAGAAGGCAAATAATTTGAAAATTATAAGAATTAAAAAACAACAGCTAATTGAAAAGTTGCTTAAAATTAGGCATTCTATAATATAGTTAATGTAAAGGTGACCCAGCCAGTCAAGGATTGTTATATAACAATGATTTATATAACTGGCAGGAAAAGTATTGTAATACAATTATATTCTTATCATCACATTTGCCCCATCAGATAGTGTATATATAGATATATATATATATATTTATATCTATATATATATATCTATATATATATATATATATATATATATATATTGATATAAGGATTTAGCAGAAAGTGCTGGAAGACCATATGCAGCTTACTATAGTTAACAGTCTGAACTAACGCTACCAGTCATGTAATATTCATGGGGTTTCTCTCTATTTCCCAGACTCTCTCTGCTCATGTCTCATATATAAATGATTGCACAGGGGGGCTTATTTCTCCTTACCATCTACTGCAGTTTCCATGGATACAGAGAGGGGCCTTATGAAGGTTTCCCCCAAATGCTACCAGATCTCTTTGGCTTCCCAAACATCTGTCAGCCAAGGAAGGTCCATTCTTGCACATACATACATTTAGACCCAAGGTGCCTAATATGGGCCCTCAGGGGCCCTCAGGAGAGCATCAATAACTCTGCACTGTGACAGGAGCACCTGTGCTAATAAGAGAGCTGCCTGTGGTCAGTTGGGGAAGGTACCAACCACTGACCCAGTTGTTAGACATTCTATTTGTATTTTGTACAAATCTAAATAACTCCAACAAGTGTTCCACACCTAGCTTCCTCCTAGAATCTTGCACCACTGGGCAAGGTAAACGATTCTGGGTATGGTCTATCTTGGTAAAGGTGGGCATAATGAGTAACTCCACCAACCATTCTATGCCTAACTTCCTCCCAGAATCTTGCACCAATGGGCCGTAGAGGTAAATGGTTCTGGGTATGGTCTATCTTGATAGAGAAGTCCATTGTGAGTAATTTCAACAGGTGTTCCACACCTAGCTTCCTCATAGTGTTTCTCCAGAAATGTCTTGCACATTGTTGCACCCCCTCCCAGAATCCTCACTAGTTAGCCCTTAAAGTGATTCTGTCATTATTTTTATGGTGTAGTTTTTATTTCTAAATAACTCTTAACACTGCATATAGTTCACTCTACAATATAAAATTTAATTCCTGAACCAGCAAGTGTATTTTTTGAGTTGTAATATTGGTAGGCAGCCATCTCAGGTCATTTTGCCTGGTCATGTGCTTTCAGAAAGAGCCAATACTTTAGGATGGAATTGCTTTCCTGGATTTTTACTATTGAGTGTTGTTCTTTGATCTACCAGGTAGCTGTTGTGTTGTGTTAGGAAGCTGCTATCTGGTTACCTTCCGATTGTTCTGTTGTTAGGCTGCTGGGGGTGAAGGGGAGGGGGTGATATCTCTCCAACTTGCAGTGCAGTAGTAAAGAGTGACTGAAGTTTATCAGAGCACAAGTCACATGACTGGGGGCAGCTGGGAAACTAACAATATGTCTAGCCCCATGTCAGATTTCAAAATTAAATATAAAAAAATATGTTTGCTCTTTTGAGAAACAGATTTCAGTGAATAATTCTGCTGGAGCAGTACTATTAACTGATGTGTATTAAAAAAAAAACATGTTTTCCCATGACAGTATTCCTTTAAGGTAAAGGATTCTGAGTATGGTCTATAGTGGAGCACTTGGGCATGGTGGGTAGCTCCAGCAAGTGTTCCACACCTAGCTTCCTCCCAGAATTCTAAACCAATAAACCATACAAGTGAAGAATTCTGGGTATTATCCATCTTGAGAGAGCTAAGTCTATATGTATGGTCTATCCTCGCAGAAGTGGCCTTTGTAAGTAATTCCAAAAAGTAGAGCATGAAGGCTGGCAGTGGGGAGCGAATGATTATCTATTCTATTGTGTGCCCAAGGGGTCCCTGATATATATACCATTATGCCCTTTTTATGGTGGCAGCTGTACTACCAGGGCTAGGAATATTACACCTGGCACAGCCTAGGATTAAACCTTAAAGGAAAACTATACCCCCAAAATGAATACTTAAGCAACAGATAGTTTATATCAAATTGAATGACATATTAAAGAATCTTACCAAACTAGAATATATATTTACATAAATATTGCCCTTTTACATCTCTTGCCTTGAACCACCATTTCGTGACTCTATCTGTGCTGCCTCAGAGATCACCTGACCAGAAATACTACAACACTAACTGTAACAGGAAGAAGTGAGGAAGCAAAAGGCAGAACTCTGTCTGTTAATTGGCTCATGTGACCTTACATGTGGTTTGTATGTGTGCACAGTGAATCTTACGATCTCAGGGGGCGGCCCTTATTTTTTAAAATGGCAATTTTCTATTTATGATTACCCAATGGCACATACTACTAAAAAAGTATATTATTATGATAATATATGATTGTTTGGGGGGTATAGTTTTCCTTTAAAAACCATATTCATTCTGCTACATAACGACACCGAGCCTTATTATACCTATGGGATTAAGATGCTTTATACCTGTAGGATTCTGAACCTAATACCTCCTTGTGGTTTCTGGGAGCTGTTTTTAACTTGGAGGGTTCCAGACGAGGTACCTGGAATGTTCTTGGCTGAAGCCATATTAGAGGTGGCTATATTAACAGGATGAAATATATATATATATATATATATATATATATATATATATATATATATACACACACCCAACACACACTATTGATTACTAACCAGTTAGTAATACTATACACAGGCGAGGTTCTCTGCTCAGTAATTGGCACCCCAGGCACATATGCAGGCTCTTCACTCACCCCAGGGGCCCTTTGGGATTTGTACCCATGGTACTGATGCTTGTAAATGGGTGAGGGGGAGAGTTTCTCCCTTAAATAGCTGAGTGGTTTCTGGATGGAGGAGGGGAGTGTATTGGGATATTTAATACTGACAATTAAAGGAGACACTCCCTCGTGCCTGCCCTTTTTTTTTCCCATTCGCCTTTGCAGTGTGTGCTGATATTTGTATATCTGGATCTCCCTATGCATCCTGGATTAGACGTGATGCCACTCATGGGGCTCTGATGCTGGGCTCATCGATTCCATTGTAAGGATTGTAAGGATCGCTTTCCATTCCCATCCACTGCTATGTGTCCCTGCCATTGGGTTTCTGCAGATGTTATTGGTTTCTCTCCAGCTTCCCCCTCCTTCCTCCTGCTTCTCCCCTCCCTTCTTGTATGGCTTTTGTAGTTGCACAGCAATGTGCCTGCCTGTGACCTAAATACTTGGATTCCTTCCCTGTCGCTGTCCGTCACAATCCCACCAAGAGTCTGTAACTGAGACAGCAGCCCCATTTAAAGCCCAGACCCTCCCGACGCTTGGCATTGAGTAAGCACATATTACATCGACGATCCTTTACCCAAAGATCACAGAGGTCATTGGTGAATTGTAGATGGATGGTCAGTTATGTCTGGCCCCCCTCCCTGCTGGACCCCTCCCACGCTCCTTAAGGTGAGACAAGGACAGCAGCACCAGCTCTACTGGAGGCCACACAATGGAGAAGATGGAAGAGGTACCACTGGTCCCTTTAATCGCTAGTTCCTTCTAATGAGTGGACTTGGTTCCTGCTGATGCTGCTGGTGCTTCCCTATAGCAGAGTCTCATGTTGGTTCCTCCTACTCCCCCAGGTTCCATGTTCTCTCCTGGCTGTGGATATGCATTTGAATAGTCGGCGTGCCAGTGCCTGGAATTTGCCATTGCCACCTGCTAGCGCTCGTATGGTCCCCCAGCTATCCAAGGTATTGGCCCTTCAGCATCCAGTGTCAGAATGGAATGCAGGCTGGAGGAACACACTATGGAGTATTTGGTGCTGGGAGAAACCTGTTAGAGGAACGTGCAGGGATTGAAGATTGAAGGACCCCAGCCTCTGGCACCCACCAGTACAGGATCATTTCTCAGGGTGCAGAAAGGCATGTGGCACACAGTATAATGATGATGATTGATACTCGGGTAAGAGCTGTGTTATTTCTATCACATACCCAAACTGATCAGGGTTCCCTTTGTTATGGGAACGGGCTACCTCTTTGCTTTGCAGTACTAATTGGTGCCATATATATCCTGATTGTATAGGTGTATCTCATCTGCTTATTTGTCACATCTGTATGACTGTCTATCTATGTGTCTGTCTATACGTCTATCTACCTGTTATCCATATCTCTCTATCTATCAATCAATCAATCAATTTATAACTATCTATCTATCTATCTATCTATCTATCTATCTATCATCTATCTATCTATCAATTTACAGTATATCTATCTATCTATCTATCTATCTATCTATCTATCTATCTATCTATCTATCTATCTATCAATTTGTATCTATCATTTTATATCTATCTATCATCTAACTATATCAATGTATATCTATCTATCAATCTATTTATATCTATCTATCTATATACATATATGTATCTATAATCTATCTATATGTTTGTCTATTTTTCAATCTAGCCATGTCTCTGCTTGTTTATTTTCATAATAATCTATCTATCTGTCTGTCTATATCTAGCTATCCGTATGTCTGTCTGTGTCTGTCTGTCTCTCCATCTGTCTAATCTATCCATCTAGCTATCAATCTATCAGTCTTTCCATCCTCCCTCTCTGTTAACTATTTATAACTTTGCCCTGCCAGCTACAGTGCAACTGTAATTCCCAGCAATCTCCCAGCTATCAGGAATGCTGGGCATCTTACTGCCACAACAGCTGTGGTGCAGCAGGTTTCCAGGGTGTCCAGCAGTAGGTATAGTGCTTGTTAAAGTAGAAGGAAAGGCTTGGTGCACTTGGGGGTGCCAAATGTTAGGCAAGGTATTGGCCTAATAATATATTGATAATGGGTTGAGTGCAGAGGATCTCTTGTATTTGTCAGAGCGATCTTCTTCCGTCTTCCTCTGTCTTCGCACGGCTGCACGTGCGCAGTAGAACGAAAGGCCGAACTTTAACTCAAAAGTCGTATGCGTTTGCCCTGGGAAATTTGAAGAAGACGGAAGCGGATCATTCAGTGGTGCTCACTGGTAAAACCCGGGCTGGTGCAGTTTTCTGCATTAGGAGCACCAGCCCGGGGTTTCAGGTAAGTCCACACAAACACCCTCAAGTGCACCAAGCCTTTCCTTCTGTGTGGGTGGGAGCCTGATCTCCAGATTCTTTACAAAAATAGCTTATTTTTGGCACCCTGACCTGTCATAGGGTTGTTCTGATGACTTAGCGTGACCTCATGATTTCAGCGTATCCGGGTGTTATGTTCTATTTCTGTTACTTAATGTAACAGGAGCTCTTCTCCTGAATCCCAACAAAACTAAGTGCGTAGAACGTGCTCTTACATAATTACCCCCCCCACCCGTCAGTCTGTGCCAAGTCTACCACTGATCGTCAGCTCCATTTATCCCTAGGTGCTGGAATCACAATGTCCAATACATAGTGGACAAACTACTGCCTAGAAGTATTTGGCATAGTCCCGTTACCTGTCTCAGTGGGGTGGAGTTATCTAGGAAGAGGGGGGCTGAAGGGGCAGTATGATGCCAGGTTTATGGGAACTAGCCCACCCCAGTACCTCACCTGTTACTGACTGTATTGGTTCTTTACTATGCCCCAAAGCTAGAACTATTACTTGGCACATGTTGCACCCATACCCAGCCCATACACCATGCAGAGTTCAGTGGGGAATAGTTTGGTGTTTATACAAATGCCCTGTAGGTGTCACTGTGCACAAGAGTTATACTGTGTACATAGTACTTTCTATACTGCTTAAAAGTATTAGAGTTGAAGCTACTGTTGAAGTGTAATGGCTGCATGAACCTGCTAATAAAGGACTGTTATACTCTACTCATCCTCAGCTACCAAAACATAACACACAGAAACTAGGGGAGAATTGCAACCCTTACACGCCTAAGAGAGCTCCCACATACCACCTACCCTTTACAAATACATTACATTACAAGATCTATGCCTTTTGGGTGCAACCCATGGTGCCCTTTACTTCTGTTTTGTGCCCTTCTGTAACTGCTTTGAAAGGGGCGTGACAATTTCTCCTTTTTTTAGGCTTCTGTAATGGAAGCTTCAGGGGTCGAAGGCCGGTAACAGATCGGGGGAGGGGGTCCACCTGCTGCTTTGTGTCACTTTTTGGACTAATGACACCTGCCTTCTGTTGAACAATGTCATAAATTAATCATTTATAGGTGATCTTTAACCTGTGGCTCTTCAGCAATATATATATATATATATATATATATATATGTATATATATATATATATATATATATATATATATATATATATATATATATATATATATATATGTATAGTGCTTGTATTCCCAGAAGGTTTATCTTCTACACATAGTACAATAATATGAGTGATGCTTGTAGCAAGGTTCTTTATATAAAGGAACCAGGGAGTGCTGCACTATAACCTAGAGAGTTTTTCTCAGACAGAAGTAAGCTTAGGTTAAAAAGGAGAAACAAAACTACCCTATTCATGGAAACCTGATATCTTGTATGACTCAAAGTAGAAGAGCATTGTTTAAAGGGATGTTTAAAGGGATACTGTCATTTTTTCAAAATGCATCAGTTAATAGTGCTGCTCCGGCAGACATCTGCACAAAAATCTGTTTTTCAAAAGAGCAAACTGATTTTTTTATATTTTATTTTGAAATCTGACACAAGGCTAGACATATCGTCAGTTTCCCAGGTCATGTGACTGATAAACTTAAGTCACTGCTGCACTACAGGTTGCAGTGATATCACATTTTAATAGAATTAAAAGGGAAAGCAGTTATAGTCCAAAAAAATACCCCAAAAGCAATTGCATTCCCTTTTTTTCCACTCAAATCATAATACAAAATTCAGATTAGATCATCGGCGCAGTCTTTCCAGGCACGTTTCCCTTGAATGTGTCGTAACACCCTAGTGTTTGTGCCCATTTCAATATGGCACAAAGCTCAGCTATTCTGAGAGTGCTAATGAGTACGGGGGAGTTAAAATTCCTGCAGCTGTCAGGTGAAACGGTCTTTTCAAGGATGGCACAGCAGGCGGCGCCAAAATATTGAAAAATAAATGGAAAGTCCTAAGGTAGTTCCTAGCAGCTAACCCCCTGGTATCTTGGATTTCCTGGTGTATAAATGCACATGTACATGCATAGTGCCCATTATAATCGCACCTTAGGGGCATATAAAAAAAGAAATCTCAATAGGATTGTCAGCTGGCTGGTATTTTCCCAGCCTGGTCTGAAAAAATCATGCTTGATGCCAATGTTATTAATAAAGGAAAAGAACTACAGTGATGGTGTGTGTACAGGGTCAGACTGGGCCGACCCTGCTGCAACTACGTGTGGGAACTCTAGGAGGGTGGCCACAGAGGTAGGGGAGCCCGGAGGGGAGGTGGGTAGGGTTGCCACCTTTTATTGAAAAAAATAAAAATAAAATA
Source organism: Xenopus petersii (assembly GCA_038501925.1). Lineage (NCBI taxonomy): Eukaryota > Metazoa > Chordata > Amphibia > Anura > Pipidae > Xenopus > Xenopus petersii. Next base: position 76,015,496 of record CM076687.1, on the reverse strand, counting down.
CCGGCCTGGTGGCAACCCTAGAGGCGGGGGAGCCTTGCTTGGGGGGCCCTGTGGTGAAAGCCCTGGTGAGCCTCCGGGCATCCTGTCTGAGGCTGTGTGTGTGAATGCGAGGGAGAGAAGAAAGCTAAGTGAGGCAAAACAAACAAAACCACTGCACTTTTTTGAAACAAGCAAAAATATTTGTTCTTTACCACAAATGCCCCTTCCATAGCTGGCAATGACACAAAAAAAGAGGGGTATCCAAAATGCAAATTCACCTACAAAAATTAAAATCAAGTTAAACCAGTTATTAAAGGGATCTTTGACTAACCAGGGCTGTGTTATTAGAACAACATGGTTTGATTTGCAGAGTAAAACAAGCCTACCCTTGTACCAGAGAGATGCATTGTTTTAAAGTTATTACCTGGTAAGCCCACACAAGCAGGTTGCCAATTTACTTTAATAATGTGACCACCAGAGGGTGGTAGATGCTTTTGCAGTAGGTTTACTCTCCAGAAACATTATGGCGGCATCCACCAATTTGAATATACCAGCTTGTGTGATTATTATAGACAAATAAAGTGGATATTTATTATATTAAAAAATATTTGCCCATAAAAGACAGCAAGTGTCAAGTCTGAAACAGGAATGTGGCAGTAATCCATTTAAATGGGAAGTTCACTTTTATATTAAGTACTCCTATTATAAGCAACTTTTCAAATGACTTTAAAGTGCACCTGTCACCCAAGCTGTATAATAAAAGTCATTTTCAAATTAAACATGAAATCCAAATTCTTTTTTTTATTAAAGCATTCATAGCTGTTGTAAACTCATTTAAAAATCTCTACTGTCAATCAAATATTGCCTGCCCCTCCTCTATGCCTTAGACCAGGGATCCCCAACCTTTTTTTAACCCATGAGCCACATTCAAATGTAAAAAAAGTTGGGGAGCAACACAAGAATGAAAAAGTCCATTGGGGTGCCAAATAAGGGCTGTGATTGGCGATTTGGTAGCACCTATGTGGTCTGGCAGCCTACATGAGGCTCTACTTGTCACTATACTTAGTGCTTTGAGGACACTGAGAGCAACATCTAAGGGGTTGGAGAGCAACATGTTGCTCACGAGCTACTGGTTGGGGATCACTGCCTTAGACATAGAGGCTGGGCAAGCAATTACTTTCACTTTCCATTCAGCACTTCCTAGATGTCAGGTCCCCCATTCTGGTGCATTCTGGAGATGATTCAAGTCTAGCCTTAATAACAGTGCCCACAAAATATCTCCTGCCTGCTTGCTATAATTATGAATTCTCAGACTGATGGAAACAAGATTCAAATCATTTATATGGTGTAATTAAAGTTAATTTTGCGTGACTTACATGATAAAATTGGATTTTGAATAATTTTTTTGGGTGACGGGTCCCCTTTAATTATTATCATTAATTATTAGCCTTCTTCATACCTCCCAACTGTCCCTTTTTCGGGGGGACAGTCCCTCTTTTGACATCTCAACCCGCAGTCCCTCATTTGTACTGAAAAGTCCCTCTTTTCTCTGCACTGAACAGCCAGAAAAAGAAACAAAGTTTCTCACTTAATTGGCTTTTAGCAGAGAGCCCAGAACAGCTAACAGGTGCAAATAAGATACTTTGTAACAATTTTGAGACACAAAAACACAGTTTAGATAAGGAGAAATATTTTCAAACTTTCATAACCTGCCAAATTTTGTAAAACGAACATGGTAATTAGGGGGTTTGGCCACAGAAAGGGGTGTGGTCAAAAAAATTGCTGCGCTACGTGCGGAAAAAGTTTTGTTGTCCCTCTTTTTACTTCCAAAATGTTGGGAGGTATGCTTCTTTTTCTAGTTTATTCCACCCTACAACTGAAAATAAAATCTATTTTTTGGGGGGGAGGGGCACTGACTCCCAGAAACCAGTGATTAGATTGACTATGAGATGTTTATTGCTATTCTTCTTTCTTAATGCTTATCTATCTTTTCAGGGTCTCTCCTTTTCACCTTCCCTTTTGATTTTAAAAAGTTCCCTGGTTGCTAGGCTAATAAATCCATAGTAACCAATTAGACATCTTAAGAAACTAAAGAAAGCTATTGGCGTTTTAAAGCCAAAAACAAGGAATTTATTTCTATTTTGCTTTAATACTTATTTTTCCTAAAAGATCTTTTTCTTTCCAGTATAAAAGGATTAATATTTGATTCCCCGGAACATTTGTATGACGCATGTAACCATCGTCAGCTGCATGATCTTTATGACTTTTATCTGCCTGTTATGGGCAATCAAAAGGGTTAAATTCTCCCAGCGTCAAGTTACTGCTCTGATGGGAAAGGTCTCGGCTCTGCAGAAAGTAGGTCATAAGTTAGAAAGGGCTCATTGGAGCAATAGAAAGAGACTCTTCTTCATGTCTGCAAAATGTATCCCCTTACCCAGAGTTCTGTGAGGCACTGATGGACGCTTTAAAGAGAAATCAATGCTTTTGTGCTCTGAAACAATGTGCATTGTTTAGAAAAGTACATGAAAAATGTAGTGTAAACTAAATATAGTTAGTTTAGTACTTTTGCACATATTCTATCAGATCCCCATTGCAGCAGCAGTCTGTCCCTGCTTTATGGCAGCTGAGATTCTAGCTATCTGTATAACAGAGCATTCTATCCCAGTGGCTGCACAGATCATATTTGATCCCCATTGGAAGCAGCAGTCCTGCCCTGCTTTATGGCTGAGATCCTATCTGTATAACAGAGCATTCTGTCCCAGTGGCTGCACAGATCCTATCTAATCCCAATTGTAAGCAGCAGTCCTGCCCTGCTTTATGGCTGAGATCCTAGCTATTCCAGTGATTCTAGAGTATAACAGAGCATTCTTTGCTTTTGTGCCCTACCAAAACTGTTTACATTTGGTAGAATGGTATTGGCCCTTTAATATTATCACCGGTAAGACTAGAAACTTAAAGTAGGAAGTTTATGCCTTTATCTAGAACACAAGATATTTAGCCCCATTGGTCTTTGTCAAAACAATGTAATAAATGAGTTATTCTATGTTATGTGTCGCCCACCCACCCGCCCCTGCTCACTAGTGGGAGACAGTTTCCATCCCAAACTTTATTTTTCTCTTATCTACTGTGTATAAATAAAGCTCTTCCCCCTCATCTGTAACATAAAAAAATTGTAAAAAGAGCACAATTCATTTCACGCCTTTAACCATGTTATATCAAAGGAACACCTCCCCTTTTAATCCCTATGGACTGCTCCTTCCTGTTATTGTGAGGCAGGAAGTGAAATGAATAGCTCAACGCCAAATATAAAAGGAGGGAGGACAGTGTAGATAAATCTCTTTCTACAGAAAATTAAAGTGAAAGCATCATATTTGTAGCTGACACTGCTTTTGTGCTTTCATATTTTAGCCTTCAAAGCAAAAGAGAAAATTTTTACCTTCCTGCAAGATGTTTTCACATCAAAGAGATTTAATTAACACGAGGATGTATGCAATTTTGGGGCTGTGGCTGGAACAGGGCTACTGATAACCGACTGAAAAAAAAATCTGTTTAAGTATGGGCTAAATAAATGGTTTTTCCTTGCATACATATGGACAGACAAGCCCAGGGAGCAGCAGACCTGGATCCCCTTGCACGATATCAACAGCGTCACTGAAGTTTCTTCTCTGAGTGTTATTGTTGGTGCCTAACCTTGTCCTTTTGCCTCTTCTCGTGCGTTTTTTGTGATGCCTGTCGCCACATCTTTCCTGTGCAATGCGGCGGATGCTGAGTTTCCTGAGAGGCAGGAGGGTCAAGGGAGGCATTTAAGTTATTTATTGGGTGTGTGTTCTGCTTCTTTCTAACAATGGAAAATGTCAAATATCAAGTCCATAGATCAGGAAGGATCTGCCACTGATTCATAAACAGGGCCCAAAAGTGTACAGTTCACCCAAGATGGATTTTGCAGGGGTGCAAATAAGGGCAACTGCACAGTGACCTGCAGAGTAACAAGGCAAGGTGGAGACAGAATGATAATATGGAAACAGTAGATCAATATGGAGACTGTAGGGTCAGATGGTGACAATATGGAGACAGCAAAGCAATATGGAGACTGTAGGAAAATATGAATACTGTAAGACAAGATAGAGACAGCAACAATATGAACACTGTAGAGGAAGATAGAGACAGTAGAGCAATATAGACATTGTAGGGCAAGATCGTGACAGAATGGAGACATCAGAGCACAATAGGGACAGTAGTACAATATGGAGATTGTAGGATAAGATAGTGACAGTATGGAGACAGTAGAGCAAGATAGAGACAGTAGGACAATATGTAGATTGTAGGATAATGTGGTGACAATGTGAAGACTGTAGTGCAAGATAGAGACAGTAGGGTAATATAGACACTGTAGGGCAAGATGGCTGCATATGGAGACAATAGAGCAAGATAGAGACAGTAGGACATTTTGGAGACTGTAGGGCAAGATGTTGGCAATATGAAGACAATAGAGCAAGATAGAGACAGTAGAAAAATACGGAGACTGTAGGCAAGACAGTTGGCAAGTGTATTCAAGCTTATGTTGTTGTGATACATGATTTGAGACTGGCTTATTCATAACCTGAAGGTATTTTCTTTTCTTGAATGCACAGCAAATCACACTGGTCCCCCATAAAAAGTTCAGACTTTGTGGTGTCTCCTATAATCACTTGTGTGAGGTGTAAGCGACTGGTGACAATAAGGGGCAGATTTATCAAGGGTCGAAATTTCTAGTTCATGGGAGTTATTTAAAACTCCCATGAACATGAAATTTGACCAATTGCAATTTATTAAAAAAAATTTGAATTTTTGAAACTTGGGTGAATGGGATCAACCTGCAAACTCAAATCGAATTTGAATCAAATTTTTTTTGAGGTTTTTTTTTCTGAAAAAAACGCGAATGTCAGGAAGGCAGCAAACAATTCCAGGATCCCAGCATGTCCCCCCGTAGGCTAAAACCACAACTCTGCAGGTTTAAGGTGGCGAATAGTCGCATTTGAGTTCTTAAAGGGCCATAAAAAGTATGATCAATTTCGAAAAATCAAATTAGAATTTTTTAAAAAACTTGAATCAAATTTTACTAATTCCCTAGTCGTATTTGACAGTTTTGGCCATAAAAAAAACTCGAAATTCAAATTCGAAATTTTCACTTTGATAAACCTGCCCCTAAATGTGGAAACAGTGAAGAAATAAAAGGACAACCAAAAATAGAATGTGCCATGATGACTGAGGGTGATTACCTTGGAGTAGCCAAAAATATGCACAAAACGCAAGTGGAATGTGAACGTTATAGATCAGTAATGAAATTGAATGGGTTCTGAGCGCTGACAAAACTTGGTGACACAACATGACTATGAAGATTTTCATTCATCCAGGTCATGGTACATCTAGTATAGGTCAATCTAAAAACAACTGGACTTGCTGAGTAATCAATGAAGACGTTTCACTACTCATCCGAGCAGCTTCTTCAGTTCAACTGACTGGTGTGGGAATTTTCGGCATATAAACTCTTCCACTAATCCAATCACAATGGCACATTGTAACTCTTCAAAGAGGTGACATTTGAAGATATTCACAGAGGTGTTTATTCTCAGAGGAGCATGTGGCTACCCAGAATGGGCCTTTGTCAAAACAGCAGCAACCAAGCCCAACAGGAACACCAATAGAAATAACCGCCCAGAGATACATAGTAGGTGAAACATAGTCATCCCATATGTAGCTGGAATGTCAGAGAAACTCAGGAGGATTTTCAACATACACCATGTCCCTGTGTTTTTCAAACCTAGAAACACACTGAGACAAAAACTGGTACACCCAAAGGATCAAACACCAAAAGAAAAACAAAGCAATGTGGTATACAGAGTCCAGTGTAGCAACAAGTGGACAGGGCAGTTCCATTGCAGTCTGAGGCTCCAGGATCAAACACCAAAAGAAAAACAAAGCAATGTGGTATACAGAGTCCAGTGTAGCAACAAGTGGACAGGGCAGTTCCATTGCAGTCTGAGGCTTTGCCAGACACAAGGTTAACCTGCCAGAAGGGCCACTACTTTTAATTGTTATTTTAAGTTATAGTGTCCTAAACTTTACACCTTGTGTTTTGCCTGGGCAGTCTTTTAGGGACTGTCGGGTTTCATATAACCTAACAGACGTCATTTGTTATATCTTTATAGGGAGTAGTATGTCACAATGACACAGATCCTATCTGATCCTCATATTGGAAGCAGCAGTCCTGCCCTGCTTTATGTCAGCTGAGATTCTAGCTATCTGTATAACAGAGCATTCTGTCCCAGTGGCTGCACAGATCCTATGTGATCCTTATAATAAGCAGCAGTGCTGCCCTGCTTTATGGCTGTTCATTCAACCCCCTAAGCCCTATCTTACCCTGTGCTTTTATACTTTAAACAGTCAACTTACAAGACTCTGCGTATTGCTTGACAACTGCCAGAATTATATAGCACCCTATTTCGTAACCTGAAGTCCTCTGATGTAGCAGAACTACAACTTCCACCATGATCCTTGATTTCAGGTTGTAGGATGGTGGGAGTTGTAGGCATCTGGTGGCTCAATGACAAGAAAGAGTGCTATGGCTGTTAGGGGTGCTGGGAGTGGTAGGGTTGGGGTAAATAGTTTACAGTCACGTTCCCTTTGCTGAGTAGCCAGGCTCTTGGAGTGTTTATTTGGTTGTCAGGTTAAGTGTTTCCAAGTGTGTTCCTCACTACTCCTGGGTAAGGGCTGAGTCATTATGCCACGTGTACATTAAAGAATCCAAGCTATTTCCATTCTTACCAAGCTGATGCCAACAGCTAGCATTGCCGTGATATTTCCAAACACGCGGCAGGAGACTGGAGTAGTCAGCCAGGGTGATGGTTGGAGCCCCCTCTCCTTTAATTGGCACAGTATTTTATTGTAAGCACCAGCAGGGCCTTGCCTGGAAGCCGGACGCTTAGTTATTGCTGCTTGGCCTCCAGGGTCCCATACAATTGTTTCTGGGGTCCTCATCTGAACTCAAGACCTATTAGACCCCAGAAAGGCTTGGTTTTAAAAGGGGTGAGTTGTCAAACAGTGGGTCCCCATTCATATTGTAATCCATATCTAGAACTCTTTGCATCCAAATATAAATGACTTTCCGTGTGTATGTGTATAAACCGCAGGGTATTGTAGTAATGGGCACAGTGCCCTGCAGGTCTAGTAACCCATAGCAACCAATGCAGTTTGCATACCAATTTATATTGACTGTGATTGGTTGCTCTAGGTTATGAGACCTTGACAGTGCTATTACCTTACACTCAGAGACTTGTAATTCTGCATTGTACCCTACAAATGACACCTTGTACCAAGTGTAAAATACAAATGACATTGTTTCATATTCATGGCTGATATCAGTGGATTTTTATATCTAATAGGCCTCCCAGCACATCACTTATTGCCCTAAACTACCACCCATATAAGCAGGGCCGGCCTTAGGCCAATTGGGCCCAATTGGGCCCCGCACCACAGATAATATTTCCCTCAGCACATGATGCTGCCTGGCCTGCCCCCAACTTTGAGAATCCAGCCCATCCCCAAATCCATAGGTCCAGCCCACCCTCAACTCTGATAAGCCAGCCTATCCCCCAACTCCATAGGTCTAGCCTGCCCCCAACTCTAATAGGCCCAGCTTTCCTCCAACCTTGATAGGCCCTGCCTGCACCCAATCCAACCAAGCCTGCTCCCAAGCTGAATCGGCCCAGCCTGCCCCAAATTAATTGGCCCAGTCCACTCTCCTATTTCCTCCCTCTCTCTCTTACCCTGTGTGCCACTATTATGTGCCCCTATTTCATCCCTCTCACTCTCTTACCTTGTCTGCCCCTTTCCTTTCTATTTTGTGCCTGTATGCCCTTATTTTCCTAAATACTTGCTGTGTCAGTAGCCAGCAACACTTTGTCTAGGGGCCCCGCCAACATGGTCCCAATTGGGCCCCACATTTGATAGGATCAGCCCTGCATATAAGAACAGACAAGCAGGCATTACATTTCTGTAATTCTACAAAATTCCATTCCCTATCCTGTTTATTTTTTTGATTGTTTTGGAGAAAACCCTTTTTCCTTCCAACCCCCCTCTAAGTAAATGTTATTCATTAGAAACTATTTTTAGCCTTCCATGCTGTTTCACTGACTGGCCATAAAACAATGGTGGATGGCGTCACCGTTAATTGGCGCGTAATTGTTCTCATTGCGGGAGTTGTTTTTTTGGGACTGGTAGGCAACAAATTGGATCTCTAGCCAATGGCCACAAGGGATTATTCAGCTTTACCCCAGCAGAAGCCATATGGCATTATGACAACTTCCACTCCTATGTGTAAGTGTCATAAGGTATTATGTCTATAGTCTAAGAAGCCTAGTTTAGTATGGTGGGGGTCTATAAATCTTTATATCTGCTATCCATCGTGTTAGTGAAAGAGAGATGACTATATGAGGGTGCTATATACAGTATGTAGGCTATATATTAATAGAAGCCATGGGGGAAGTTAATTTGTACTGCACTTTCCACTTCCTGTCCTATGATTCAACAGGTTGTAAAGGCAGAATGAGAGAAAAGGGAGCACTCACTGACCCGCTGATGTGTATCCGCTGAGCTGCTACTACGTGAACTGCTCCCGATGCGTAAAACTTCTGACAATATCTTCCAAACACGGAGCAAATACATTAAAACATTAGACAAAGCATTTTAGGATCAGTATGCTTTGACGCGTTTCGTGGACAAACCACTTCCTCAAAAAGCTGTGATTCAACAGGAACTTGCACAGCCATGATAAATGTCTTCCCCCAGCAATACATATTCAATTAGGGCATATCCCCCATATGTATCGCTGAATTATATCATGCCCAGGCGGATTGGCCTTTGATTGTTGTTCTCCCTTTAACCCCCACTTATTGGCACCTGTGGGTGCACAATGTTTGTACCAGCAGAGATGCATTGCAGTCCACCCAGCAGCCAGCAGGTTAAGCGACTCAGCTGCTTCTGGGCGCAGTTGTGCTTTTCCTCCCTCCCCAGAACTCCTTTGCATCTCCCTGTATCCAGCCCTGGAAATAATCAGCATGGTCCTACTAGCAAGCAGTGACTGCAGGCAGACAGCACAGATTGCCTGCTCTATGTCGGCGGCATGCAGATGACATGAGATTTGCCTTCCCCTGACGCATTTTGCCTGCTTCTTGTTGCACGTTGATAGGGTGGGAACATTCCTGCTCTTGGAAGGAAGGGAGAAACACCTCGGTGATCCCTGGAAAAGGAAGTGCCACCTGTTACCCCTTTCTGGTGCCTTCTTACAAGGCTTTGAGGGGCTGGATAATGACTGTGATTGGGGGCTGAGAGTGTAGCCCCCCTAATGGAGCCAGGAGAAGAAAGGAATACTTAGAGGAAGAAGAAGAAGTAGAAACATCTTTCAAAGATGGAGCTGAAGCCGGTATTTACCTTGCAGAAAGCCCTACTGCAACCGGTGAAGATGTGTATGTTGGACATGCCGCTGTCTGTGCATGAACAGGAAGTGAGTAGATGGCCTCATGGCTGGGTACATACATTAAGGATGGGATCCTCCCTTGTTGGGTCAGGGAATCCTGTTGAATTGCACAGGTGGTGCAACACTTTGCTTGCCAGGGGAAGGGAGGGAAATCACAGGCAGCCCTTGCTGCTTGATTAATGCTGTGTCTGTTGGGCATTAGCTCTGATCTTTAACTCCTTGTGTTCTGCAGAGAGGTCAGGATGTAATGGCATTAAACTGTGTTGTTGCTCTTTTCCTGCCGGGGCCAGGGCACCCAGTTTGGTTAACACTTGAAGTAAGAGGTTACTTGTTGCCATGTCTTTAAGCTTAATTTGAAATTAAGGGCATCAGACAAACAGGGCACCACTGTTTATATAAAGTCATACTGTCCAACCTATCTTGTTTTCGCTGTTGATTAAGTATCAACAACCACCCACCAACCTTTATTGATTTAAAGTGTTACAGTTGTGCCCCGCTGTTCCGATTTTGCCCTGTCAACACATTGCCCTACAGTTGTCATTGCTATGCTCTTACCAATTGTCTTACCATCACTACAATCTCGATATTACATTACTGTCATTATCTTGCTCTACTGTCTCCACTGATCATGCTACCATTGAATCTTTACCTACACTCTCCTTCATCCTTCCTCTCCTTCCGTCACTGTTTTGCACCATTGAGTCCACCGTGATCTACTGTCTTCACATTGCCGTACTGTCTATAACTCGTCCTACTGTCCACCAGCTGTCTACATCTTACACCACTGTTCCATCATGACCTACTGTTTCAATCCTTTTGCCTACTATTCCACCGTGACCCAATATCTCCAACTTGCCCTTCTGTTCCATCATGACCTACTGTTTACATATTCTCCATCTTGCCCTACCCTTCCATTGTGACCTACTGTCTACTGCTCTTCTGTTTCATCATGGCCTACTACCTGCATCTTTTCCTACTGTTCCATCATGGCCTGCGGTCTCCAGTTTACCCCACTGTCTCTATTTTGCTCTTTGTTTCATCATGGCCTACTATCTGCATCTTGCCCTACTTTTCCATCATGACCTACTGTTTCAATATTTTTTCCTACTATTCCACTATGACCCAATGTCTCCAAATTGCTCCACTGTTCCATCATGACCTACTGTTTACATATTCTCCATCTTGCCCTACCCTTCCATTGTGACCTACTGTCTCCATTTTGATCTTCTGTTTCATCATGGCCTATCTGCATCTTGCCCTACTGTTCCATCATAACCTACTGTCTCCAGTTTACCCCACTGTCTCTATTTTGCTCTTTATTTCATCATGGCCTACTATCTGCATCTTGCCCTACTTTTCCATCATGACCTACTGTTTCAATATTTTTTCCTACTATTCCACTATGACCCAATGTCTCCAAATTGCTCCACTGTTCCATCATGACCTACTGTTTACATATTCTCCATCTTGCCCTACCCTTCCATTGTGACCTACTGTCTCCATTTTGATCTTCTGTTTCATCATGGCCTATCTGCATCTTTTCCTACAGTTCTATCATGACCTACTGTCTCCAGTTTACCCTACTGTCTCCATTGTACTCTTTTTGCCATCATGGCCTACTATCTGCATCTTGCCCTACTGTTCCATCATGACATACTGTCTCCATTTTACCATACTGTTTCTATTTTGCTCTTCGTTTCATCCTGGCCTACTATCTTAATTTTGTCTTACTGTTCTGTCATGACCTACTGTCTCCATCTTATCTTAATGTTCCATTATAACCTACTGTCTCCATCCCTGATATCTTCATAAAGCCCTACTGTCTTCAGCATTACCTATTCTCTTAACAACTTAACAACTGTCATTATCTTGCTCTACTGTCTCCACTGATCATGCTACCATTGAATCTTTACCTACACTCTCCTTCATCCTTCCTCTCCTTCCGTCACTGTTTTGCACCATTGAGTCCACCGTGATCTACTGTCTTCACATTGCCGTACTGTCTATAACTCGTCCTACTGTCCACCAGCTGTCTACATCTTACACCACTGTTCCATCATGACCTACTGTTTCAATCCTTTTGCCTACTATTCCACCGTGACCCAATATCTCCAACTTGCCCTTCTGTTCCATCATGACCTACTGTTTACATATTCTCCATCTTGCCCTACCCTTCCATTGTGACCTACTGTCTACTGCTCTTCTGTTTCATCATGGCCTACTACCTGCATCTTTTCCTACTGTTCCATCATGGCCTGCGGTCTCCAGTTTACCCCACTGTCTCTATTTTGCTCTTTGTTTCATCATGGCCTACTATCTGCATCTTGCCCTACTTTTCCATCATGACCTACTGTTTCAATATTTTTTCCTACTATTCCACTATGACCCAATGTCTCCAAATTGCTCCACTGTTCCATCATGACCTACTGTTTACATATTCTCCATCTTGCCCTACCCTTCCATTGTGACCTACTGTCTCCATTTTGATCTTCTGTTTCATCATGGCCTATCTGCATCTTGCCCTACTGTTCCATCATAACCTACTGTCTCCAGTTTACCCCACTGTCTCTATTTTGCTCTTTATTTCATCATGGCCTACTATCTGCATCTTGCCCTACTTTTCCATCATGACCTACTGTTTCAATATTTTTTCCTACTATTCCACTATGACCCAATGTCTCCAAATTGCTCCACTGTTCCATCATGACCTACTGTTTACATATTCTCCATCTTGCCCTACCCTTCCATTGTGACCTACTGTCTCCATTTTGATCTTCTGTTTCATCATGGCCTATCTGCATCTTTTCCTACAGTTCTATCATGACCTACTGTCTCCAGTTTACCCTACTGTCTCCATTGTACTCTTTTTGCCATCATGGCCTACTATCTGCATCTTGCCCTACTGTTCCATCATGACATACTGTCTCCATTTTACCATACTGTTTCTATTTTGCTCTTCGTTTCATCCTGGCCTACTATCTTAATTTTGTCTTACTGTTCTGTCATGACCTACTGTCTCCATCTTATCTTAATGTTCCATTATAACCTACTGTCTCCATCCCTGATATCTTCATAAAGCCCTACTGTCTTCAGCATTACCTATTCTCTTAACAACTTAACAACTGTCATTATCTTGCTCTACTGTCTCCACTGATCATGCTACCATTGAATCTTTACCTACACTCTCCTTCATCCTTCCTCTCCTTCCGTCACTGTTTTGCACCATTGAGTCCACCGTGATCTACTGTCTTCACATTGCCGTACTGTCTATAACTCGTCCTACTGTCCACCAGCTGTCTACATCTTACACCACTGTTCCATCATGACCTACTGTTTCAATCCTTTTGCCTACTATTCCACCGTGACCCAATATCTCCAACTTGCCCTTCTGTTCCATCATGACCTACTGTTTACATATTCTCCATCTTGCCCTACCCTTCCATTGTGACCTACTGTCTACTGCTCTTCTGTTTCATCATGGCCTACTACCTGCATCTTTTCCTACTGTTCCATCATGGCCTGCGGTCTCCAGTTTACCCCACTGTCTCTATTTTGCTCTTTGTTTCATCATGGCCTACTATCTGCATCTTGCCCTACTTTTCCATCATGACCTACTGTTTCAATATTTTTTCCTACTATTCCACTATGACCCAATGTCTCCAAATTGCTCCACTGTTCCATCATGACCTACTGTTTACATATTCTCCATCTTGCCCTACCCTTCCATTGTGACCTACTGTCTCCATTTTGATCTTCTGTTTCATCATGGCCTATCTGCATCTTGCCCTACTGTTCCATCATAACCTACTGTCTCCAGTTTACCCCACTGTCTCTATTTTGCTCTTTATTTCATCATGGCCTACTATCTGCATCTTGCCCTACTTTTCCATCATGACCTACTGTTTCAATATTTTTTCCTACTATTCCACTATGACCCAATGTCTCCAAATTGCTCCACTGTTCCATCATGACCTACTGTTTACATATTCTCCATCTTGCCCTACCCTTCCATTGTGACCTACTGTCTCCATTTTGATCTTCTGTTTCATCATGGCCTATCTGCATCTTTTCCTACAGTTCTATCATGACCTACTGTCTCCAGTTTACCCTACTGTCTCCATTGTACTCTTTTTGCCATCATGGCCTACTATCTGCATCTTGCCCTACTGTTCCATCATGACATACTGTCTCCATTTTACCATACTGTTTCTATTTTGCTCTTCGTTTCATCCTGGCCTACTATCTTAATTTTGTCTTACTGTTCTGTCATGACCTACTGTCTCCATCTTATCTTAATGTTCCATTATAACCTACTGTCTCCATCCCTGATATCTTCATAAAGCCCTACTGTCTTCAGCATTACCTATTCTCTTAACAACTGTGTCCATCTTGCCCATGAAAACAACTCTACAGACAAAGCATTGAATATAAATCGCCAGGCAGCCTTAAATGCAAAGTTCAGAAAAGCTGAGGGTTATGAGGCAGCTGAAAGTGCTTCTTATTGATCCGGGGAAAGAGAAGAGTTAACAGTGTTGTGACTTGCAAGGAACTCTGTGTCTGTTGTAGTGCCACACTGTGTTGATTAAAAGCATGCAGATTAAGGGCTTGAAAAAATTGGTGTTAAGAAAGGAATTCCCAGCGGAAATCACTGATTAATAAAGAGCCAAGATCTATTTAATTCCCTGCAATGCTTTTGTGATTATGTTCTGCAGAGGGTCTTTATTCACAGACATGGCTAGGCAGGAGATAGGCTAAGCTGTCTTGCTGGTGATTCTGGGAGCAGCAGTATAGCGTTACCTGTAGAAAATTTCTAAAAGGGTTTCCTACTCAATGTTGTGTACAGTCCTTAATAACAATATGTACATTCGCTGTTTGCTTGCTAAGATGTCACTATGGGAAAAGTCATCCAAACACATAGACTGATAAAGTAGGGGCCCAGGACCCTACCTACTGCCTGGCCTGGATTTGTGGAAAGGCCACCTAGGCCCAGGCCTAGGGTGGCAGGATTTTAGGGGGGCGGCATGTTGCCCAACCACACCCACATTGGTTCAAAAATACTGGGGATGCGCTGGAGATACAATCATTTTTTAAATCCACATTGCTCTGGTCCAGATGATGAAAATTTGCACGAATAAAGGGGAGGGGGACAGGGGCGACAAACGGCAGTGGGACTAGGGGTGCACACTATGTAAATCCGGCCGTGCCTACTGCCCCACTATGCTCCACATATCTCTTTTCCTTTGTTTTTATTTTTCTAATCCAAACTAACTTCTGTTTGGTTGGTGTAGGTTACTGCCATACCTCCCAACTTTCCCTTTTTCCGAGGGACAGTCCCTCTTTTGACAGCTCAACCTGCAGTCCCTCATTTGTACTGGAAAGCCCCTATTTTCTCTGCACTGAACAGCCAGAAAAAGAAACAAAGTTTCTAACTTAATTGGCTTTTAGCACATTGTACAGAACACCTAACAGGTGCAAATAAGATACTTTGTAACAATTTTGAGACATAAAAAAAACAGTTTAGATAAGGAGACTTGTTTTCAAACTTTCATAACCTGCCAAATTTTGTAAAATGAACATGGTAATTAGGGGGTGTGGCCACATAATGGGCGTGGCCAAGAAAAAAAATGTTGTCCCTCTTTTTAATTCCAAAATGTTGGGAGGTATGTATTGCAGTGGGATATTCTTGGAGGGCTTAATGTTGTACCACCAGGCCACCCAGCAAAGTATATTCCTGGGTCATCCCATGCTCAGTGCATGATGTGGTTGGGGACCCAGCTGGGATTGCCACCACTGACCTAGACGGCACAAATGATGCCTGATGCCAATGTTATTACTGACCTTCCTTTTAAGGTCCAGGGGTGCAGTCAAGAAAGAGGAACATGGGCATTGTGGGACCAAAGCACAGATGTGGGATGTGATTGGGTATGGGTGCACCACTGTTAGCATGTATGTTTGTAAGTGATCTCCACCATTACCTAAGGCTGTGCGCATTGCACTAATACTGCGGCTTCTCTGATGGTTTGTGAGGGTAAATTGACACAGAGGACTATCCTAATTGCTATAAGCAAAATACATTATGTGTGTCAGATGACACCTTCCCTTGCACACTACATATTTCTACTCAAGTGGGTCATACCAAAAAAATATCTGCTCAGCAAAGGAGAGTTGAACATATTATCAAGCCCAGGCTTTGTACTGACTTTTTGCCGTCCTGCATAGAAACACTGGTAAACCCCTAATATTATTTTCAGCATCACTTCCATCTTTATTGAGCTTGGCACCAAATTTGCTGGCCTCCACGAGGTGTCAGCAGTAATTAGTTCTCTCTAATTATGCAGAATCATTACTAAGAAATTGGGTTAAATTTAATGAAACATTTACTTAATATTTAGTAGGATATAGACCTGCTACCCATCTATAGGTAAGATGTGGAACTCTGGGGATTTTTTTGGCCCCCGGGGCTGCACTTAGGCATTACAGAAATCTCATCCTGAGTGTTTTGTTTATTGTGTGTGATAACCTAGAATGCAGTTGGTCTCAAGTTTTTTTACATGGTTTTTAGCACTGGGAATTGGTCCTTGATGTCAGGTTGTTTGGTGGGCCCTAGGAGGCCAGGTTCAACACTGTACTGGTCCTACCACCAACCCAGATTCCCCCTAACCACCTCTGCAGCTCATTCCCCCTGCTCCCTCTCAAATGGCACTCTAACCCACAAATTCACCCAAGGCAGATGTCTCTCCTATTAGATGAGACACTAGGGCCAGACCAGGGCCGGAACTAGGGGTAGGCAAAAGAGGTACTTATCTCAAGAGCAAAGGCATAGAAGATGCCACCTGCTTCCATCTGCTTACTTCTAGTCTGGTCTGCCTTCTCCACACTGAGGAGCATGTCTGCAATCTCTGGCGCCCCATGTAACTGCGTGACCTAGCGTGTGCACGTGTGCTGTCACCAAGCTTGTGCATGTGGATGAGGGCGATGTGACCAGCCGGGTTGCCTAGGGTGCACAAACAGCTTGGATCGGCTCTGATGGAGACAGAAGGGTTAGTTGACACAGTAGGACTACAAGGAGGTAGTCAAGCAAAATGGAGAGAAGTTGGTCAAAGGACAAGGTGGAAACAAAAGGGCAAGATGGTGACAGTACAGCAAGACGGTGACAGTAATGCAAGAAGGAAACAATAATGAAGCATACAAATGGTAAAGTGAGACAAATGATGATGGCAGTCAGACAAAATTGAGATGAGATGATGATGATAGGCCAAGACAGAGACAGCAGAGTAGGACGGAGAATAAGATGGAGACAAATAGAAACAGTATGTCACGGTCGGCACCCAACACCAGAACGAATGCCAAGCACCCTGATCACGGCTCGTGCTTCACCTGTAGTGTGACTGCCTTTGGCCTCGGGAGGAGTCCTCAGCTATTTGGATGCCACCAAGACTTAAACGAGAGGTGCAAGGCTAGAGGTTCTGGATAGGCAGAGGGGCATGACTGTTAGCGAGAGTCTTTGGGCAGAAGGTCGTAGTACAAGGCGTTAGGCAAAAGAGTAATCAGATCAGGCTGGGTCGAGGCAGGCAGAGAATAGCGTAGTCAGGCAGGCAAGGGTCAAACCGGAATATCAATCAGAAAAGATTTAGCAGAAGAGGTAGTCGGTATTCAGGCAAGGGTCAGGATCCAGAGGTCAGAATAGTCAAAATCCAGGCAAGGGACACAACAGGAATCAAAACAGGTTCAGACAGAATTAGCTCAAAGCTCAGAAGCACCAGGAACAAACTCCTATAACAGGCAATGAAAACCAGTATGATGGCCCTTTAAATATTTGAATTTTCACGCCGTTGCGTGCTGGCGTCAACACGCCAGCGCGCATGCGCCTATATAAATAGTGATGGGCGAATTTATTTGGCAGGCATGAATTCGCGGCGAATTTGCGTGATTTGCCGCCGGCGAATAAATTCGGAAAATGCCTGCGAAAATTCGCCGGTGTAGAAAAAACCGGACGCCAGCGTCAAAAACAGACGCTGGCATCGAAAAAAACTAATGCAGACTTCAAAAACGGATGCCAGCGTCAAAAACGAGACTCTGGCTCTGTTTCGAAAATTTTTCGCCATTTTATATATATAAACAGTAGATGTGCACAGTATATATATTTTATAATATATAAACAGTAGAGGTGCACTATGTGCGCCCTTAATTGGCAGATGCAGAAGGAAGAACACGCAGCGGGCGTCCCTGCCGTCCCCCCACTAAACCACCACGGTATGTTAAGCTCCCCATAGACGCAACGATTCTTCTTGCCGAACGACCGATTTTAGGGAAGTCCGACCAATCCTTCGAACAATCGTACATCGACGTATAATTCTTCACCAAGTAATGCAAATTTCAAAAGTAAAAGTAGTAACCTCCGCTGTATGCTGGCAAATGCACGGAGTTTGTCAGGTAAAATGGGAGACCTGGAATTAATTGCATGCTCTAAAAATTATGATATAATTGGTATCACTGAGACCTGGTGGGATGAAACCTGTGACTGGATTGTGAATTTAAATGGTTACATCCTTTTTAGGAGGGACAGAGGGATTAAAAAGGGTGGAGGAGTGTGTTTGTATGTAAAGCCTGAATTAAAACCATGCGCTAAAGAAATAACAATAGCTGGCACTGGTGAGGGTATAGAATCACTCTGGGTAGAGATTTTGACTGGGCAAAAGGTAACAAAAAAAATTATCATTGGTGTATGCTATAAACCACCTCGTATAAGTGTCGAGTATGAAGCCCAGCTACTCTTGCAGATACAAGCGGCTTCACAGCTGGGTCAAGTTGTTGCTATGGGTGACTTCAATTATCCAGACATTGACTGGGGTAATGGGGTTGCTAAGACAGAAAAAGCTAGTAGGTTTGTAAATATGCTGAATGACAACTTTTTATTCCAGCTTGTTCAAGAACCTACTAGGAATAACTCTCTTTTGGACCTTGTAATAACTAACAATACTGAACTCATCTCTAACATTTGTTTGGGTGAGCATTTAGGGAATAGTGATCATAACATGGTCTCCTTTGAGATTCTGTTGCAGAAGCAATTCTATAAGGGAGTAACTAAAACACTAAATTTCAGACGTGCAAACTTTGACAGTATAAGGGCATCTCTGCAACATATTAAGTGGGAAATGCTTTTCTCAGGGTTAAACACAGAACAAAAATGGGAAGTCTTTAAAATGCTGCTTAATAAATATACTTGTCAGTATATTCCACTTGTAAGCAAGGAACGTCGTTGCAAAGCAAAACCTTTTTGGTTCAATAGAAACGTTGGTGTTGAGGTGGGTAAGAAAAGACGTGCTTTTAAAACTTTCAAGTTAGCTGGTACAGCCGAATCATTTATAAGGTACAAGGAGGCCAATAAATCATGCAAAGAAGCTATAAGGCAAGCTAAAATTGCTATAGAAAAGGATATTGCAGCAAGCAGTAAAAAAAATCCAAAATTATTTTTTAAATATGTTAATAGTAAAAAAATGAAGCAGGAAGGGTTGGGACCCTTACTATCAGAGGGGGGTCAGCTGGTTGATGAAAACAAATTAAAAGCGCAGATTCTGAATTCATATTTTTCATCTGTCTACACAAATGAGGAATCAGTAAGTGAAGGTTTCCTTCTTAACAGTCCCAATTCTAGTAATACAACTAATGATGCATGGTTCACACATGATGAAATTCAAAAGAGACTAGAAGATTAACAAAGGTCCAGGGCCAGATGGTATTCATCCCAGGGTAATTAGCGAGCTTAGCTCTGTGATTGCCAAACCTCTTTACTTAATTTTTCAGGATTCGTTGAGATCTGGCATAGTGCCGAGAGACTGGCGAATTGCTAATGTGGTGCCTCTATTCAAAAAAGGATCCCGTTCTCAGCCTCAAAACTATAGGCCAGTTAGTCTGACGTCAGAGGTAGGAAAGCTTTTCGAAGGGTTAATAAAGGATAAGATACTGGACTTCATAGCAAATCATAATACTATGAGTTTGTGCCAGCATGGTTTTATGCGTAATAGATCTTGCCAGACTAACTTAATTTCTTTTTATGAGAATGTAAGTAGACACCTCGATTCTGGGATGGCAGTGGATGTGATTTACTTAGATTTTGCTAAAGCATTTGATACAGTGCCACACAAAAGGTTACTGGTTAAATTAAGGAATGTTGGCCTGGAACATAGTATTTGTACCTGGATAGAGAACTGGCTAAAAGATAGACTACAAAGAGTGGTGGTAAATGGAACATTTTCTAATTGGACCATGTTGTTAGTGGAGTACCGCAGGGCTCTGTACTAGGTCCCTTGCTTTTCAACTTGTTTATTAATGACCTGGAGGTGGGCATTGAAAGTACTGTTTCTATTTTTGCAGATGATACTAAATTGTGCAGAACTATAGGTTCCATGCAGGATGCTGCCACTTTGCAGAGTGATTTGTCTAAACTGGAAAACTGGGCAGAAAACTGGAAAATGAGGTTCAATGTTGATAAATGCAAGGTTATGCACTTTGGCAAAAATAATATAAATGCAAGTTATACACTAAATGGCAGTGTGTTGGCAGTTTCCTTAAATGAGAAGGATCTAGGGGTCTTTTTAGATAACACGTTGTCTAATTCTGGGCAGTGTCATTCTGTGGCTACTAAAGCAAATAAAGTTCTGTCTTGCATAAAAAAGGGCATTAACTCAAGGGATGAAAACATAATTATGCCTCTTTATAGGTCCCTGGTAAGGCCTCATCTGGAGTATGCAGTGCAGTTTTGGACTCCAGTCCTTAAGAGGGATATAAATGAGCTGGAGAGAGTGCAGAGATGTGCAACTAAATTGGTTAGAGGGACAGAAGACAAATTATGAGGGTAGACTGTCAAGGTTGGGGTTGTTTTCTCTGGAAAAAAGGCGCTTGCGAGGGGACATGATTACACTTTACAAGTACATTAGAGGACATTATAGACAAATGGCAGGGGACCTTTTTACCCATAAAGTGGATCACCGTACCAGAGGCCACCCCTTTAGACTAGAAGAAAAGAACTTTCATTTGAAGCAACGTAGGGGGTTCTTCGCAGTCAGGACAGTGAGGTTGTGGAATGCACTGCCGGGTGATGTTGTGATGGCTGATTCAGTTAATGCCTTTAAGAATGGCTTGGATGATTTTTTGGACAGACATAATATCAAAGGCTATTGTGATACTAAGCTCTATAGTTAGTATGGGTATATAGAATTTAATTAAAAGTAGAGAGGGGTGTATGTATGGATGCTGGGTTTTCATTTGGAGGGGTTGAACTTGATGGACTTTGTCTTTTTTCAACCCAATTTAACTATGTAACTATGTAACTATCTCTCAGGAAATTGATCGGCCAGGTCAAAAAATCTTTGTCGGTCCCAGTGCAATCTATCTATGTTTGCAGGGCCAAGCAGGCAGCTCCCCTTTGTTTTCCTGGCAAATTGGTCTTTTTAGTTGATGGTCAATTCGTACGATTGTACGATCGTTCCGAGAAAATCGTGGTCTCACGATGAGGATCGGATCTTTTAAAAATCTCAACATCTATGGCCAGCTTTACACAGTAAGATAAAGACAAGACAGAGGAAATAGAGGAAGACGGTAGGGTAAAACAGAAACAGCAGAATAAGAGGAAAATGGTAGAGTAAGACAGAAACGGAAGATGGTAGGGTAAGGCAGAAACAGTAGAGTAAGAGAAAGACATTAGAGTAAGAGGAAGACAGTAGCATAAGACAGAGACAGTACAACTCCCAGCTCCCACAAGACCCACTACAACGAAAGATACAATGATTAATGTGCAATGATTCTGAAATCTGAAGTGACAATGATGAATACCAATAAACCCAACACTGTGCTGATTGCTTCAACCATTGCACCACACCCCCCAGGACACAATACAAGCAGAATATCAGACATGTTTTATTCACAAGTTGTGACTGGCCAAAGCTCTTTATCATACCCTCCTCCACATTTGCATGAGATATTATACTGTATGTACAGAGTGCCTCTTCAAAGGCATTTAATCTAACCAAAGTTGCATATGTCAATTTCTTTTCCTGAAGGACTTGGAAGGGCCTGGGCCCCTATAAAAAATGCATTGATGTCCATGCCCCCATCCATAAATCACCCCAAATAGCCCTGAGAGCCAATGCCCTTAAACTCAGGTCTATTTTTTTTTGCAAATATTTTTTTTTGTCAGAATCATCAGTATTGTCACCAAAAATAACTGCACAAAGCCACGATCCCAGTTTCTGTGATACTCTGCGCATATTTCCCCACCGCCACCTGAAAGGCTTCCTCCATTCACATTCCTTGTGCTGTTTTGCCTTTTCCCCTTAGGGTCAGGCCGACTTCTGAGAAACGGATGTAATTATTGCTCTTCTTTACATGGTATGTTCCCCTGCTGATTTTATACTGTTTTCAGTTTGTACAGTAGTGTTATTATTGGATTGTTATTGAATTGGATCCTTTCTTTAATTGCTGTCATTTCATTGTTACATACAAGAAAAACCACATTCTTAAAAGAAAACTCATAATGAACCACTCTAGGTCTCTGTCTGGGCAGGGTCCATCTGTGGTTCCTCATTCTGTATATGCCCCTCACCTTCCCCTTTGTCTGGGCAGGATCTATCTGTGGTTCCTCATTCTGTATGTACCCCTCACATCCCCCTCTGTTTGGGCAGGGTCCATCTGTGGTTCCTCACTCTGTATGTGCCCCTCACCTTCTCCTCTGTTTGGGCAGGGTCCATCTGTGGTTCTTCATTCTGTATGTACCCCTCACCTTCCCCTCTGTCTGGGCAGGGTCCACCTGGGGTTCCTCATTCTGTCTGGGCAGGGTCCATCTGTGGTTCCTTATTCTGTATGTACTAGGGATGCACTGAATCCACTATTTTGGATTTGGCTGAACCCCCGAATCCTTCGCAAAAGATTTGACCGAATACCGAACCGAATCCTAATTTGCATATGAAAAAATGTTTTACTTCCTTATTTTCTGACAAAAAGTCACGCGATTTACCTCCCCACCCCTAATTTACATATGCAAATTAGAATTTGGTTCGGCTGGGCTGAAGGATTCGGCCAAATCCAAATCCTGCTGAAAAAGGTTGAATCCCGAACCGAATTCTGGATTTGGTGTATCCCTAGTATGTACCCCTAACCTTCCCTTCTGTCTGAGTAGGGTCCATCTGTGGTTCCTCATACTGTATGTACCCCTCACCTCCCCCTCTGTCTGGACAGGGTCCATCTGTGCTTCCTGATTCTGTATGTACGCCTCAACTTCCCCTCTGACTGGGCAGGATCCATCTGTGGTTCCTCATTCTGTATGTACCCCTCACCTTCCCCTCTGTCTGGGCAGGATCCATCTGTGGTTCTTCACTCTGTATGTACCTCTCACCTTCCCCTCTGTCTAGGCAGGGTCCACCTGGGGTTCCTCATTCTGTCTGGGCAGGGTCCATCTGTGGTTCCTTATTCTGTATGTACCCCTCATCTCCCCCTGTCTGTGCAGGGTCATCTGTGCTTCCTCATTCTGTATGTACTCCTCACCTTCCCCTCTGACTGGGCAGGATCCATTTGTGGTTCCTCTGTCTGGATAGGATCCATCTGTGGTTCCTCATTCTGTATGTACCCCTCACCTTCCCCTCTATCTGGGCAGGATCCATCTGTGGTTCTTCAATCTGTATGTACCTCTCACCTTCCCCTCTGTCTGGGCAGGGTCCACCTGGGGTTCCTCATTCTGTCTGGGCAGGATCCATCTGTGCTTCCTCATTCTGTATGTGCCCCTCACATTTTCCTCTGTTTGGACAGGGTCCATCTGTGGTTCTTCATTCCTTATGTACCTCTCACCTTCCCCTCTGACTGAGCAGGATCCATCTGTGGTTCCTCATCTGTCTGGGCAGGGTCCATCTGTGGTTCCTCATTCTGTATGTACCCCTTGCCTTCCCCTCTGTCTGAGTAGGGTCCATCTGTGGTTCCTCATTCTGTATGTACCCCTCACCTTCCCCTCTGTCTGGGCAGGGTCCATCTGTGCTTCCTCATTCTGTATGTACTCCTCACCTTCCCCTCTGTCTGGGCAGGGTTCATCTGTGGTTCCTAATTCTGTATGTACCCATCACCTTCCCCTCTGACTGGACAAGTCCATCTGTGGTTCCTCTGTCTGGACAGGATCCATCTGTGGTTCCTCATTTTGTATGTACCCCTCACCTTCCCCTCTGTCTGGGCAGAGTTTATCTGTGGTTCCTCATTCTGTATGTACCCATCGCCTTCCACTCTGACTGGACAGGGTCCATCTGTGGTTCCTCTGTATGGGCAGGATCCATCTGTGATTCCTCATTCTGTATGTACCCCTCATCTTCCCCTCTCTCTGGGCAGGGTGCATCTGAGGTTCCTCATTCTGTATGTGTCCCTCACCTTCCCCTCTGTCTGGGCAGGGTCAATCTGTGGTTCCTCATTCTGTATGTGACTTTTTCCCCGTCTGGGCTGTTTGGATAGTATTGAATCAGTGATGTAAAGAAGTGGGCCTTCCTTACTTAACAATTCTTAGAAAACATTTTAAAAAGACAACAACCTCGAAGCACAATGCAGAAATATTACATAGTCTAAGAAAATAATTGACAAATGTCCCCTTTATAATAGGCAGAAGTAAACTGGCCTTATCACAGATACACCCAGACTGCTAACAATACTGGTTTAAATGGAATTATTTCCACTTTGGCAGCTGGAAGATTTCCTGAGGACAGGCTTTGCCCGCTTTGTGTAACACACGCCATAACATGCTATAATTCAGTCTGGACCTTTGTACAAACAGAAGTTTATAATCCCACTAATCTGTCTGTATGTACTCACACCCTGCGAGGCGCTCACCTTGCCCACTGATGGGACCACCAACAAGTTCTTGCATACCTTCTTTACCTGAATTGTGCCACCCACTAGAGCAGGTGCTATGGCTAGAGAGCTGAGTGGCTTGTGTCCAAGATAGATTTTGCTTTGTGAACAATCCTGATTTTTCTGCGGAGAAAAAGGCAAAGGCCCAGGGTTAGGGATTAATAAGTGCCATACTGGTGCCAATCTTGTCTTCCACTTGGCAATAGTATAATGTGACTTGGGCAAAAGACCAGTGTGCACCCAGCTCCCCCCACCTCCTTTTTAGAGTCCAGCAGACCACCCAACACCCTGTTATCCATGTAGGTCATTACAACTGTAGTTATATGTAACATTCTCAAGTTGTGTAGACTCCATGGTAATTGCTAACATCGCTCCCCCAATATATAATACCCCTCAGGCATGTGGTAACCAGGACCTGATGGTATTTTTAGTAATACCATTTTGACCTCGTGTAAGACAAAACTCAGTAAAGGAAAACCTTTAGTATAGTCAGGCAATTTATTCTTACATAATACAACATAACAGTTTTGTCTGGGTAAGCTGTTGGAGTAACACACAGCATGTCAGCCAAGGACTTACCAAAGACCCACCTCTTGGTCCAGGCATTATATAGCTTTCAGAAGGCATTTACAGTAATTGTGACAAGGGGTATATGGAAATACCATACATGGTCTGGCGAGGAGACTTACTGGCATATATTTGTACATTCCTGGAAGATGTGCAGTTTTGCAACATAAGAGATTTCTGGTTCCAACTGTCCACAGCCTTGTAGACATCTGTTGGCTAAACATAGCCATTGTGGTACTGACAGCTATTGAGCAACACTTATGCAAAAGGGCAAACGAGACATGCTGACACTATGCTGACACTCTGGAATTTAAGTAACAGAGTGGAGATCATTTATTTGTATATTTGTATTTGCCTAGTATAAGTTATATGAGTGACCATTGTCCACAGTTGACCATTTAGCCCTTTTAGTCCATCCTGCCTTGGGCCATATAGCGTTATGGCGTCATAGAGGGCGGGGGTGACAACTATCGACCCTCTGACACTAGCCATTCGTCCGTCTTAGGAATTAGACCGTTCCAGACATCAAATTTCACTGACAGACCCCACACAGAGGCTACTCAATAGCAGCAGCAGATAGTTCCCTGTAGGAACATGCAAGCATTGTAGCATCAACTAGTGCATCTAGCCTAGAGATTATGTCAGATGCCTATTGTAACAGTGGGGATAATAGTCTATGGGAAGGGACTGTGGCTGTGGGATAGCAGGTATAGTAGGGAGAGATGGTGCCTATAGTAACAGTGGGATAAAAGTCTATGGGAAGGGACTGTGACTGTGGGATAGCAGGTATAGTAGGGAGAGATGGTGCCTATAGTAACAGTGGGATAATAGTCTCTGGGAAGGGCGTGTGACTGTGGGATAGCAGGTATAGTAGGGAGAGATGGTGCCTATAGTAGCAGTGGGATAATAGTCTCTGGGAAGGGCGTGTGACTGTGGGATAACAGGTAAAGTAGGGAGAGATGGTGCCTATAGTAACAGTGGGATAATAGTCTCTGGGAAGGGAGTGTGACTGTGGGATAGCAGGTATAGTAGGGAGAGATGGTGCCTATAGTAGCAGTGGGATAATAGTCTCTGGGAAGGGCGTGTGACTGTGGGATAACAGGTAAAGTAGGGAGAGATGGTGCCTATAGTAACAGTGGGATAATAGTCTCTGGGAAGGGAGTGTGACTGTGGGATAGCAGGTATAGTAGGGAGAGATGGTGCCTATAGTAACAGTAGTATAATAGTCTCTGGGAAGGGAGTGTGACTGTGGGATAGCAGGTATAGTAGGGAGCAGGGCCTCCATCAGGGGGGTACAGGGGGGACTGTTGTCCCGGGCCCTGGTGGTTTGGGGAGTTAAGGGGGGCCTGGCCGTGCTGCATTTACTTGCACTTACTTGCACTTACTTGCACAGCCGGGCCCCTGCATCAGAGCTCCGATGACTGGCTTCTTGTGTTCTGATTCGCCATGAAATGTAAGTCCCGGTAAAGCCACATGCTGATTGGTTGGGAGAAGTTTGAACCTCCCCTCTACTTTAACCAATCACCATGCGGGTTTACCAGGACTTACATTTCACTGGCGAATCAGAGCACAAGAAACTGAAGATACCGGCATCTGAACTCCCTGGTTAAGGTACATGCAGGTTTTTTTTCTTTTAACTTGTGGGGGCCCTGACCAATTGTTTATTTATTTTTTTTAAATGTATGGGGGCCCTGGCTAATAGTTTTTTTTAAATGTGTGGGGGGCCTTTGCTATTTTTTTTTTTAAATGTGTGGGGGCCCTGGCTAATTGTTTGTTTTTTTTTTTTTAAATCTGTGGGGGCCCTGGCTTTGTTGTTTTTTAAAAAATGTGTGGAGGCCCTGGCTCATTGTTTATTTTTAAAATGTGTGGGGGCCCTGGCTAATTCTTTTTAAAAAAAATGTGGGGGCCCTGGCTAATTGTTTTTTTTTAAATGTGTGGGGGCCCTTTGCTAGTTTTTTTAAAGATGCGTGGGGGCCCTGGCTAATTGTTGTTTTTTAAAAAAAAGTGTGGTGACCCTGGCTAATTTTTTTTTTTTTTTAAATGTGTGGGGGCCCTGGCTCATTGTTTATTTTTAAAATGTGTGGGGGCCTGGCTAATTGTTTTTTTTTTAAATGTGTGGGGGCCCTGGCTCATTGTTTATTTTTAAAATGTGTGGGGGCCTGGCTAATTGTTTTTTTTTAAAATATGTGGGGGCCCTGGCTAATTGTTTTTTTTTTAAATGTGTGGGGGCCCTTTGCTAGTTTTTTTTTTTTT
This sequence comes from Xenopus petersii, assembly GCA_038501925.1. NCBI lineage: Eukaryota > Metazoa > Chordata > Amphibia > Anura > Pipidae > Xenopus > Xenopus petersii. Next base: position 75,988,306 of record CM076687.1, on the reverse strand, counting down.
TTAAAGATGTGTGGGGGCCCTGGCTAATTGTTGTTTTTTTTAAAAAAAGTGTGGTGGCCCAGGCTATTTTTTTTAAAAAAATGTGTGGGGGCCCTGGCTCATTGTTTATTTTTAAAATGTGTGGGGGCCTGGCCACAAATTGTTTTTTTTCTTTAACCACCACCTGACACCAAAACTTGTAGGAGGGGCCTGGGAACCAAAGTTATTTTTTTAACTTGTAGGGGGGCACTTAATGTTTTAATGTCTGTGTCTTGTGTGGCCTTCATACCGAGGGAAGGGTGGCAAGGGGGGCCCAGAAAATTTTGTTGTGTGGGGCCCCGTGATTTCTGATGGCAGCCCTGGTAGGGAGAGATGGTGCCTATAGTAACAGTGGGATAATAGTCTCTGTGAAGGGAGTGTGACTGTGGGATAGCAGGTATAGTAGGGAGAGATGGTGTCTATAGTAGTATTGGGATAATAGTCTTTGGGAAGGTAGAAGAGAAGAAGCAAAATATTCAGAATAGGTCAGATGATAACAGGACACATAGGAAGAGCAGATAGATGAATGTTGCAGTAATCCAAGCAGGCAAGAGTGTGGGCATTATTAGGGCATGGCTAAAGGTGGCCATACACGGGCCGATAAAAGCTGCCGACAGACCGTGTCGGCAACTTATTGGCCCATGTATGGGGCCCCACGACGGGCTTCACCGATCGAGATCTGGCCGAAAGTCGGCCAGATCTCGATCGGATGGGACAGAAAATCCCGTCGGATCGCGGCCGCATCTATTCGTTGATGCGGTCCCGCAATCCGACCGCCCGTTTGGGCATAGTTAGGATCCGATCGTTGGGCCCTAGGGCCCACGATCGGATCAGCCGATATTGCCCACCTCAAGGTGGGCATATCGGAGGGAGATCCGCTCGTTTGGCGACATCGCCAAACAGGCGGCTCTCTCCACGTATGGGCACCTTAACAAAGATATCATCTAGAGACCATGGCAACAGGTATGAAATCAGTTGTGTCGTTACAGGGGAGGAGGTTCTGTCCTACCCATGTTACATTTCAGGCATCAGGGGCCCCTGTAGCTAAATGCTTTGCTGGCAGTAATTAGCACTAGGACTTCACAAGTCCAGTATGTGGACGGCAGTTAGATCTGTAGGAGTTAATAAAACACCAAGCAACACATTGTATACAAATAGTTTGCTGCTTGAAAGAGTAACATGACACATGCAAATATATTTCCTCTGGTGTGTACTGCTTTGAAGTTGTTAAGATGACTAAGCCTAGCAACCAGGCAACTAAGCACTGAAGTAAATGCTCAAGGTACGCTTCCCCTTAAATGTCCCATAACAAATCCACATTGTCTATAGGAGGTGTATGAGATCAATATATTGATAAACGGCGCTCAGTAATAAGATTATGGTGCAATTTTCTTCCCAGCACCGGCTGCTTGCTTTACTGCTTCAGTGCCAAAAACGAATGAGTCACTAACCTCACCCCCCGCACATTTCCATTTGTCTCCTTCCCGGAGAGACTCAGCAAGGGCACCATTGGTCGAGCCAGGGAGACAACGGCAGCCAAGATACTATTGCTCCTCACAATACATGACAAAGCGTTGGCTGAGGATTTATCTGCCCCACTTTAATTTCTCCCAATGGAACGCTAAGTTCTATCGCTTTTTTTATTATTTTTCCAAAAAGAGGCGACAATGAGAATGTTTGGCTTGTAATTCTCAGTTCCATGATCCCACAGTTCTGACTCATGAAACAATGTAGCAGAAGTCAGTTTTGCTCCAGTTCTGCTAATCAGCTTGTTACCATATTTCAGCAGTCAGAACCAGCAGTGCAGAGAATATAAAACAGTTTTGTTTTTTTTGGTGGAGGAGTCCTTTAAATATTGGGCAGGGCCCTCACTCTGCAGAAGTGCATTGTGGGGAAGAGGGATTGTATCAGTGCATTTGGTTTTCCAATGAACATTCCATCGCTCCAGCAGGATCATTTGACTTGTGTTTAGCCCCAGGGAAAGATGGAAGGGTGTGTCAGTGAGTTCAGTGAGAGGAGAATCATCTGGGGGTTGTTACATACACCGCCTCACATTAGGACTGGGGGCTTAATAGTTTCCTACTCCTGTTCCGTCTGCTTTGAATTTGATCATTCAGTGATTAAGGGCTGAAACGGAAAGTACTACTTGTTCCGATCCGACGCGATGAGAGGAAGTGGATGCGGCGACTGTCGTATGTGAACGCCGCACATTGCATCTTCACGCCGCGTCAGATGCACACAGCTTGTAGGTCCGACATTCCTATTACTTACATTACATTCAGCGCATCCGTCTCGCCGCATCTGCTTCCTCTCATCGCGTCGGATCGGAACAAGTAGCACGGTGGAGTTCAGCCCTTACGCTGGCCATAGACGCAAAGGTCCGATAGTACCAATCGAGGATTCGTTCGATTTTCGGACCGTGTGTGGAGAGTCCCGACATTTTTAGTCCGGCAGAGATCAGTCGTTTGGTCGATTGGACAGGTTAGAAATTTTCTGTCGACTGCTGATAATATCTCTGCATGTATTGCCGATTGTACGATTTTCAGTGGGAGACTGTCACCAGCTTTGTCAGACATAACTATCGTACGATTGCTGTCAGGGGCAGAACATCGGCTGATCTGTTCGTTTACTACTTTATTTGATCAGAATGGTTAGTGGCAGGTCGGGCCAGCTTAAAGGAATTCTTCAGTGTAAAAATAAAAACTGGGTAAATAGATCGACTGTGCAAAATAAAAAATGTTTCTAATATAGTTAGGCAAAAATGTAATGTATAAATGCTGGAGTTACTGGATGTCTAAGATATCAGTCAGAACACTACTTACTGCTTTTCAGATACATTTTTTATTTTGAACAGCCTATGTATTTACCCAGTTTTTATTTTCACACTGAACTATTCCTTTAAGGCTCTGCACCCAGTGTCCCAGCAGTACAAACGTACAACCCCAGTGTCCCAGCAGTACTAAAATACAATATACAGTGTCCCAGCAGTGCAAATGCACACCCACAGTAAATATTGGCAGCCAACAATGTCCAGCCACTGTGGCTGGGTTACACAACTCACTAGGCCCCCAGGGTTTGCTACTCTGAATATGCCACTGGCACCATCACTACCCAACATATCCTGGAAGCCCTACTTCCAATTAGGAAATATGGAAACATGATACTGTGCATCACACTTGTTTCTAGGGTTGCCACCTTTTCTGGAAAAAGAGTATCGGCCTTCCTATATTTTTATAGTTTTTCCCTAATAGTAGCATTGGCATCAAGCAACATTTTTACCAGCCAGGCCAGTAAAATACCGGCCAGGTGGCAACCCTACTTGTAATCTATAACATGGACTATAGCGACTGTGACATTAGGTTGGCATTTGGGCCACACATGAGACATCTTTAATCCTTTTCTGTTAAAGGATAGGGGCTTATAGGAACTGCAAAATTACTTTATATATATTTATAGCTGCCGCTGTATGCAGAATTAGTATCCCTTTCCAACTATACACTCTACACTGACTTAGTAAGCATCGGAAGTAGCAGTCCTGCCCTGCTTTATGGCAGCTGAGATTCTAGCTATCTGTATAACAGAGCATTCTGTCCCTCCCAGTAGCTGCAAAGATTCTATCTGATCCCCATTGGAAGCAGCAGTCCTGCCCTGCTTTATGGCTGAGATTCTAGCTATCTGTATAACACAGCATTCTGTCCCAGTGGCTGCACAGATTATATCTGATCCCCATTGGAAGCAGCAGTCCTTCCCTGCTTTATGGCTGAGATTCTAGCATTTCTCCCATTCCAGGAAAGCTTCCACACCCACCCTGGGGACGGATCTCAGTGGCTCCTATGAACATACAAATCTGTTTTTCTGCTCACTAAATTGGACACAATCTGACGTGACTCATGAAGCCCAGATAAGAAAAGTCAGCACACTTCGCAATGCAGGCCACACCAAGGATAATGGCTTCAGATACAGGAAAGTGTAATGTATCGGGGCACTGTGCTGTCCCTGCAAGCTGACACTCCGGGAAATCTCTATTGAATATGTGAGATCAGCGTTACAGGTGCTGGTGACAGATAGATGCTATTTGATCTTTCCTGTATGGGGGAAATAGTGTGGAAAAGTATTTGTTCTGACACACGAGAGATTGTTGTGACATCCACTGATGTGCAGGTGTCTGTATCATAATAGAGCGTCACTTACATGCAATATAACTGTAAGCTAACATAACTGGAAACTGATGCTACAGGGTCTCTGATCTCTAATGATAAAAAAAAAATCTCATTTGTAGCAGGAGCCAGATGATTAACAGACCTGGAGGAGAACTGACTAATGCTAACTTGTTCCAAAAGTCAGAGCCAAAGAAGAAAAAGGGATAAACTAATGTTGGGGCAGTTTCAGATGAGAGAAAGACTCCATGTGCCTTTTTGACAGTAACGCAGGGTAAATAGACAGTCACCTCATTAGCTCAGAATGTAGTCACACTGCATTGTTCAGGCTGTAGCCTGGCCTTTTCCCTGCAGCGTGAGGATGGTTGGTACAAGAAGTAAAACAGAGCAGGGAGGCTAAGCTCATGAGCCTTCTTGTCACTGTCTGTTACCATCACAAACACTCTGAGCAGCTTTGCACGACTTATGGGTGATGTCATCTCCTTCCCTGCAGCTCTCTGTGTAGGAAGGTCCTAGCGAGTCAAATTCCCTACAGAGTAGCAGTGGTGGGTAGGAGAGACTGTGTATATGTAAAACAGCACTCATCATATAGCAGGGATTATACTGTAGCTCTGGGTCTGTCATTGTGGGATAGCAAGTATAGTAGGGAGAAATGGTGCCTATAGTAGCAGTGGGATAATAGTCTCTGGGAAGGGAGTGTGACTGTGGGATAGCAGGTATAGTAGGGAGAGATGGTGCCTATAGTAACAGTGGATAATAGTCTCTGAGAAGGGAGTGTGGCTATGGGATAGCAGGTATAGTAGGGAGAGATGGTGCCTATCAGGTCCGGACTGAGAATTTAAATAGGCCCTGGCATTTCAGGTACACAGAGGCCCAAACAGCCCCCACCAGCCCACTAAATACTGACTTTCTATGGGACCTTATAGCAGCCCCTCTAGCATTTGTCCGAACCCACAGATTGCCAGTCCGGGCCTGGTGCCTATAGTAGCAGTGCTGGGCTCTATAGTCTAATTCTAGCTGGACTACCATTGTCTGGGAAGTCTTCTGTTTTGCCCAGGGGACACCACCACTAAAGACCACCCTAACCTTTCTAGGTCCCTCTCACTCTCAGTCCGCATTTCACAGAGCAGATTTATTTCACATCTGTAGATGACCACACTAGTTTGGAGGCCTGTATATAATAATTTGGGGCTGGCCCAAAGTCCCTGTGAGCTGTGCCTATTCCAACTCACCGGTATAGTCTCCTTGGATGGAGCTCCAAAGAGACAACAGAGAGAAAATAATCTGTGGCCCAGCACCACTTCTTGCATAGGCATATGCCTTGTTATTTGTAATATTATTATTATTATTTGTAGGATGGAAATATCCAGTTATCTCTACCAATTGTTACACAATGCGTGAAGTTCTAAATGAGACAATTATGAAGATACGGGAGCCGGAAATACATATCATATTGTGGTTTATTGTGCTAAAATATCTACTTATGTGGAAGAAAACTGAACTTTCTCCAAAGCCTATAAATGTGAGATGTTTCCATTTAATGTGCAATTGTTGGGGTGGTTCCACCTCTCTCTCATTCCTTGTTCATGCAAGGTCTTTCCAACCCTTTTATTTCCTATAATCATAACTTCCCTTATTCTCTCCTCCTCCCACCAGTAAGCTGCTAACTAGGTCTAGAGGAGCCAAAATGGTATATTTTATGGGTGGTGTATTGCAAACTTTATTTACTCCTTTTCCTCTCTTTGGCATTTCCTCTCTTCTTCATCTTCAGATGCCTAAAAAGCAGTGGTTTGAACTGTCCAGTCATGGTTCGGGTTGCCACCTGGCCATTATTTACAGGCCTAAAAATGATGGTTGACCCCAATGTTATTAATAGGGAAAAAAGATAAATATATAGGTAAGGTAGTAAGATTCACATGTTAGGGAATTTGCGAAGTAACGACAGTTCGCCAGAACGAAAAGTCAAGTGAAAGTATGCTGGCGACTGTCTCGTTTGCTAGTGAATTGTCATCTATGTCTGTTAGTGATTGGGCGATGTCCCTGCAGATGGGATTTTTGGCGAATTGACGATATCGATGGCCACTTCGCCCTTTAGTAAATCTGCCCTCAAGTCTTTAGGGCAGTACTGTATAGTCTGTATAGACACCTGCCTAGGGCAGCTGAAAACAATACTTATTTCAAAATTGTTTTAGTCCCCGCCCGCATCAACCTGTCGCTGGGCACTTAAGGCTAAAACCAGATGAAAAAGCAGAGGGAAGATAACCCTGTCCTTTGAAACTGGTGTGCAAAGACCTGGACATGCACCAATTGGGTAGGGTAAGGGTGGTCAGAGGGCCTTGCCAACTGCAAGGTCCATGTTGGTACAGTCACCCAGGATTGTGGCTCATCAGTTAGTTGGTCTACTACACAGAAGAAGCTGAACTAGTGCAGAGTAAGAAGACTCTGCAACATTATTAGAAACCCTTTGTATCCTGGCTTTGTATAATAAATGTGTCTCTTTAAGAGAAACCATATCTATATTCCAGGAATTCCAAGCTTTATTTACTTTATTAACCTCTAGAATCAAGTGGAACCCTTAATCACGCTGGCTCTTCACTTAACTCTCCTATGTTCCACATCAAACACGTATAAAGAGAGATTAGCTAGCAGGGGACAAGTCTTTTGGACAATGCACTGAGTTAAGCAAATGCAAAATAATCTTATTATTTATTTTTATCCAGCATTTTGAGGATAAATGTTTCCCTTTGTAGCTCCAGGTGGCGTCACAGGATATGGTACTTAAGTGTTTATTCAAGGTTAATATGAACAAGGGCCCCAGGGCCTGATGACATATACGTAGAGAACTTGGTTCAATTTTTGCCTGGCCAAGTTTTTTCATTTTCTTAATGTCCCTTTCATTTGCTATGGTACGTAAAGATTGGATTGAAGGCTGATGTAATTACAATATTTCATAAGGGATTACAGTCTCAGCCTGGCAATTATAGGCATGTACATCTGACATCTTTGCATGCCTATAATTGCCAGTCCAATGCCATCTCAATTTTTCCCTTCTACCTCCATCTTGCCCTACTATCTCCATCTTCCCCTACTATTTCTATCTTGCTCTGCTGAAGCCAAAAATTCCCACAATCTCCATCTTTCCCTACTGTCTCCATCTTGTCCTAGTATCTTACTCTGCTGAGGTCCAGTGATTAAACTAGAGATGCACAGGCCCAGGCGCAAGATTCCATTGTCTCTTCACCTCCAGTTGCATGCCCTGCATTCAGTCCTTTATTTGTCTTCCATTCTTGTGGCACCCGTCTGTGATGTGCCCCAAGGGGGGCAGTCCCAGGTGCAATTACACCCCCAGTAGTTGTGCCACTGCAGCAGCCATAGACCCCTACTATCTCCATTTTCCCTTCTATCTCTGTCTTGCTCTGCTGAAGATATAGCCCCCTACCACTCCATTTTTCTTCACTGAAGCCATCCTTCCATAATCTATTTTCTATCTCCTCCTATCCCTTACTACAGCTGTGGTTTTACAGGGCCATATATCTCTGAGCCCTTCAGCGGTCTGATGTCTGTATTATTAGATGCCTATAAATATGTCAGATTACAGTTAGAGGTAATCAAAAAGCAAAGAATTGCTGCAGGTTTCCCTATCGTGAACAAGTTGCTCATTTTTATTCACAGTTAAACCTTTCCTTAATTGAACAATGGAATATTTTCTGTCCTGGGAAAGCCAGCTCATATGCCCTATTGTTTTAAGGAAATGTTCATTTGTGACTAATTAGCTAAATTAGCACATTCACACCAGGGAATTAGGCGATACCTACTAATGACTTTAGCTAATCAAGGCCTTGAGCTACAGAGCTGTACCCTATAGGAAAAGGCACATAAGCAAAGGAAAGAACAATCAATGGCTGGACAAGATGATCATCTAGAATGATCATTAAATTAGAAACCTCCCTGAAACTTCTACTGCAGTAAATGGACCAGATACTGGTGACATTGATCCTTGATGGGTTTACCTTTTGCCAGCAAGAGTAATGTCCAGCAGAACAATCAGATCTGAACAGTAAGACAATAATATACAATGGTAGGGATAGGCAGTTAAAGGAGAACTTTCAAAGAAGTCCATTAAATTGATGAGCTTCCTCCACCTAACATTTTTGTCCTTCTACAAATAAGAAGTTACTCCTGGTGAGTCGACTGATAACGGAAGCAGTTGGTTGCACTGGTTTTTAGGTGGGGGGGGACAGGAATCAATAGGGAAACTAAACAATTCACAGATCTTGTAAAGCAAAGCAACTAATCAGCAGTTAGCTTTTCATGGTCTTCTTCACTTAGAATACTGGAATCTGCCACTACATTCCCGCATAAGTGGTCTCTGTGACTTGTACATCAATTCCTCAGATAATTAGGAGTCTAATCAGGTACTGGCACAGCAGATGAGTCTGCAGGTATGGGAACCAGCGTATGGGCAGCATCTGATGTCTGTGCCTTGGACAACACTACTACTTGACCCACTCTACTATAAGAGGTCTCGACTGAACTGGTGGGGGAGTTATAGTATGAGGTTAAAGGGATACTGGCATGGAAAAACATGTTTTTTACAAAATGTATCAGTTAATAGTGCTACTACAGCAGAATCCTGCATTGAAATCCGTTTTTCAAAACAAGAAATGTTTTTTTTTTATTTCTAATTTTAAAATTTGCTATTTACATTTCCCAGCTGCCCTCAGGTCATGTGACTTGTGCTCTGATAAACTTCAGTCACACTTTACTGCTGCACTGCAAGTTGGAGTGATGTCATTACCCCTCCCTCCTACAAGCAGCTGTAATGTAAATAGAGCCTTGTCTGCTGATCCTGTCAATTGAACAATAGGCAGGAATCAAGATAAGCTCCCACTGACACCACTTCAGAAGGACTGAAATAAGATAGTCCTGTGATCACTGCCCCCACTTACGTTTAAAAAAATATATATATATAATATATATTGGCAGAAACACAGGAGTACACTCCCAGGACTGATGACAGGGAATAGAAAAAAAGGATAAAATTAGGAGGACATACTTGAAAACCAGGAAAACTTAGGAGGAAGTCTAGGAAGGGTTAAAATAGCTCAGGAGAAAGGAGGCAGTAAGTAGTTAATGTAAAAAGAAGTATTGCAGGCAGGAAAGGAGCTCAGTGTGTGTGAAGTGGATAGCAGAGGGGACTCACATCTCCTTTACCTCATCTAGTAACCAGTAAAACAAACTAGGAAGGCAGCAAGGAGAGAAAGCTCCCCCCTCTAAAGGAAAGCAGAGAACAAACTTTACAGAACGGCAGGAGCTTTGATAGTGTCTGTGGGAGGAGGGGCTGCTAGTGCAGCTGTAGAGCAGAAAGTAGGAAAGTGAAAGTAATTGCTTCCCTGCAAACCATGTGACCTCTCTCCTCCAAACATCACACGCATGGGCAGAGAGGGGAGGGGGAGTGTACAGCTAGATTCTCATGTCGTAGTCGTGCGACTTGGCTTTTCATTACAGAGTGGCTGCCTCCAAGCACACAGGTAATGCTGTGCCTGCTGTTAGAGCAGCACAGGATGAATGTGTAATGAGCAGAAATGGAAGCCCCCATGACAAAATACAAACTAAAATAACTTATGCATGGATTTGTGGATTAACATTTTATTTGCCAGACAGTGTTAATGGATGTGTGTTTTTTATAAAAATGCAAAAAAAAAAAAAAAAGTTTAAAATGACGACAGATTCCCTTTAACTTGTGTATTGGTGCCAAAAGCCTGTGGGTGCCAGTCCTTGACACCCACTTGTCTAAACAGAGGTGCAGGGCTGAGTTAATGGTATAGCAGAGAGGTAGAACATTACTTGGCTGTCTAACCTGCACCTGTTACTGAACCACAACCTCCTGCACAGGTGTGGGGGTGTTATAAGATTTAGATAGCACCCCTGCATTCTGTGTTTCGACAAGATTTTTCTCCTTCATAGTTACAGGCATGGGTGAAATGATCCAAACCACCAACCAGGTTGTGCCATAGAAGCCTACGATTAACAGGTCGGGTAGGCAGCTACAGCAACAACACTTAGAAAGGGGCCACCGGCACACTTGTGCATATCCACCCGGCCAAGAATGATAAAGCGGAGGCGTTTGGAACAGCTCCTGGCGAAATTTCATTCTGTTCCCTCCTTTCTGACTTCCTCCTGGCTGGTCTCTGCTGTGTTGACCTTGTGGGGCTTTTGGCTTAAGGCCCACCTAAATGGTGCTATGTTCCAGATGGAATATAAGCAGAGCTGCAATTGGTCCTTGATTTTTGAGTGTGTGTTTTTTTGCAGAGCTCAGAGTGGGTTAAAGCCTGTGTCAGCACGGCCTTCTGACAATGGCTTATTGGACCTGCCCGTCCTCTCCATGTGCCAGGCTGTAGCCAACACAAAACAGGGCACTATTGTTTCATTCCTATACTCCCCCCACCACCCATTGAAAGTCAGAATTTGCAACAAATCATTCCTACACAATGGCAGGTCCTGTGCACAACAATCTGTAGGAACAAACCGCTGTGTGTGTGTGCTGAGCGCTGTGCCTACCACAGTCCGAGCCCACAGAAAGGGCACCACTGCAGCAGTGGGAAATGCGCCTCCTCCTGCAAACACAGTTGTAGATTTTTTTTTCTTTTAGGCCAGTGATTGACAGGACTATTTGTTCAGGCTCAATAAGGACATTTATTAACCTGCCCTGCGAATGAACTACATAGGGAGGCGACATAGTTCTATACAAAAGGTGCTTCTGTGGCAAAAGAGTAAAGATGCCCATTGTGGCTGCTGATTCTGCTTTTATTAACTAAACTGGCAGCCTATCCGTCATGGGACCAATGTTGGGTTTCAGTTTGGATATGAGAAACAGATTATCTGCCCTAAAAACATATGTTCTCATGGGACTATGCTGTCCTGTGTGAACTGTACCATCATTTCCATGGGTGGACAAATTGAACACAGTTTGGTGGTCTGCTTCTGTCAAGGATTAAGGGGGACGTAATACTTGGGGGCACAATCACTGTAGGGGTCAGTTTTGTCTGTCAACTGTTCCACCTCTATTTAGTATGATGTAGAGAGAGATACAGTATTCTGAGACAATTTGCAATTGGTTTTCATTGTTTGTAATTTGTGGATTTTTGAGTTATGTAGCTTTTTAATAAGCGATTTTCCAGTTTGCAATTTTTGCAGATTGATTGCTAGGGTCCAAAGGCCTGAATAGAAAGATGAGTAATAAAAAGTAGTAATGCAATACATTAGTAGCATTTGCATTTTAGATGGGGTCAGTGACCAACCCACCCCCCCTCCATTTGAAATCTGGAAAGTTTAAAAAAAACTGCTGAAAATATATAATGAAGACCAATTAAAAAGTTGCTTAGAATTAGCCATTCTATTACATGCTAAAACTTAACTCAAAGGTGGACCACCCCTTTAAAGTGCTAATAGACTGGCACATTGATGATCATGCAAAGGATGGTCATGTCATTGACCTACAGCCAACAATCTGATCCAGGCCCAGACTGGAAATCTGTGGGTTCTGGCAAATGCCAGAGGGGCTGCTATAAGGTGCCATAGAAAGTCAGTATTTAGTGGGCTGGTGGGGGCTGTTTGGGCCTCTGTGTGGGCTAATTGGGCCTCTCTGTACCTTAAATGCCAGGGACAATTTTAATTCTTAGTCCGGACCTGATCGGATCAGCCTTGTTTGGCACACAATGTGGGTTGGGCAGGGTCTCCACCACATCCACCACATCCACCCACCGTCAACCGCCCTACACCCTCCCCAGAAGTAGGATCTTTCCCCCTTTCTCTATTCTATTCAATCATCCCAACACATGGGGTTTTTCTTACCCTCTATGGGTCTCATGTACAGTCTCATATACAGTATGGAAGCAGAGCATTACAGTACAGGCTAAACAAAGAGAACAGAATGCATAACATGTGCTGTATAGAGCTGGGGGTGACTGAGTGACAGAGGGTACAACATGGGCTATGACTGGTGACACGCATAGACAGGTGCCCTGCTGAGCTACAGGCAAAGGCCTTGGAATTTCCCTGGGGGTGGAGTTTTGTCCTTTTCTTCTAAACACAAAGTGTGTTCTTCTTATAATCAAATTCCAGGAAGTCCAATCATTGACAACACTTCAGATAAAGGGTGTGATCATAACCACCAGGGTGAGGGGGGAGTCTGCCTATTATCATGGTAGGAGCAAATTAATTGCGTGGGTGTTATCTGTGACCCAGTTCTCTGAATATGCAACGCTGCATAGTGCAAGGATTTTTGGCTCAGCAGAACCATTTACCACAATGTCAAGATCTACTCTTCTGGCAACCTCTTCCAATCATATGCTGGGGGCAAATTAGTCCCCTAGGTCAACATTCAGACCATAATGCTGGCCTATGGGAGAGGGATTTATCAGTTGGGCAATGAAGCCTTGTAAACTGCCACATAGATATCTGACCAATATGGCAGCCTACTGGCCCATGGATGGGACCAATATAAAGTAATTAAGACCCTACAGACCGAGGCTTGCCCTGTCCACTGGTCAATATTCTGCCAACTCTTCAAGACTATTAATTGTTTCAGATAACAACTGGGCCAGACAGGTTACATTGGCGATCTCTGCACCCTATTACCAACTGTACCAAAGCAACCTGCCCTCTTTGCATTCCAGACATTATGGATTCAACACCAGCAGTAACGTGAGAACCATGTGTATTTAGTCTATCAATTCTTTATCTCTTGTCTTACAATCAGCCCGGCATATTTACGTACCTCTGTATTTCAATGGGTTATCATTTCTACATTGGGCGGGGGTACTCACTCTATTAAAGAAGAATAAAGATCTTTTTATTAAAAAAGAGAGTGACATTGTTATTATGAAATACACAATTTAACACCTTTTTTTATTAGAGATATTGTTATTTACAACTTTTATTCTGAACTGCAGTTCCCTGCTGTCTGCCTTTGGGAAGCTGGGTATTGTAGTTCAGGTGGAGAACATCAGGCTGGAGATGATGTACTAGTTAAGGGATGGGGTTGATTTTCCTTTGCGTTCCCTGTTATTGCATGCCTGTAACTGAGACCAGACATCCCAGGGCCCCCCTTGCCAAGAGCACAGACTCTGACAAGCAGCTGGGAATGGTTTCAGGGGGCTCCTTAGCTTTATTGCTGATTATACAAGGAAAAGGGAGCTGCAGGGACCTGACACTCGGCATCTCATGAAGGAATGTGTTCTGGGCTTTCACTATAGAGCAGGGGTAGGGAACCTGTGGCTCTAGAGCCGCATGCGGCTCTTCATCCTGCTTGCTGCGGCTCAGTCTTGTGGCTTTGCCTTTCAGGTCGTATTTACAGCCCTCGCACCTGCTGGTGGCTTCTTGAGTGTGCGACCGCGGTAAGCACACTCAAGAAGCCGCCAGCAGGTGCGAGGGCTGTATAGACGTCCCAGGAGTGACAGGCAAGACTGAGCCACAGTAAGATGATTTCATCATGGTCATCAGAGAGAGACGATCATCATGGAGATTCAGAAACAGAAGTCACATTAAACAGATGAGAACACTAGCATTTAATAGGGCTATTCAGTGTTTAATTTATTTCTAAGTAGCCCTGCATATACACAATGCACTTCTGTTTGTTGTATTCTGTTGTTGTAACAGTTAAAATTTAAAAAAGGTTAAAAAAGTTTATAAGCTGCGTTATGTTTTGCGGCTCCAGACTATTTTTCTTTAGTGGGAGAGGGGCAAAATGGCTCTTTTGATAGTAAAGGTTGCTGACCCCTGCTATAGAGGAACAGACCCTGAAACTTATAGGGGCCCAGCATATATAAGGGGCCCTGACTGATAATTATTCTCAAAGTACAGAAGGGCCTAAGGTGATACGGGGCCCGAGTAACTTCTATTTACCTGCTTAAGTGTCTCTGGGGCTCACAGCAGAAATTTATTAAGGGGGAGAGAAAACAAATCTCACTACAACACCTTGAGCCCATAACACAATCCCATAAACACCCCATTAGGGTCTGACTGCAGTGCAGTTATACCCTGTTCACCCCCACTTGTTGCACTGCTGCATTTAGGAAAAGAGGGGGGGTTGAACTGAAAGAATGAATAGGCCAAGCAAGGGGAGAGATGAACAGATAGAAATGCAGGTCACCGGGAACAGATGAGTGTATTGGGGCTTTATCTTACCCCATCTGTATTCGAAACCCCCCATTACGTTAGAAAGAGTGACAGCGGGCTACAGCATTCCCAATATGCGGCTTCTCATTAAAGGTTTATCATTGCAGAGTACTGGGAAACTATGTCAGTTAGCCTGCCTGTATGTTTTTGAGCATTGGAGGAGGAACACCCACGGGCAGCAAAGGCTTTCTGGCTATGGTTGCCACTTTCTCTGAAAAAAAAATACCGGCCTTCCTATATTTTTGCTGTTTCTTCCTATTAATAACACTGCCATCAAGTATAATTTTTACTGGCCAGGCCAGTAAAATACCGGCCAGGTGGCAAACCTATTTCTTTCCCAGCCACAAAGCCCCCAGCACCCCCATGCCTGCTTAGTGGCTTTGCTCATGGAAGGGGTCTGGACTGGCAGGGCCCGCCAGGTTTTTTCCCGAGGCCCAGTCTGATCCTACCCACAGGGAGAACATACAGACTCCTTGCAGACAGAACCCTGGCTGGAATTGAACCCAAGACTGTGAAGCAGCAACACTAAATAAAACAAGATATGATTTAATTACACATATTTGTGTAACTTGTAAGATCTCTCTTTATATTTCTTTGAGACTAGTAAGTGGTATTTATTAGAAGCATAACGAGCAAAATTCAATTTCTATCCAGTGACAGCCTGTAAGGACGCAAGTGCAGATATCATGTGCAACCGACATTATGTTCCCAGGGAAGGGCAATCGGGTGCATTATGTTGCTGACATGGTTACTCAGGTCGCTACGTTGCCAGTTTTTATTGACTTACTGTAGATAATTGCATTACTGGGGCAAATGAGGACAATGTATATGTCGCAAAACAAGAGGGGCTTATTAGCCAGAGCTGGTCACACGGGCTCAATGACGTGGCTGAAGACGGAAGGGCCAAATAGTGTGACATTTGCTGACACATGCACCCGGACAGACTAAATTGATGCCATTGCCAGCACAGCATCTTTAGCGGGGTGATTGACCTAAACTCTTAGGGTCCCACAGAACAGTTGTTGTTTGTACATGGAAAAAAACTGCAGCTGTAGGATAGTGTGTGTATCATAAGGATTGATGGTGCCTGTGGAAAAGTAGGTATAATAAGGCAAGATGGTCCCATGGAACATTATTTTAACTGACATAGGATGGGCAACAGTGATATAAAGTGTTACTGTCACCATATTGCCTTAAAGTTGTCATCTTTCTTTCCCTTATGTCCTACTGTCTCCATCTTGCTCTCATGATCTTGCCTTTCTATTGCTCATATTGCCTATTGTCCATTTCTCCAAACAGTCTCCTTCTTGTCCTACTCCATACTACCCTGCAGTCTCAATTTCCCAATGTCACGGCCGGCACCCAATACCAGAACAGGTGCCAAGTACCCTGGTCTCGGCTTCACCAGTAGTGTGACCACCGTTGGGCTTCGGGAGGAGCCCTCAGCTTACTTGGGTGCCACCTGGACTTAACAAGGGGTACAAGGCGAGATGTTCTGGCTGGCAGAGGGGCACGGCAGGTAGATAGTCTTTTAGGCCGAAGGTCACGGTACAAATGGAGCAGGCAAGAGAATCGTCAGACAGGCAGGGTCGAGGCAGGCAGATATCAAGAATCGTTAGGCAGGCAAGGGTCAAACCGGGTAATCAAACAGATGGGGTCAGGCAGAAAGAGTAGTCGAGATGCAGGCAAAGGTCAGGATTCGGATATCAGAATAGTCAGGAACAGGCAGGGATCAAAACCGGAATAGCAGATACAAAATACACAGGAACAGACAGCACAAGGCTTCAGGAACCACCAGAATCAAGATTCTATCACGGGCACTGGCTGGGGGTCAGAATGGGCTTTATATACATTCGAAATTGGCGCCAAAATGAGCGTCAATACGCGCTGGCCTGTACCTTTAAGAGGCGCGCCCTAGAAGAATCAAGATGGCGCTGGACCAGGAGCACGGCGGCGTGGCGGCCATCCACGCTGCTGCACACCAGGTAATTTTATTACACCCAAACAGTGTTCATATTGCCCTACTGTCTCCATCTTCCCCTATTCTCTCCATCTTCCCTTATGTATCATTTTGTACTATCTCTATCTTCCCCTAGTGTCTCCATCTTCCCCTAATCTCTCCATCTTCCCCTATTTTCTTCATCTTCCATTATGGTCTCAATATGTCCTACTGCATCAACCATCCTTTACTATCTCTATCTTCCCCTACTCTCTCCATCTTCCATTATGGTCATATTTCCCACTGTCTCCATATTGCCCTACAGTCTTCATCTTCACAAACAGTGTTCATCCTCCTCTACTGTTTTCATCTTTCCTTACAGTCTCCATCTTTCCTACTGTCTCCATTTTGTCCTACTAAACATTCTCCATCTTGTATTACTGAATTCATATTCATCATCCAGTACTGTTTTCATCATCCTGTACATCTTCCCCTACAGTCTCCATCTTCCTTAACAGTCTCCATCTTTTCTACTGTCTCCATCTTGCTATATTATACCTGCTATGTCCCAATTTTCCTACCTACAGCTGTGGCCCTACTGGGCCCCCTAAAACAGTTGTACCTATATATACCAAAGTGTTTACTAAAGCATAACCCAAAGTTTAAAAACAAAATATACACTATAGCCCTTATTATGTTGAAAAGCTTATTTTTATGTCATTAGTAGCAGACCATGTGATGCCTGGGTGTTGCCTCCCCTTGCAAAATCTCTCTACTTGAAAAGAAACCACAAGCTGAGTGTTATTATTACACATTCCCAAATGTACCACAATAACCTCCAGCAATGAAGCCTGGGGCATCTAAAGCCTGAGCAGGACTCTGTGCCCAGCACCAAAATTAGCATTGCTGCCTTGCAGGCCCCGACTGGCAATCTTTAGGTTCTGCCAATTGCCAGTGGGGGTGCTGTAGGGGGCTGTTTGGGAAGCCAGGACCTCACCTAACAAAGGTTCTAGGTTTGATCCCAGCCTGGGCAATAGCTGTCAGACACTTTCATTGGCTCCTGATAGAACTGACCCTACTGTATGTGACTGTCATAGGGACATTAGATTGTAAACTCCACTGGTGAAGGGATGGATGTAAATTATATATAATCTCTGTATTGCACTGTGGAATATGTAGGATCATTCTGATTGGCCTCTAGTTGCAGTCAGCCAATCATATGTGTTATTATTATACTGACATGTAGTTGTTTAAAGTGCTAAATACTGTAAATAAATTAATTGCTTACATAGAACCAGGGGCAGGTTCTCTCTAATAGGGAAACTACCTAGAATTCCTCATGCCTTAACCTCATTGTGCAATGCTGTTGGGAATCTTTTGATTTATCGCCATTGTTAGATATTATATCGGGTGATGTATAATGGCACGCCTGACATTCCTATTGGCTTTGCTGGCTTCCCGGCATTGCATCCTCTGGATTGGGTCGTTACGTAACAGAGAATATACCAAGAGTAGGGCAGAACATTGGCCCAAGCGCATGTCCCTGTCATGGAATGTCTGGTCTGGGAAGCCATCGCTGCTATTGTGGCATCAGTAAATCATACACCCCGTCACTGACCCCATCTAAAAAACAAATGCTCTGTAAGGCTACAATATATATGTGTATATATATATATATATATATATATATATATATATATATATATATATATATATATATATATACACACACCCCAGGCATTTCCATTATACGCCCACTCATATCTACAAATTCAATACTGATATATGAGGCTGCATGCAGTACATCCCATGCCCAATAAAATAACTGGGTGCTTGTGACCCTAAACTGGGCCCCATAAAGAGGAATAAAACCATAAATGTGGCTGTGACTGCATGATATTTCCCTAGTTAAGTAAATTTAATGGTTGCCATGGAGATGACATTTTGTGGAGGATTGTAGGTGATTTTTCCCCTGTTCTACCGTGTAGAAAAATTCCTTTGCCTTCCTCGGTGATCCCATATGCCATGGTCAAGTACAGTATTTACAGCCTGATTTTACAGTAGGTCATAGAGATGATTTCTTTTTCATTTCCCCCTTTTTTCAGAGTGGTTTCAGCCTTGCCAACGTTTTCATTGTCTGGATACAACCTTCCCATAGCCCTTCTGTTGTTTTATAATCCCCTGATAAAACAACAGAAGGAGGCATGGTTTAGAAATAAAGGGGAATATCATGACATGATGCCACTGGGGTCATAGTCATGGGTACTGCCCATAACTGGAAGTCTCCTTTGAAATGGCAACATCAACAGTCCATGTTTTGCTTCTGACCCTGTAGGCTGACGCTCACTCGCTCATGTTTAAAGCTGCTGGTTGGGCTATTATTGGGGCACCTCGGTGCAGTTGCGGGTTTCCCAAGTGGCATATGTTTACCCATCATGGTGCATTTTGCCGACAGTAAGGGCCACAGTGCAAGTGCCGCTGTTTGTTTAGTGTGAAAGTGATCTCAGGCCAGTCCCTTGTGCCCAGTCACTTCCAGCTGTCCCTACCTTTGTTGCATGGATGGAACAATAAGAAAGCAAACAGGCCGAGGTGGGGCCTTGCCTTTGATATGGAAATGTGGTTTGTGTTTGCTTGTGTGCTTCTGAGCATGTAGTCTGGGTGCCAGTGGGAGATCTGGGGAAGCCACTCTGACTCACTAGAGCCAATAGAGGGAGCTGAGTGTGAAGTTAATGAGATTAGTGGCACCAGATTCAATTTTAGGGGTGCCTTTAATAACTGCAAATATCCAGCATTTCCATATTGAATACATGTCCAGCTACAGAGGAAGCAGATCCTGTGGTTGTTAAAGGGCCCATGAGGTATAGGGACACACAGACTGGTAAGCAGTTTCTATAACTGAAAAAAATGAATTAATCCCATTTTAGGGCAGAGAGCTAAAATAATTTTGCTGGGGGGGGGGGAACAATAACTCCTAGTAGGGTAAATACTCTACAGAGCAGATCATGTGACTGTTGTAAGAGCACCAGGAAGGTGGGTGCCCCACATATCCTTCAACTTACCTGCACCACCTGATGCATCAGCGATTGGATTTGGGAGTAACATTGCCTATCAGCACCTGCACCCATTCCTCCTTCCAGCAACTGAACCAACCAACGCATCTGAGCTGGGGAGCAAGTAAGGGTTCACACAGGATGGGATTGGGTTGGAGCGACACCAGGAAAAATCTGGTGGGGCCTGCTCCCCACCTGAGACCCTGGGTCAGGGCCTGACTGTGCCGGCAGGGCATCAGGAAAAACTTGTTGGGCCCTGCATGGCCCAGACCCACTCCTGTCGGGCAGCTCTCCTTACCTCCCTCCCTGGTTCTGGTCACTGCCACGTGAAGGAATAGGTAAGAAAGGGTGGGGCCAGAGGGCGGATATGGGGGCCTTGAAGTGGCAACCACGGTGGGCCTCAGACTCCAAGTCCAACCCTCGGTTCACAAGTAACACTGGTGTGACAAGGAGCCCTAAAAGTCAACTTAGGCCACTGAATTGATATAAGGGCACTTATGTAGAAGCTTGCTCCAGACAGCCCTTTATGGTGTGGCCCCGTGGAGGCACGAGGCCACACTATAGAGTAAAAGAAGCAAAAGGAATAAATGAAAGCAGCAAAGAGAAAAGAGGGGAGTTATAATTAGGAGCACATAGTAGTTTGCCTCTGTGCAGGAGGGCCGCACTACCTCTGGGGGGTAACTGAGGCCAGACAAACATACCCAGCTCTTTGTTATGCCAAAGCAGATACACATGTATAATTCCACTGACCAATGCAATTAGCCAGTCTCTTTAATGAGCCCCCTTTATGTGCCAGAGTCGATACAGGCAGGAGTGCAGCACATCCCAAACACAGGAATGATGAAGCAGTGCATCTGCACTCGACTTGACTCACATTCCTGCTCCCTACTTTCCTGTTTTCCCCCAAATTCCAAAAACTATTATTGTTTCTGGCTCTGGGCTTGTGTGACTTAAGTGACTCCTCCGGCGCCGCAGGAAAGTGCAGGAAACAAAATTTTTCATGTTACAAAAAAAAATGGCATTGTCAAGGTTAATTATCTGTAAACATCCCTGGCGAAAAAGAGCATGCTGCACTTGAGGGGGGTTTTTAATGTTCCACTATATATATACATTTTCATGTGTTTACCAGTTAACCTGCCTGTGTGTTTTGGGGCTGTGGGAAGAATCAAGGGAACCCATCCTTAATGCCGCCGTTTGATCTGCCAGTTCTGTGTTTGGGTAATCTGAGGCTATTATACACAAATAGAGGAAATAGAGGCAAGGAAAATAATCTCACAGCTGGCAGGAAACCTCTGTATAACCAAACTGCTCCCCTCCCACTTATTATTATTATTAGTATTACTTTGGGAAACCCACTAAGCAGGTTCTTTACAGGGAAAAAATATACAGAGTGGAGAAGTGACTACATGGCAGCTAAGGTTGAAATATGACACACATCTATCAGTTTCAGCCTTTTGCTCACATGTACCTGAGAGACAACAGAGCAGGGTGACTGTTACCCCATTGTTTCTATATATCTGTAACCTTGTTATGAGCCAAGGGGCCCCCCTCTGAAGGTCAGTTAGGGGGAGATTTGGGGTGAGTGATTATTTGTGCCTTTAGAACTATAGCAGGGTTACTGTTACCCCAATGTGTCTCTCTCTCTCTCTCTCTCCACATATATATATATATGTGTATATATATATATATATATATATATACATATATATATATATATATTTGTTTGGTGAGGAGGAAATACTGTAATTATATTGAACTAGTTTAATGTATAAGACTGTGTGTGTATATATATATATATATATATATATATATATATATATATATATATATATATATATATATATATATATATATATATATATATATATATACATACATAAAGCTGGCCATGAGATCCAGTGCGGGTTTTCGCTCTGCCTTGTGTGACATCACGGGGGTGGGCGGTCCCCAGGGCGTAGTTAATGGCAAATGAGCGAGTAGCGGAGATCCCGGGGCAGAGAGACTTTACGCTGCAGAGTAGCAGGAGAAGCTTCACAGTGGAACGTTCCATTCTACTCGGGAGGCGCCCGCACGGATACAAGGGGAACTCCATGGATACAATGAGCTGATACCCCCCATTTCTCCCCATGATTTACCTGATGTTGCTGGAGACCCAACATGACAAGTCATGCTCCCCGGACAAGATGTTTGAGTGCACCGCCAGGAAGATGAGGAGCCTGTGGGATGGTGTCAGGTTGGAAGTGGCCGGGGAAGGCAGCCCTGTGATACTCAGCAGCTTCACCCAGCTGGACCCCGACCTGCCCCCTCTACAGGTGAGATCCTGTTGCCCTTTCCTGCCATCCCTTTAACTGCACTAGGCTCCCAGAGGATGCTGGGAGATGTAGTTCATCACGAAAGTCTAGCCTCTCTTTACTATTGGACTGGACTCTATTACTGTTGGACTACAGCTCCCAGCATCCTCTGAGAGCCTAGTACAGCCTTCAGCAAGGCATGGGTTTAAGGGGCAGGATGGAGGGTTTGATACAATGTATCCTCAGGGTATGCTCAGGAAGTATCCAGCATGTGGATTTTGAAATACAGTTGGTCTGTGTGGCCAGTCGGGGGCCGTCCAGCTGTCATCTATCTCCCAGCCTTGGGGATTGCTTACTGGTCTGTATGCATGCCTTCCCAGTGTGCTTTATATGTTTACATACAGCTGGCCTATCAAGTGTAGCAACCACTTCTTGTATGTAATCTCTATAAAAGCACTAGCACTAATGTACTGGCCTTCTTGTATGTAATCTCTTTAACAGCACTAGCACTAATGTACTGGCCTATTGAGTGTAGCAAATCAAATGACTGCAGGGAAGTGGCATGTGGCAACGGTGTGACTACACGGAACTGGCATATTCAGTGCAGAAATGCAATGGTTACAAGGAGCTGGCACGTTGATTGTTGCCGTTTGGATGCCAGAGGAACTGGTCTATTGAGTGTAGCAAATGGCTGCATGATCCAGCTTGGTTTGCTGGCAGAATATAATAGAACAAATGTATTGCTCTGGTTGCAGGAAGGGCTATGCCACAAGAATGTTAATCACGAGTGGATTATAATGGGGTCCAAACCCCCCTCTTTTTATAGGGGCTGTTCTTTCATTTCTGTGGCCCCTTGACTGTAAAAGAGATTAGTTGATCAAAGGCCACAGAGAGCAGACGGAGTCGGGAGCCAAAGTACAGAATTCCTGGCATATCCATTTCCATTATAATACTGTACTGGCATCGTACCCGCTGTACCAGCCGTCTGCCCGTTCCCAGGTGCGGGGGGGGGCGTTCATATCAATATATTAAGGGGTCGTTTAGCATTTATTTCCCCCCATGTAAACAAACAACTGCAGACACATGCTTGGGGGTTGCCCATGAGTAAATATCCATAGGGGCCCCCTCAAGGGGCACACTCATTCTTTGCTCTGGCAGAATATTCATCAGCCAATGGGATGTGAGTGCTCCATTTCATTATTAAGGGTCGGCAATACCTTTTATTGGCTAACTGAATTGCAAGCTTTTAAATTGGCCAACGCAGGTCTTTTTTCAACCTCAGCTGCTTGAATACTGTGACCATTCCATCAGTGAATTGCGCTGGGCTGTAATAGAATTTAGAAGGGGGGCTGAAAGCCTATACATAGAATAGGATCCCAGCAATTACACAATGGTTTGCTCTAAAAGACTCATATAATGGGGTCCTGGGTTAGATTCCAGCCAGGGTTCTCTATCTGCAAGGAGATTGTTGGTTTTCTCCAGGTACTTTGGACTGATGTATAAAGTCTGTGCAGCACTGGGGAATATGTCAATGCTATATAAATAAAGAATAATAACAATACTGTTCCATGTGGCCACAATAGATGAGGTCAACATTATTGCTTGTCCTTAGGCAGTGATTTCCTTTGTTTAAAGGCCAAGCAATACCACAGTAAAAATAAATTAGATCACAGAGTTGTATGGGGTTTTCTTTTTTATTGTCCTGCAACCCCAGAGAGAGAGAGAGAATTCCACTCTTAATTATTTCTACGCTGTCATTTGGGAACAATGTAATCGAGTGACAGGATGGTGTCTCTGACAATTGGGCTCCCATTGAACGAATCATTCGATGGTATTCACATTGGTTGCTTCCGAAAAATAGAGACTCAGAACTTGCACCTGATTCTTCTTAGCTCATATCAGATATATCTATGTATTCTATATAATATAGCCAAAGATGGACGTGCTTTTGTCAAACTAAATTGTGTTTCCTTGTATTAAGGGGATAGTTCCCCATTAAATTGACTTTTAGTATAATGTAGATAATGATATTCTAAACCAGCCTGTAATTGTATTTTTTTTTTTTTTAATTAGTATTAGCATTTTGTTTCAGAGCTCTCCAGTTTGGAATTTTATAAGCTATCTGGTTTCTATGGGACCCATTATCCCCTAGCAACTAGGCTGTGGTACAAATGAGAGGCTGGAGAGGGGCTGAATAGAAAGATAAGATATATATAAATAACAAAAAATTGTAGCTCTGGAGAACAATAGTTTTTTTTTTTTTTTTGGCTGCCCGGGTCAGAGACCCACCCAAAAAACCATTGAGTGGGAGAGATAAGTAAGCTCAACTAAAAAAGAGCAAACAAAACCATTCTTTTTAAAAAAAATCCATAAATACATTAAAGCTGAGTATCAATGGCAAGATAAAACAATCCAGGACTATTAAAGGTTATTGAATTCAAATTTGTAATTATTTCTGTTCTTCGATGTTATCAGGGGTCTCAGTTGGTGGTTCCCACAGTCAGAGCGTCCCCGTGTTTTATCTGTGTCTCTATCAGATCTTTCCCTGGGCATCTGCTCAATGGTTTTTGTCTGGTCACTTCTGAAAGGAATTTCTGACCTGTCTAAATCTGTGCTCTCTAATTAACCCTCGGGTCCGGGAGTTTGATCCCAGACAGGGCACTATCTGTGTGCCATAGGTATCATCTCCCCGCGTCCGCGTGGGTTCCTCCAGGTACTCCCAAAAACACACAAGCGAGTGACTGTGATAGGGACCTTAGATTAGAAAGTCCACTGGGGCAGCGACTGATGGGAAAGATGGATAGTAAGTGCTACTGTCCTGTTATCCAGTGCACTCAAATGCTTGTTTACTTGCCCTTTTGATTGACACTTTTTGGACCTACTCAAATATTTCTTTCTAATTAAAGCTTGAGATCTGTAATTAAAAATAATATTAATTCATTAAAGTGATGAAAGAGACTGTGCCTCAAGCGGTGCCCACCCGCTTATGAATGCTACTGACTAGGGATGCACCGAATCCACTATTTTGGATTTGGCTGAACCCCTGAATCCTTTGTGAAAGATTAGGCAGAATACCGAATCCGAGCCCTAATTTGCATATGCAAATACGCAAATTAGGGATGGGAAGGGGAAAACATTTTTTACTTCCTTTTCTGACAAAAAGTCACACAATTTCCCGCCCCTAATTTGCATATGCAGATTAGGATTTGGTTCGGCGGGGCAAAAGGATTCCGCCGAATCCGGGATTTGGTGCATCCCTACTATTGACTGGCATGTTGTGGCCTGAGCTAATCACAATTTAGGACAGAGACACGGGGTCAGATTCAGGGAGTTTAGTCGCCCGGCGACAAATCTCCTCTTCTTCAGGGCGACTTATCTCCCCGAACTGCCTTCCCGCCAGCTAGATTGAAATTGGTGGCTTGATGGCACTCGGAGCGCTTCGTTTTCCGAAGTCGTTCAAAGTTTCCTCATGAGGCAGACAGACAATCACATCTCTTTTTTCAGGCAGCACTACTATGTGCTGATGCCTTTCTATATAAACTCTGTTTATATGACCGAGTTCAAAAGTAGGGGCATAGGATTTGTGTCTCTAACAACCCCCCTCCCCAGAGCTGCTCCCTCTGCCTCCCCCCACCTACCCCAACCACAAATCACATGGCTGCACTAATGCCTTGCAGATGCTGCCTGGCTGCTTTCATCTTCCTCTCCAAATTCCTCTGCATCCTTTCTGGGAGACAGGGATGGAGCTGCTCCCAGGATAGTTGGGGGGGGGGGGTAGTTGTGAAGGCTAAGGCTCTAACACTATGGTAGCAGCTCATGCATCAGAGCTTTACTGTGCACCCATAGCTGCAACCTCTTCCTTCAAATCTTTGCTTGACTTCTCCCTGTATTCTACCACTGCTCTTCTCCATCTTTGTCCCCTCTTTGCACCCCCCAAAGACCCTCTGCCACAATACAGTTCCCTGGCTGAAATAATGGATTACAGGCTGCAGGCTAGCGAGAGCAATGTGGCATTTATAAACAGCATTTAATACAAGCTTTGGAACACTAAAAACATTTGGAGTTGGCAAGTAGCCCCCCTTCCTTATCAGAGTCGCCATCAGGTCAGTGTCCTTAGAAAGCAGCTCGGCTGGAGAGCACTGACTGCAGGAAACGTCTCAAATTTCAGCTTTGGGAACATTTTGATAGTTGAGAAATTTTGCTGAATATGCAGATCCCCCCCCTTACTTTTGGCTTGCAACAAGGAAAGGAGGGAAAAAATAGCCCTAAACTGAGTCAAACCAAATTCCCAACATCCTTTACTAGTTGGAAAAGTCAGATGCTGGTCTAATTATACCAGTACCAAGGTGTTCTGTATGTATCAATAGTGCTTGTATGTATATGCAGTCAGTGATGTCACCTATACAGATGATATCACAGTTGAGTCTATGCCAGTGGATTCTGCAGCTCTTTCATATCCCACTGGATCAGTCTATTTAGACCAAGAGAGGATTCTTGTTATTCTGCAACCAGGAGATAAAATATTTGCTTTCGGATAGGGCGAGACAATGCTTACTTAGTTGGCTGCTCTGATTGGCTTCTTGCTGAGCTCATTGTTCTGCGGGCGATGAAAGGAAAATGGAAATTCTGATTGTTGTGTTTGTGTTGTGTATGTTATGATGTAAGCACTATCCCAGGATGCCCCTTGCTGTATGGAACCACGTAGCATGCCGTTGAATTCACATAACCCTGATCCCTGAACCCCTGCTGCCTTGGCCACCTGTTGTGAAGCTATTCTAGAGCAGAGCAGCACACGGCTCTGAGAGCGAATGGCAGAAACGCGGCACCAATCGGCATCTCTGTTATTGTTGCTGCAGGGTAGAGGGCATTGATGTAGAAAAACATGTCAGTCAATAACCTAGATAGGGAAAGTGTTTTTTTTGTTGGCATGGGAGGCTGGGATGAATTTATGGATATAGTTAAATAGATTGGATTTGCAAAGGCTCTGTAGTGTAGCTGAGGATTTTGGGAAATGTAGTGTAGCCACTGTGTGCAGGCTAACATTGACTCTGGGAAACAGTAAAATGTATTTTATTTACCCTTTAACCTAATGCTACTGTTTTAATAGGTAACATGGAAATATACAAAGGGCCCAGATGATCAGTTATTGGGTGGAGTTCCCCTTTAAATATATGTGTGTCAGCGTAATTTCAGATGCCTGTTATGTTTAGTTCCCCTTTAATTTGCATTCCCGCCCCGGGATATTATATTTCAGCGGGATCCTGCTGGAGAGAGAGAGTTCTGCTGCCTTACGGGAGAGAGATGTTATGGAACCAGATGATCCAGCTGGAATCTGGCTTATTTTCATTGGCTGCGCTTGCGTTGCTCCAGCTGCACAGCCGCGTGTCTATCCGGGAAGGCGCAGCCCTGCTGGGAGCCCAGTCCTCGCAAGAACTTGGATGGATGGGTTTATTTTAATGTACTTAGCAGTGTTCTTGTGCAGCTTTGTTAGGAAGTGTTCCACTAACAAGCTTAGCCCTTTGTCTGTGCAGAGTGGAACTGCTATATGATAAAATCTGCACCATAAGGAATGTTTGGGTTCCCTACTACAGCTTACGTGGCAAGGCTGTTCCACCCCCGGGGGGCTGGGTTATTAGTTCACAGCCTATCGGGGGCCCCAATGTTACACACTCTGATTCATCAAATCCCTCCATGTCCACCAGTAGCATTGAGTCAGCATTGGAATGGTCCTTGTAGGACCCACTCGAGAACACTTAGGGTCCTCTATCACCGTGGGCATAGATGGTCCTTATGTTTATCGTTTCCATGTGCCAATTTCCGACTGGACCCCACTTAGGTTGTGTTTTTATATATTTGCCCCTGCTTAGGGTCAGTGCTGATTTTTGGAGCTGCTGGCACCTGCTGCTTCTTCTTTCTATGTTTGCAATTTATAGTCTATCAGATTTAGGATCTATCCAACTGCCTTGGATTGCACTCGCTGAAAGCCGATATTGTGCCATAAGATTCCATAACATATTGGCTGCATATCTGACTTATTAAGGTGCCAGATGGAAAAATTCACCTGCCTACACTCATTATAGACACAAGACTACGGCAAATTGGCATCATATTGGGTGCAGCTTTCATCTGAGTCTTTTGGGTCCAGGTTTTCAGCAGCCTCAAATAGGAGCTGGCATACAGCCACTGGCGTGCTCAAGGATTTACTTGCCTAAGCACGCTGTGAGTCTGTCTCAAGCAGCATGTAGGTGCAGACGAGTTCTGACTGTATGTTCTAAGAACTTACTAAAAGAGCTGCAGCACATTGTTCATATCTGTAATGGATTCATAAATAAACTATGGAACCAAGCTCCTGCGGTTTGGCCAGGCAAGTGGCTGGTGCTGGTTTCAGAGGTATCATATCAAGAATTGAAACTAAAGAGGGGAGTTTGAATGTATGACATAAATAGGTCTCTGGCTGTTTATTGTCTTTGCACTGTAGATTCTGACTCTTGAAACAATGTTGCTTACAATTCTTTTTTTTTTTTTTTTCATTGCGGCTAGAGATGCCCTTTAAGTGAAAATACCATACTCACCTTCTGCTCTGATTTATATCTAAGTAAATCAACTCTCACTTAAGAAACCACCACGAGGGATAATGACTATGTGTGTCAATCTATTCTTTGCACCTCAAGCTAAAATCTTATAAGCTGCAATGCAGAATTGGTGTTTTCCGAAGGGTATCGCAACCACCACCAGCCCTTCAGTGTGTCTTCTAATGTAAAGGAATTCTAGGAAATAGATTTATATGATTTACTACCATGTAGTGTCTGTGTTGTAAAGTAAGTATGTTATTAATAGGTCAGGTATATTAGGGAGAGATGGTGCCTATAGTAACAGTGGGATAATAGTCTCTGGGAAGGGAGTGTGACTGTGGGATAGCAGGTATAGTAGGGAGAGATGGTGCCTATTGTAACAGTGGGATAATAGTCTCTGAGAAGGGAGTGTGACTGTGGGATAGCAGGTATAGTAGGGAGAGATGGTGCGGTGCCTATTGTAACAGTGGATAATAGTCTCTGGGAAGGGAGTGTGACTGTGAGATATTAGGGAGAGATGGTGCCTATTATAACAGTGGGATAATAGTCTCTGAGAAGGGGCTATGGCTTTGGGATAGCAGGTATAGTAGGGAGAGATGGTGCCTTTAGTGTTATAGGAAAAACAATTGATGATATTTAAACTCGGTCCAATTATAGTCAGCTGCTCACATTGTTTACTCTTGATGTTCCGTGATAAACAGTATCATTTTCTCAAGGTACTACCTGTGGTGGCGCCAGTTGCAGCTCGACTGCTTGAAACAAGGGCATGTTCATTAGACTTTTCCTTTTGGATGCCTGGACAGAAATACTTTTTGATGTGTGCCAATGTACAACTGATATTTGCTACCACATTTTGGCATGTTGGAGATGCTCTTTAGATGAGGTCAACCTCATCTGTTACTTTGTTTCAGACACTGACTGCTACAGTTTGGTTCTCAAGTCAGGACTGAAATATTCTGTTGGATTTTGAGTTGGACATTAAGTGGTTGTAGTTTTAACAGAATGAATGAGAGGCTTACAAAATTAATCTTGGTTTTTAGGTCTTTCTAGTCCTTTATTAGATTAGTGCTTGTCTGATCTTTTGAGATCAAGGTCCCCTTGGTGGTCCAATCCAATCTCTTTGTAATTAGGAATTTAAGTGAATCTAGGAGATCTAATGTCATCCAAAGTGACCTTGGAGCTTGCCCACTGCTCTAGGTCCCTGGTGGGAGGCAGCTTCACAGTTTGGAAACCGCTACATTAGAACATACTAGGGATGACCATTGATGATCATGTAGAACTGTTCTGTGGGTTCCTCTGTTGTTGCCTTGGCTTTCCAAATTGAAATGTTTCTTCTGCTTCCATAGATATCATCAAAACTTTTTTTTTCATAATTTGTTGAGAAATCGTTAGTGGGAGTTTGACGCCTCTAGTTCCTTTTTGTAGCTGTTATGAGAATAAGCATGCAAAACCACTTCTGCCTGCAAATATTGTGTTTTCCCTTTCATTTCGTCCAACTTTGTTTAAAAAAAAACAAAAAAAAAACAGATGGGCAAGTGGGAGAGGGTGGGCTTCACGTCTAATAATGAACCCAAGAAGCCAACAAGTATTAATTATGAGCAGAGCTAATAGAAGCCTGGAGTGTTGAGGCTAATGTTTACCAATGCAAACATGAAATCAATTCATAGCAAACTCTAGAACAGGAAAAGTCAACTGTCGCTCCCAGCATTCCTGGTGGGGGGAAATTGAGGAAGTTCCTGAACCCCAACAATTGTCTTTTCCTCCAGCAAAATGTAGCCTTTCTGGCATTTTGCTTCAGATCCTTCTATTTCAACATCTTAGTGTTCCCCTTCTTCCTGCAAGATGTGAGGAATAGCAAGCATTGCTAAGGAAACTGCATATGGTAGTATTTTCAGCTGACCTATATTTGAGTGGGATGGAATTGCAGGAGGCCTTGCTGCTCTCCAAGGGGCTGTTAGCATTCCAGAAACTCTCAATATTGCTGCCTTTTCTCTTTTGTATTAGGTCCCATGCTCCTTTTGCAGAAGTCAATTCACTGTTCCTTGATAGACCCTCATGCTTTGACTTTGTTCTTTTTAAACTGAGTGTTGAATATCTCTACACGGGCCTTGGTTCCTTCTTGTATGTGTTTATAGCTGGATCATTTAGTAAAAGCCTTACTACTGCTCTTACAGAAGCTATTTAACCCTCAGACTTTTACTAAGGCCCACCCCACATCACTTACTACTCTGCCTGTACCAGGATCTACAGCGGAGTTATGTTAAAATCATTCGTTTGCAATGTAGCAAGCATTTGAGTTGGTCCTAACTCACTTGCAGGTTACTGGGTTTGGATATTCTTCTATTATGTAATGAGCAAATAAACCTTTATAAAATATTTGTACAGGTAAGTGCCAGACACAAATCTGTCTAAATCCAGCCTATGGTTTTCAGATGTATAGCACATTACGTCCTGTGTATTGCCTCACTGTAACCTGACCAACCCAGGTGGCTTGTAAAGAAAGGAGAACTTTTCTTTTAAATGAATCTAAAACGGAACACTTCCTGCATGGCATACATTTTTGCAATGGTTCATGTATAGAGAAAAATAGATCTGTATCATACTATCAACATCTTTTGTCTTCCTATTTTCCTCTACTTAAAACTTTGTTTTGTGTACAAAAAAAATGCTGCAAATTTTCCCCTAACCCTGTGCAAGGGAAAATCAATAAAACTATGGAGGGAGTTGTGACGTGTATGTCTGTTTAAGGGATTTATATACCCCATTCCTTTGTCAGTTGAATATCATTGCTCTCTTCTTGTGACCTTAATTTACAGCAATGCCTGAAAAATCCTGCATTCGGCTCTTCTGTAGCAGCTAATAATAAATAAATTGTAGAATCTTCTTCAACGAGCAAAAATTTGGCCTGCCAGCCACAAAAGAAACCTTCTCTGTGAAATGTCACTTTCTTGATTGCTCAGGACAGGAAATCTGTACCAGTGGGAGGGAAAGTCTCCAAAGAGGGAATTCAGCCAGATATCCATTGTTGCTGGTATAATCAGTCACAGGCTGCTGAACCATGTAATAAAGAGCTTTTATCACAGGCTACTACCCTGCATTATATTCACTTCATCTCCTTACTGGGTCACTTTAACTGTGCGCCTGCCGCCGGCTGACATGATGTTCGGATCTATAGTTTCTTCTATGTACAGAGCGTTATAGTCTCTATATTAATCTCTATAATTCAGTTACATTTATAAGGGAAATTTTGTACAAGGAAGACCTCCTTTGCTTGGTTACCACAGGTGGCTTCTTATCCAAAAAAAAAAAAATGGATTATTCTGTTCTAGAGATCTTCTTGTTACACTGAGTTTGAAATTGAGATGTCACAGAGGTGTTTGGCCAATTAGTAAACATGGCAACAAGGAAAATTATATTCTTGACTTTTCTTTCCTGCTGGGAACCATCTGTAAGGAACAGGTTTGGTTGGCAGGTTCCTGTTTCAAAGGGGAAAAAATAGGCTGAGCAAAGCTGCTCTGCTATGTTGCTTTTCTTACACACGAGCTCACAAGATATAGAAATGGCCACCCTCATTTTGTTATCTAATAAAATCACCTCACTCGCAGGGTAAAGAACGCCAGATTTAGGCCTTCCAGGCCCTAGCGACAGGGCTTCCTGGTTAAGGACTTTACTGCCTTAAGTCTGTGTAAATGTCACACAAAATGATTATCACAGGCTTCCCTGCTGCCCGTGAAAATGGTTTCTTCTCAAGTCAAGCAAACTTGTTTCCACAAACAAGATTTCTCCCCCTTGCTGTCAGTGAAAATGGTTTCCTCAGGTTTCAAAACCAGACCACTGTAATACCAAACGGTTACCACATGCTTCTTATGGTTTGAGACAGAACAGTTTCCTCAGTTTCCCCTAGAGAAAAATAGCTAGGCCCTAGCGACGGGGCTTCCTGGTTAAGGACTTTACTGCCTTAAGTCTGTGTAAATGTCACACAAAATCATACCTCCCAACATTTTGGAAGTAAAAAGAGGGACAAAGATTTTTTTTCCGCATGTAGCGCAGCAATTTTTTGACCACACCCCTTTCTGTGGCCACACCCCCTAATTACCATGTTTGTTTTACAAAATTTGGCAGATTATGAAAGTTGGAAAATATTTCTCCTTATCTAAACTGTGTTTTTGTGTCTCAAAATTGTTACAAAGTATCTTATTTGCACCTGTTATCTGTTCTGGGCTCTCTGCTAAAAGCCAATTAAGTGAGAAACTTTGTTTCTTTTTCTGGCTGTTCAGTGCAGAGAAAAGAGGGACTTTCCAGTAAAAATGAGGGACTGCGGGTTGAGCTGTCAAAAGCGGGACTGTCCCTCCGAAAAAGGGACAGTTGGGAGGTATGCAAAATGGTTATCACAGACTCCCCTGGCATCCGTGAAAATGGTTGTTGCTGCTTCATGAGACAGACTGACTGTCACTTTCTGACTGAAATATAGATTGGATCTTCCCCTCTGTTTTGTATAGCAGCACTGTGAATCTTGCATAATGGTTGTTTCTGACACATTGGATGGGTTGCTGGGAAGGCCGCTCCCCGCCGGGAGACATTTTGCTGCTGCTCGGCGTGAGTCTAGTATTGTTTTATCTCGTAAATAGCAGGACATTGTCAGCTCATGGGTGTGGCGTGTCCAGTATCAAGAAAATTGGCCACTCCAAAGGTCCTTGGCGGACGCTAATAAATAGTTCCTAATCTATTATTGTTAGTGGCATTGAGATAAATATGACAGAAATTCTCTATTCCTGAGAGTCGAATAAGCTGCACAATTTCACTATGTGACCCCTTTACGCATTTCTTTTTGCATAAAAAAAAAAAATATATATATATTTTAATTCCTTCCATTCAGTTCAGTCATTCACTATGAGGGTTAAGTGCAGGGTCGCCAGGTCTAATTTTCAAAACCAGCCAAAGTCGGCTACAAAAGTAGCCCAAAACAGCCAAGAGGCACTTCAAAAGTAGCCCAAAAATAACACGTGCAGTGAAAAAAAGTCTAAAATATAAATGAATATATGTTAAAATATGCCTATTTTCAAATTTTCACTGTTTCACAAAATTTTTCCATGAAGCAAAATGGGACAAATTCGCCAATCTCCAGGGGCATAACTACAGAGGAGGGCCCAGGAGGTATAGGGGTCCCATAAGGCCCTAATACATATACAATTTCAATAAATATTGATAAAATAGGTCAACCTCTAGACATTTTGGTTGCCAGCAGATGTTTTGGCCCAAAATTGTCTGAAATTGAGGAAAATCCGATAATGTGAGACAGGACACTGGGGTGCAGAGCCCAAAATCTGGTAACTCCCAACTTCTACACAAGTCAGTCCCATTTAGGTATGCACCGAATCCAGGATTCGGTTTGGGATTTGGGCCAAATCCTTATGCCTGGCCGAACCAATCTGATGCAAATTCGGATTTGATTCGGTATTCGGCTGGATCTTTCGCGAAGGATTTGGGGGTTCGGCCGAATCCACAATAATGAATTTGGTGCATCCCTAGTCCCATTGAATGCTGGGTATTGTAGTCTTACATTAAACATTACCCAACAAGCATTGGGAGATGCAGGCTCGCACATTAGGGCAAGAAAAAACTTCGGCTGGTTTCCAAAGTACAAACCAACAAAATGCCCAATATTACCCCAAATCTGTACCTTGGCTAATTTGTACTTTCAAAACCCACCCGGGCTTTAAATTAGTAGCCCAATTTGTCCGGAAAACCACCAACCTGGCAACCCTGGTTAAGTGTAATATAAGCTGGGGACTTTTTTTCCAGCCAGCTTTGTGGCATACAAAAAGGATTCTTTCTCTGTCTTTCCCTGTGCTTTTTATTGTGTGTTGTCAAAAGACCAAAGGAGTAACATCTCTCTGGAGAATAGATAGCCAGACAGTTCTATTTAACAATGGCCTCTAAAAATATTTATTCTGGCGATTAGTTCTGTAAGATATTGTTAGGGTGGCTCAGAGTTGTCACAGGCCAAATAATGATCTTTATTACAATGAATGCTGGGTATTACCCAGAATTCCACTGCAAGAACCTGTAGCTGAGGATGATGTCCCTAACACACATAATAAAACAAGAGTCATAATAGTGAGTGACTAATAATCGTGGCAGCGTAACCACAAAAGCTCTTTCAGTGTCGGGTGGGCGGATTTCATTTTGAGTCACTGGATTTTTTTGATTTTTTTTTATTAAAGAATGCTTTTTTTGATTTTAAACAAAAAAAATAAAAGGTTATGGAAGTATAAAGGAAGAAAAAAAAGAAATAATAGACAACAAAAAGGGGGTTGGAGGTAGGAAGGTCAATCATATCGAAGGTGCGAGTGATTCTGTCCATGGAGACCATAAGTCTTCAAATTTTCCCTGACAACCTCTTGCCATATAAGTGAGTTTGTAAAGTTCCAACTGAAAACAAAAGCAATCCATTTCCGCAAGGTTGGTGGCGATGGTCCCATCCATGGGAGAGCTATAGTTTTTTCCCGTAGAACAAAAGCAGTTTCATTAAGTGTCTAGTTCTTAAGCTGGCCATAGACGCAACGATCGTGGATTCGTACGATTTACGGACCGCGTGGAGAGTCCTGACATTTTTCTGTCGCCTGCCAATAATATCTCTGCATGTATTGCCGATCGTACGATTTTCAGAGGGAGACTGTCACTAGCTTTGTCAGACATAACTTTCTTACGATTGCTGTCAGGGGCAGAACATTGGCTGATCTGTTCTTTTACTACTTTATTTGATCGGAATGGTAAGACTTTGATCTGAATGGTTAGTGGAGGGTCGGGAGATGGGAATGCCCGATCGTACGTTAATTTGTACGATCTTTGCGTCTATGGCCAGCTTAACTCTGGGTACCATGGAATCTACAAATCCCAACAGACATGTGGCAGGGTTGAGTACCTGCGGTAAGGCTAGTTCTGTGCCCATAGATTGAGTGACCTGTTGCCAGAACCTCTGCACCGTAGTGCAACTCCACATCAAATATATAAAGTCTACTTGATTTTTATTTAATTGTAACTCGTGCCTTTTGTATTGCCTTCTGGGATGCAATTTTTTGTAACCTGAGGCTTTTTTTTATTTTGTTTCAATTCAGCAGGAACCACCCCCTTCGTTTGTTCGCAGCTCCCATTAATCTATGGCAGAATAGGTATTTCTCTGTGCTAAACACAACTCAGCAGTAACAGCCCCCTGAGTTTGCTCATAGCCTGTACAGAGAGATACCATAAAACTATGGCAGCATAGGTATTCCCCTGTACTAAGCACAATTCAGCAGGAAGAGACCCCTAAGTTTGCCCATAGTCTGTACAGAATGATCCCATAAAACTATGGCAGCATAGGTTTTCCCCTGTACTAAGCACAATTCAGCAGAAACAGCCCCATTAAATTTGGCAGGGAAATTTCATTGTGTATACTGTATATCTGGAACCTCCGCACCCACCTTGCCTTCCTGACACGTTATGTTCTATTTCTTTGTGCTAAAGCCCTTTTAAACAAATGGAACGCATGTCCTGACACCCATGTGTTTGTAAATGTTTTATTGGTTTGGCCCACCCTGGGAGACCACTGTCCCATCCCAGAGACGGACACATTGATTTTTGTGGCTGTCACTCACTGACTGCTTCATGAATATGTCAAGGAATCATATTGGAAGAGGTTCAGCAGCATCCAGCTATTTTGGAAGAGGCTAGAATTATTGAAGAGTGTGTATATTAAGGCACAGGGCTGTAATTCCTGTGTATATTAGGCTGCATGGTGTCACTGGAAGGGCCTTTAACTGTGCGGGTGTCGAGGAGACTAATAGAACCATGTCTGTTTAAAGCTGTCCATCGTCATCATGATACCACGATTATCTCGGACCGATAAAGATTTTGTACCTGGCCGATCAATTTTCTGACAGATGTCGGGCGAAAAATCGTAAGATGTACGACCGTTCAAATCCCACTAACCACGCGATAATTTCGAAGGATTGGTCAGACTTCGCTAAAATCGGTCGTTCGGCAAGAGAAATCTTTGCGTCTATGGGGACCTTAATGGAAATCTGCCTGTCCCATTGGATCAAAGAGAATGTAGTTATTGAAACAGTAATGTGCGAGCAGTGAATTCTGGGTAACCCCCTTGGCTTTATAAGTTATTTGCAGTGTCAGCATCAGCCCAAGATGACTACGGAAGAATTCTCTTATTTACATGCACTGCTGGCCAGGCTAATTAGCATTACCACTTGGAAATCCCAGCACTCTCCCTAAGTGTTTTGTCTTATTTGCATATAAAAATCCTTAGTGTTTTATCCCAGCCTGCCCATTGCAAATGCGTGCTGCATGTGTAGCTGTTGCTTTATGTGCTAGATACTAAATTGAATTGTTAGCTCTTGTGACCAGAACATTGGCTCCCATGGGGACGTGTTCCTCTAGATCAGGGATCCCCAACCTTTAGAACCCGTGAGCAACATTCAGAAGTAAAAGGAGCTGGGGAGCAACACTAGCATGAAAGATGTTCCTGGGGTGCCAAATAAGGGCTGTGATTGGCCATTTAGTAGTCCATGTGGATTGTCAACCTACACTGAGGCTCTGTTTGGCAGTGCACCTGGTTTTTATGCAACTAAAACTTGCCTCCAAGCCTGGAATTCAAAAATAAGCACCTATTTGAGGCCAATGGGAGCAACATCCAAGGGGTTTGGGAGCAACATGTTGCTCACGAGCTACTGGATGGGGATCACTGAACTAGGGTATCTCCGTGTATTGTGCACCAGTGGGATGATGCAATAAACAATAGCAACCAATCGGGAATTAGCTTTTAATATTTTAACTGCTCTGGCCAGTCTAAAGGTGGCCATAGACTCAAAGATGTCGCCAAACGAGCGGATCTTTCCCCGATATGCCACTAAACTGCGTGACTATATCGGGGGTAATTCGAGCATTCGGACATATGGCCGAACGATCGAATTACGATGCGCCAAGCGGCTCCGACGGGTCGGTCGGGTAAAAATCCAACCTTCCCGATCGATATCGTGGCCAGATATCGATCGGGAAGACCCGTCGAAAGCCCCCATACACGGGCAGATAAGCTGTCAAATCGGTCCAAACGACCGATATCGGCAGCTTCATCTGCCCGTGTATGGCCACCATAAAGCTGACCTCTGATTGTTTGATACCACACCATTCATACATAGATAGTGGTCTAATACTGACCTTCCAGGGAGCTTGGAAAGGAAAAGTACTTTTTTTCCTTTCTTATCACCATCAGTTTAGTTTGCGAAACAGGAAATTCCTCAGAAACCTTTCATTTATTTTTCTTTTCTTTTTTTCCTCTCTACCTCACCGACATCTGGCTCTGCTTTTGTATTTTGGGTTCCCCCACCCGCCCATCTCCCTTTTCTGCATTCAGGGAAGTCATGTGACCCTTTGGATATGAAGAATGGGGAAATCGGTCGCTGCACTACTGCCTGCTGGGATTACTTGTCCTGTTACCCATCTGTCACCTAAACCCCAATTTAATTTCATATGTTTATGTTCCTGGCTACACTGCCAGTTCTGACTCCTGAAACAATGCAGTAGAAGCCATACCTTGACCTGTAGTGGCCTGTCTGTGGAATTAAATATAAGTAAAAAAAAAATAGAGAATTAGAGAAATATCGGTTTTGTGCATTTGGCGCTGTCAGCCTTTTATTCCCGTGACTTCTTTCCTGTTTCCTGAACAATCATGGCCAAGCCAGGCTTGTGGTTTGTCCCTGATTTCCCTTCTGCCCCAATAACGTTCCGCTGCGTCTTATGATTACAGGACAATAAAACCTGCTAAGAGCAATAGAAATTTAATTGCAACAGTGACGTGTCGGCTTGTAAAAAAAAAAAAAGCAGAAACTGCCCTGCGGCAAATAATGTTTGTTCCTAAAATAAAATTCTTATAGGTGATCTAAATGTAATCAGAAAGAGTATTCTAACTCAACCTGTAGTCTTGGTTACTTGGAATACCCTAATAATTTGCACTAGGGGTAAATTATCCCTTATAATACATGAGTGATATGGTCACAGAACCCCTCAGGGACTATACACGAATGATAATCCCGAGTTCCCTCTATAACTCAGCCTTCATCCTTGTGCTTTTATATGGTCACAGAACCCCTCAGTGACTTCTAATATCCTTATCATTTACAGTAGGGGGTACATTATCCCTTATAATACATGAGTGATACTCAGAGTTCCCTATATGACTCCGCTTGAAGCCTTGTGCCTTTATATGGTCACAGAATTTCTCAGTGACTTCTAATATCCTTATCATTTACAGTAGGGGTACACTATCCCTTATAATACATGAGTGATACTCGAGTTCCCTGTATAACTCCGCCTGCAGCCTTGTGCTTTTATATGGTCAGAGAACCCCTCAATGACTCCTAATATCCTTATCATTTACAGTAGGGGGTACACTATCCCTTATAATGCAAACAACATCAGCCCCCTGGCTCCTTAGAACAGTAGATAGCAATAAAAAAACTAGGGATGCACCGAATCCAGGATTCGGTTCGGGATTCGGCCAGGATTCGGCCTTTTTCAGCAGGATTCGGATTCGGCCAAATCCTTCTGCCCGGCCGAACCGAATCCTAATTTGCATAAGCAAATTAGGGGCAGGGAGGGAAATTGCGTGACTTTTTGTCAGAAAACAAGGAAGTAAAAAATGTTTTCCCCTTCCCACCCCTAATTTGCATATGCAAAATTAGGGTTCGGATTCGGTTCGGTATTCGGCCGAATCCTTCGTGAAGGATTCGGGGGTTCGGCCGAATCCAAAAAAGTGGATTCGGTGCATCCCTAAAAAAAACACTTAATATTCACACTTTTTTTCCCTAAGTCTGGGCTGTCACTACAGAGTTGTACTATAGCTTCCAACACCCTATAGCGGAGCTTAAAAGCTGATCAGTTGTGTTAGTGGACTTTCCAATGAATCATTAATTTTACCATGTTTCCGTGCTAATTTCAAAATGTTGCATAAAAATGGAAGTTTTGCAGATTTTTCTTCAATGTGCAGAAAGTCTCGGACAGGGAAGGTTTAACCCCTTTCCTGCTAGAATTGCATGCCTAAAGCCTTCTCCTGCAGGGACAGTGAAACTAGCTGAGCAGGCTACTCTTGTTGCCCTGAAACCCTTTCTGTTTGTTCTGTGCCTTTTCACTGGCAACTGTTGCAAAGGAACACAATGTCAGTAAATAGAAGGTGCACAGTAGGTGACATGTGCATGTGTAGATGCAGCTTTGCCCAGACTCCCTGCTATAGAGCTGTATCTGGCAGTGGATGCTGGGATATGTAGTTCAGAAATCTCTTTGCTGTCCCTTTCAACAGTACCTGCAGGGTATGAAAGAACACCATTTATATAAGATAAGCAGCTGCCAGTTCAGCTGTTTCCGAGTGAAATACAACTCCCAGCCAGAGATCTGGTTCAACCTGGTCTCCAGAGCTTCCCAGTGCCATATGTTACTGTCCCTTTAACAGATTATCTAATTGCTCTTGCTGAACAGTAAAAAAGGGGTAAAGTTCATATGGCAGCCTCTGCGGTTGCATAGAAAGCGTGGAATGCCTTGGGATGTGTATTTTACAGAAAAGAATCACATTTCCCCCAATTTAGGGCCGGCAACTTAAATAAATAAACCTCTAATAGAGTTTGTGTTTCAGTGTAATTAAGGATAGAAGGCATAAAGCAGGACAGGACTGCTGCTTCCAGTGGGGATCTGGTAGTATCTGTGCAGCCCCTGGGACAGAATGCTCTGTTATACAGATAGATGGAATCTCAGCCATAAAGCAGGACAGGACTGCTGCTTCCAATGGGGATCAGATAGGATCTGTGCAGCCACTGGGACAGAATGCTCTGTTATACAGATAGCTAGAATCGCAGCTGCCATAAAGCAGGACAGGACTGCTGCTTCCAATGGGGGATCAGATAGAGGATATAACTGCATCTTACAGTTAAGGCTATAGTAGACTGGAAGCACGAGGCAGGTGGCTTTGGTTATCATGGCTGTAGCAAATGCTCTTTAATCCTTTAATGGGTTTTCTAATGTAATCTTATTTAGTTTATTAATGAATGTGCCTTCGCTGGGCCACATGGCATTTGACATACATATGTAAGGGATGCCCACAGGGGAGTCAATATGGATTAGGTTACAGTGCCATCTGGGAATTATACTGCACAGAATTGGGATTGGAGTGCAGAATGATTGGTCAGTGCTCCGAGTGAGCAAACCCCATATACATGGACATATAGATGTTCCTATAGTGTGACCTGCCCCAGTGTTCCTGCCAGTAACCCTTTCTGTTCCTTTCTTCCAGAGCTCCACGCAGGAGATTGGAGAAGAGGTGGATGACGGCGTTATCTACAGCATCTCCCTGCGCAAAGTGCAGCTCCATCACACCGCCAACAAGGGGCAGCGATGGCTGGGGGTAAGCAGAGTTCCATCTCCCATGGGCTGTGCAGACGGCGGGCTTGCTGGACTCCGGGATACCACGGTGAGGAAGGCAGGGAGAGCAGGGTACTTGGGAGGGAATTTGGGGTACATATTTCAAACACACTTTATTTTGACAATTGGTCCCCTTTAAATAGTTAGGTGTAAACACTATGTATACAGGTCATAGATGTGCACAGTGGAAAAGTTGGTCTGGCCTCAAAAGGATTAATTGATTTAAAAAAGGGAGTCCAGATGAGGGAGGGGCAAGTAGGTGAGCAGGGCAGTAGCGCATTACTGAAAGCCTCTCCCTGATGCAGGGAGTTTCAAATTCCCCTCCCCTCTGTGCCTTGCGCCCTTCCCCGGGGGAAACCGGTACAGTTTATAGAACTGAGAAACGGAAGGGCAGATGTTACGTTAAGAGCCTCACTGAGAGGGAAGAGAACACATTCAATAAATTCCTTTCCAGCTGAGAAGAATAGGTATAATAATAGGCCGGCCAACCTTTGGCCCAAATGCAGCTTATGTGTTACTTATAGTGTGACATCAGGAAGGAAGGCTCAGCTCTGCTCTTGTATCCTGTAAAATAGTCTAAACTAAGGCAGAGAAACTCCCGCCACTCCAGCATGGACACGCAAGGCTGCTCCATTTTACTTTTGTGAGCAGAATTGCCCAGTGTAGTGCAAGAAAGTTTAGCTCCACTTTAGCTGTCCTGAACTGAAATGTTCAACGTAAAGAAAGAGAGGTGCTCAACTTTATCATTTGTGAACTAAAGAGCATAGCATAGTGCAATGAACTTGCTCTACTTTAGCTGTGGTGTACTGAAGTGCCCAACAATAGTGCAAGGAACTTGCTCCACTTTTGCTATGGTGTACTGCAGTGCCCTGATAATGCAATGCTCTTGCTCCACCTTAGCTATGTGAACTGAAGCACCCAGCATAGTGCAAAACACTTGCCCCTCTACTAATTCTCTGAATTAGAGGTCACACCATAGGGAGAAAGCAATCCCATTGTAGTTCGCATAAACTGGGAAGGGGCACTGACATGGCACCATTCCTGTATTGGGAGAGAAACTTGCTGTCCCTTCGCATGCTGGGAGTTGTAGGTGACATTGGGTGCCTTTTGGATAGCACCAACAAGGCAAAACCAGATGTGACCTTTGTTGTTCTCCTTTTTCCCCAGGTCGAGAACGATTCAGGTTTGAGCTTGTACGAGACTTGCAAGGTGAGGTCCATCAAGGCTGGGACCCTGGA
The DNA here is from genome assembly GCA_038501925.1 of Xenopus petersii. Classification (NCBI taxonomy): domain Eukaryota; kingdom Metazoa; phylum Chordata; class Amphibia; order Anura; family Pipidae; genus Xenopus; species Xenopus petersii. The sequence continues at coordinate 75,946,403 of CM076687.1, read as the reverse complement.
TAAGCTGGTGGAATATCTGGTCTCTGCTTTCAAAGGCAACGACTCCACCTACGTCACCATATTCCTTTGCACTTACCGGGCCTTTGCCACCACTAAACAAGTGCTGGATCTTCTCCTGAACAGGTATGTAACTCCCACTGGGACCACTGAACCCAACCTGAGGGGATTCCGTCTGCTTCATCCAACTGATATATCCTTCTCCAACAGATTTGGGCACCTGCACCCACAGCTAAACGGGGAACATTCTCACAACACTGTGGATGATCGTCTCGAGCTGAAAAAGTAAGTGATCCACCAGATACGTATTTAATTGCACTGTCCAATACAAAACACTTGGCAGCACCCACCCATTATATAAACTTTCACCCAAACTTGCATTTTGAATTTCCTTTAACTTCCCAGCCATCTGTCTCTTTACTGTAGTCGCCCCTCCCCAGACAGTGCCCCTGCCACCCCTATCTCTGCTTGGCTTATGGCCTAATCTTCTCTGGCTCCCTCATCCTGCTAGCTTCAGACTGACAAATGGTTTCTACACAGTCTGGCGGGTGTCAGATTAATAGTAACTTTACCTTTGGTGGAACCAACTGGTATTAAATCTCTCTTATTATGCTCCTGCTAGTGACACCTGCACAAAGCTGTGTGTGACCCTAGAATTTAATTTTTTGTTTCATTTTGGCAGCACCATCTCCTCCATCCTGGGAGCCTGGCTGGATCAGTACTTTGAGGACTTCCGGCAAGCCCCGGATTACACAAGTTTGAAACAGCTCATTACATACGTTAGGCACAATATCCCTGGGTCAGACTTGGAGAGAAGAGCTTGCAATCTCTTGACCCAGTTCAAGAGGCAGCAGATCAGCGCTTTGGAGCCAGATGGTGAGTTTCAGTTTAGAATGCTTTAAAGTTCCCAAGAAAGCTGTACTACTATACTGATCGCCCAATAAGCAGATATTATAAGCCACAACTATTGGAGTTGTGAGGGTAGTGTAGTCTGCAGAGCCATCAGTCTTCGATCACATCCAAGTCCCTTTCTGTTGGAATTTGTATGCCCGGCCTCACCAATCTCCTGTTAATTCAACATGCCACAATCCATTTCAATCCCTAAAATAAATTGTAAATGAGGATTTGGTAATATTGACCAAAATATTGAGGGTATTTGGGGGTCTTCTATTTGATCTTACTTTGGTCAGACAAGAAAATGAAATCAACCAAAGAGAAGCAGGCCATGGTCCCCTAGTTATCATTACCTGAGATACAGGTATCTTTCAAAGAACACATGGGCACTTCAGAAGTCATGGTACACCATAGCTAACCCCTCTAGGAGTATAATCTAGTCCTAGTTCTTCTTGACTGCTATTCATCCACAAGGAATCCATCATGTTCTGTCTTTCAGTTGTGGACCACTCAAGTTACACATTGCGCCTGGTGGAAGAACCTTTGTTGTTGGATGGGAAACCCGACTTCTTGTCCTTCCGTCAGGATATGGTGGCTGAACAGTTTACCGTTATGGACGCTGTAAGTTCTTCACGTTGGGCCTCACATTTTGGTTCCTATCTGTCTTATTGTAGGGTTTCTCATGTTCCTACCCTTTTCCAACATAGGAACTTTTTAAGAAGGTGGTGCCTTATCATTGCTTGGGTTGCATCTGGTCTCAAAGGGACAAGAAGGGCAAGGAACACCTGGCGCCAACCATCCGTGCCACCGTCTCCCAGTTCAACAGCGTCACTAACTGCGTCATATCTGCATGCCTTTGTAACCGTTCTCTGAAGCCTCAGCAGAGAGCCAAGGTGATAGAGCGGTGGATTGAGGTGGCAAGGGTATGTAGAACCGCATTTCCTTTACAATTCAACAATGGGCACTTTGATTTTTTTCTTTTTTTATGACTTAAAATTCTGTTCCAATAGGAGTGTCGCATCCTAAAGAACTTCTCATCGTTACGGGCCATCTTGTCTGCGCTGCAGTGCAACGCCATCCACCGGCTTAAGAAGACGTGGGATGAAGTGTCCAGGTGAGCAAGAACATTAAAAACAGAGGGGTGTTGTTCACTGATGTGCCCAAGTTTACGGCACTGAGTAAAACTGGGGCGTGGTGTTAGGTTTTGACTTTTAAATAAAGAATATTAGGATGAACATTCTGCTGTGTTTGAGGATAACAGGTTTCTTCTTTTTTTGTTTCAGGGAGAGTTACAGGATATTCACGGAACTTTCTGAAATCTTTTCCGATGAGAACAATCATTCTTTGAGCCGTGAACTGTTGATTAAGGTAAGGATTTAACCACTACAAACTAGCCATTCCCTCTCCCTTTGTGTATATGGGGGGGGGGGGAGAGGTATCTCTCTTTCACTCCTGACTCCAAAGGAAAAATTATCCCAACGTAAGAACTTGTTTTTAGATAATTTCCACTTAAAGCAGGAACACCCACTTGTTGTTCTCAATTGTTAAAGGGCTGACTATCTGATAGGAGCCAGTTTCTTTCCACCCGCACCCATTTCAACCACAAACGCCGTGTTATGGGTGTGAATGTAAGTGTCATGCAGGCCCTGCTCATAAACCTTCTCTTTCCACGCTTGCTTATGTAATCGCCCTTATCAAGAATAGGGAACCCCTGCTATGCCGCACCCAGCCAGATGCATGCAATGTGTGTAAGCAGGCAAAGGATTCCTTCCCATATTGCACATCTCAGAAACTTACGGGATTCCCTTCTCCTTATCTCCCCCTGCCAGCCGCTGTCGTGCACGAGCATAGGCCCCTGATCCACTTTCAAATCCACTCCATGTTTTGATCCCCTTATCGGGGTTTACTGCAAGGGAAAGTAACATTTGTCTATAACCAATTTGTTCATAAACAGACACATGAGTGAGATGTATAGTGGTAGCTATAAATACCTTTAGTGAATCAGTATGGCATCCAACTCGGCTAAACCAGTAAGTGGACCATAAGAATACAATCTGAGTGGCTGGTTTGTACTGGGTATAAAGGCAGCTATGATATAATTTTAAATGAGTCATAAGCCAATGCTAAAATAGACAATATTATTATTATAACTTAATTGTCTTACAATATTTTATTTGCAATGTATGCCGGAGGGTTTCACTAGAATTCTGGGAGCCACAGTGTCCCACTGTGATGCTGTTCATTAGCTTAATTCCTTGCTAATAGACTAATGAATAGCAGCCCTGTATGTTTATGTCAGTGCCAGGGATGGGATTTGTCTGGAACCACAAAGCCATTGCTTCTAAATAGTTGGAATTGCACAGAGATTTGTAACGGGAACGGATGGGGCCCCTGGTTTTATTTATATATTTTTATTTGGAAGCAAATTCCATTGATGTCATAGAACAATGCTTTTGTGGTATGATGAGTCAGTGCTGCCAAAAAAAGGGTTTAAATAAATTTGTATGTTTGCGTTCAATTCTCTGCCTTTAGGAGGGGACGTCTAAATTTGCAACTCTGGATATTAACCCCAAAAGGGCGCAGAAGAGGCAGCAGCAGCAAAGAGAAATGGTACGTGCTGAGCAATGTAGGGGGGGGGGGGGGTTGAGAACATCCACATTAGAGGTCTTGTGCTTTGTATACCCCCTACAGGCAGTCAGGAGTATTGCTGATATATTTTTGTTTTCTATTTGCAGGGTGTGATGCAAGGCACAATTCCCTACTTGGGCACTTTCCTGACGGACCTGGTGATGTTGGACACAGCAATGAAGGACTATCTGGAGGTGTGTGTGTGTATATATAATATTTTATGCTATCGAACATTTAGAAGAAGTGGAATGGATTTGTCCTTTTCATGCTGGTTTAATACTCACGCCTGTGTTTTTGCCCTTACAGAGCGGGCTCATCAACTTTGAGAAACGACGAAAGGTGAGGCATAATGGCCATCTCCAAACCTTATGTCTGATGTTCTCTCGATGCATTTTAAGTATCGGTGGAGCTGACTGCAGCATCTCTTTACTGTTTTGCCGTTGCAGGAATTTGAAGTCATAGCCCAAATCAAGTTGCTGCAGTCAGCCTGTAACAACTATAGCTTCCTGCCCGATGAGTCCTTTGTGGAATGGTTCCATAGCGTGGAAAGGCTCACTGAGGCAGAAAGGTGAGTTTGGAATCCTGCACAAGTCTTATATACAGCAATACTACAACTCCCTGCAGACAGTAACATGACATAAGTTGTTGGTATTGAGCGTGTTATAGGGATAATGCCAAACATTTGTCTGTGATGCAAAAACGTCTGGGTTTGATTAATCCCCCTCTACCTTGAGTGTTGTGAGTTAGCTTGGTGGGACAGCAGAAATAGCAGAGTAAGATGGAGATGGCTCTACAGCTTCCATTATAGCTGTGCATCTCTGCACCCAGTAGCACATAAGTGTGTGGCTGTAAATGAAGATTTGTTGTTGTGTTTCAGTTATAACCTGTCCTGTGAGATTGAGCACCTCTCCGAATCCGCCAGCAACACTCTGAAAGCCAAGAAAAACACAGGGATCATCAAGAGATGGAGCGAGTAAGTGCTTAAATCACTTCATTAAAATACCAGGACATCTGCTGCTACAGACAGGTTCTGGATTGGTTCTGAAACAATTTGGATTCAACTCCAGAAGCACACTTATTATGAATTGCATGTGACCTGCTGTTCGCTGCCATGGATTAGTATACCTGGTGCAAACGTCTGCAGCTTTTATTACATTGACCTGTGTGCCGTTTCTTTTACAGCCGGCAGCCGCCTAGCTCGGAGCCTTGCACCAGTGTCAGTTCCCACTCCAAGTCTTTTGACCAGCTCAAGTGCAGCCCCCATATGTGCGGAGGGGACACCATGGACTCTCTCAGTGTCACCTCAGCTGGCTCCAGCAGCTCGGACGTGGATGAAATCAACATCAGCTTTGTCCCTGAATCCCCGGACTGTCAGGAGAAGAAGGTACGGGAGAGACCATGCCAAGCACGGCCGATACAGCCAGCGGAACCCTGCGTTCCTGAGGGGGTCAGTCCCTGCTCTCTCTGTGCTTTGCTGTGTGGGAAGGGAAAACTAAATGCTTGTGCTATAAATCCTCTAACACTGCCTGTTGATACAAATCCAGCCTCTAACTATGGTTCTCTACTTGCTAGTTCTGGGAGTCAACCTCCCTTTCTTCGCTTGATACATCCGGAATTGGCTCAGGTTCCAGTAGCGCTTCCTCCTCCTCTGTTTCCTCAACCCCTGTTTCCACTTCTCGGACGCACAAACGATCTGTGTCGGGGATCTCCAGCTACTCGTCCTTGTCCCTTCCACTGTACAACCAGCAAATAGACGATTGTTGTATCATAAGGGTCAGCCTGGATGTAGACAATGGCAACATGTACAAAAGCATTCTGGTAAGAGCTCTTGGGGTCCTAGGCAAATATAATGACTAAGATCCTGTACAGTTAGAGCTAAGTGCTTTTTGGTTGCAATTAGTTACAAGACTGGGTAAACCCATCCCATGTTGCCACACCATTTTGGAGTTTATCTCTTGCCTTTTTGCATTGCATTGACTGTTACTTTCCCATCCCTTGCCCCTGCAGGTAACAAGCCAGGACAAAACACCCGTGGTGATTCGGAAAGCCATGGCCAAACACAATATTGACGGTGAGCGTGCGGAGGACTATGAACTGGTGCAGATCATATCTGAGGAGAGAGGTATGTGCCAGGAGAGTTTCATTGACTCCACCAGCCAGCAGAAAGTCAATTAATTCCTCAAGCAAATACATAAGCTGGAAAGACTCGTCTGGCCAATTCCCAGCTTACAAGTTTCTTAGATTCCAGTAGAGAAAGGGAAAGTGAAGGGGTTAGAAGGTGATGGATAGAGGGATTTTAGTTCAGTAATCATTGGGAAAGGGTCAGAATGAGACTAGGATGTGGGTTTATGGAAGGGGCCCTGGGCAAGTTTGTAACTGGCTATAATGAGTAAAGGCTAGAGGGGAAGAAAGGGAATGGATGAGAGATTATGAGGCAAAGTTGCAGTAGTGGCAAAGGGAATTAGGTGACGTAGTGCTGCAGAGAAAAGGAAGTGGGATCATCATTGGGGGACATGGATGGAGGGGAGTGAAATGGAGAAAGAGGCATTGCTGTGTGTATGGAGTATATTTGTGCATAAGAGTGAATGGGGGTAGAGGTAGAAAAGAGTGGAGGGGGATAAAGATGAAGGAGGGTAGCAGGGGGGTTAGAGGTGCAAGATGGTGGTTGCTAGAGGTACAGGAGAAGAAAGGCTAGAGGTGCAGGAGAATGCAAGAAGCAAGAGGGGCAGGATAGTGAATGGAAGCTGAAGGTACAGGAGAAGGACCGTAGATGTGCAGGACAATGAAGGAAGGCAGGTCCGGACTGAGACTTAAAATAGGCCCTGGCATTTCAGGTACACAGAGGCCCAATCAGCCCACATAGAGGCCCAAACAGCCTCCACCAGGCCACTAAATACTGACTTTCTATGGCACCTTATAGCAGCCCCTCTGGCATTTGCCAGAACTCACAGATTACCAGTCCGGGCCTGAAGGAAGGGTTGAGAGACAAGACAGGAAGGCTACAGGTGCAGGAGAGGGAACAGAGACTAGAGACATATAGCCATGAGAGATACAGAGATGCTAGCAAGAACTACTTTGCTTGTCTATTTTATCTTTCTATACACCCCTATAGCTAGATCTGTCCCTTCCTCTCATTGGCCAGAGGCCAGCTCTAAAAACAGTGTGGTTGCATTGTATATTTACACTGAGTGAGTTATGACTTCACAGCAACTACACACTACTTCTATACAACAGAACATGGCTCCTCCGTTTAGTAAATATCCGAGGGGGGGAAAGCATGTCCCGTGTTTGTACTTGGAAAGGTGGTGGGAGGTATTCTAATAGATTCTCCTTTTTTGCAGAGCTGAAGATCCCTGACAATGCCAACGTGTTTTATGCCATGAACTCAGGTGCCAACTATGACTTTGTACTGAAGAAACGCGGCTTCTCCAAAGGCATGAAGATCAAGCAGGGCTCCAGTTCTACGCTACCGCGCATGAAGCAGAAGGGACTCAAGATAGCCAAAGGCATCTTCTGACACATGCAAGGTGGTCAAAAAAGGCCTTGTTGGAGCCCCCCAACAGGACATTGGTGGGCCCAGTGCCCCAAAAAGGACAGCACTTAAAGCTCCTGTACAGCTGATGACTTTTCAGTTCAGATGGGAGTGGTCACAGGGCTTGGGTTGACCCAGATTCCTCTTGTTGACCATGTGGAGAGAGAGTGGATGATGTGTGACCTTGCCCACCAACAGGACTCAAAAAATCCGCCTCCATGCCTTAGGTGCCTTCAAGAGAAGGATGGGGGGGACGTAGAAGTGTGAGATGTTGTCCAACTTGTGCCAAGGGATTCAGTATTAATGTGAGATGCTGGCTGTATAGCACAACACCTATGGCCGTGTTGAGGCTTTGTGGCATTGCCCTTACAATGTGGAAGACTATGATTGGGAGTCGCTTTCTCCTTCATTAAAAGGGACTTCCCCTGTTGGGTTTTCTTACCAACATAAAGCACTTTCCAAAAAACAAAAAAAACAATGAACCTTTTAAACTGTGAAAGCCCCAGAAGGATATTGTTGGCCTCTAACGTGACCATCAAGGAAGCCATGATAAATCAAGGCTCGTTTAAGAGGAGACTGACACTCCCCAGTCCCGTCCCCTCTCTCTCTCTTCCATCATTGAGTGCAGCATTTCAAATCACACCAAAGATGAATCCCCCCACCCCACCAATCCTTTCTCTGCCCATTGGTCAATAGTTGCTCTTACTAGCTGGCCGGAGAAAGTTGAAAGTACGTAACCCCTAAAACATGTACAGTTTTTTCTTATAAATATTAACTTTTTTTTTTTTTTTTTTTTTAAACTTGGGGCCAAATTTGACATTTCTAACTGATCTCCAGGAACGGTAATGGAGTGGGTCAGTACTGTGGATTAACCTTCTTTTTTGCGTGCGTGTAAAAAAAAGTTTTTTGAAAAAAAAAAAAATATTTATTGGTTGTAAATAGAATGTTTCAACGAATGCTTGGCACCTTTGGGTAACTGTAAATATTATGAGCTGTGTGATTAACATTTGTACACTTAAATGCTTGTTAACCTTAATGATGCCTTAGCCTGTTACATGCTAAACAGCATTCACATGGTTAAGTCTTATTTTTTTTCCCCCTTTCTCTACAGGATTTACCAACAGACTGGTAACGTACCGGCGATTAGTTTGGGTTTGTAGTGATGTTATTGGGCCGGTTCACAATGGCCGCCTGCGTTGTAGTTAAAACGAAAGAGGAATTGTTTACAAAAAACCAAGGTTTTAATTTGACTTTATCAGGCCGATGTTGGAGGCCTACCCAAAACAGTCATGGACCTTGTATGTGGTATCCGGGCACCTTGCGTAACTGATTCTGTTGCATTGTTCAGATTGTAATCACAATGTGATTAATGGTATTAGTACCTGTTCAAGGTTCGTAACACTTTGATTTGAAAACAAAATCACAACGTGGTGGGGTCACACTTGTTAATACAAGTGACTCACCACTAGAGGCTGCCACATTTAAAATGTCAGTGCCCGTAGCTCATTAAAGCTTATGAGCTCTTGTAGTGGCCTCTTATTCAATGTTCATTTTAAGGGGACATTAACGTTTTAATTGTAATTGTGCACAGTTTTACTGTAATCATCCCATTCTAATGATTGCCGTTTGGTACCAGCTATCCATGCTGAAGGGCTTTTTGGTTGCTAGGCTCTCATCGCCCAGCAACCTGCTCAAAAAGCCCTTCCACCGTCACAACTGACTGTAACTGCCAGGGAACCAGATTAAACTGCATTCAGACTGTCAGTCTATAGTCAGGTGTGGGGCACCAAGCCAAACGGATGGTTTCGTAGCCAATTGGAGTTCTCAGTAGTTTGCCAAGGATACTGGGATTTGTAGTTCACAAGGTTATCTGAAATGTTTGGCTCAGCTGATGCAGAATGTTATAAATGCAGTTGTCCCTTTAAGAATGGTGTGAGCTCTAATTTAACTCTAAATTTACCCAACACTATTAAAAAAATGAGCAAGTCTTATTTATGTAGATGGTGTTATAAGCCATGCACTACTTGTTAACACTAGGGGATATACGTCCCTTTCTCCTTATTAGAACCCCCCATCAAAAAGAACAGTGGCTAGGTTTTAAATGAAATCTTCAGGGCAGAGAGTGGCTAGACTGCAAATCCCAGGATGCATAGCGTGGTGTTTTTTTTTTTTTTTTTTTTTTTTAAACCTCTTGCGCCTTAATGCCTCCTCCTTCAATCTGACATGCATTGTTATTTTTCTTGCACAGAGATTGTGCTTGCCGCATCAGCCGACCTCTGGATTGTGTACAGACATAGAGGTGATTTGATACAGTTTACAGAGAATTAAAGGGACACGATGCCTAATGAAAACTCACTACACAATGATAAGAGTTCATGGTGTTCAATCACATAGACTTGGTTGAAATGTGAGAAATCACATTTTATAATGCAGGTGTTGTTTTTTCCTGCTTACTGGGGGAAGCCATTTTCTCCTTGGCCTTACTTCCTGTTTGTTTCGCACACGCTCAGGAAGTTTTAGGGTGCAGCGGCAAATGGCTTTCTCTGTCTTCTTGCAAAATGCCACTCGAGGAATCCTTTCTGATGTATTTTCTATGCGCCATCAGTGTCCCTTTAAGACTACCGTTCTTTCTGCCATAGCTTGGAGTTAACCTCCATCCTTACAAGTGCCAATCAGCCCTTCAGGGAAGTGAGGGTTAAAAAAAAAAGTGTGTGTGTGCAGTGAATTCTGGGATTTGTAGTTTAGCAGGCGTTCCTGAAGGGAGTCTTCATGCTTGCCAGGGACCCTTACAAGGTGCAGCAATGTTTAACCTATGGCTTTATCCTAGCAGCTATGTGCCAATGAATATTTGTGCTGAACCCCCAGCCACGTTTGTAAGTGAAGTGGTGCGACTATTCCCAGTCACCACCGCTAATGACCTGTAAACGTGTTACACCCCCTCACCCATGGAGCACGGATAGGTTAACACCCCCTCTAGTGGTCACAACGGTGTAAACACTAATTTAGGGGTGGGTTTATGTTTCTTACTCCCACAAAGTCCCCCCTTTTCTATTCTAAGTGCAATCTTTGTTTTTCTTTTTTGGTGTATAAATCCCTGTGTGTATGTGGGTGTGCGCATGTCCGTGGAACCGCCCCTTCCACCGGCGCAAATGTTTACACTTGTTTCTTACCGTCTGGTTGTATGATGTGCTATTTTATAAACACGACTTTAAAAAAAACAAACAATTGAGCAGACTGTTCTAAAGAGCTGACTGTCACGATGAAATACCTGTAATATAGTCTTTGCAATAAATTACAACTCATGTCAAGCTGACGTGTGGGCTCTTATTTGTGTTATAGTTCAACTACACCCAAGGTAAACAAACAGGGGGAGTCGTATTATAATCCTTTATTTGTGTGTCGCCAACGTATTCCGCAGCTCTTTATATGGTAAATGGTTTTACACGTTGGCCATATTGCGGTAAGTGTGGGCCCAGAATTTCACGTAAGGGGAACGGAGACTCTGCTTTACAGATTGGTAAGACATGTTGTCGTTGATTTCCAGGTACTGGCCAAGGTGAGTGGTGTAAGGCAGCCAATTGGTGGGCACTTTGGAGGGTCCTTGGCTGGGGTCACTGTAGAATGTGCAGAAGGAAAAATATACAGTTTACAAAAGGGACAAAAACTGTACTCCCCAACTATGATTACTGCAGTCTCACTTGTAGGAGTCTACCTGATGCATTTCATGCTACACTTATTGGTCACATTCCTTGCCGGCATGAGCCGGCTCTTGCACTTCAGCCAGGGGTCTTCGTAAAATGGAAAAAATTCAATGTGAGGAGCAGAGTGCACCATGATTGGGTGCAGGCCAGCCTTGCCATAGGACAGGTGCTTAAAGGAGAAGTAAACATTTAAAAAGAATATGGCTAAAAATGCCATATTTTATATACTGAACTTATTGCACCAGCCTAAAGTTTCAGCTTCTCAATAGCAGCAACGATCCAGGACTTCTTAAATTTCTCACTGGGGGTCACCCTCTTGGAAAGTGTCTGTGATATTCACATTCTCAGTGGGCTCTGAGCAGCTGTTGAGAAGCTAAGCTTAGGGGCCGTCGCAAATTATCAAACAGAAAATGAGGTTTGTCTGTAATATAAGCTGATGCTGCAGGACTCATTATTAAATTCTGATGCTAGTTGCACTGGTTTCTGTGCTGCCATGTAGTAATTATCTGTAATAATTACTAATCAGCCGTATATTGTGACATTTCTATTCTATGTGTACTGTATATTGTGAGTGGGTCCCTAAGCTAATTAAGTGACAGCAGCACAGAGTATGTGCAGTGAAAAGAAGATGGGGAGCTACTGGGGCATCTTTGGAGGCACAGATCGTCTCTGCTAAAGGGCTGCGGTTGGCTTGGGCTGGTACAGAAGCCCAAAGCATAATGCACAACATTTCTAGCTACTTCTTTAATTAAGCCTTAGCTCTCCTTTAAGTACAGGGCTCTGTTGTGGCCTGCATCCACCCCTGCTCCCCAAGTTGCACATCTGCACAAGGTAAAGTTTGGGGGTCCGCGGATGCCTACAGTAGATGCCTCCCACCAGTAATGAATAAAGCACATACAGGCAGCACTGTATTCATGAGGGGCAGCCACAGGTCTTTGCTCCAGAAACAGAGCAAACAGGCAGAGCAGTTTATTTAGACTTGAAGGCAGGGTTCAAAGTGCTAAAAATGTGAATATTATTTTTTCCACTTTGCCTTCTATGTTGTAACCAGTGTCGGACTGGCCCACAGGGATACCAGGAAAAGTCCCGGTGGGCCAAGGTGTCAGTGTCAGGCCCTCATGCTGCAAGACATTTGGCCTATTTCATGGCCATTCTCTATTTCTATGATAAAGTGGCTAAATTGATGGAATAATAGATTATTGTATGTAAAGAAAAGGAAAATAGATGAGTGAGGAAAGGATGAATAATAGTACTAAGAGTGAGCCCCTGGTCTAAGATTAATTGGTGGGCCCCTAGTCAAAGGTTTTTGGGTGGGCCCCTGGTGTCCCAGTCCGACACTGGTTGTAACTGCTCCCTATAGTTCTCTTATAACCAAAGAAATCAAACTGCAGCTGTTCCAACTGCCCTCTCTTGGTGATTCTACAGAATCAGGCATAAAGGGAGCCTGAAAAGCTTGTTTGATAGACAGGACAACAGGCACATGGCTGTGAAAACGCCTTGGAAAAATAACTAGCGACTTGGGAACTCTAGTTCAGGGCTAAAGTGCAAGCAATTGATTGGCATTTACTCCTTACCCAGTTGCAGCAAAGTTGGTCCAATAGGCAATCATGGCGGCAGAGACATCTCTATCCTTAGGTCTGTAAGCCAATGGAGTCTGGAAGGGTTTCCCGAACACGTACTGCAAATCATCTGCATGATCGGCTCCCACCCAGCTGGGGTAAATGGGCATGCGAGTCGGCAAAGAGAACACGTAGTTGTAAGTCCGTCCACTCCTGGGATTAAGAAAAAGCACAGTCTGGCTCAGAAATATAAAAGAAAGGGGCAGCTACTGACTAAATGCATAGTGTTAAAGGAGAACTAAACCCTAAAAATGAATATGGCTAAAAATGCCATGTTTTATATACTTATTGCACTAGACTATAAGCTTCTCAATAACAGCAATGATCCAGGACTTCAAACTTGTCACAGGGGGTCACCATCTTGGAAAGTGTCTGTGACACTCACATGCTCAGTGGGCTCTGAGCAGCTCTCGAGAAGCTAAGCTTAGGGGTCGTTGCAAATTTTTAAGCAGAAAATGAGGTTTGTCTGTAATATAAGCTGATGATACAGGGCTGATTATTAAGTTCTGATGCTAGTTGCACTGGTTTCTGTGCTGCCATGTAGTAATTATCTGTATTAATTACTATAACCTTATATTGTGACATTTCTATTCTATGGGTACTGTATATTGTGAGTGGGTCCCTAAGCTCAGTAAGTGACAGCAGCACGTAGCATGTGCAGTGAATCAGCAGAACAGAAGATGGGGAGCTACTGGGGCATCTTTGGAGACACAGATCTATACTGCTAAAGGGCTGTGGTTGCCTTGAGCTGGTACAGAAGCTCAAAACATAAAGTACAACATTTCCAGCTACTTCTTTAGTTAAGCTTTAGTTCTCCTTTAAGCTGGCCATAGACGCAAAGATTTGATCGTATGAATCCAAACGATTTGAACGATTTTCGGGCCGTGTGTGGAGAGTACCAACATTTTTCGTGAGATGGAGATCGTTAGTTTGGTCGATCGGACTGGTTAGAAAATCTCTGTCGGCTACCGATAATATCTCTGCATGTATTGCCGATCTGACGATATCAGTGGGAGACTGTCACCAGCTTTTGTCGGACATAACTTTTGTACGATTGCTGTCAGGGGCAGAACATCGTCTGATCTGTTCTTTTACTACTTTATTTGATCTGAATGTTTGAGATGGCATCAAACAATCGTTCGTCCGGTATGAATTTACCAATATGGGCCTGGCAAAATCTACCCTGGCTTTAGTATCAATCTATCTTCATCATCATCATTATTTATTGTATCTATCTGGAAACACTTACCGAGCATTCATGGAGTGAAGAGCCAGTGCCTCTTGGGTAGGGACCAGGAAAAGATAGTCCGTCTCTAAGTCTATGACAGTTCTTTTCATATTCTCCTGCTCAGGGTTGGGTCCCCAGTTGGCCGTGTAAAGGTTGTAGGCAGTTTCCAAGGCACTGGAGATTTTAGTCAGGGTCAAACCCTGCACCAGATTATAGACTTCGGCCCTGGGGACAGAAATCAGCATTAGAACCTTGAAGAGTAAGACTATGGCAGAGAGACAGTGAGGTATTATAACTTGTAGACCCCAACTCCTGCGGCCATACTGAGGATATGAGAAGAGAAGGTGGGGGTTACATACTGCTAAACATGGGTGTATCTGTGTTTTATTTACCCATCACGGCTGGGAGCTGCCATGTTGCTGCACTTATAACAGGGATGTGTGATACAGAACAGGTACACTAGGCACAAACTTACTCAGAAATCTTCTGAAGAGGCTGATTGATAACTGGCAGATCTATGCCTGCAAACATATGTGCATCCATGTTGTTTACACCTGCCATGTAATCCACATCCGCCGCATTAGCAAAGAGATTCATTGGTTCATCAGGAATGAAATCACCATCAATGACTGGGGAGATGCCCAAGTAGTAAACAGCTGGATCTGTGGGGAGGGGGGGGGAATGTCACAAACCAATGGGAATCACATTTTCCAGTATACAGATTTTTATTAGCATTAGTATTATTTCTATTATTAAAGAGCCCAATGGAATTACATAACCCAAGATGCACCGGTATAGCCATACCTCTTTTTCATCTCTCTGCACCCCCTGCCTTTATAATTGCCAAGGTCACACTTACACTCCAGGACAGACGGGTCCAGTTTATAGGCTAAAGTGACAGCCTTAGGGTCTGAAATCCTCAAGCAGTTTGCCATAGCGGCTGTGTCATGAACAGGACATCCAACTTTTTCAGCCACCTGAAACAGGGAAGTGTTGCATTGTTTAATTACCATAGAGGCTGCAGGTTGGGGCAGTTTATCTTGCTAAATTTATAATCCAAGGTTGGATTAAAATGGGTGGAGAAAATATCTATATAACATAGTTTCCCCAAAGTCATGGGGCACCATGTCTCTTAAGGTGGCCATTCACGGGCCGATAAAAACTGCCGACAGACCGTGTCGGCAGCTTATTGGCCCGTGTATGGGGCCCCCCGTCGAGCTTCACAGATCGAGATCTGGCCGAAAGTCGGCCAGATCGAGATCGGATAGGACAAAAAATCCCGTTGGATCGCGGCCGCATCTATTCGTTGATGCGGTCCCGCGATCCGACATCGCCAAACGAGCGGATCTCTCCATGTATGGCCACCTTTATTCTGAGAAATGCCTACAACTAGAATCCAATAGTCTTCTAACACACTATGGCGCCCACTATCTGTCAGGCCAAGGACCAGGAAAACCAACACTGCCTCCTGTGAGAAATGCCCTTCAAATAACAGGTCAATTTGTTTCTAATTTGTTTTGTTTTTATTTTTATTGTTTTCATGAAGAAATCTCTGGAATTTCATCATATGTCAATTTCTTTTTTATGTATGTTCTTACATATGTATTTTATCTTGTTAAGTCATTGTATTTTATTGAATCTTCAATTAAAATAATTTTAAAAGAAAGAGAAATGCCCCTCTGCAGGCAATGAAGGAGGCTCTAACTCTGCGGGGGGGGGGGGGGCAGCAGCTATAAGAGCTGAAGCTCATGGCAAGTTATTACCTTTGTGGTCCAGAAAAGTGGGTTGCTCTGAAGTGCCCAAGGGGACATGCCCACCCCACTCTGGCTGATGGCTCGCTTGATCAGTCCTTTGTTGTATGGAGACAGGGTCTGCAAATAAAAAAAAAGTAAACTGAAGGTGCAATTGTTACTCAAGAATATTATTGCCACTGGAAATTATAGATTGGACCCCTTTTTTTATTATGGCCTGCGAGACCTGCAGTCTCAACCATCAAGGTGAGATCTTTAATTCAGAAAATTAAACTTGGGGCTGTCATAATGTGACTTAGGTATCACGGCAATGCGCCATACCTGAAGGGAGACACTGGCGCCTCCAGCAGACTCTCCAAATATGGTGATATTATCAGGGTTCCCACCAAATGCAGCAATGTTCCTTTTCACCCAGGCGATGGCCATGTGTTGATCCCACAGTCCATAGTTGCCTGCAGCAAGAGCAAAGTCATCAGTGCCACCCACATCGAAGTATTAATGCCCCATTATTTTAGAACCAAAATGTGGCTGCAGTGTCTTTAACCCAATATCATACACGGACAAGAAGAAACCTTACCAGGAAGGTTAGAGTCTCCAGTACTCAGAAAGCCCAATGGTCCCAGTCTGTAGTTCAAGGTCACCACAATGACATTGCCACGGAGAGCGAGCTCCTCTCCATCGTACAGATAGTTGTCCAACACGTTGGCCCCCTGAGATGAACCGAGCAAGAAGGCCCCACCGTAGATCCAAACCATGACTGGTAGGTTGGTGGACACTGGATACAAAAGACCATATTAGTGTTCTTGGGGCTCATTCCAGCACAGGAAACATCAAAATCACTATAAGGACTGACCTGAAGATCGGGTCTGAGGAACCCAGATGTTCAGGTAGAGGCAGTCTAAATCACCACGGACATCTGTTTGGGTTAAGGTGGATTGTAAGCACCGTTCCTTAAAGTCTGTGGCTTTTAATGTACCTGAAATAGATAGACAATATAAATTCCTTGGGTTTGAGATGCCTTCACTTATTATCCATTATTTATATAGCGCCAACATATGCCCATCAGCCCCTGCCCCAGTGGAGCCTTGAATCTAAGGTCCCTATCACATTCCCATCAGTCCCTGCCCCAGAGAATCTTACAATCTATAGTCCCTATCACAGTCATACACACTAAGGGCAGTTTTGCAAAGAGCCAATTACCCTGCCTGTATGTTTTTGAAGCATGGGAGGAACCAGGGCTTCCTGTGGGAGTTACCTGACCAGCCTGGGTGCAGTTGTGCCTTCTCAAAGGCTTTTGGTGGTGCAGCAAAGGGGATGCCCTTAAAAACATCAATGTAATTCGGGAACAGGATCCCAATTTTCTTGCTGGTACCTTCCACAAATCCACCCTCGGTGTAAACCACTCCCAGCTGCAAAGGCAAAAAAAAAGACTTGTCACCTCATAACCATACAGATAAATACCAAATATGCTAATTTTACATTCTTTTGGGCATAAAAGAAAACCAAATCCCAAGAAACAACCTGGTTAATTCAGTGCCCTCTGGTGGACTTACTGATGCAGCCTGGGACACTGCCACCAGACTGGCAAATGCCAGGGCAAGAGAAGCCCAAAGAGCCATTGTGACTGTCCCCACTCCTAGAGCACTTTCAAGCCTGGGGAGCACAGATCCAAGCAGGTGTATATATACATAAGTTTACAAACAGATCCAGACCAACCCAAGGCAAAACCACCCAATGAAGCTTTAGCTCAGTGGGAGAAGTTAAAGAATCAAAAGTCCAGCCTTTGCACCAGGCAGGAGAAAAATGTGCAAGGAGATATGTTATGCCATGGTGCGACCCTTTCCAGGTGCTCTTTCCCACATGCATATATCTTATCTTCTCACAGCTAACACGAGCTGTAGCCCTTCCTCTGAACAGAACCAGCTGTCAATGATGTATGGAGCCTAATGTAAATACAAACAAGCAATGGAATAGAATGCTGGAAGGGTGTCCAACAGTCTAGTCCTAGATCTAGCCTTCTCTATGAGTCTTGCCTGACAATTTGGTCCTGTTTGTAGGTACTCATTGGTCTTGCTGTCCCCAACGTTAAAATGAGGAGTGTTCTAGTTAGCCACACCAAGTTCCTTTTCCCGATTCCTTCTTAAATGGATCAGCCCTTTTGTGATGAGATATCAAGGGGTTGGGTTGGATGGAACACATCATGAAGAATAGACTTTAAAAAGCCGTTTAATAGAGAAGGCTGGGAAGTTCATTAGTAGCAGAGTCTATTTGGGGGTTGTATCTGTAGAGTGGGTTATGGAAACATTTTAATTGGTTTTAACAACACAAACAAGTACAATACAATATCCGGTAAAATGACATTGGATTAGTGTCAGGTCAAGTGTAAACATATACAGACAGGAGAATACAGACAGGAGAATACAGACACAAAGGGGCAGATTTACAAAGGGTCGAATATCGAGGGTTAATTAACCCTCGATATTCGACTGCCGAATGTAAATCCTTCGACTTCGAATATAGAAGTCAAAGGATTTACCGCAAATAGTTTGATCGAACGAAAAATCGTTTGATCGAACGATTAAATCCTTCTAATCGTTCGATTCTAAGGATTTTAATTCATCGATCGAACGATTTTTCTTAGACCAAAAAATTGTTAGAAAGCCTATGGGGACCTATAGTTTTAGGTGGTGAAGTAGGGGGTCGAAGTTTTTATAAAGAGACAGTACTTTGACTATAGAATGGGTGAATATTCAAACGATTTTTAGTTCGAATCGTTCAAATCGTTTGATTCGAAGACAATCGTAGTCGAAGGTCAAAGTAGCCAATTCGATGGTCGAAGTAGCCAAAAAAATCATTCAAATTCGAAGTTTTTTTTATTCTATTCCTTCACTCGAGCTAAGTAAATTGTTGGTCAAAGTTAAAGTCAAAATAAACTTTATTGTCATCTCAGCAGTATATGAATACACAGTGAGACAAGACGATGTGGTTCCAACTAGTACAGATATGAGTGTCTCTCAGGTACTGCAGGTGTATAAAGGTTGCCTTCTGTTAAGAAAGCTAGTTTAGGTATCCAGGGGGTGCTGGTCACACCAGTCTCCCCCAAATCTTGCCAAACATATCATACTGTATGTCCCTCTTGTCTCAAAGTTTAGTTTTATGAGGGGAAAGGCATTGTCTATCAAGCTTCTTCAGAAGCCTAGGGTTCTCCCCATCCAGTGCATAACCACTGTTTTCTTAGAATAAAACATGAGCGTATGTAACCGGATCCTGGCTGTGTTAGTGGGCAGTAACTCATCTATCACCCAGATGAAGCAAGCAGACTGTTGGGTCCACTATCTGTGGTGTGCCCAATTTGTTCACTAAGTTCTCCATTACTTTAGACCAGAAATCTTGAATGGGGGACAGGACCAGGCCATATGGAGAAAGTTGGCCCCAGGAGAATTATAACATGGGCAGAGATCATCTTGCCTCCTACCACTTTTCTTCAGTTTGAGGGGAGTTATGTATGTTTGGTGGAGGAATTTATACTGTATGAGTCTATCTTTTATTTAGTTTAGAAAAGTGTAGGTTGTCTGTGGCTTCCTCCCATTGTTTGTGATCAAGTCCCAGGATGGCCTGCTTCCACATGTGGTAAGCTTCGTCAAAAGGTGGTTTGATTCTTCCCAGAATCTCTCAATAAAGTTTAGATACGAGTTTGCCTGAGGATGGGGAATAGAAGGCCTCCTCAAAAGCTACTGTGGTCACTATAGGGGAGAGGGTATGAAACTGGGCTTGAAAGGCATGTCTGAGTTGGTTTTACAGGTAAAACTAGGACTTTACCTTCCAACTCTTGATAAGAGGGAAACTGGGGGCCGGACATCAGGTCAGAGAGTTTTTTAATGCCCAAGTGTGGCCAGTAGAGGAAGTCTTGTAGTTCATTTAGCTGGGGTAAGAGAGAGTTTCCCCCAGTGGGAGTGGGAGATAGGGTGTCTCATGAGTAATTCAGTATATATGCAAGTGCATGTAATTATAAAAACAGGAGTTTTTAATTACAAAGTTATGATCATAAAATTGGTAAGCCACCATACCACGTCAGAGTAATCCCCATACGGTGTAAGGAAACATTTCTATCATTATGTACAGAATATGGCTAAATACTTCCTGAAAGCACAAGGAACACAATGCCAGAGGGAGAAGCTCCATCACAATACAGAGCACATGAGGGAATGGTACACAGTACTGCCAATGTCAGGGCAGAGTAGGGGACAGTGGGATGGTTTACCCATACCCGTTTTCATTCTGTCTGACAATCAAAAGGGAACCAACCCAACTTTACAGCCATTCTATTTCTTCTTAAAAAGGAGACAATAACTCAGATTTACTGGGGGGTGTGCCAATTTAGAAAGCAATTGTAGAAACCACCCAGGTGGCCAAAATCACTATCCAGTGCTATTCTTGTCATTTTCCCAGGAGAACCTCTATGCCACACCGAGCTGACACGTAGAATGTATATTAGCGTCGGAAACCGCAAATGGCCCCAGAGTAGCACAAGAGGGTGGCAAGGGGCTTGGATGGAAAGTACCCCTGTCAGTATGTTTTATTTTTAGAGGGGCATTGGTTGAGGGTAGAAATATAGTCATTTTGGTGACTGGATGTACCTCATATGTTGGACTGAGTTTACTAAAATTCATGTTCTATATATGAAACAGTAAAACCAATGAAACACAGCAACCGTACGGGTGGCAGTTTTTTTTATATAAAGACACCACAACTGCCTACTGTGTTGGGAGACACATCCAAATTGTGCACGGATAAAGAATGAATATTCATCCAACGCCTTCATTTCAATCTGACTGGATGAGACGGGCTCATGTATATTATGCACATTTATTACCTAAAACATTCACACATTCAGCCATAAAATGGATTGCGGGCAAATCATATGCAACGTGAAGGCATTTTGCAAAACAGGTCTGTCACCTGTAGGTTTAAAGGGGTTGTTTCCCTTTAAATTAACTTTTAGTATAATGTAGAGAGTGATATTCTGAGACAATTTGCAATCGGTTTTATTTTTTTATTATTTGTGGTTTTAGCTTTTATTCAGCAGCTCTCCAGTTTCAGCTGTCTGGTTGTTAGGGTCCAAATTACCCTAGCAACCATGCATAGATTTAATTAAAGACTAGAATATGATTAGGAGAGGCCTGAATACAAAGATGAGGAATAAAAAGTAGCAATAACAATATATTTGAAACCTTACAGAGCATTTGTGTTTAGATGGGGTCAGTGACCACCCCCATTTGAAAGCTGGAAAGAGTCAGAAGGCAAATAATTAATAAATGATAAAAAAAATAAATGAACACCACTTGAAAAGTTGCTTAGAATTGGCCATTCTATAAAATATAACTTATAGGTGAATCCCTTTAGATGGTGATTTGTTGCCAAAGTTGCCAATCATCTCCTGCAAGTACAACTGAAATAAACACCAGTTTAAAGCCACCAACAAAAAAAAACAAATCTTTAATAAGTAGCCATTTTAACCAGTTATACACTTGGCAAATCCATATACGTTTGTGCCCAGAATTTGACGTATGGGGAACGCAGGCTCTGCTTCATGGATTGGTAGTTTATCTTGTTGGTGATTTCAAGGTATTGCCCGTTCTCAGTTGAGTAAGCCAGCCAGGGGGTAGGGACGCTGGATTCGCCCGTGTTGGGGTCTCTGTAAAGCAGAGATGGGAGAAAGAGACGTTAGTTATAGGTTGTTTTGGTGGTGGGATGTCAGGGCAGATAATGAGAATTTACTCCTTACCCAGTCGCTGCAAAGTTGGTCCAATAAGCGATCATGAACTGGGCCACATCTCTGTCTTTGGGTCTGTAAGCCAGCGGGGTGGCGAATGGTTTCCCAAACATATACTGCAGGTCATCGGCGTGGTCAGCCCCCACCCAGTTGGGGTAAACAGGCATGCGGGTGGGGTGGCTAAACAAATAACTGTATGTCTTGGCGCCCCTGGGTGTAGCAAATAATGGCATGGTAGGTACATACACATGGATATGGATAGTGAACTGAGCCCACAGGGTTGGTCACTTACTTGGCATTCTGGAAATGTAGGGCCAGAGCCTCCTGAGTGGCAGCCAGGAAAACATAGTCTGTTTCCACTTCAACCACCGTCCTCTTCATATCCTCTTGACTGGGATTGGCCCCCCAGCCAGCAGAGTAGAGATTGTATGCAATGTCTAGTGCTGGGGAGCCTTTGGCTAGGGTCAAGCCCTGCACCACTTTCTGTACCTGTTCACTGAAACAGAAAAATCAGTTTCCCTGATTTCCCAGTCAGTGAGAACATTCATAGATTAGAATTAAAGGGAAGGGAAGACACTATTGCACTTACGCGCTGATTTTATGGAGAGGCTGGTTTATAACAGGCATATCAACCCCGGCAAATAGGTGTCCATCCATGTTGTTTACTCCTGCGATGTAGTCTACCCCAGCAGCATTAGAGAATAGGTTCCTCGGCTCATCGGGGATGAAGTCTCCGTCTATGACCGGCGAGTAGGCCAAGTAATGGACTAAAGGATCTGCAAGGAGAGAAAGGACAAGGTCTTAGATCCTCAACGACACACATATGTAGGGTCTTAACCTCTCAGAGGTCAGTGACGTGACACTGAAGCCAGTAATCAAGATGTCAATGAGGCTTTGTATTTTCAAAAATATTTTAGCACCTTATACCAGAATTGATCCTGCTTTTAGCTCTTTAGGTCCCCCAAAGGTGGCCATACATGGGCCAAAAAAAAACAAAAAAAAGCTGCTGACCATGCAGCCAGCTCATAGCCCGCTGGAGGTGCCAGTTTTATGGAGAGATTCCATAAAACTAAAGAAGCATAGGTATTCCTCTGTACTAAGCACAATTCAGCAGTAACAGCCCCTAAATTTGCTCATAGCCTGTACAGAGAGATCCTATAAAACTATGACAGCATAGGTATTCCCCTGTACTAAGCACAATTCAGCAGGATCAACCCCCCAAGTGTGCTCATAGCCTATACAGAGATCCCATAAAACTATGGCAGAATAGGTATTCCCCTGTACTAATCTCAGGTAATTATATAGTTTAAAGGAAATATACAGTCTATAAAACAATAGTTCTTCTTCTTTACATTATATTAACATGCACTGGGTTATTGCATTGCACTTACATTCAAGATTGAAGAGTTGCAGCTGATAGGCTATGGTGAGGGCACCAGGGTCTGTGTTTCGCAAGCAGTTTGCCAGCTCAGCCGTATTATTCACAGGGCACCCAACCTTGGAGGCGAGCTGCAACAGAAAGGGATTGGTTGTGAATAAAACAGCAAGGGGATTATTTCCCAGCATGCTTTGAGCTTTTACTTGACTACAGGATAAATGTTGTATTATGTATTCCATAAAACAAGCTGGATTGCAAGCTCTACAACTAGGGAAGACTACAACAATTGAGTAACAATTAAACTGGATAAATGCAATGGAATACACGGCGGTTCTAGCTCCAAAAATAGTTACCGATTTGGCCCATATGAGAGGGTCCCTCTGAATGGCCCATGGGCACAGTCCCACCCCACTCTGGCTGATGGCCCGCTGAATCAGTCCCACGTTGTAAGGTGTTAAAGTCTGCAGTGTACAAAGGAAACACAGCATGAGAACAAGACAAGAACACATATATACCTTTGTTGTATTCCCTCCTAGATATCATCATGGCACTATTTTCAGACTGGACATTTCAAATGTAGTTTCCATCAATCATTTGTTTTTTCTATGAAGAAGGATAAATTATTCTTTTAACCGCCAAATCCTTTTTTATTTGACGCAGACTGGATACATACATATAAAATGCATCTAAAAAATGTTTTGATTAATTTTTCTTTTATTTGAATGATAATTAGTGTAACTGTGCATCTGATAATCCACTTTTTGGAACAGATTTAGAGTCAGGACTTCCCTTTATAGACGGTAACTTGTGGGTTATGTACCTGCAGAGAAACACTGGCACCTCCAGCGGACTCTCCGAATAGGGTGATGTTGTTTGGGTCCCCGCCAAACGCTGCAATGTTCCTCTTCACCCAGGAGATGGCCATGTGCTGATCCCACAGTCCATAGTTACCTGTTCAAAATGAGTAATGGTTAATATTAATAAGGATACCTTAAAGGAGGATTAAATCTTAAAAATGAATGAGGCTAAAAATGCCATATTTTATATACTGAACTTATTGCACCAGCCTAAAGTTTCAGTTTTCCAATAGCAGAAATGATCCAGGACTTCAAACTTGTCACAAGGGGTCACCATCTTGGAAAGTGTCTGCAACACTCACATGCTCAGTGGGCTCTGAGCAGCTGTTGAGAGGCTAAGCTTAGGGGTTGTCACAAATTATCAAACAGAAAATGAGGTTGGTCTGTAATATAAGCTGATGCTACAGGGCTGATTATTAAATTCTGATGCTAATTGTACTGGTTTCTGTGCTGCCATGTGATAATTATCTGTATTAATTACTAATCAGCCTTATATTGTGACTTTTCTATTCTATGTTTACTGTATATTGTGAGTGGGTCCCTAAGCTCAGTAAGTGACAGCAACAGAGATCATGTGCAGAGAATCAGCAGAAAATAAGATGGGGAGCTACTGGGGCATCTTTGGAGAAACAGATCTTTACTGCTTTGGTTGCCTTGGGCTGGTACAGAAGCCCAAAACATAATGTACATCTCTAGCGACTTCTTTAGTTAAGCTTTAGTTCTCCTTTAAGCCTTACAGTGCCACTACAGCAACATTGCTAGAAGTTTGACAGGGCTGTGAAGGGAATGCCTTCAAACTATACAAACACATTTATTACCCTGTATGAAGAGCTATAACCAATGCACAGAACATGCCAGCATTTCAATAGAAACAGTACCAGGTGCATTGGAGTCGCCGGTGCTGAGAAATCCCAACGGTCCCACGCGGTAGTTGAAGGTCACTACGATGACCTTGCCACGTATGGCAATTTCTTCACCGTCATACAGGTAGTTGTTTAAGAAGTTGGCTCCTTGACCACTGCCAAGTAAAAAACCCCCTCCAAAGATCCAGATCATGACCGGGAGGTTTGTGGACACTAAAAGAAAAAAGCTTTGAGTAGTGCTAGAGCAGTATGGGTAGTGCGGACTCTATTAGCTGCACCTCTGATGGGGGAAACAATCTTTCTATAAGTGCCCTTTAAATGGTGTGAGACTGAACCTGGCTTTGTTTTTCTTTAAGGAGTGAAAATGGGCTAAAAAAAAAAAATTGTAAAAAATATAAGGTTGTGGAATTTTGTACTTTCAAGAAAGGTTTGGGTATCATATACTACAATGTCCAGGGTGAGTCTGCCCATCATGCAGGTCCGGACTGAGAATTAAAATAGGCCCTGGCATTACAGGTACACAGAAGCCCAATCAGCCCCCACCAGCCTACTAAATACTGACTTTCTATGGCACCTTATAGCAGTCCCTCTGGCATTTGCCAGAACCCACAGATTGCCAGTCCGGGCCTGCCATCATGTTCTCTGGTGGCCTGTCGTACCTCCCCAGTCCAACATTGAGCAAAAATACATGGCTTCTAAAGAATCCCAGTGCATTCTAAGTTTCACTTTTTAAGTTTGTCTTTAGTGAAAGCCCCTAACAGTAAAGTAACCCCAAAAAAAGTATAGCATATTACAACCACATTCCTTAGCAACATATAACCCTACTGCCACAATATTTACCTGCAGAGCGGGTCTGAGGTACCCAAATGTTCAGATAGAGACAATCAACACTTCCAAAGACATTGTTTTGGGTGATGGTGGCTTGCAAACAGCGCGGCTTGTAGTCTTCAGTTTTCAGAGTGCCTGAGTAAGGGAAGCAGGAGAGAACACTACTGATCAGTATTTGCTTGCTACTGGAACACCGGTTTAGTGTTCCCTGCTTGAGATCGAGTTGCCCTAATGTTAGACGAGGTTACCTGACCATCCCGGATGTTTCTCTGCTTTTTCAAAGGGCTTGGGAGGAGCAGCAAAGGGGATCCCTTTGAAAATATCAATGTAGTCAGGGAAGAGAATCCCAATCTTCTTATTGGTTCCTTCAACAAATCCGCCCTCTGTGTGAACTATGCCAAGCTGCAAATAAAAAATCAAAAAGAAAATCCCACATAATAATAATAAAGACTTATAAAGGAGTACATTAGTATATTTCAGTCCTATGTCAGGCTGTTTTTGATAGTTATTGCCTCCTCCCAATAAATATTGTCCAAAGTACCTATCCAGATGGAGGAGCCAATGGTTGGAACAAGGAAATTTGGATAGAAGTATGATGGAGCTATGCCTTTCCTCTGACATAGGGCTGAAGATCTGAAAGAGAGGGAACCCATAGCTCCATGCATTTAAAGAGACGTCAGGAGGTCAAGGCAGTCTGAGTTGGTCAAGCAGCAATGCCGGAACTGGACCACAGTGCAACTGGAAAATGCAACTCTACAGAGCCCTTAAGTAACATTAGATCCATAGTTCAGCTGGAGGGGAATGATTCCAACCTTACCGTTTTAGCTTGTGCCACTACCAGGCATGTGAATGCCAGGGTGAGAGTTGCCCACAATGCCATCCTTTCTGCTTTAGCAGCTCCAGAACACAGGGAGTGCTTTTTTACCTGTATATATACATGGCATTGGTCTTTGGCTGCATGCCTTCTGCTAGGGGTGCATCCGTGCCAGGAACAAGATAAATAGGCTCTTAAGTGCTGCCACAGCAGTGCCAAGCTAACGGATGTGGCAATGGGAACTTTCACAGCTGTAGTCACTTCACAGATGGACAAGAGGCCATGAAAATAATGACCATACAGAAATTCCCTTAAGTTACATTGAGCCCTGCACGGACAAAGCAATCGGCGTGATAAACTGCGTATTATGTAACCAACTTGAAATATTACTGTAACCAACTGGCATATCATTGTAACCAACTAGAAACATAAAAGAGTTCAGTTGTTTTGGACTTACCACTGCAATTTGCAATATTTGCTCTTGGAGGAAACATGGTTCTAAAAATATAGATTTCCATGGAACAAGAAGGTTGTTTAAGGATCATATCAGGCAAGTTTAGGATAAGAACATTTTTTTTGAGAGTGCATAACCTATTATATGGTATATTGGTTGTATGGTCGCTCTGTGTAGGGGTGACCTTGGGTTTTTGCACCTCCAGCGCATATTTTTGCCAAATATCTGATTGTATGGTGTGCCCTCCATTCAGCCACATTTCAGAGAAGACGTGGATCTTGAATTAAAGTCTTGTAAATTCCCGGATATCACAACTTGCAGCACAAATGGTTTCATTATTAATACCATGGGTGTAAAGGATTGTGGAACCCCTGCAGGACCCACGTTGGAGTGAGCAAAAGAAATGGAATCTCTATAGAGATATAAATCTTAGGTCTGAAAGAGAATGTACATTTTTCAGTTTGTGCTTAGTGAAAGCCCCTAACAGTAAATTAACCCCAGACGCATTTATTTAGAAAGGACAAATTCAAGTATAGCATATTACAACCGCATTCCTTAAATTCAATTAATTTTGTCTTTTGAAGAGAATTAGCTGTGGTGTAACCACCAGGGGAGCAGAGGGTGGGATTGGGCAAGGGCCCGCACCCCCTCAGGGCCCCCCGGCAGCTTGCACGCCACGGACTTCTTGAGTAATTTCCGGCCGTTTCCGGGCTTACAGAGGGGGACAAGGGGCCCGGCTGCACGTCCCGCGCAAGGGCCCGCCCCCATCTAGTTACGTTATTGAGATATGATCTCTGCTTTGAACAAAAAAGGCAAGGATGGAACTGATAGGGAGTCATAGTGTACTTTAAGGGTCAGGGCACACAGGCAGATTCAGGGAGATTAGTCGCCTGTAACCAACTGGCATATCATTGTAACCAACTAGAAACATAAAAGAGTTCAGTTGTTTTGGACTTACCACTGCAATTTGCAATATTTGCTCTTGGAGGAAACATGGTTCTAAAAATATAGATTTCCATGGAACAAGAAGGTTGTCTAAGGATCATATCAGGCAAGTTTAGGATAAGAACATTTTTTTTGAGAGTGCATAACCTATTATATGGTATATTGGTTGTATGGTCGCTCTGTGTAGGGGTGACCTTGGGTTTTTGCACCTCCAGCGCATATTTTTGCCAAATATCTGATTGTATGGTGTGCCCTCCATTCAGCCACATTTCAGAGAAGACGTGGATCTTGAATTAAAGTCTTGTAAATTCCCGGATATCACAACTTGCAGCACAAATGGTTTCATTATTAATACCATGGGTGTAAAGGATTGTGGAACCCCTGCAGGACCCACGTTGGAGTGAGCAAAAGAAATGGAATCTCTATAGAGATATAAATCTTAGGTCTGAAAGAGAATGTACATTTTTCAGTTTGTGCTTAGTGAAAGCCCCTAACAGTAAATTAACCCCAGACGCATTTATTTAGAAAGGACAAATTCAAGTATAGCATATTACAACCGCATTCCTTAAATTCAATTAATTTTGTCTTTTGAAGAGAATTAGCTGTGGTGTAACCACCAGGGGAGCAGAGGGTGGGATTGGGCAAGGGCCCGCACCCCCTCAGGGCCCCCCGGCAGCTTGCACGCCACGGACTTCTTGAGTAATTTCCGGCCGTTTCCGGGCTTACAGAGGGGGACAAGGGGCCCGGCTGCACGTCCCGCGCAAGGGCCCGCCCCCATCTAGTTACGTTATTGAGATATGATCTCTGCTTTGAACAAAAAAGGCAAGGATGGAACTGATAGGGAGTCATAGTGTACTTTAAGGGTCAGGGCACACAGGCAGATTCAGGGAGATTAGTCGCCTGGCGACAAATCTCCTCTTCTTCGGGGCGACTAATCTCCCCGAACTGCCTCCTCGCCGGCTAAAGTGTAAATCGTCGTTGGGATGGCACTCGGATCGATTCGTTTTCCGTACTCGCCAAAGTTTCGTTGTGAGACTTCAGATAACGAATTGCTCCGAGTGCCATTCCACCGGCGATTTACATTTTAGCCGGCGGGAAGGCAGTTTGGGGAGATTAGTCACCCGAAGAAGAGGAGATTTGTCGCCAGGTGACTAATCTCCCTGAATCTGCCTGTGTACACTGACCCTTAAAGTGCACCATGACTCCCTATCAGTTGCATCCCTGCCTTTTTTTTGTACAAAGCGGAGACCAAATTCTCTTCAAAAGCCAAAATGAATTGAATTTTTATGTTGTTAAGGAATGCAGTTGTAAAATGCTATACTTGAATTTGTCTTTTCTAAATAAATGCGTTTTTTTCTCCCTGAATATGCCTGTGTGCCCTGACCACTGTTGAATCCGTCTCTAGAAAAAGACCTGCCCTTTAAGGGGTCATGATCAAAGGGAGCAAATATATGCAAGGTTTGCTCTAGACCAGGGGTCCCCAACCTTTTTTACTTGTGAGCCACATTTAAATGTAAAAAGACTTGGAAAGCAACACAAGCATAAAAAAGTCCATGGGGTGCCAAAAAAAGGGCTGTGATTGGCTGTTTGGTAGCCTCTATATGGACTGGTAGCATACAGGATGCTCTGTTTGGCAGTACATCTGGATTTTATGAAACCAAAACTTGCCTTCACGCCAGGAATTCAAAAATAAGCACCTGCTTTGAGGCCACTGGGAGCAACATCCAAGGGGTTGGTGAGCAACATGTTGCTCGCGAGCTATTGGTTGGGGACCACTGCTCTAGATCTCTTAAAACCTCTTGTATCCTAGGAAGGTGCAGGTGATATGACATCCAGTGAAACTGCAGAAAAGGTTGCAAAACAGGTTTAGGTTAAAGCAGGGAGTTGCCAGACTGACTTTCCATAGCCTTAAATAACAGACAGCCTGCTGGGGTGCATTACTTGCATCATACTGGGTTAACACACATTCTTACAGCCCCATGGGATATTATACTATTTATATATGTTCTAGAATACTATGTCCCTTTTGCTGGACTCTTCCAGAATTAATAATAAAAACCTTGACTAAATCCGACCACGGGCAGAGTGTTTGCGGAGACGATAGGAACCAAGGCTAAAGCTCACAGCAGTTCAGTACACACAGGTAATCCTGTAACCAGTGCACCTGTTCCATTTGCTACCTTCTGCTTGCTGGGATGCAACAGATGGGAAGGCGTTGGCTTGGGGGGCGGTGGAGCTAAACAATTTCTTTGTTTATTTAAAGAGACAACTCTAACATGAAAAGAAGAGTGCAGCAAATGACAATGTTTTTTCCACCCATTTCGGTATTTGCCCCTTTTATTTCTGCATTTATGGAGGTGATTACTCCATAAGCAGACCCAACAGAGATAGGTGGGGGGCCCTGGAGGTGGATTCCAATGGAAGTTCCTTGAAACCTGGCCCATTTTTGTGTGACTTTGATATGGTTGATGTAACCTGAGAATACAGTGCAAGAAATGATTTACAGAAGAGTGCATTTATACTCCCTCAAGACAGGACCACTCATTATAAGGCCTTAGCTCATTGGGAAAGGAGGGCGTCTGTGGCCCATTCCATGTGTACAAACACTCACATATTATATATACCTGTAAATCGTTATATATAATTTCTTGAAATTATTTATAAGCTAGAAGCTGTATGTTGAGTTCATTTAAAATACACAGTTAATGTTGTCATATTTGTATTAATGAAAACAAGACATTATTGAACTCAATGGGGCACGGCTGGTCTACAGTCTGACATTAATTCTGACATCTCTCACTGTAGATTTGGCCGGTAGTGGCAGCTGACAGCACACAGGATCATTGCTTCAGACAAGACAGGCACAGCCCCAGTGCGTTTGGTTTAATCAGTGTGATCATGTTTGCATTCAGAGTAATCCTGCTTGCTATATGAATGCAAATATTTTCAGCCCAAGCTAGAGAAGAACAGGCATGAATTATTCACATTACATTTTTTTTTTTTTTTTAAATGTGATTTTGAGGGGGGGGGGGAAACTCACTTGAAGCTGCTGCAGGCCAAGACAGTAAAAAGATGGTGATCATAAATCATTAGACAGGGTTGGGCTGTTTGAATCCAGATCGGTTTCCAGCATCCAAGACGGCAGATAGTGTTTATGAAGGGGGCTAAAGACGATCTTTAAGAGGGTGAAATTGAGCCAGGTCATAAAGTTACCTTCTAGCATGTTATATACTTACCAATAAGCAACTTTGCAATTAGTCTATGTAATTTACATAGCTTTTGCTTTGTTCGCCTAGCTCGTCTGCCTGCAAATAAATACTATATGGTTGGGGGTTCTGGTTGTCAAATTCTTAGAATACTGCCGTCTACAACACACTTAAAAGGGCGACCATGCTAAAGACTTGGCCACAAAGAGAGAATAGTATTCTATAGTAAAAGTATAATGCATTCCTTACCCATCCAGAGCCTTGAGCGCTAGCAACTGAATGCACCTTCCTGATGATTTATTAGAGCTGCAGTACATCCTGGTATCAAGCAGATGGCACTCCAAATTGTCTAAAATGCAGAGTTTTCCATACTAAAACTTAGGTGGCCATACATGCACCAATATTATTGTACGAAAAATCTTTCATACAGTATACAGTGTGTGTGTGGCGGTAGACAAGGCAACATATATTGGTAAAAAGCATTGGCTATTGGTTGTCTCGTCTATCGGGCAGGACTGAAAATTTTGATGGTGCCAGAACATCGTAAAGTTAATGATGAATTGTCAGATTCTTTTAGTTTTTACTTGCATTGAGCTCTTTTCGTTAGTAGAGTAGACAAAAGATCTTTGTTACGCCTGATGGTCATGGGAAAGATCATAATTGTAGCGTGTATGGCCACCTTAACTGTTGGTCAGAGACAAAGCCAATCCTACGCAGAGAAGTGGAGGCTCAGTAAACATACAAGGGGAAAAGCAGTTTATCAGATGGAAAATCAGATTCCAAACATTTTTGGTTTTTAGGTCACTGTACCAGAGTGAAAGCTCACAACAAAGACAAAACAGTGCTAATTTAATGTTTATAACTTATTTTATTTTAGAAAAAAAAAAAAAAAGGGGGGTCTGATCAATGACCAAGAGTCCAGAATAAGTGCACAGTCTAATTCCCTCCAAGACCCAAGGCTTGAAAGTCGATCAATGCTTTTTTACAACACTGTTTAAATAACATCAGGTGACACTCAGTGCCATGGTAAGATGCTGCAAGGACTAGTTAGGTTCCATCACTCTTCAGTTGCGTTACACATAGTCCAGAAGCTCAGTTTCCATCTCGTTCTCACTACCTTCAGACGGGTGGAACTCTTCCTCCTCTTCTTCATCCTCCTCCTCCCCTGATTCATAAGTCAGCTGCTCCTTGTTACTGGTGGAGGTGGAAGGCTCAGAAAACAGGGCTGGAATTGAGAAGAGAAGAGCGGTGATTACGTGGGTTCTTGTATAATATAGATTTAGGAAGCATATTCACATACTTGGGTTTACCTGCAGGTAGGTTGGGTCTGGGATGATATACGAATTACAAGGGTGGAGATTGCAGGCTGAGCTAATAACAAGGGCCCCCATGCCTGTGTGGGTTTTGTCTGGATACTAAGGGTTCCTCCTGTTCTTCAAAAACATACAGGTTAACTGGCTCCTGATTTACAGTGGTGGAGAGAGAGACCTTAGATATAGCCCAAGAGCATAGTAAATTAGGTTGATAAATGACATACGTCCATCAAGTTCAACCTTATGTCTACAGTATATGTAACCTGCCTAACTGCATGTTGATCCAGAGGAAGGCAAAAAAAAAAACATTTCAAGCCTCTCCAATTTGCCTCAGAGGGGGACAAACTCCTTCTAGACTCCAAAATTGCAATCCATAACCACGTATTCCCTCACTTGCTAAACACCATCTGACCCCTTCTTAAGGGCAGAGAGACGCAGTCAGATTTGGGGAGATTAGTCGTCCGGCGACTTCAGGGTGACTAATCTCCCCAAACTGCCTTCCCCTGCCTTCTGGCCAGCTAGAATGTAAATCGACGAGCACTTTGTTTTCCGAAAACACCCAATGTTTCTTTGTGAGGCAACTTTGGAAAATGAAGCACGCAGAATATCACCCCGCCTAGCCGACAGGAAGGCAGTTCGGGGAGATTAGTCGCCCTGAAGAAGAGGAGATTTGTCGCTGGACGACTAATCTCCCCGAATCTGAGCATGTGTCTCTGCCCTAAAGGTATCTAATGTTTCAGCCTATACGACATCTTCACAGCTCTCATTGTAAAAAAAAAACCCTTCTGAATATTTTGGCGGAACCTCCTTTTTTATAATGGGTGAGCTCACGTCAGATGGAAAGACCTACTGGTAATAAAGGATTAGAGAGATTATTATATGATCCCCTTCTTGGATTTATGGACTAGATGTGCACCAATGGACTGAGGGGGAGGCAGTAAAAGTCCATGGTTGGGAGGAAAGCCTCTCAATAGGAATAAAACAGCATAATAATAAACATCATCCTTATAGAAAGGTAAAAGGAAAGTGACACCCTGGGCTGTTCCTCAGCTACACACAGCCCCTCTCCGCTCAATCTGCTGTGTTATGTGTTTGCACTAGGGTTGCCACCTTTTCTGGAAAAAAATACTGGCCTTTTTATATATTTATCTTTTCTTATCATCCTTCAGGCAGCACAATTGAGAATAGCTCATATCCAATCCCCTGGTAGGACAGAAAAAATATCACAACCAATTAAAACAGCCTATATTAACCCCCTTCTTACATCTCCCAGTAGTGTTTTTTTTATCCTTTCCAGTGTAGGATGTAAAGGGACTTAAGGTCTGAAGATCCAGACAGGTGGCTGTCTAAAGGCCGCGTGAGTAATCACCTTAGGGTGGATTACTCTGAGGGACTGTTCCCTTTAGGCATACCTGGCGAGTAGTAGAAGCAATCCCTGTATATCCAGTGGGGATAGATCACAACTTTGTCTCCTGGTTCAAGAAATTTTTGTCGGACACGTTGTCAGAAATAAAAACTTCATCTGCAACGACTCCGGTGACCATGAGTGAAAACGTACAGTCATCAGATACTGAGTTACATTCCATTAGTTCAGATGACATGGATTCTTCCTCATCTTCAACGTCAAAAAATAGGAAAGATGAACTTTTTCTTTTTCCTGTGGAGAAAGTCTCAAAGTTGATAAAGGAAGTTAAAAAAGTCGTTGGTCAAAAAGATGCAACTGCTTCCACGTCTGGAATTGGCCAACAACTTCCTTTTTTTGGGGGAGAAAAAGTCTGTTGGGTTTCCAATGCATAACTCAATAAAGAAATTATTGGAGCAAGAATGGCAAGGCCCAGGGAAAAAAACAGATTTTTCCTAGAGGTTTAAGCTCATGTTTCTGTTTGATTCTGCGGACATAGGTACTTGGGAAGATCCTCCAAAAGTAGATGTTCTAGTGGCTAGATCATCAAAAAATACTATGATTCCGGTTGAGGAGTCAGGAATGAAAGATCAGATGGATCGAAGGGCTGAATGCTCTCTTCGTAGGACTTATGTGACTGGGACTAACACATGTAAACCTGCGATTGCAGCCATTTCGGTTTCAAGATCGTTAAAATTTTGGCTTAATTCTCTTGAGGAGGAAATAGATGCAGGAACATCAAGGGATGATATTCTTGATATGTTGTATCCCATTAAGATGGCATCGGATTTTTTTGTGTGATGTGGCTGTTGATGTATTGAAACTGGGAGCAAGAACCATGGCGCTTTCTACCGCTGGAAGAAGGGCCTTATGGCTGAAGGCATGGGCTGCTCAAAGAATAGCCTTATTGCCATGCCTTTTGAACCTGGTCGACTTTTTGGCAGCCATTTGGATAAATTGTTGGAGAATTTGGAATCAGGAAAAGGGGAAATTCTTCCACAGGATAGACCCAAAAGTCAGAGAAAACATTTTTTTCGTGCCTCGTCAAAGAAGTCTCCACCCAGATCATCCTATTTCAGAAGATCTTTCAGATATAATGACAGGCAGAGAGACAGTGGATTCAGAAATAAGCCTTTCAGACCCCGTAATGAGTCAAAAGACTCGTTCCAAAAGAAGGATAACACTCAGAACAAAGGCTCAAGTTTCTGACGCCAGAAGTCAAGAAGAAGTGGGTGGGAGAATCGCTTATTTTCTTCCTGTTTGGGAAAACACCACATCGGATTCATGGGTCCTTTCGATAGTAAGAGAAGGTTACTATATAGCCTTCCATACACTGCCAAAACAAAAGTTTTGTATAACTCACAAAAAAAGGGACATTATACAACAAGAAGCCATAGAAAAGGCCATATCAAATTTCATCGATATGAAAGTCTTGGAGCCAGTTCCACCATCAGAAATTCGGGAAGGAATTTACTCACACGTTTTTCTGGTTCCAAAACCAGGAGGGAAATTCAGGCTTGTGAGACTTAAAATACCTCAATCAGTATTTGAAGAAAGACAAATTCAGGATGGAGACAATCAATATTCTTCAAGAAAAAGATGTCACGATCTCAATAGATCTAAAAGATGCTTATCTCCATATTCCTGTTCATCCATCCAGCAGAAGATTTCTTTGAATTGCAGTGTCTCAGAAATCAATCCTATATCACTTCCAAAGTCAATCCTATATCACTTCAAAGTTCTTCCAATTGGGATCACTTCAGCTCCGAGAGTCTTCACAAAAGTGGTGATAGTGTTGGCAGCTGCACTCAGAAAACGAGGCATATACCTAGTTCCTTATCTAGACGATTGGCTTGTAAAAGCAGCTTCCAGAGAAGATCTTATTCTTCATCGGGATCTGACATTGAAATTTTTGAAAGACCATGGTTGGATTATAAACGAAGAAAAATCTAACTTGCAGCCAACCATCTCAACAAGGTTCTTGGGTCTGGTGTTAGACACTGTCAGGATGAAGGTATTTCTTCCTTCGGACAAAGTGAAATCCCTTTATATGTCGATACAGGAACTCAGACATTCTCATATTGTCTCCTTTCGGAAAGCAATGAGAGTTCTGGGTTTGATGACAGCGTCAATAGAAGCCGTTCCCGGGGCGAAAGCACATGTACGTCCTCTTCAACAAGAGATTCTACAGAAGTGGGATCGGTCGATATCTTCATTGGAGAAAACATTCAAAGTGTCGGTCAACTTGAAGAGGAAACTGAGTTGGTGGTGCAACACCAAGATGCTATCCAAGGGGGAAGTCGTTCGGAAATCCAACGTTTGTTTCACTGACAACGGATGCATCTGCCTTGGGATGGGGAGCTCATGTAACAGACAAAATTGTACAAGAGAAATGGTCCCTGTGGGAGAGAACTTACTCATCCAATTTCAAAGAGTTGCACTGATGAGATTCAAAAGTCAACTCAGGAACCAACATGTTTTGGTCCATTCGGACAACAGAGTTGTGGTTTCGTACCTCAACAGACAGGGGGGTACCAGAGTTCTACTGCTAATGAGGGAGTGCCAGAGAATTATGAACTGGGCAGAATGGAATCTTCTCTCCATCAAAGCAGTACACATAAAAGGTGTAGACAATTTGTTGGCAGACTCTCTAAGCAGAAGATCCATGAGTCAGGGGGATTGGGAACTAAACGACCAAGTTTTTCATCAGATAGTGAAGAAATGGGGTTGGCCTCAGATAGATCTGATGGCGTCGGCAAAGAACAGGAAACTCCCTCTATTTTGTTCACTGAAAAGGTCGGACAACCCGACGTTTGTGGATGCAATGTGAATTCCGTGGACATTCGACCTGGCATACATATTTCCCCCGTTACCCATGATTCAGAGACTATTACAGAAAGTCAGACAAGACTAGGCATCAGTAATCCTGATCGCTCCATTCTGGCCCAGGAGAGTTTGGTTTTCGGATCTGTTGTACCTTTCCAAAGGGGAATACTGGAGGATTCCATCGAAGGAAGATCTTCTGTTCCAGGCACGGATAAAACTTCCGGATCCATCCAGATGGAATGTAACAGCATGGAGGTTGAGAGGGAATTATTGACAGATCAAGGTCTTTCGGCTGAAGTTATAGATACTTTGATTCTGTCCCTAAAACCATCCACAACTCAGGTGTACAGAAGGGTCTGGAGAGTTTTTGTGGTGTTCTAAGAAGAAAATCCCACCTAAGGATTGTTCTACATCAGCAAGTCTTCAATTTTTACAAGATGGTTTTTCAAAGGGGTTAAAACCCAATACTTTAAAAGTTCAAGTTACATAGTTACATAGTTAAATTGGGTTGAAAAAAGACAAAGTCCATCAAGTTCAACCCCTCCAAATGAAAACCCAGCATCCATACATACACCCCTCTCTATTTTTAATTAAATTCAATATACCCATACTAACTATAGAGCTTAGTATCACAATAGCCTTTGATATTATGTCTGTCCAAAAAATCATCCAAGCCATTCTTAAAGGCATTAACTGAATCAGCCATCACAACATCATCCGGCAGTGCATTCCACAACCTCACTGTCCTGACAGTGAAGAACCCCCTACGTTGCTTCAAATTAAAGTTCTTTTCTTCTAGTCTAAAGGGGTATCCGCGCTTTCTTATTTTTTTTATCAAAAAATTTGACTCTAGAACCTTTGACCAAGAGATTTTTGAAAGCAGTCTCGAAAATTAGACCAAGAATCCGTTCAACGATTCCTCCATGGGATTTGAACTTGGTTTTATCCAGTTTGGCTGACGCCCCGTTTGAACCTTTACAGTCTATTACTCTAAAACACTTATCTTGGAAAACTGCCTTTCTTATAGCAATTGAATCTGCATGGAGGATTAGTGAATTACAAGCTTTGGCGGCAGTCCCCCTTATACTGTTTTCTTCCAAGATAAAGTAGTATTGAAAACTTTACCTTTTTTCACTCCAAAAGTGCCTTCCATTTCTAATATGAATGCTCAAATAATTTTACCTGCATTCTGTCAACAACAGGAGAATTCTACCCCGAGAAAACTTAGTACTTTAAATTTACACAGATGTCTATCTGAGTACATAGACAAGACAAAGCCATTCAGATCCACAGATCATCTGTTTGTGTTATTTGTACGTAAGAGAAAAGGAGAAAAGGCTGCTAAATCTACCATTGCCTCGTGGGTAAAGAATACGATATCTTTTGCCTATAAGGAAGCAGGAAAAGAATCTCCTTCACAATTAAAGGCTCATTCTACCAGAGCTGTCTCAGAGAAATCATCTGTCAATATCGAGGAGATTTGTCGGGCAGCCTCCTGGAGCAATGTTCATACCTTTATCAAGCATTACAGGTTAGACGTTGCAGCCTCACAAGATACAGCCTTTGGTAGCAGAATATTGGAAGCAACTGTTCAACCATAAAAATGTTCCCTCCCATGATAGCTTGCTAAGTCTCAAGTATGCTGCCTGAAGGACGATAAGAAAACTGAAAATTTGTCTTACCTGAAATTTTCCTTTTCTTGAGTCCGTAAGGCAGCACAATTTATCCCTCCCTATTAAAAATGATTGCATCAAACGATTGTGTGTTTGTTGCTTTGGTGTAGCTTGAAAATTGACACTACTGGGAGATGTAAGAAGGGAGTTAATATAGGCTGTTTTAATTGGTTGTGATATTTTTTCTGTCCTACCAGGGGATTGGATATGAGCTATGCCTTAAGGACTCAAGAAAAGGAAAATTTCAGGTAAGACAATTTTTCAGTTTTTTTCCTATTCATTGGGATCAGAAATCATTTTTACTGGGCAGGCCAATAAAATACCGGGCAGGTGGCAACCCTAGCTGGCACCCAGAAGCACGGTGTCAGATTAGTTACACACTGAGAGGATTGTAGCAACAGAATGCACGCTCTTGTGTTTCTGCACCCGGCACGACAGCAGTGGTTCCACTTGCTGAGACACAAGACAAAAGATATGAGCAGAGGGGCTGATTCTGAGACTGCACATAACTTAAGATGAATCTAAGGGAAAGGCAGGCACAGAGAATGTAGCAGACAGGATGACTTATGAGCAGTGCAGCCGATCTCTCAGAATGGTGTAATTATTCTAGTTATGTAAGTGGCACGTGCGTGTGACATAACACACAAATATGCATGAAAGTGAGTCATAATGAGTAATGCATTTCATATCAGATTATACAGAAGGGGAAAGGCATATTATTGTACTATTTTATCTGCATGTGAGTACAATCAAGATCTGTGACATAACTGTCTGTCTTTTGTTTTTTTTTTACATGTGGACTATGTGTTTACCCACCTCATTGTACATGTGCAAACAACATGGTTACATATGATTGAAGTGTGTGTGTAGTGTGATTGATTAGAGCAGTATAATCTCACTGTAAAGCAGACCAGGATGAAAAGCAATAAATTATTAAAGGAAAACAAAGGTTATGAAGCAGTCAAGACAAATACACTTTAAGTGCCTCAGACTATAGTGCAATACCTATGCTGTCATAGTTTTATGTGATCTCTCTGTACAGGCTATGAGCAAATTTAGGGGACTGTTACTGCTGAATTGTGCTTAGTAAAGGGAATAACTATGCTGCCATAGTTTTATGGGATCTCTCTGTACAGACTATGAGCAAACATAGGGTCTGTTCCTAATAAATTGTGCTTAGTACATGGGAATACTTATCCTGCCATAGTTTTATAGTATCTCTCTGTACAGGCTGTTCCTGCTACTAAGTACAGGGAACACCTATGTGGTGCAGTTTAATTTCCCCTTCTGGGCTGTGAAAACTGAAAAGAGAATTTCTTGCAATGATAATTCTATTCATGGTACTTTTAAGTTGCTCACGTCCCAAATATCATACCATGATGGTGGTAGGCCAGTATTCATTCTGGCTTTTTGTAAGAAAATTATAACACAATGCGACACTTAGGGGAGTCAAAAAGGTATACTGTTTTAACAGCAGTTCCATCCCATCCGTCTACAATCTACAACGATTGATGGAACGTATACCATAATTAATGAAAGTAAATTCTGCCTTTAAATAGGCTCAAATACTGGCAGTGATGTAAGTGATGGAATGGCTTTATTACCACAGATACAAAACAAATAACCTGGGGGGAAAACTAACTTTGTTTATATTAGGTGACCGGACACTGCTCTCCCAGAAGCTTATGCAACAGTGACACATGGTACACAGTATGTCTCATACAGGAATTACGAATAGGCTGCTGGCCCACTTACAGGGTCTCTTTGAGCGTATAATCTGCTTGATCATAAGGGACATGGCGTCTCTAAGCTTTTCTGAGGTCTTCGGAAGGCACCACCCATCCTTTTCGGTACATTCACTCTCTGACCCCATGTTCATCTGGATAATAGCCTGCAAACTGCAGAAGTTACAATAAAGAAATGGATCAGCGCCTACAGCAACGGAGAAATCAGAAACACTATATAGTGCAATAAGAAATTCAAATAAAATGTATAAAAGGAGGGGTAAGATGGAAGGAAGAACAGGGAGAGTACACATCAACATTACCGAAAACACAAAATGAGAGAAATAAACAGTGGCCCCAAATGAAAGAAAGACATCAACATCAGGAAAATAGGGACACGAAAAGAATAGGGAGAGATTGTCACAGAACACACCGACTACCCATAATGGAGGAGATAGAAGTCGAAACACAAACACTGAGAAAAGGGAGTCAGAGCCACAAGGGAGAAGGAGAAGAAAGATGGAAGGGGTTAAATATAAGAGACCTGAGGAAAAGGGGGAAACAAATAAATCAATAGCACTATTCAATATAAGTAATGTACCGCTACTAGAGACTGAAAAGAAAGATCTTAGTAAGGGTTTAACATTTTCACCATTTGGCTTCGATCTTTTCACCGACTCAGAAAAATTTATAAGGAAAACTCAGACTTAATAAAGCATTCTCCAACAGCGAGATTAAAATTAGAGAAACAGAGGAACCAACATTGAATTAACCATGTTATTATCATACAGGCCTAAAAAACAAATCAGGATAGATCCCTAGGGAAGAAAAAGGACCATATATTCAACTATATGAATAAATAATTAAAGAGGTATTTACAAAACAAGTGGAGGAATAAAACTGTTAGACAAAACCTTACAAGGGAAGAAAAGGATGCCCTATATACAGTAGTTTAAAGAATAATGAAAACATAACTATCAAACCGGCCGACAAAGGGATAAATATCTGAAAATGTGTTCAGAACCAATTGGGGGGGGATCAAAACCTTAAAGAC
Organism: Xenopus petersii; assembly: GCA_038501925.1. Classification (NCBI taxonomy): domain Eukaryota; kingdom Metazoa; phylum Chordata; class Amphibia; order Anura; family Pipidae; genus Xenopus; species Xenopus petersii. The sequence continues at coordinate 75,905,943 of CM076687.1, read as the reverse complement.
AACCAACGGGAGATCCCACCACAATCTTCAATAATAAACAAACTAATAAATGGAGCAATAATCACAAAGAAAGTGAATACCTATACAAAAAAACCCCAAACATTCCTGTTTCTACTGCCTGCCCAAAATACATAAGGATACAATCAACCCACCCGGAAGAATAATAATATCGGGCATTAACTCTTTATATTGCAATTTATCCAAATATGTGGCTAGAACCTTACAAAGGTATGTAGTGGAATTACCAGCCTACCTAAAAGACTCTACCCAAATAATCTGAATTTTACAGGACATTGTACTTGTGTACATTATATGTAAAAGCATTATACACATCTATTCATCACAAACTGGGGCTGAAAGCAATTGCATCCTTCTTACAGAGGGATGACACATTGTTGGAAAAAACAGAAAGAGTTTATTATGAACTCAATTTCATTCATACTGAACCACAACTACTTTTGGTATGAAGACAAATTCTACCTCCAGGTGTGGGGTATCGCCATGGGAACCAGATTCACACCCAGCTATGCAAATTTATTCATGGGATATTGGGAGGAATGTAACATCCTACCCAAGCTGGGTGGGAATCTGATCCTATGGCGGCTCTTCATAGATAAAGTCAGAGCAGTAACTAGAGGGGGGCGGGCCCTGGCGCGGAACGTGCAGCCGGGCCCCGCCCCCTCCATATGGCAAGAAACGGCCGCATTAGAACAGTGGCGCGAGCTGCCGGAGTGCCCTGAGGGGGTGCGGGCCCTGGCCCAATCGCACCCCCTGCTCCCCCGGTAGTTACGCCACTGGATGAAGTCATATTAATGTGGCGGGGAGGTGAAGTACAACTACATGAATTTTTCAGCAGTCTAAATAAAAATGACATAAATGTTGAATTTAGTTCCACTTATAGCCTAAGTAATATAAACTTCCTGGATTTGTAAATATATATCAAACAGGTAGATGTGTGTAACTATGTCCTAAGTACAAGCATTCACAACCCACTTTGGTTGGATAATATCCCACATGGACAATTTCATATACATAAGAAAAATTGTTCAGATCCGGTTGAATTATATAAACAATTGGATTATGTAACGGACAGGTTCAAACAAAGGTGATATAGTAATAAAGTGATTAAGAAATCAAGGGAAAAATTATCAAAAGTAGATACAGCAATCAAAGAAAGGAACCAAGATATAGAAAAAGAGGACGTATGTATCTTTATCACCACATATGCCCCAGGAACTCAATCCTTAAGAAAAATAATCATGAAACTGGAATATATTAGGAGGAGATGCACAACTAAAAGAAACTTTGCCAATAAACCACAAGTAATATGTAAAAGGGCATAAAAAAAAAAAAAAAAAAAAAAAAAAAAAAACTTAGGGCACATATTAGTAAATGATAGGGATAAAAATGGTACTTTTCCTTGCTTAAACTGTTCCAATGTCCAGAAAGTTGAATTCCTATACCATCCCAGGAATGGGACCTGAATATGTATTCCCGGTCGGTTCTCGTGTTATACCACATACAGTATGCTGTATATGTCATCAAATGTCCATATGGGCTAGCATATGTTGGTCAAACAACAAGGACCGTCCGGGCACTTATCCGTATAAGTCTGCAATTAGAACTGGCAAGAAAGAACAAGCAGTTGCGGGTTATTTCATTGAAATGGGCCATAATGTTAATCAACTAAGGTTCCAGGTCACTGAAAAAATGCAGACAAAACGTTGTGGTGAAAGTAGATTAAAAGCTTTATTATACAGAGAGGCCTTTTGGATTAGGAGACTAGAGACATTAACTCCATTAGGCCTAAATAAAGAATGAGACCTCAAGCCAATTTTTTTAGTTGTTTTTAAAGGTTTTTATATACTGTTTTTATTCTGGATCTCTTACAGATCTGCTTCTCATGAACTTGATTCACCTGCACTGTTGGAACTTCAAATGGATACTTTTTGTAAATTATTACACTGTTTAACATATAAAAGAAAATGTACCACATGATTGTAATTTGTTACTAATTATCCACTAGATGGCACGCAAGAGTTTGAATAGCTGTGTTTGGATTGTCAGTTTAGCTTGATAAAAGGCCACTTAGGGCAGAGATCTGCAATAAAAGCATTTTTATTTTGAGAAGATTGAGTGGTGCTGTTCTATTTTACTATTGTTACATTTGCCAAGTGGACAGTGGTCACTGGGGAACATGCACCACGACACAAAAAGAAAAGGTGTAAGTAGCTGTGCTGACTATTCTACTTCCACATATTAGTAAATAACTATATCCCCACAGAAAGAACCAAAACAAAAAAACAAAGGGAAGAGTGGAAAGGCTTCTACCCATGTGCATTATGCAAGGTTTGTAAGTATGCAGCGGGAAAAAAAACAAAAAAAAACAACCTTCAAATGTCACTAAAACTGTAAAATATCGAACACTGCACTAAATGTACTACCAAACATGTGATATACTGTTTGGAATGCCCTTGTGGCTTGCAGTATGTGGGGAAAACAAACAGAGTTCGGAGGGAAAGAATAAATGAACATGTTAGAACTATAAAAAAGGGGTAGAAAACCACAGTGTATCCAACCATTTTAAGCAACATAATAATAAAAATGCTAGAGGTTTGAAACTCTGGGGCATAACAGTGGTTAAAACAAATTGGAGGGGTGGAGATATAGTGAGGAAAACTTTACAAGAAGAAAGTAGATGGATCTACAGCATGCAGACCCTTACCTAACAAGGGCTAAATATAGATACGAACATAGTGTAAATATAAAAATCACAAAAAACACAACACACAAAATAAACTACTAATAATAGATAAACACAAAAAAGGGCACATATACTTAAATGGAATGAAAATTGATTTAATAAGCAGTAGAACTTTGAATCTATCTTAAATTATTTATATGGATAAGAATATAAATTATCTGTGCAGAACTGACAATGTGTGTAACCTAAACAGATAACATATGTAATTAATTAAATGTGAGTAACCTAAACAGTTATAAAATAAATAATAGAAAAAAAATAGAAAGAAAAATTAATTAATTTGTGGGGCATATTTATCAAGGGTCGAATTTCAAATTGAAAGAACTTCGAATTCAAAAAGACCAACCGAAATTAAGTCGAAGGTTTTTTTTGGTCGAATAGGTAAGTTTTCGATCTAATAGGTCTGCATTTGAATCGCACAAATCGAAGTAATAGCGCATTCAATCGAATCTGATTCAAAGTTTTCCCCAAATTTTTTTTTTTTGATTTTTCAATGTCCACTAATTGACTCCAGGTTTTAGGTCCCCCATAGGCTAAAACAGAGACAGTACATGATAAATTTTGATATTCAATTTTTTTTTCAAATTCAAATTGTATTTGGACTATTCCCTAGTCGAAGTACACAAGGGTAGGGGGAGGGTTTTATTAAACTACAGGTTGAATTTTCCTTTAAAACCAAATGTAAGTGCAAAAACATTTTTAAAGATACATTTTCAATAAACTGTTTTATGCTATGGGATTTCTGTTTTCCCTTATTGAGTCTAAAGGTATACTATGAGGAGAACCCTCATCTGTGAAATGTCTTGTAAGTCTAGTAAATCTACAATTTACAATTCTAATAGAAATTATTAGGCAGAGTACCTGTCCACATTTAAGTCACACAGCTGGTAGAACATCTGTCGGTATGGGGGTAGGCTTCCTTCCCGGAAAATATATACAGAATCCTACAACAGGGTAGACACATAAGGACATTGAAATTAATTGATGACACAGTGCAAGACAACTGTAGATCAAGCATGTGCTTAGTAGAACTAATAAGAAAGCCTATCGATCTGGCATGGCCTACGACGTACAATTTCTATGTCATCATGGGAGTTCTCCTGCACCCCTCCAGCAGGCAAACTAGAAGTAATTATAGCCAACACTAGACAAGGCATATCAAGACCTGGTGGGTATGTAGCATGAAAGTGACTCAGCATGAGAGCGTTAGGATGTAGTTTAGACCTGGATAAAGCTCTATATTTTACAACACCAAATAGAACTGTATGACTGTCCGAAATTATTGCACTAGATCTGTGTGGCATGAGGACCGGTTTTAGTTTTCTACAATGAACACACGCGGCCACTCACCTTGAGTTTGTATTTGTTGTAAAAAGGGTTTTTCCCTCCTGGGCTGTTGGAGCCAGGCCCTACCAGCCCTTGTTTCAGGTCCTGCACACTGACAACCTGTGGTGCTTAATAATAAAAGATTTTAAGCATTAAAAGTCGGATTTTTCAACAAGTTTCATTCATTGTGGAATGATACAATGGCCAATAATGGAAGAAAACGTGACACATGCTTGCAATAACTATAGAAACCACTAGGGTATTAATATTATTTGCAATGCAATATTGCATATTGCACACTTGCACCATAACTGCACTCTGTATTGGGAAGGAAGCAGAGAGAAGATGATGGGAGCTCAATGTGAAGAAGGCAGACACATAGGCCAGTGCTGTAAATAACACCTAATAGATTGGGAGTGTCTGTTTTGGTGCTGGAAATGTTGACGCTGCTGGAAAAATTAGCTTTTCTAATGTGTCCTACACACCAAGTGTGTAATACAGCTTTGAACCCTTACTTTGGATAAGCTCTTTTCAAAACATTCACCTCTGTCCCTCAATCTTTTGCAGAAATGCAACTTTCGGCTTTTCCTTCAACTAAGTTCTGCAGATAATGATGTGGGTTTTAGTCTAACAACAGCTCAAACATTTGACAATCAGGGTGTATGTATACATTTGTTCACAGACTCTTGGATCAGTCTACAAAGAAGGCTCGCGGAGTGTAGAAAACGGACACCATCTTCTGGCTGATTACAGTACAGCAGAAGGCAGAGGTGTGCGAGCAGAGAGAATTCTATGCCCTAAGCATACCCTGCTTCCAATCTCAGCAACACAAAAGTGCATTACCTGGCTTCTTCAACGTGATGGGCAGGCTGTAGTTGTAGGTGCTGCGTTTGGCTTTAATGGGCATGTCATTCGGTAAATATCCTGCATGGCAAGAATAAATAAGAAGATTGAGTAATACGTGGTAGTATTGATTTAAGTTTAAGGAATGCTTGCACAAACATTTAAATGGGTTGCTTCAAGGCAATTGGGTAGTACATTGGTAGTACAATTATGGGATCTATTATCCAGAATGCTTTGGGACGTAGATAAGGCATTTCAATATTGTCCACAATAAGGCCAAGTATTGTCTAATTATCAAAGTTTGTTGAAAATGGAATGACATCCATTTTACAGAGCTTTCAGGAAAATAGATTTTTGTACACAGGTACAAAGAATTCAGCTCTACACAGATAGGAGTCCCAATGTTTTCTCTCCTATCTGATATTACCATACTTGACTCCACAGCGAATCCGGAAATCAAGCACTTGGTAGATCTTTGCGTCTGGGTTTTTCCTGGGATCGTAGCTGAATCTCACCCACAGACTCCTCCAGGGGCCTGTCAGCTAAATAAAACAGGACTCAATCAAACCAATGGCACAAATTAATGAGGATGTTTTTTTAACTATGTTTTGTTTTGTTTGTGGGCAATGCTAAAGTTGGAACAAAAAAAAAAAAAAGAACTTTAAAAAATGAAAAGTGTCAAAGGTACCCACCATGTAATAAGCCACGATAGGCAACAATAATTTGAGCTTGTCTGGGTGGACGCTAATGTTGGCCTTAATAGCATTTCGTGACCAAATAGGGCGATTGCTAAAGAGCTGGAACAAATGAACAGTGTAATTACAATAAGGCCAAAATGTATTGGCATCTGTAGCATACCAACAATACAGCAGCACCACATACCTGCCTCATCTCCTCCTCTGCCTGTTTGTCCAAGGGATTTGTGCAGAGCTTAGTCCAGTTCTTTACAGCAGCCTGGTGTGGCTCATTAGGAATCTCAGATTCCTCAAAGGTGACAAAGATGGCATTGTGGGGCCGGCGGGCCCTGCTCGGGCCAATCAGATTGTCACTGGACATCTGAGGCATCTTATAGCCTTCTCTGTGGAAGTAAAGCATATAAGGTGAGAATTAAATGTTTTGTCTGGTCATAAGCAATGATGTCCAGGAGTTACCTAGTCACAGATCTATTCCCAAAAGGAGACACCTTGATTATTTGGAAGCTACCGGCAGCCCTTCTTGAGGATTCTCACCGCTTGGAAAGAGGCAACAAATGAGAACGCATACCTGTGATTGACATCAGGGCGGTAATAATAATCCACTGAGTTGTCCAGACGGGAGAATATAGGCGGGGGGATGTGGAGAGCTATTTCTTGGTTGAAAAACTCTTCTTTCTCTGGCTTATGTAGCAGGACCTTGTCATACAGAGAAGTTCGGCTGCCATCAGGACCTTGCTTAAATGCCAAGTACTGGAAATCAGACATCCCTAAAGGAAACGGAGAATGAATAACACAATAGGGAGGATAAAAATAAACAGAGGGGTGGTTCATCTAGTATGTTATAGAATGCCTAATTCTAAACAACTTTTCAATTGTCCATTTTTCTTTTTATATCGTTTTTGAATTATTTGCCGCCTTCCTCTGAGTCTTTACAGCTTTCAAAAGAGGGTCACTGGCCCATCTAAAAAACAAATGCTCTGTAAGGCTACACATGTATTGTAAGTGCAACTTCAATTTATTCAAATTAATAATGTGGTGTGCTAGGGTAATTTGGACCCTAGCAACTAGATAGCTGAAATTGCAAACTGGAGAGCTGCTGAAGGGTGATGGGCACTTACTGAAGAAGCTTGAGGTGAAAGACAACGTTATTCGACACAAGCGCCGTGGAGTCTGAACTCATGAAAAGTCAGAACCCAAAACAAAGGAATTTCAGAGTTTTAAAGACTTGGGAATACATGACATGAGAATGTACAGGTGTAAACATTAGTTACTGGTGGGAGAGTGTTAGGGTTGCCACATGTTCGCTGGGCTGAATCCAGGCAGGGGGCAAGGCTGTGAAGCAATGAGAGTGATGATGATGATATATCTTTACAGCACAGGAAAACAAAGAACTGCTCTTACAGTCAAGCAGGTGGCTCTACCCTCAAGACCAGGGTACTAGTGACCAAGTCTATCTTGAGAACAGAATCCATCCAAGGTATCTTTATTTTCCCTTGAAATATCCTTTAATACAGAAGACCGAAACCCTGATTTCTACCTTCCTAATGACCCACCTTGAAATTTATAGACGGTGCCAACCACGCCGATGATTTCCAAGCTGATCTTTCCTTCTTCCATTGGTTCAAGGGTGCCGGGATCGTGGTCTTTTTTCCGCCGTACTTTCTTCTTCACCCGCAGGATCATAGTGGTGGTGGGGAATCGGTTGGCGCACATCGGGTGGCAATAGGGATCCTTCGGTCTGAAATAGAGTTCCAGTCTCTTGGAGGGATCAGCGTATGTCTAGAGAGAGAGCAGGGGGCTTTTAGAACTGGGTACTACATGCACACAGGTGGGAGAATACATTCAGAATGGACAGGCGGTACTAAATGCAATACTGCAGTGGTCCCCAAACTTTTTGCAGCACAGACCAGTTTCAAGCAAAATGATTATTATGAGGAGGGGGGTAGGGTTGCCACCTTTTGTGGAAAAAATACTGGCTTTCTTATATATTTGTTTTTCCCTATTAATAACATTGGAATCAACCATCACTTTACCAGCCAGGTGGCAACCATAAAGGGGGGTGGATTTCAGGATTTCCAAAAATTCTGTCCAAACATTACTTTGGTCCCTATCACGATCAGTAGAAAGCTTCCGGGGCACAGCTGTTGTCATGGCAATGGTGTGTCACGGAGCTTGGATTGCAGTTAATAAGGGCATTTTTCGTTGTTTTTTCAGTTATTATAGACTACAGCTGGGACCAGCCTGGGGGTTGGGGACTCCTGCATTACTGCACATTGGTGGAAGGATATAAAGGCTGCAACTGGCACTCACCTTGGACACTCCTTCCTCCCCTCCCAAGGTCCGTAGCATCTTCCCCACATCCTGCACCAGGCCCGGGTACTCCACACACACCATTGGTTTAGTGCGCGGTAGCATTAAAGATAAAGTTGCAGAGCCCTCCATTGTCAGAGTTGTAGCAACTTCCTAGTGGTGATGCGTGCTCCCGTGGCGTCATTCATGCTTGACGCACGGCGTCCTCGTCACGTGGTATCTTTAGTCTAAAAGCGGGCAAGCGGCTCCTCAGTCAGCGTACTGCAGCTTCTTTTGCTGCTCTATGAGCTGTATGTCGGGGATATTGAGTCAGAGAATACCCAAGTTCTCGCTCGCCTGCTAATAGTGTCGTGAGCGTCCGACTTCACAGAATCCCCTGTACTAGGCAGGTCACTGTCTGGCCCCATTTGCCTGCTGTATTAATGCCAGAGTAATTTCAGGAACATCATGTAAGCCAACCAAACCCCTCCCCAGTGGGTGAAGCAGGACAGCCATCAGAAATCACAGGGCCCCATACAACATTTCCTGGGCTGCGCCCACCGCAAGCCCCACCTACAGCTCCGCCCTCCCCACCCCACAGGTCTGCCCCCCACCACACAGTAAAAAAACATAAAAAATAATGGTGGCTAGGATTCCCACATGTTAATAAAAAATAAAAAGATATTGGTGGTCAGGCCCCCCCCTAAAAAAACATTTGTGGCCAGGGCCCCCCCCCATTAAAAAAATATTCGTGGCTAGGACCCCACATGAGGAAAAAAATTGGTGGCCAGGCCCCTCCCCCCCACATTATAAGAAAATTGGTGGCCAGGGCCCCTGAAATGTCCATGCCTTCCTGAAGTCAGCAGCTCTCAGAAATATGGGGGGCCCAGCTAATCAAGTAAGTGTGGCATGGCCGGGGCCCCCCCTACAACTCTCCCCCCCCTGATGGCTGCCCTGGGGTGAAGACCCCAATGTTCTTCTGTATGGCACTGTGGCAGAGTAGGGGCTCAGGGAATGCAGTACCTACACCAGAGCAAAGTGTGGCCTTCTACATGTGTCTTTCTTTGTACTTTTTCAGTACAAGACCCCTACACCAGGTGGACCTTCTGTGCTCAGCTGGGGCCCCCTGGTAGTTGGACAAAAAAAACATTTTTTTTAACATGGTATGGTATTGTGCTTATCACCCACATAAGATCTAAAATGTGGCTAGTTTTTGCGCAGGCAAGGGCCTGATGTGAAACACTGAAATCTTAAATGGCACTCATGTCTGCCCCCAGACAGTGATTTGGACCCACTAACCCTGCCATATTTTTCAGGACTCTGATGGAGGAACAGAGTGAGGAGCTTAGCTGGGGGGGGGGGGAAGACTCAAAGCTTGCTGCCTGTGAATGGAGTACAGTGGGCAGCGAGTGAGGCTGTACTGTCACAAAGCAGCCATTCTTACAGCTGTAGAGGATAAGAGGACACATTTATGTCCCCTGTTTGGTGCACTCAAGATTTCAAATGCAGCCTCTGCTTTTGGATGGCACATTTGGTTTTCTTCCTGTTCTTCCAGTACTGCCCTAGGCAGACCTCCAGTTGGGTAAGGGTTGGACTGAGCTGGTGGGACACTGGGAAAAAACTTGGTGGGCCCTGGTAACTGAGACCCACTCCTAGCCTGAGACTTCATTGCTCTGCCTCCTGGCCTCCTCCCGGCCCAATCCTGACCTCCTCGCGGCCCCAATCGTGACCACAGCAGGAGCACAAAATACTCATGGGGTTGTGCAGGATGAGGGCCTGACGCAGAAGTCCAGGTGGTCCTGGACCCCCCCCCCCACACACACACACACTCTGAGAGAATTAAGGCAATGGGAGAAACAACTGTCAGCTGCACTTTCCAAGCAGACTTTTTTCAATTACTTTCCATTATCTATTTTTTACTGTTTTTCAAAAATCTCTCATTTAAAGGGTGGTTCACCTTCAAACAACTAGTTGTTTTCCAATAGATTACAAGGGATAACTTTTTCCAATTTCTTTCTATTTTCTATGTGTCACTGTTTTTCTGATATTGAAGTGTAAAGTGTCTTTTTTTTCACCTTCTAAAGCAGCTCTGGGAGGGGGGATTGTCGACCCTGTAACCCAGGGGTCCCCAACCTTTTTCACCCGTAAGCAACATTCAGATTTCCTGGGTGGTACCAAATAAGGGCTGTGATTGGCTATTGGTAGCCCCTATGAGGACTGGCAGCCTACAGGAGACTCTGTTTGGCAGTACATCTGGTTTTTAAGCAACCAAAACTTGTCTCCAAGCCTGGAATTCAAAAATAAGCACCTGCTTTTAAGCCACTGGGAGCAACATCCAAGAGGTTGGCGAGAAACATGTTGCTCAGGAGCTACTGGTTGGGGATCACTGCTGTAACCTGTTCTAAATTGATACATTTCTTATCTTTGTCCCTGCTGAGCTGAATCCCAGGGTTTCATTAAAGGCAGCTGTTAGAATTGATACAATATTTGCCAATACTCCAGAGATGCATCTGAGAAATGTATCAATTAAATGTTGCAAAATTGTAAAAGTTCACACGTTGCACCTGAATTACTGAGCTGCCAGACTCAAACACCAGAGACAGGAACATTCAACTTTAAACTTAGATTTTGGAAAAACAGAAAAAATAAATAATGGAAAGTAATCGAAAAAGTCATTTCTGGGGAACAATTTGAAAACAAATGAACTGGAAAAAGTGTTTGGAAGGTGAACAACCCCTTTAAAGTTGAGCTGCTTTAGAAGGTGAAAAAAGACAATTTACACTTCAATATCAGAAAAACAGTGACACATAGAAAATAGAAAGAAATTGGAAAAAGTTATTTCTGGTGATCTATCGGAAAACAACTAGTTGTTTGAAGGTGAATCACCCCTTTAAAGGAGAGATTTTGTGTAAAAAATAAGAACGTATCAGTGCGTTATACTCGTTTAGATATAGAATTGTGCTTAAAAAAGTAGTGTTTCTGGCTGATTTATTGAATATTTCTGCAAAAACCCTAATATTCCCTCCCTTCCACTTCCTGCTCCCTGAATTCCCAGGCTGTCCAGGGGAGCCTGGGCTCTCAGCTCACTGTACTGTAGGACAGGAACCAATCAGCAGCTATCAGGACCTGATAGGGAACTGTCTTTGCATGTGTGACTGCAGAGCTGTGATTGGCTGCCCCCCTTTCTACTGTGCAGGGACTGTTGGGACACACACACCCCTCATTTGAAACACAGACAGGGACCAGAGAACATCTATAGGGAGCTGTAATAAAGGGACTATTTTTAAAGATAATATTAATTTTTAGCAACACTATATATACATTTTATATGTAAAAGCAACACCATATATTACTTACAATTGCCTACAAAATTAGGGTTTTTACATTTATCCTATATGTCTCCTTTAATATACACGTTAAATTCTGTTTTGGCAGGAGAATACTGTTCAGTCACCTGCACATTCACATTACCCTCTTGTCAGGTGCTTCGCAGCTCTGAAATTTTCTTTCAATCACGTTGCACTGCCTTCCTCCTGCCCCTTTCTGGAGACGTTCCAAAGCTTGTCAATGACGTCATCTTTCCCCATAATATAGTCCCGGCTCCTTCAGTCATGAGTCTTACAAAGGTGGTTTTAATATCCTTCCGCCTGACTCGGGTTGGGAGAATTACCTACAAGGAAGGGTTATGGCACAAAGAGACATCAGGGTCTAAACAAGTGTACCCGAAAGTGCAGAGGGTGGGTTAGCAGAGAGCTGGGGGTCGTGTGGAGCGGGCTGGCAGCTTCCGCACTTATTTGTTCAGTGGAGCGGAAGAAGGGTTGTGCTGCGACGCAATATGGCAGCTCCCTGGGGAACTGAGAGGTAAACAGGCTGTGTGCTCTGGCAGCGCTGATTGTAACTGTCCAGTTAAACCAATGCAAACTTCTGCTGAAAGAAAAGATGGCATGCACCCTTACAGAACAGCACATTTACTGCAGGGCATCTTTAACAACAATGACAAAACAACAACACAGATGTTTATAGTTTTGGAACAACTTTATTCAACATGTTAAAATAAACATTGCTGCAACAACAAACTCACCAGACTGTGCCAAAATATGTATTTCTCAAGATGGCTGAAATTGCTCCAAATAAGTCACTGTTTGAAGACATAAAACCAGAATATTTAAATATATGATTTTGTTGTTCTTGCAATCATAAAGTACTCATGTTACTATCCCATGAAAGGCAGGCACCTCCTTCCATATGTATAAATACAAATATACAGAAAAGGAATGTTCTGGGCACACAATAAGCTATACCCTTATACTGTACTGTCTAAGGGAATCAATATGGTACCTCCCTCCTCCCATATGTATAAATACAAATATACAGAGATGGAATGTTCTGGGCACACAATAAGCTATACCCTCATACTATACTGTGTAAGGGAATCAATATGGCAGCTCCTTCCCATATGTATACATAAAAATATACAGAGAAGGAATGTTCTGGGCACACAGTAAGCTATACCCTCATACTGTACTGTCTAAGGGAAACAATATGGCACCTCCCTCCTCCCATATGTATAAATATACAGAGAAGGAATGTCCTGGACACACAATAAGCTATCAAGCATATATGTTCAAGCATACATACACGTTTAATTAGCATTTATTTATAAAGCACCCAGCTGTCCTTTAGTATAGGTAGCTCGTCATATACCAATCTTGGAATGCGCACTGCCAGCCACTTAAACTCATTTGAGGCAGCCCTGATACAGTTGTGCTGTAAAACTGCCCCCTCACCACCCCCAGTAACTTGAGCAAGGGCAGTACTATAATGAATCTACAATGAACCTCCCCCCCGCTCATTCATTATAGTACTGTTCTTGCTGAAATTACTAGGGGGAGGGTCAGTTGCAATTAGTTACTGTACCACAGCTGTATCAGGGCTGCCTCACAAGCTGACATGCTGGGAGATCCTTAACACTGTGTATTAATTGTACTTCACTGCCCACAACAAGGTCAGCAAACAGTTAATGTCATTTTGAAAAGGTAAAAACAGTAAAAAAAAGGGAAATTAATTAACAAACGTGTGTTGCCATTTTTTCTACCTTTAAAAATGACATTAACTGATAATCCACACAAAAATCTAGCCCCCTTGGTTTTACTCAAGACAGTCTTGAAGTTTCAGTTGATTTCACAAAGCAGCAGCAGGGACACTGTTCACAGTGCTGAGGCGCCTGAGCTAATCCCACCTCCAGCAGCAGCAGCAGAACACAAGAAGAGCCTGGCAGACAGCACAGCAGCAGAACAGAAAGCCTGACATTCCTTCTGGACACGCGCAGAGGACCGAGGGAGTGATCATCAAGCAAGCTGCTGGCACATCCTCCAGAAAGACCATCCAATCGGCTGCTAGTGTGAAGTCCTGATGCGGAGAGAAGACTGACGTCACTGACTAAGCACCACCCACCGGAAGGAGAGAATCAATCTGCAGAGCGAGCGGAAGAAGCAAGCAAGCAAGCCGGAAGGAGCCGAAGGGGACAAGTGGTCCCCCCTCCGTCGCTCCGGAAACGGCTCCAGGAAGGAGCAAGGAAGATCCGAACAGCAGGACACCTTCACCTGCTATCCGGGACGGCGGGACAGGCAGGTAAAATCGGCACTGTCCCGCCTAATGCGGGACACTTGGGAGGTATGCAGAGAGCAGGCTGCAGTCCGTAATTAGCCATGGAATGGGGGGAGATATTGAATATAAAGCACTGCACATATCACGGCTCTGCCTGGGCCTCTTCCCAACTCTCTTCTCGTGGGTCAATGACATTTCTGCCCATTCCGGGCCCCAGTCTTGACTTTAGGACTTATGTTACCTCTTTGCTCTTATGTTTCCTAAGGGGATTATGCAGTTTGGGGGTCTGTTAAAGCCTGGCACCCCTAAATCTCCACCTCCAATGGTGTGTATACTCCCCATTACAGTCAGGCCCCTAGTGGGCAAGTTACATTTTTTAGTTGTCAGGTTTTTTTAGTTGGCCAATTATGCCTCTTGTAATGGGCAACAGTGAGCACTCCCTCTCACTGTCTCTGCCTAAAGCACTACATTGGGGTTTACAATATCTTATTGGTGTCCTGTTTATAAAGGGAAGGTATGTACTCTGGGGGTTTACCCCTTTATTGACAGCCCCCCAAACACAACCACAGGGGTTAGGTTATCAAATAATTGTCAAGACCTGCTGTAAGACCGCTATAGTTTATTTGGCCCTTTTTTGCTTTATAAACTGCCAATGACTGTGGCAGCGGTTGTCTGCAATGGCCTGCCTTTCTACCTGCAAATCACCCTATCCATCTGTCAGTGCTCCTTGTACTATTGAATGTATGGTGCCCTGTTGGACTATACAGAGGGAACACCTCTGTGCTCAAGTGAGCATTTTGGTTGCGAGATCCATTTGCTATCGCTCTGTACATCACACCACAAAACCAGAGAATTCAGAGCAATGATGGGAAGACAGGGCTGTGTGTGATGGGCATACAAAGTGGACACTGGAGATCTAAGTGGGGCGGGGGCCTATCTGTTGTAAATGGTTTTGTAGGAAATGGTGATATGATCTTATATACTGTGGCTTGCTATATGAGTGTGACTTGTTTGTTTGTCTTGCTTGCTGGAGGGCTTTGTATGCACTTAAATGCTGATCGCTTTGTGTTTTGGATATATTTTCTCTGATGAATAAAGTTGACCATATCCATAAACATCCACTTCCTTGACCAGTTTGCCAAGCAATTAGATCTCATAATGGGGGGGGGGGAGCTGTTGTTCAGCTTCATTGGACCCAGACCACCTGCCCACCCCAGTGCAGTCAGAACAACTGTATTATTTCAATTTCAACAGGGCACTTTGCCAACTTTTCCATATACTCGCCCATAATTCTGTGATTTTGACATCCTCCTTAAAACCGTGGAATCATGGGCCACAGCTATCCATTGAAAACAACAGTGCTTTTTCTCCAGTTGGTAATGTCAGCCTGTGGGCTGCTCACGCCACTTTCTTTACAGCCACATACAATGCTCTGCATGCTGTCAGCTCTAATGAGGCCTAAAGATCTTCAGATGATTAGATTAGCAGCTTTGTTTCTTAGCCGTCACCTCACCTTTTATATTTGCGGTAATAGTTGCTCTTTGTGCAGTGATAGTTGCACCTTGCCATACTTGTTAACTTAGAAAAACTATTGTGCATAAATAATTTTAAAGGGCAAGGTTTAACTTGCTGTTGGTTTTGTATGATATACTTTTTTTTTTTTTTGCTCATTTAAAGAGAGAGACCATAAAACTATGGCAAAAAAATTCCACTGTACTAAGCACAATTAAGCAGGAATGGTCTGTTTTCCCAGGCTCCTATCCTTTGCAATTGCAATGTAAGCCAATGGTCTGTGATTAAAATACATGCACTCAAATATCCCAAAAGCTCCCTGTGTGCCATTACTAACTTCCCAATTAACAGGCACTGGTTAATCTGTTTTACCATCAGTGTCTTCACTTCTACAAAGATTTGTTTATGATTTGTTTACCTGTTAGGGAATACTCATTTAGTGCTATTGGCTAGTGGCTGCACTATTTTGATCCTTGTGAAGTTCCAGGAAACCTATAGTTAGCAGATAGCAATGTGATGCAGAGCAGTCTGTCAGATAATGCAATTTACAGTCTGTTTGCAGTCCCAGTAAGAGATATGTTTGATTTATGTAGATCTATCACTATGTATTGGCCAACTATTCATTATGCACAGTAAAGTAATTGTAAACATTTTCCATAAGATTCTTCTACTTGCTTTCTCAATGCAACACTGTATTTAAACTAGATAAACGCTTACATGGTTCATTATGATGTTATAAAATATGGTGAAGTGATAGTATGCTGGCTACCCCAAAGTTTCTATATATCTCTAACCTTATGAGCTAAGGGGGCCCAGCCTGAAGGCCAGTTAGGGGGAGATTAGGGGTGAGTGCTTATTTGTGACTTGGATACCCCTGGAACTACAGCAGTGTGACTTACGCCAATGTTTCTATATATCTGTAACCTTGTTATGAGCTAAGGGGGCCCAGCCTTAAGGCCAGTTAGGAGGAGATTTGGGATGAGTGCTTGTATGTGCCCTGGGTACCCCGGGAACTATAGCAGGGTGACTGTTACCCCAATGTTTCTATATATCTCACTAACCTTATGAGCTAAGAGGGCTCAGCCTTAAGGCCAGTTAGGGGGAGATTTGGGGTGAGGTTTTATGTGTGCCCTGGGTTCCCCTGGAACTATAGCGGGGAGACTGTTACCCCAATGTTTCTATATATCGGTAACCTTGCTATGAGCTAAGGGGACCCAGCCTGAAGGTCAGTTAGAGGGAAATTTGGGGATTTTTCCTATTTGTGCCCTTGTACCACAGAAAATATAGCAGGATGATTGTTGTACAATTGTATTTCTATATCTGTAACCTTTATTATTTATAAGGGTGTCTCTGGCCAAAGATTGGGCCTCCAAAGTGGACTTGTAGTCTGATAGCAACTGCCACTACCAGGCTCTTAAAAGAGCTTCTCCACCAAGTTGGTGCTGTGCAATAGGCTTTTGATATTCTCAGAGCTGATCCACTCTGTGAAGGTGATTGCTGCATTGCCAGTTTACCCAGAACCATTTTTTATTTCCAGCGCTTTTGCTAGCTCTATGTAGCCTCTTGTAAATCTTTGCCACGGCTGAAGCAGTGAATTACTGTGCAACCTTTTTTACTTGCATGTGGCTCTCAACTAGGGTTGCCACCTGGCCGGTAAAAATGATGGTTGATCCCAATGTTTTTAATAGGGAAAAAAGATAAATATATAGGAAGGCCGGTATTTTTTTCCAGAAAAGGTGGCAACCCTGCCCTCAACTAACAGATACACTTGAAGCGGCAGTCTAGTTATCTTTATAACCGATCCTATTTGAACCCTATTGGAAGCAGCAGTCCTGCCCTGCGTTAAGGCTGAGATGCTAGCTATCTGTATAACAGAGAATTTATTTATGAGAAATGGATTTACTTGATAACAGAAAATTGCCCAGCCCTAATTGTTTTATTTTGTGCCCCGGGTACCCCTGGAACTATAGCGGGGAGACTGTTACCCCAATATATCTGTAACCTTGTTATGAGCTAAGGGGACCCAACCTGAAGGCCAGTTAGAGGGAGATTTGGGGATGTTGCTTATTTGTGCCCTGGTACCACAGGAAATATAGCAGGGTGATTCTTATACAATTGTATTTGTATATCTGTAACAGTTATTATTCATAAGGATGTCTCTGGCCAAAGATTGGACCTCCAAAGGGGGCTTGTAGTCTGATAGCAACTGCCACTACCAGGCTTGTTGGTGCTGTGCAACATGCTTGTGTAGCCTCTTGTAAATCTTTGCCACTGCTGAAGTGGTGAATTACTGTGCAACCTTTTATCCTTACATGTGGCCCTCAACTGACAGATGCACTTGAAGCAGCAGTCTAGTTATCTTTATAACAGATGCTTTCTGATCCCCATTGGAAGCAGCTGTCCTGCCCTGCTTTATGGCAGCTGAGATTCAAGCTATCTGTATAACAGAGCATTCTATAACAGAACATTCTGTCCCAGTGGCTGCAAAGATCTTATCTGATCCCCATTGAAAGCAGCAGTTAGGGATGCACCGAATCCACTTTTGGATTCGGCCGAACCCCCGAATCTTTCACAAAAGATTCGGCCGAATACCGAACCGAATCCAAACCCTAATTTAATGTAAATTAGAAGTGGGAAGGGGAAAACATTTTTTACTTCCTTGTTTTGTGACAAAACGTCACGCAATTTCCATCCCCGCCCCTAATTTGCATATGCAAATTAGGATTCGGATTCGGTTCAGCCAGGCAGAAGGATTCGGCCGAATCCGAATCCTGCTGAAAAAGGCCGAATCCCGAACCGAATCCTGGATTCGGTGCATCGCTAGCAGCAGTCCTGCCCTGCTTTATGGCAGCTGAGATTCTAGCTATCTGTATAACCGAGCATTCTATCCCAGTGGCTGCACAGATCCTATCTGGTCCACATTTGAAGCAACCCTCTGCTTTTTGGCTGAGATTTACGACTGTTACCCCAACAGACAATTGCCCAGCGCTAATTGAATTCCATAAAAACACAAATGTTAAGGTGTCTATTTGGGGGTGATTGTTTTTCTTTAAGACTCCGTTCCCTATCTTAGACACATTTAAAATCAATTGGCCTCCGAGTGACCCATGTTTGGCTCCAGCAAAAATGCATATTAAAAGCACGGAGCAGTGTTTCACAAGCAGAGGCTGCATTTATGGCCCAGGCAGATTTACTTAGCTACCAGTGTTGAAGGAGGAGAACGCAGAAGATCTGAGATAATATTGAGTTGCTGGTAACCTCTCTTCTATACATTGGAAACGTATATCAAGAATACCTGCCATAAAGAAAAGGTCTGTTTTTCTAAAAGGGATGCAGAGATCAGAACTAGGGATGCACTGATCAGTTCGGGGTTCGGCCTTTTTCCCGGCTGAACCAAATCCGAATCCTAGTTTGCATATGCAAATTAGGGGTTGGGAGGGAAATTGTGTGACTTTGTGTCCCAAAACAAGGAAGTAAAAAAAAAAGTCCCCTTCCCACCCCTAATTTGCATATGCAAATTAAGATTCGGTTCAGTATTCGGGCAAATCTTTCACAAAGGATTCGGGGGTTCGGCTGAATCCAAAATAAAGGATTCGGTGCATCCCCAATCAGAACTGAATTTGTCTTTATTTTTCTAATATCTTGTATATTGTGAATAAATGTATCTAGTTTTATGATGTCTAATGCTGTCCAGCAGATCACTGCATTAGTGATAAGATGGAATACCTGCACTGGAGCCTATCCTATAAATTATATCAATTATAATTGCTGTGTATCATAAATTTAAGTCTAAGGGCTATTCCACACGGGGAGATAGCCACGCGTTTGCGGTCGCGGCGACAAAGCGCCACGACAGTCGCCGCGACCGGCGCAGGCGACAGTTTTGTATGGGCGCCTATGTAAAAACGCCTGTGCTAACCACACGAGGCGATGCGCTTTTCAACAGTCGCCTGAAAATGCCTCGCCAGGCTTTTTCAGGCGACTGTTGAAAAGCAAATCGCCTCGTGTGGTTAGCACAGGCGTTTTTACATAGGCGCCCATACAAAACTGTCGCCTGCGCCGGTCGCGGCGACTGTCGTGGCGCTTTGTCGCCGCAAACGCGTGGCTATCTCCCCGTGTGGACTAGCCCTAACCCTATTGTAAAACATGAGGCTGCTTCACAGAACTCCATAGTGACTTCTGATATCATTATAATTTGCAGTAGGGGAACCTGACATGTTTAATAAAAACTTTAAAACTTAAAAAAAAAAATATATATATATATATATATATATATATATATATATATATATATATATATATATATCCTTTATTATACTAGTGATACTCAGAGTTCCCTGTATAACTCAGCCTGCAGCCTTGTGCCTTTATATAATCACAGAACCCCTCAGTGACTTCTAATATCCTTATCATTTACAGTAGGCGGTACATTATCCCTTATAATACATGAGTGATACTCAGAGTTCCCTGTATAACTCAACCTGCAGCCTTGTGCCTTTATATGGTCACAGAACCCCTCAGTGACTTCTAATATCCTTATCATTTACAGTAGGGGGTACATTATCCCTTATAATACATAAGTGATACATTGAAATGGTGTTATAGAGAGCAGGAGCGCAAGGTGTCCGAATCCAGTGTACTGCCCTAGCCCTGGAAAGTGGAGCCTTTCTCTCCCCCCAGCTGGCTCCTTCCATCAATAGCTGCACCAACATGTGTTGCCCGTCACATGAGAAAGCGAAGAGCTATTAGCTCATGTTCATCTGGCACCGAGACTGTAATCCGATTTTATAGTTGGATTCTTTACTCGTCCATGAGCATTAACGTTTTAGTGAACAGCTGCACTTAAAGGGAAAACCACTTTCTTAGAGGGTTCTTCACTGCCCTTGGGCATTATGATGACATCACGTGGTGGGAGCCATGGCAATGTCTTCTGTTTGGGATGGGCTCAGAGAGCTTGTTTTGTCGTAAGAAATATGTCTGTATTTCTTACTGCAGCCTTACAGTTGGAGGCCAGAAGCAGCTAAACAGAAAAGCAAAGGTAGCAATTAAATTGGCTTTTTTTTAATGCATAATTACTAATAAAAGATTTAAGTTTTACAGTAATTGCGAAGTGATGATTTCTCAGCCTGGGAACATCTTTGGCTTGGTCTCCGTCACTAAATTCATGGGCAGGAGTGCTAATTAGTGTTACACCAGCATCTCATTGCAGGTTAATATATTCTGCCTCATATATCTTTTAATTTACTTTGCCGTATGTAGTGCAGTCCTCAGTACTTTGCTTTTATGCATGTAATTTCAGGGATCTAAACTTTGTAATGTGTAGTTTTAATCTCCTTTGATTGCAATATAATGTAAGTACAATGAACACTGGTTATGAATTACAAGCTGCTATGGGGGGTATAAAGGTTCAGTCAGGGCCACCATCATAAATTTGCGGCTCAATACTACTAGTAGAGTTTAGGGTTAAAAATGTGCACTTGGCTATACCCTATTTTCATCCAAAACACACCCCAAGTAAACTCGCACAATCAGATAAATCTTGCCATACAAGTCCTTCCACTCCAAGTCATAGTCCACAAATTATAATTATGGGAGGTAGCTGCCATACCCATTATTAAGACCACCAACTCAAATTGTTCAATGTGTATCAATTGCCCTGCTTCATGGCAATCAGACTGGATCTGTGCCACTGCTCTGTTATACAGATAGCTAGAATCTCAGCCATAAAGCAGGGCAGGACTGCTGTTTCCAATAGGTATCAGATAGGATCTGTGCAGCCACTGGGACAGAATGCTCTGTTATACAGAGCTAGAAACTCAGCTGCATTAAGGGTCAGGGCACACAGGCAGATTCTGGGAAATTAGTCGCCCGGTGACAAATCTCCTCTCCCCGAACTGCCTTCCTGCCGGCTGAAATGTAAATTGCTGGCGGGATGGCACTCTGAGTGATTCGTTTTCCGAAGTCGCCCAAAATTACCTCACGAGGAAACTTTTGTGACTTCTGAAAAATTGTTTATGGTGCCTTCCCGCCGGCGATTTTCATTGTAGCCGGCAGAAGGCAGTTCGGGGAGATTAGTTGCCCTAAAGAAGAGTTTTGTCACTGGGCGATTAATCTCCCTCAATCTGCCAGTGTGTCTCTGCCCTAAAGCAGGGCAGGACTGCTGCTTCCAATGGGGATCCGATGTGATCTGTGCAGCCACTGGGACAGAATGCTCTGTTATACAGATAGCTAGAATCTCAACCATAAAGCAGGGCAGGACTGCTGCTTCCAATAGGGATCATATATGATCTGTACAGCCACTGGGACCGAATGCTCTGTCATAAATGCTCAGCCATAAAGCACTGCTGGACTGCTCTTTCCAACGGGTATGAAATCTGTGTGTCTGTTAAATGCCTTCTGTTAGCATGTGTCTTTACAGTGTTGTGTTTCCCCCTTTGCCCAGGTTGGAGGAGGCACAGATGATGATGATCCTGCTGTGACCTTGAGCCTCCTATCTCCAGTCGGCAGCGCGTCCAGGGTACGGCAGCATGGCCCAGCAAACCACTGTGTGGGAGCATCTGTATCTGCTGGAATCTTCAGACCTGCAGCAACTGGATCAGATCCATACACTTATCAGAGACCACCTTATCGCAGGTACTTTACCAATTGGGTGCAGGGTTTTTTTTTTTTTTTATCATGCACTATATTTGATATGGTGAACACACGTTCTACAATTACTTCACCATGTCCCACGAAGGTAGGAAGATATGTCTTCCTTGCTTTGTATGTTGGAACCCTTTTGTCAGAAGTAAAACATTTTGTTGTCCTAGTCCCCTTTTAGATTGGCCACTCTGAATAACATTTCATACTTCTGTTATCTGCAGATCGCTCCCCCATTCTGGTCAACAACCTGGTGGATCATTATGTGGAAAGTGGTTCGGAACAAGCAATGCTGATCCTTTCAATGGTACAAGAACCTCACGACAAGGTAGCCCTAATATCTCTGGAGCTATGAATAATAGATATGCACATACATAAGCTTGACTTGTCATGGAGTGGTAAAGTTTTATGTTTGTGATGGTCCCTTCTTGGCAGCCCAACAAATTATACAACAGTCTTCTCTGCCTTTGGTTGTCTAACTGTTGCTCAATTACATTTGACCTACAGGTTTTTCTTCAGGTCCTTGTAGTTCTGCTTCTTGTAATTTGGGGCTAGGTTCAATGCGGTAGTGGGGTCTCTTCTATGACTCCTAAAATTAGGTGCAAGCTGTCTTTGTAGTGCTCAATGTGATAGGTATCCCCTCCTTTCCTGAATGCCCAGTGGCTTAACCTTGTTTTTCTTGGGATTATGCTTTGCCAACCATAAACCGGTTTATAATTGACTATGCACCTCATGTCAATAGCCATTAATGGGTTTGTACTAGGGATGCACGAATCCAGGAGTTGGTTCAGAATTTGGCCGAATCCTTGTGCCTTGTCAAACTGAATCCTAATTTGCATATGTAAATTAGGGGCGAGAAGAGAAATCACGTGACTTTTTGTCACAGCATGGGAAGTGAAAAGTATTTTCCCAATTTTTCCTTTCCCTCCCCTAATATTCATATGCAGATTATTTTTTGGACGATGGATTGAGGGGTTTGGCTGAAACCCAAATAAAACAGCATAGGGAACAACCTGTAAGTCAAAACTCCTGCTTTAGGCTTGCTTAGTGTCGATAGCTTGTGTAATATTTACAGGGTAGGCCGCATAGTGAAAGCCAAGCTCTGGTAACTGAGACATTTCATTTTCCGCGTGTAATCTGATTAGCGTAGTCTGCATTGATGCGCAAGAACTCATTACCCATCTGCGCCTTCTTCCGGTTACAAAATCCCTTTCTCCAAATACACATTTCTATTTGCATTCTAGCTAGGATTTCTGTAAATTCTTACGCCCTTCTATTGTCTTCTCTGGCATGGAGGTCATGGCCAAATTAGCTTCTTACTGTTTAACCTAGGATTTTTCTGCTGTTGGCTACAATGTGTGACAAAAGCTTAGAGGCATGCCAACGTCTTGTTCTATTCAGTTTAGAGCAATGGTTACATGAAGTAATCGAACTGTTAACTTTAACTGAACTATTATCTGCCGAGGCAGTCAGAATAAAAGAATCACAGGGAGGGACGGCCTGTGTCCCCCCCCCCCCCATGTAGATGAAGAGAAAAGGATTAACGGCGAAAATCCCTCTTTCTCTTCCCTAGATTGGGGGACACAGGCACCATGGTGATGTCCCAACGCAACCCCTGAGGGTCGGCCACTTTGACCCCTTGATGTGTTCTTAGTACAGTTTGTAACACCTTCCATCTGAAGCGTGTACACAAAGCTTGTGAATTGAGAACCAGATGGCTGCTCGACACCTGTTCAATGGAGGCTTGGTGCGGAACTGCCCAGGAGGTACTAATGGAGCTTGTGGAATGGGCTAGAACTTTGAAGGGAGGGGATTTCCCCCTCACTGCGTATGCGCTGATGATGGTAGAACGGATCCATCTAGCAACTGTCACCTTGGATGCCTTTGTTCCTGTTCTTGGACCTTCTGGAAGAATGAACTGTGAGTCTTATCCTCTCAGTAGCCTCTAGGTAAGCTCTGATTGCTTGATTCACGTCCAGTGTATTTAACCTTCCTTGAAAAAGGATCCATGTAATCCAAAACATGTCTTGATAGAATGTTTGGAGTACTCCATCCTAATGTATTGTCCCAGTGAAGTACTAGGGCATCCACTACAAATGCTTGTGGGTCTGTGCCTCTTGCGTCAAACTTTGGAACCTTGTGGTTGTATCTGGATGCCATCAAGTCCACCTCTG
Organism: Xenopus petersii; assembly: GCA_038501925.1. Classification (NCBI taxonomy): domain Eukaryota; kingdom Metazoa; phylum Chordata; class Amphibia; order Anura; family Pipidae; genus Xenopus; species Xenopus petersii. The sequence continues at coordinate 75,882,094 of CM076687.1, read as the reverse complement.
GGAGTGTGCACCTTTATACTATCTCTTGAAACACCTCCGGGTGTAGGCTCAATTCTCCCTGATCTAGTGATTTGCGGCTTAGGTAGACCGCCATCCAATTGTCTACTCTTGGAATGTATATAGCCGATATCTCTGGTACATTGTCTTCTGCCCATACCCAGAATCCTTAGTACTTCTGCCAGGGGCATTGGACTGCTGGTGCCCCCTGGTGGTTAATGTACGCTACTGCAGTCACGTAGCTGTGTTCTGTCTTTGGGAGGACTTGGGTCCCTTGGAGGAGGACCAACCCGATCCTTGTTTGTTGTGGTATCGTGAATGGCTACTTGTGTTAGGTTTGTCGCTTTGCAGCTTCATCCTTTGCCCTTGGCGAAATGGTCAAAATAAGGGTCTTTGCTTTGGGAAGGGCCTCTTGGTTTTGGTTTGTGGGAGGAGCGTACTCTTGCCACAAGTTGCTTGAGATATTTCTGCCCCAAAAAGCTGTTTTCCCTAGAACGGCAGTCTCACCAGGGACTTTTTGATGTTAGATCCGCTGACCATGTCTTTAACCATAGGAAGCGACGGTCCGCTTTGGACTATGCTGACGCCTTGGCGACCAGCTTTGCCAAATCTAGTGCCGCGTCACAGATGTAGGCTGTTGCATCTGCTATCTGAGACAGCAGGAGATCTGTCGAGATGTCTCCAGACCCTAGGAGTTGTGCTACCTGTTGCACCCAGACTTCCATCGCCTTTGCCACCCAGACGATCACAAATAACGGTCTAAAGGCCGTTCCTGATGTGGTGAAGGTGGACTTAAAAAACCCTCTAGCCTTTTTTGTCTATAGGGTCCTTTAAATGATTCTGCATCAGCTACCATTATGGTGGTAGTTTTTGACAGTCTGGATATTGGTGGGTTGGCTGCAGGTTGTGAAGACCACAGATCTGTGCAGTCCTGGGGGAATGGGCAAGCTTGTGCAAAATGCTTGGATACCTGTACCCTCTGATCTGGGGTTTTCCACTGCAGCTTGCTAATGTTGTCTAGTTGCTTGTATGCTGGGAAAACACAAGAGGTCGTTCTTTGTCTCTTGAATATGTTCTTCCCTGGTACTGCAGTGTCTTAAGGACAGCATGTATCAAACCCTCCACCTCTTTCTGTGTTCTTGGGACTCTGGGTCATGATCCAGATCCATGTCCTCTCCTGAGAGTAGGTCCCGGTCCTCTGGGGATCCGGGAGGAGAGAGGGAGTTGGACGTTTTGCGGTGGTTGGGCAACTGTCCTCTGTCTGTGCCGGAGTAGACAGACATTCTAGGACCTTGTCAAGCGTCTCCAGAATGCAAGCTAGATTTTGCAAGCCCGCAAGGGAGAGGGAAAGATCACACTCTGAGTCAGGGCTTGTGATGCTGTGGCAATATTTGCACTCGGTAGAGTCAGGGTATGAGAAGTGTTAGGGGTGATGCAAAATATACCAGCGGTGTGGCATGCGCAGGTACGGTTGACTTGGCAGAATTTGCCTCCTCTGTCTTGTCTGCCATGGTTTGGAAGAGGCAGGGGGGAGACTGTGTGTGGAGTAGCGTTCTACCCTCCGCAGGTGTAGGGTGCTGAGCGGAAGTGACGGGGGAGAGAGAACACTCCATTAACTTCCATAAGCTGCCTGGTGTAATGGGGAGTGTGCACTGTTTTGCCCCTGGGAACTTGCCTGAGTTCCTGCAGGTTGGAGGACAGCCAGAGTTCTGGTCTTTTCCCCGCTCTGTGCTGAAGATCAGGCAATGGCATGACAGCAGCCCACCGCAGGGTGACAGTATAGCGCTCGTGAATCTGGAAGTGACGCCTAGGCACCAATAGACGGAAGAAGGAGGAAGATGGTGCTGGGAGGTGTGGCCGTCGCATGAGGAGTGGAGAAGCCCTGGGAGCTCGTATTGGTACGTGTTGAGGTGAACGTGGTACCCGGGGAGTGAGTTCCTGCTGTTAGGAAGCCAGAGGGCGGGTATGCAGAAGGGTATTTGGGTGGCACGCAGAAGGTGGGGGGGGGAGGTAGTACTCGCCTGCCCAGCCTACAGTGTAGCCTTGATTTTTTCCGTGTTGAAAGAAGCCACGTTAATATGCATATATAATTAGTTCTATATGTGCCAAGTCCTTTAGGCTGGTGCAGACCTCTGGGGAGTGGGAACAGCAGCCTCCAGAAATCAGGAAGGCTAATGGGCAATGAAATTTTACTTAGGTACAAGACACCTAGTTGGCTAGGGAGGCACTGTACTTATAAGTCCCTGGCCTCCGTGTGGCATGACCTAAACCTCCATTCTTATCACTTGCTCCAGCCACAGTGTATCATCTGTATCTTCCTTCTGAAGACACTAAAAAGACACTGACTCTAAACAGGAAGAGACAAGGAAGCCGGAGCAGAAGGAGCAGTCACTGTTAACATCTTAGTGTCCGTTCTCCAACCTGCAGGAACTTCATCCCCCCATGGTGCCTGTGTCCCCCAATATAGGGAAGATAAAAAGTGATCCTATTTTGATTCTCAGACATGTCCTGAATTTAGACTTCCTGCCATAATAAAGCACAATGTGACTGCTGCAAATACAAGAAAGCACAAAATTATTGTCAGAATTGCACAGTAATGGCCTGCTGAAAAAAATAAAATTTCAGAAGTTTGAAATATGAACAGACTGGACATTGCTAGTTTGCTGAGCACCCCCAGCTAGTCAAACCTTATTCCTCCGGTACTTTATTGCGATACAACAATACTAAATCTTATCAGGTTATAATACAAAATGCATTTATTACTATAAGCAACACTGTAAATGTTTTTGTGTTTTCCTTTTAACAGCACCTTTTGGACAAGATAAATGAGTATTTAGTTAAAGCTGCTAGCCGCTTACCAACGCTAACATTATTAGGCCATGTGATCCGTCGCCAGCCATCTTGGAAGCACAAACTCTCCCAAGCACCCGTCCTTCAGTCCTTACTTAAGTGTCTCAAGGTTGGTATTGAAGTGTATTTTTACATTTCAAAATGTGCACTTTTAGTATGGAATTTTATATACCATGTATGCAAAAGACTTATGATTTCTCAACAGTCGCCCCAACCCCATGTGATTTCAGAGATGGGACTACTATGGTTGATGCATACATTCAGACTGAAAATGACCAGACTGTCATAACGTATATGTATTTATCCTTTCATGTTGCAGGTAGATAATGATGTTGTCGTCCTCACCACGGGAGTCCTAGTTTTAATTACTGTGCTGCCAATGATTCCACAGTCTGGCAAACAGCATCTCTACGAGTTCTTTGACATATTTGGACGCCTGGCAACATGGTGCCTAAAGAACCCTGGTAAGGGTCCATTCTTCACCACTTGCACCCTTTCCACCCATTTTCTATTTGTTTTTTATGGTCACTGCTTATCTGATGCCTGTCCATGAACAGTGTGCCTCCTAGCTAACACTATTCCAACTGGCCAATCTATCTGTTGAGAACTAGGCACTAAGGAGGAAAACTTTTTAGGGGTTATGCTTATGGCTGCTCATCTGGAAACTCAGAGGTCCAGCTAAGACCAACCTCCCTGTGCCATACAAGTCTAAAGACATCTTTGTATGACATTGTTTCATAGTCGGCTGATTATAGTTGCCCATGTACCCACTGTAGTCTTTGTAATGTAGATTACCATGCTGCTTTGCTTTCACTGTTATTTGAACTTACTTTCTAGAGCTCTTTTCTTAGGTCGTGTAGCAGAGATGTGTCTCGTCCATCTTCACGCCAGCGTGTATGCCCTCTTCCATCGGCTTTATGGGATGTATCCATGCAATTTTGTATCGTTCCTGCGCTCCCATTACAGTATGAAGGAAAACCTGGAGACCTTTGAGGAAATAGTCAAGGTAAAAGCAAGGCATTAGTAACCCTTGCAGGGTTTTAATCAAATTACCGACCAATATGGCATCAGGTCTTGGTGGAAAGTGAGTGGTTTTTATAGGTGGCATTGGCTGAATGTCTATATTTACTTTCACGGTTATCTCGGAAAGTGGTCCTTTTAAGGATCCTTGTTAAAATATGTCCGTACATTTCAGAGTGTTTCTTTTTCTTACTCTACAGCCAATGATGGAGCATGTGCGGATTCACCCAGAGCTTGTAACTGGCTCAAAAGACCATGAACTGGACCCAAGCAGGTATCTTGGTGTTCAATATTGTGTCTGACTAACAAAAGTAATTTTGTGACCAAATGCTGGTGCACACAACTAAAAATAATCTTTTGTATGACACACATAAAAGTGTTCTACAAAGAAATCTCAGGTGTAAGCATTAGCTGTTGTAGAACTATAGCTATCAGAGGAAGTTGTAGTTTCACAGGGCTACTGTATGTGATGGCAGCATAAGTTATTGTCTTGAATCATCTTGGATATCCCAGTTAGCTTTTGTTTCTTTTATTTTTAAGGAGCAGAGCTCTCAGTTTTATTTTATTTGTCTCTTCTGGCTCAGGGCCCCTGTATATTATTCAGTTTAGTATTGCAGTAGACCTGTTTTTTTATTCTGTTGCATGTTTATTACAACAGTCCTTGAGTGAGTGAAATGCTGTCCAACTCTCTAATGGATTGACTATGAAGATTTTCATTCATCCAGGTCATAGTACATCTAGTATAGGTCAATCTAAAAACAACTGGACTTGCTCTAATTGATTAAAAATGTTGCTTATATATTTGTTTCCATATAGCACATGATACACAGGCACGTAGGGTCATACCTGAATCTGTGATATTGTTACATTTCTCTTTCGCTCTTAGGTGGAAGAGGTTGGAAACACATGACATTGTTGTAGAATGTGCCAAAATATCTCTGGACCCCAGTGAAGCTTCCTATGAAGAAGGATATTCCCCCCTTTCCAATCGCCTGAGGCAGAGGCAACATGACACCACATCCAGCCCCTATACTGAAATCAGAGGTAATTCTGTTAATAGTCTTTTTAGTTAATACATTATTACTCACCTACCATAAAAACAGGTATTCCCCCTGCACAAAGTACAGTTCCGCAGAACCAAGCCATTAAATATACTTAATGGGTTATTATACCCTTTGTTCAATGCAGGTTGTGTAAATAGGGCTTGTGCTGAACATACTGTTTGCCTGTTTTGATTAAAGCCTGGGGAGAGGGGAGTGATAAACGAAATTTAAGGTCGCTTTTGGACATTTGGTTTTGGAAAACAAGCTATATCCATGTAGTTATTCAAAGAACACAATACGGCACCTCTAATTTAATTAACTGTTTAGGCAAAATACATTTCCATCAAAAGTCTTATTGTGGTTATGTTGAGCAAAGGTGTTTATCGGTGTATACTTCCCCTTTAAAGAGATCAATAATACTGTGGCAGCTTAAGCAACTATATTATGGACAGTTCCACAGGAAAATGTTAGAGTTCCAGTCTGCTATATTCTGTGTATTCTGTGTGTGTATTATTAAAATATAGATATTAGGAAAAGATGTCATCCATTATAAAAAAAAAAACCTGTTATTCAGAAAGGAAGACCATCTCCCATAAACTTCATTTAATCAAATCATTTTAAAAACATTCCTTTTTCTATGTAATAATAAAACATTACTTTCTCTAGTGTGTGCTTGGGGGACACAGGGAACCATGGGGTATAGCTGATGCCATTAGGAGGTAGGACACAACAACTGAAAAACTAGCTCCTCCTCCGCTGGCTATACCCCCCCAGCAGGCGGAGCCTACTCCAGTTTTTTGTTGTGTCCTCAGGAGGTCAGGACATGTCCTTATTTCCTCAAGAAATTTTTATTTTTTTATGACAAAAGGAGTTATACTAGTCGCCTACACTGTGTGGGATGCCTTGGCATATATTCTCCCATCGTGGGAAGTGTTCTGGGGTACTTGCTACACAGCTACTACCATCCAGTTGTTTTATCACCCTCTCTCATTGTGCATAGGAGGAGTGAACTGGCCAGGACACGGAAGGCGTCGGGACCCTGGGGGAGGGTAAGTATACCTGGTTTCCCCTAGTCTCCAGTATTTCACTAAGAGCCTTCCTTCTCCCCCTCCCTCCCTCTTGGACCGGAGGGGAGAGTAGACTGTCCCCTTATCCTACGCTAGGAGAAAAGAGCACGCTAGCGACTCACAGGGAAGGGGAACAGTGCACATAGGCGGCTAATCCCTCTAACTGATAGGGGAACATAGCCGCGGGTTCTGCTGGCATCTCTTTTTTAACATGCGGTTACTGTTATTTTGCATAACTGAGGAACAGCGCACATACGCTCACAAGCGTATTACTATAGCGTTTCCGGGTAGTGCAGCCGCATACCACGTGACGCGCACTGGCGCGAAAGTAAGGCAGCTTCAGGGGAAAAACCCTCCAACCGGAACAGCGCATTCTATTCAGACCGCAGTCAGCGTGTATCCTGTCACTCTCTCTGGTCGGGACAGTCGCTTATCAAGCAGTGCAGCACGAGCAGGGAGCTGTATATCTACAGGACACGGTGACTAGAAAACTAGCCCCTTTTTCCCTGACTTACTCCCTAGCTCTGACAGAGTATTTTACTCTTATCTACTTACCATATCATGTCTGAGGAAAATAGTGAGGCCATTTTTTCCAGGGGGAAAACAGCCTCTGTAAGATACCTTGCTTGTGCCAAGTGTCGCAAAAAGCTTCCCTCAGGGCAAAAAGAGCCTATTTGCTCTAAGTGTAAAATGGCTGAGCCTGATAAGGAACCCCCAGCACCTGCTCCTACTCAAACAGACCAAATTCCTCAGACATCTGCTGTACCTATTCCAAACGTTTCTACTCCAGTACAGACAGTGATTCCAGACTGGGCAGCCCAGTTAGCTACTGGCATACCTAAATTAGCATTATCTTTGGATAAAATTCTGTCAAGACTAGATAAACCCAGACATAGGGGATCAAAACGCAGAGCACCTTCGTCATCAGACGAAGAGAGTGATAATCATTCCAGAAGTTCGTCTCCAGTGCCCCTAGGCAGGGAAGAGACCCTTGGTTTATCAGAGGGGGCGTTATCTTGCAGTTCAGATATGTTAGATGAGGAACCTTCCAAATTCTCAGCTGAAGCGATAGATGATTTAATCGCTTCCGTTCTGGAAACTCTTAACATACAAGAACCAGAAACAAGTACAGATAAGTCTAAGATCCTATTTAAAAGAAGTAGTAGATCTTCACCTACGTTCCCTTCTCACGCGCAGCTTGAACAAATAGTTCAACAAGAGTGGAACAAGCCAGAAAGTCGTTTCCAGCCAAATCGCAGGTTCCCATTCTCTGCAGATACCACCGAGAAATGGTCTTCCCCTCCTTCAGTGGATGCTCCAGTCTCACGTTTATCCAAGAGCACAGCTCTTCCAGTACCAGATGCTTCGTCCTTTAAGGACCAGATGGACAAGAAAATGGACGGGTTACTACGCTCCCTTTTCTCAGCATCAGGCACTGCCCTTCGCCCAATCCTGGCTACAGCATGGGTCAGCAGGGCGGTACAAACATGGTCGGATTCCCTCGTTCAAGCGATCCTTTCGGGAGTGCCAAGACAAGAACTTTCACAGCTGGCGACGCAAATTAAAGACACAAATGAATATATTTGTGAGGCGGCCTTAGACGCAACCCAGGCAGTTAGCAGAGCTTCAGCACTATCTATTGCCACTCGGCGGTCACTCTGGATGAAACTATGGTCAGCTGATTTATCGTCCAAAAAATCGCTTACATCATTGCCATTCAAAGGAAAACTCCTGTTTGGCCCAGATCTGGATAAGATCATTAGTCAAGCGACAGGAGGAAAGAGCACGCTACTTCCTCAACCAAAAGCCCGTTCTTCCTTTCGGAGAGGAGGTTTTTTCGACCTTCACAAAACAAGAGCTCGAGACACTCTCCACCACGGAATACAACATCCAACAGAGGACGCTTCACGGGTAAACCCAGAACCTCTTGGCAGGCTCGCAAACCTTCTACCAGAACATCGGACAAGCCCTCCACCGCATGACTGGAGGCATCCGCCACATGCAACACCTCTGGGGGGAAGGCTAATCCACTTTTCTCAAAAGTGGTTAGAAATCACATCAGATTCTTGGATACAGGAGGTGGTAACTCAAGGTTATCACCTGGAATTCAATTTGTTGCCCCCTCGCAAATTTTTCATGTCAAGAATCCCAAGAGAACCAGACAAGTTCAAGGCTTTTCAAAACGTGCTGCATACTCTTTCAAAAACAGAGGTCATTTCCTCAGTCCCCCCAAAGGAGCACTTCAAGGGATACTATTCAAATCTGTTTGTCGTTCCCAAAAGAGACGGATCAGTACGTCCAGTACTGGATCTAAAGGGACTAAACAAATTTATTCGTCCAAGAAGGTTCAAAATGGAATCTCTACGCTCTATCATTGCAGCAATGACCCCAGGCCAATTCCTGACGTCCCTAGACATAAAGGACGCCTATCTACATGTGCCAATCTTCCCCTCTCATCAAAAGTATTTAAGATTCGCCATACAAAACCGCCACTACCAATTCAGGGCTCTTCCTTTTGGCCTCACTTCGGCACCAAGGGTGTTCACAAAAATCATGGCAGTAGCCACGGCTGAGATACGGCAGTTAGGCATATCCATAACCCCGTATCTCGACGACCTGTTAATCAAGGCACCCTCTTTAGCAGAAGCACAAAGAGTAACCCATCTTGCTATGAACAAACTACAAGAACTCGGTTGGTCTATCAATCTAGAAAAAATCTTCCACAACACCGAGTCAGTCCATGGTTTTTCTAGGACTACTGTTCGACACCCGGACACAAAGAGTGTCCCTGACTCAGGAAAAGATTGTTCATCTCAAAGCTCTCATAAGTTCCTTACTAGCAAAAACAAGCCATTCGACCAGATTCTGTATGAAGGTACTGGTATCTACAATAGAAGCGGTTCCATTTGCCCAAATCCACATGCGGGAACTTCAATGGAACATTCTTACACTATGGAAAAGAAAACACTTGTCTCAAGAGATTCGTCTCTCTCACAGGACGCGAGTATCCCTGACCTGGTGGCTACGAACACAGTGCATCTCCAAGGGAAGACCTCTGGGAGAACCACATTGGAGACTAATGATGACAGATGCAAGCCTGTCAGGTTGGGGAACGGTACTAGAGGGCAAATCAGCACAAGGTCTGTGGACTCAAGTGGAAAGCTGCTTGCCCATAAATCTTCTGGAGATCAGGGCTAACAGAACTAGCAGGTCAACCAATAAAGATACAGTCGGACAATTCAACAGCGGTGGCTTATATAAATCACCAGGGGGGCACAAGAAGCAAGGCAGCTTTACAAGAAGTCCGGCACATTTTTCAGTGGGCGGAAAAGAACAACGCCAGACTATCGCCCATTTTCATACCAGGTCGGCAAAACTGGGAAGCAGACTTCCTCAGCCGCCAAACATTAGACCCAGGAGAATGGGCACTGAAGGAGGAGATTTTTCAAGAAATAACTGCAAGATGGAGTTTGCCGGAAGTAGACCTAATGGCGTCTCGCCACAACAGACCGGTTCCAACCTTCCTTGCGCGATGCCGGGATCCTCTGGCACTGGCAGCGGACGCTCTCACAGCCCCGTGGGATTTTCAACTAGCCTACGCATTTCCTCCAATTCCCCTGATACCCAGAACAATCAAAAAGGCACAAAGGGAGAACACCACCCTCATTCTCATAGCTCCAAACTGGCCTCGACGGTCGTGGTTCTCGGACCTCGTAAATATGTCAATAGAGGAGCCGTGGATTCTGCCAAACGTGTCAGACCTATTACATCAGGGCCCAATTCTACACCCGAAGCCTCACAGCCTCAACTTGACTGCGTGGCTCTTGAGACCAGCATTCTGAAGCAGAAGGGATTCTCGGACGCTGTAATTCAAACCATGCGAGCAGCGCGAAAGCCTTCTTCTGCCAGATCATACTATCGGGTATGGATTAGTTACAGGCAATGGTGCTACAGACATAAAGTAGGCTTTAAGTCTTTTTCTACTGCAAAATTGTTGGATTTTCTCCAGGAAGGTGTGTCTCTAGGATTATCTCTTGGTTCCCTCAAGTCACAGATTTCTGCTCTTTCTATTTTATTCCAGAAAAGGCTAGCACTTCTATCGGATGTCAAAACATTTTTACAGGGAGTAGCACATGTAGTTCCTCCTTTCCGCAAATCTGTTCCAACATGGGATCTCACCTTGGTTCTTAAAGCACTACAGAGAGCTCCCTTTGAACCAATGGCATCAATACCATTACATTTGGTAACATTAAAGACAGTGTTCCTATTCGCAATTACCTCAGCAAGATGAGTGTCCGAAATCAGTGCACTATCTTGCAAATCTCCGTTCCTTACCTTTCAGCATGACAGAGCAGTGCTTCGTACGGTACCTTCCTTCCTACCCAAGGTGGTATCGGCATTTCACATCAACCAGGAAATAACTATTCCTACTTTCTGCCCTTCACCAAAAAACCCCAAGGAAGCAGCACTGCATACTTTGGATCCAGTACGTGCTTTAAAGTTCTATCTACATAGAGTACGGGAAGTACGAAAGACTGACTCTCTTTTCGTGTTAGCCTCAGGTCCATTAAAAGGATCTCCAGCCACTAAGGCTTCCATATCCAGAAGGATCAAACAGACGATTCAAAGAGCTTATGTAGCACAAGGCTTAACACCTCCGGACAAAGTCAAAGCGCATTCCACAAGGGGAATGAGCACAACCTGGGCTTTTCGGAATCAGGCCTCAGCAGAGCAATTTTTTATGCAAAGCAGCTACGTGGACATCCCTCCACCCCTTTGCAAAGTTCTATCATTTTGATTCATTTGCGGCACATGACACACGCTTTGGTAAAAGGGTGCTTCAGGCCGCAGTCGAAAAATCCAGTTAGGGCCTCTCCCGCCCTGAGACTGGGGGACAGCTTTGGTACGTCCCCATGGTTCCCTGTGTCCCCCAAGCACACACTAGAGAAAATGAGATTTTGTGTACTCACCGTAAAATCTTTTTCTCTCTGGTGGCTTGGGGGACACAGGCAGGGCCGCCATCAGGGGGGGACAGGGGGGACAAGCGTACCGGGCCCGGGCATGAAGGGGGGCCCGGCAGCGCTGCATTTTTTGAAGATCCGGGCCCCCCTTACGAGCGCCCGAGCCGTACGTCTTGCCTCTGTGCTGCCGAATGCGGAAGTGCCGAAAAGCCGAAGCCGATGCGCCGAAAAGACCCGAAGTCACGGAAAAAGCCGAAGTCCTGAAGCAGCGCAAAGACCCGAAGTCACGAAAACAGCCGAAGCCGAAGTCCTGAAGCAGTGAAAAGACCCGAAGTCACGAAAGGAGGTGAAGTTGAAGTACTGAAGCCGTGAGTTCAATTCTACTGAACACCAGTTTGTGGTTTTTTTTTTTTTGTTTTTTTTTAATCTCCTGGCCACCAATGTATTATTTTAATATTCTATAGGCCCCTGCAACCAATCTTTTTTTTTAAAACATGTTTTTTTGGGGCCCCAATTTTTTTTTTAACTCGTAAGGGGCCCCTTGCCACCATTGTTTTTTTTTTTTTTTAAAAAAAAAAAAAAAAAAAAAAAATAATTTTCTTTTTGGTGGCCCTAAATTTTTTTAACTTGTAAGGGGGCCCCTGCCACCAGTTTTTTGTTTTTTTTTTTTTTTTCAAAAAAAAATTATTTTTTTTTTTAAATTTTTTTTTTGGGGCCCCAATTTGTTTTTAACTTATAAGGGGGCCCCTGCCACCAATGTTTGTTTATTTTTTTTTACATTTTTTTTTTGGGGGGCCCCAATTTTTTATAAGGGGGCCCTGACCATCAATAGCTTTTTACAACTTGTGTGGGGGGGTTACTTTTTTAGCGCTGATGTCTGTGTGGTCTTTTAACTGCGATGTGGAGTGGGCGGGGAATGGGGTGGAGCTTGGTCGTCAGTGTGGGCGGGGCCCAGGGGGCCCCAAAAATTTTGTTGTACGGGGACCCGTGATTTCTAATGGCGGCCCTGGCCTCGTGGAGGCCTCTTCTGTTTTTTCTCAGTAACATGTGTGATAAGTTTTCAAGTTAATTGTTGAAGTTTAAAAATAGTAAAACCTCCTTCATTCCTTCTTTGGGACAAACTGGAGTAGGCTCCGCCTGCTGGGGGGTATAGCCAGTGGAGGAGGAGCTAGTTTTTCAGTTGTTGTGTCCTACCTCCTAATGGCATCAGCTATACCCCATGGTTCCCTGTGTCCCCCAAGCCACCAGAGAGAAAAAGATTTTACGGTGAGTACACAAAATCTCATTTTCTACTTTATCCTATCAAAGATACAATTAATCCTTATTAGAGTCAAAACAATCCTACTGCTATATTTAATGATTTATTGTGGAGATCCAAATTATGAAAGGACCCCTTATCTCGAAAATCCCAGGTCTTGAGCATTCTGGATAGCTGGTCCTGTACCTGTCTTAAGTAAAGAATGCATTCTGTGTTTGCTCAGATGTTTTCCCTGCTTTTATACTATTGCCTTTGATGTTTAGGAAGCAATGCCTCCACTCCTCGAACATGTACGCAGAGTGCACCACCTCACACAGCAAGCATTGAGCTACTGCAGGTAATCCTCTCTTTTTCCAGGTAATCAGCCATGACATGTTTATATGGGTATAGTTTGTGTGCATGGGTCGTAGCTGCTAATGAGCCCAGGTTTAAACAATAAGGCAAACTGTATGTTTATGGCTTGTCCCTTTTATTATTCCTTGTGTTTCTTGTTTGATTAGGACAGCATCTGGAGTCCGTCCACCATTTGTGGAATGACCACCCCACCTAACTCGCCTGCCAATATGCTTGTAGATGCAGCTCATGCCTCCTCTCGTCCCCCTAGCAAAGTTCTGTACACGCTTGGTGAGTGTTAAACAGGAAATGCTTGTAATGTCTATCAAGCAGATTTTAGCCCAGTTATCATCCACCTAATACAGATTAAGGGAGGAATTAGGGAGTAAATTTAGTCAACAGTAAGAATGTTGCTTTTAATAGTTTTACTGTAGTTAAACAGTTCAAGATGTATAATGATGGTTGCAACAGATTATGACTTATTTAGTGCTTGTAGTGAAACAGCCATATGCTGGTACTGAACAGTGACTTTTTTTTTTTTAATAACAATTGTTTTTTATTGAATTCCAAATGTGCATACAATTGTATATAATCACATAACGATAAAGTCTTAACAATATAAGCATTGTCCTTTGTATTCCTTTATACAGTAGCAACTTATTGTCAGACAAGTGTACATTTAAACCAGGTTACTAGTCCCTGTGATATTTAAGAACCCTTAGTGTTATGCACATTCTTAAAATTGCCCAGCGATTAACTAGTAAATAACTAAGTGATTACCGGAGAGTTGTTTTGATTTTAAAAAATACTTTCCTTTATCTGCAAACCTTAGTTCAGTTTGTGCTCCTTTTTATATTCATCCTTTTGCCTTAAGTATGTACATCCTGCTTTCTGGATGGTAAGAATTTGTCCAGCCATATTTTCCATATAGTGTCAAATTTGTTTGGGCATCCCCTTTGTAAATATGTCAGCCTGTATAGTGGAACATTGTTGTTTACCATATTAACCCACTGTCCTTTTGTTGGTGCTAGTGACGATTTCTAGCTAATTGCTATAAATTTTTTTTGCATAAATCAGTAAAGCCGTTATAAGACTTCTGATTTTACGAGATGGAGATATCATTTCCACCTGATTAAGAAGAATAGGTAGTGGTTCCATTGGTATATGAGTGGAAGAAACATCCGAGAATTCCTCTAAGACCTCTTTCCAGAAGTTTTGTATTTGCTGACAGGACCATACCATGTGTATAAAGGTAGCCGGAGTATAACTACACTTGGGACATACATCTGGAATAGTGTGTGTTATTACATGTAGCCTATGTGGGGTGAGATATGTCCTGTGGAGGTACCTGAATTGTACCATTTTATCTCGTACACTGATTAGAGACTCATAAATTGATTCTAAGACCTCCTCCCATATTTTGTGTGTTAGCGTTGGAATATCCTGGGCCCACTTGACATATAACTTGGGGAGTATCGGTGATGCAGTTAGGCTAATTAGTTTGTAAAACTGAGATAAGGTCTTCACTAAACATGGGGTGTGGGTATACCCTTCTAGTCGTGTAGGGCTCGTCTCAATGCTAGCATATGGGAATTGGGCAGTAAGGGCATGCCGTAATTGAAGGTAGCGAAATAACATTTTGTTTGGGAGGCTAAATTTAAGCTTGAGGTCCTCGAATGTCATGATCTTGCCCTGATCAATCACATCCCTGGTAGATCCCCAGAGCTGAGGATCAAGGATAGTTTTAAGATGTGGGAGTTTAGGGTTAAACCATAGAGGAGAAAATGAAGAACAGTAGTTTGGTCTCTGTGTGCATACTTCTTGGCCTTCCTCTGCCACAGTAGCTTTCATTATTTGCATAAGATTTTTGTTGACTCCTATTCCTCTATATAGTACATTTTTTAATGCCTCAGAAGACCCAACTATGTGAGATTCAAGTATAGTGGCTGTGTTAGAACCTGTTGGGGAGGTCCACCACCAAATAGTGACCAATTTGGCTGATAAGTAGTATCTGTATATACTAGGGGCCGCCAACCCCCCCAGTGTCCACAGGCAGTTGGAGGGTAGCTAGGGAAATGCTGGGTGGGGTGTTCGTCCAATATAGAGATGTAAGTAGTGAATCTATCTTTTTAAAGACAGTTTTCGGAATAGAAATTGGCGATTGGCGAAATATTTAATTACATTTCAGCAAGAGCAACATTTTAAATAGGTTTATTTTCCCTAGGACCATTAATTGAAGTTGAGACCACACTTTGATTTTAGCTTCTAGATTGGTGAGGACAGGGGTTAAATTTAGCTCCATTAATGTATTCAGATCCCTGTGTATTTTAATGCCCAGA